>CAWUFW010001700.1:1700000-2300000 GCA_963921515.1 Calotriton arnoldi | reverse complement strand
TCCAGAACAGGTGAGTGGAGTCCACACGAGCATGAGGGCCGCCCAACAGCAACGCACTCACCGGGCCAGCAGAGTTCGTCAGGGCCTCCCGCACTGCAGGAGTCACCAGCAATGAAAGTGAAGCTGGCCGCAGGGACTCAAGAGGTAGGCTGCAGATAGAGCGGGCAGCCAGGAACCAGATCAGGCCCACACTCTCATTTGAGCTCTCGTGTCATGAGGGAGAGGGAGGAAGGTTAAGCACTCAGCACTGATGAGACTCAGTAGTCTAGGCCTCAGGCTCGCCCGTGGCCTCTGTCGCACAGGGCCTCTGAGGGGGTGTCGGGATACGTAGGCCTGGTGCCTGCATTAGGAGTATTGTACCGCGGCTCGAGTTCGGGGCAGCAGCCCCAGGCAACACATCCTTGTCACGGTACTTCCCCGGCTAAAATGCTGGAACTACCGATGGTTTTCGGTGCAATCCATGCAGTTTAGGAGACTGCGATCCCCGGATCTTCAAGAGCGAGCAGCCATTTTAGTCGCTGCCATGGCCACGCCCCCCCCAGCTAATTAAAATGCTTTTACAAGTGTGAATTTCTCCACCACCTATGCAATTCAGTTACCACCAAACTTGGGTATTTTGAAACTAATCAATGGTCTGCAACTTGCTGCTGTACACCATTGACACAACAATTGCAACTCTCAAATAGCATTGATCCGTCCCTTTAATGTACCCACCTCATGTGATTGGGAAATGGTCACACAAGAACGTTTCTGACCATGAAAAATGTTGCTACTTGCAAAATGCTGTTTTATTTTGTACAAAGGTGTTGTGCAGTATCAAGCACTGTGATCCTCTGCATCACATGCTTTGTAAATAGAAAATACCATTGCACACTAGGCCCAGGTCCCTTAAATAATGAACTCATCTAGACAGCATCTTGAGAAAGTTGGTGGTCATTCAACTAATGGGAGGTAATGGTCAGCTATGGTGGACCATTATATCTCGTTACAAAACAAATTACCATCATCCACTGAGAGTGTTTGCAGGGCTGAAGATTACTTCCATGACAGAACTGTCTCCCACTTGACTGCCCAAGTAAGAGTTGGAGGCTCTGTTTCCATTCTGTAGTCATGGGGTGTGTGACAGGAATTTGTGTGGTTTACAGTAAAAAAAAAAACAGTTCTTTAAAGCCATGACATTCTCAGAAGAGACATGTCAGCAGTTCAACACAAATGGTCTCTTGATGATAGCCGCTGATGAGACAGCGTTGAAATGTTTCTTTAGAGTGCGAGGGGTAGACAGTCAGATCCCTGGGTGGACAGAGTTGACACATATAAAATTTCTCTAAGATGAGGCTATTTGGAGGATAATACATATTTTCAAGACACCTTTGTAAAGGGAATACACCTGCATACCTATGCACACTACTGCTGTACACTAGTGCTGCATTCTCCTCATTGGGGAGGGCTGTTTCCTTCTCAAACCACAGAAGACTTTTCTGCAGGTTTATTAGCAGTCTAAATTTCATGGAATCTTTAATTTAAAAGTCTCCTGCAATGTGTTGCTATTTCCTGTCTGTCCCTCAACATTTTTCATTCTCGAATTAAATGAGGCATGGCGCAGATGGTTGTGTAAAAAATTCATTGGCCACAAAAGGCAGAGCTGAACAGGGAAACAGGTGTAACTGCCGCAGATGTAAATGCCAATATTACGACTGATTTGAGCAGTGCTCCTTACGAGAAAAAATACGAACATAATGAGCTACAACCTCACCCAGCTCTAAGACTGTAAAACCATCTATACAGACCCAGGTTCTTCTGTTTATGATCTTTAAACAATAGAAACCCACATCTACCTTTCATTGCAAAGCAGCAGTGTTGAGTGCTTAGAATGTTTAAATCTAACTCTATATGTAGGTAGGTGTGTGTGTATGTATGCATGTATATATATATTCACTGAAAAAACCATAGGTTTCAGGGACGTTATAGTTAAAAATTTGCATTTAATAAACCTTAGAAATTCACTGAAAAAACCACAGGTTTCAGGGACGGGATAGTTAGTGGGACATTTCACTCGTACAAAACCAGAGAAATTCGGCCGTTATAGTTAGTTGAGCTAACTATAACTTGCCACCCCTCAATGCACTGCTGATGACGTCACATATTACATCATTCATGACATGGTCAGTGACATCACTGATGACATCACTGATGACATCTCAAATGACATCACTGATGACATCTCTGATGAAATCATCCAGTGACTGTGTGTTTCTGTAAAGTTTAAATATGTTTTATATATATATATATATATGCCATGGTGTATTGAAGAATGAGTGGGTGTATAAGTGTCTGAATGGATGATTTAGTAGGTGCGTGACTGACTGTATAAGTGAGTGATTAAATGTGTCTTACTAAATGCATGGGTTAGTGACTAAACTGTGTGAATGTCTGTATTGGTCTGTCAGTTGGTGTGTAAGCGGCTGCATGGGTTGGTGAGTAGCTACATGAGTGTCTATATGGGTTATTGATTGGTTGTCTGAGTATCTGTATGGGTGCCTGAGTGTCTGTGTGGGTGGGTGGGGGTTGTGTGACTCTGTGCATAGATGTGTGAGTGGGTGATTCACTGGGTGTATGGGTTCAAGAGTGCCTCTGTGAAGGGCTGTACGGGTGGGTGAGTGTGTGTATGGGTGTGTTGGTGAGTGAATGGATGTCTCAGTGGTACATGTGTGAGCAACTACATATGTGAAAGGCAGTATATGTGAGTGTTGGAGTATATAAATGACTATATGTGAGAGTGAGGGATTGTGAGAGTGGCTGTATGGATGAGTGTGTGCTTGTATCAGTGATTGTATAAGAGAGTAACTATGTGTTAGTATCTGTATGAATAAGTGAGGTGGTGTGTGTATAACTGTATAGGTGAGTAAATGGGAGTGTGATTGATTCTTTGCATGACTGACTAGGTGTGTGAGTAACTCTGGATGAGTGGCGGTGTGTGAGTGTCTGCATATGTGAATGAGTGCATATGATAGTGCTGTATTGATGAGTGACTGCATGTCACGACCAGACACCAGACAACCACGCAGCCCTCAAGAACGCCAGACGCAAGCACCACCAACTCATCCGATCCGCCAAAAGGACCTCCTTCAAGGAACGCATCGACAACAACGCACACAATAGCAAAGAGCTCTTCATCATCGTGAAAGAACTCGCATCCCCCAGCTCACGCACGAATGACATCCCGCCGTCGCAAGAACTCTGCGACTCCCTGGCAACCTTCTTCCACCGCAAGATCGCAGACATCCACGACAGCTTCGACGCCCAGACACCGATGACAGACGCCGACACCCCCGACTCAACACCCACCAAACACACCGACCTCCTGCTCTCCTGGAACCACGTCAACGACGAAGACACCATCAAAATCATGAACACCATCCACTCCGGCTCTCCTTCCGACCCCTGCCCCCACCACATCTTCAACAAAGCAAGCTCCATCATCGCACCCCAACTCCGAAAGATCATCAACAGCTCCTTCAAGACAGCCACCTTTCCGGAGAGCTGGAAACATGCCGAGATCAACGCCCTTCTCAAGAAACCTAAGGCGGACCCAAAGGACCTCAAGAACTTTCGACCCATCTCCCTGCTCCCGTTCCCGGCAAAAGTAATTGAGAAGACCGCCAACAGACAACTAACCCACTTCCCGGAGGAGAACAACATCCTGGACTCCTCCCAATCCGGCTTCCGCAGCAATCACAGCACCAAAACCGCCCTCATCGCTGCCACCGATGACATCAGGACCCTGCTGGACAACGGAGAAACCACGGCCCTCATCCTCCTGGACCTCTCGGCCGCCTTCGACACCGTCTGCCACCACACCCTACGCACACGCCTCCATGACGTAGGGATCCGCGACAAAACCCTGAACTGGATCACCTCCTTCCTCGCCGGCAGAACCCAGAGAGTCCGTCTCCCCCCATTCAGATCCAAAGCCACCATGATCACCTGCGGTGTACCCCAAGGATCATCCCTCAGCCCGACCCTTTTCAACATCTACATGGCCCCGCTCGCCAACATCGTCCGAGCGCACAACCTCAACATCATCTCGTATGCCGACGACACCCAGCTGATCCTCTCCCTCACCAAGGACCCGGCCACCGCCAAATCCAACCTCCATGAGGGAATGAAGGCCGTCGCAGAGTGGATGAAGACCAGCCATCTGAAACTGAACTCTGACAAGACGGAGGTCCTCATCCTTGGCTCCACCCCCTCCGCATGGGGTGACTCCTGGTGGCCGGCCACGTTGGGAGCTCCTCCGACACCCACCAACCCGCACACAACCTGGATTTTATCCTGGACTCAACGCTCTCCATGACCCAGCAAGTCAACGCTGTCTCCTCCTCCTGCTTCAACACCCTCCGCATGCTCCGCAAGATCTACAGATGGATCCCCACCGAAACCAGAAGGACGGTCACCCAAGCCCTCGTCAGCAGCAGGCTGGACTACGGCAACGCCCTCTACGCGGGAACAACGACCAAACTCCAGAAACGACTCCAACGCATACAAAACGCCTCCGCACGCCTCATCCTCGGAACCCCTCGCCACAGCCACATCACCGCCCACCTAAGAGACCTGCACTGGCTCCCGGTCAACAAAAGGATCACCTTCAAGCTCCTCACCCACGCCCACAAAGCACTCCACAACGCCGGACCAGCATACCTCAACGAACGACTCACCTTCTACACCCCGAACCGCCAGCTCCGCTCCGCTGACCTCTTCCTCGCCACCCTCCCACGCATCCGCCGAACGACCACCGGTGGCAGATCATTCTCCCACCTCGCCGCCAAGACTTGGAACACCCTCCCCATCCACCTGCGACAGACCCAGGACCTGCTGACCTTCAGGAGACTTCTTAAGACCTGGCTGTTCGATCAGTAGCTGCTTCATCCCTCCCCCGTCACCTCACGGGTGAGTAGCGCGCTCTATAAATGTGTTGATTGATTGATTGTATGAGTGACTGTATGGGTGAATGAGTGGATGTGTGTGTAGACCTAGGAATCAGTGAGTGGGTATGTAGTAACTGGTATTAGTGTGTCTATGGTTTCGAAAATGGTAGACTTTATTTTAGAGTGGGTGTATCAAAGGTTATATTAGGGTGTGAGGAGGTGCACCAGATTATCACGTGGATGATGTAATCAGTGATCTCATCAGTGATGTCATTTGAGATGTCATCAGTGATGTCATCAGTGATGTCACTGACCATGTCATGAATGATGTAATATGTGATGCCATCAGCAGTGCATTGCGGGGCGCGAGTTATAGTTAGCTCAACTAACTATAACGGCCGAATTTCTCTGGTTTTGTACGAGTGAAATGTCCAACTAACTATAACGTCCCTGAAACCTGTGGTTTTTTCAGTGAATTTCTAAGGTTTCTTAAATGCTAATTTCTAACTATAACGTCCCTGAAATCTATGTTTTTTTCAGTGAATTTCAAAGGTTTTTTAAATGCTAATTTCTAACTATAACGTCCCTGAAACCTATGGTTTTTTCAGTGAATTTCTAAGGTTTGTTAAATGAAAGTTTCTAACTATAACGTCCCTGAAACCTGTGGTTTTTTCAGTGAATTTCTAAGGTTTTTTAAATGCTAATTTCTAACTATGCCTACAGAGGTCGGACATGTGCAGAAAGAGGAAGAAAGATGCAGAAAGAAGCAAGAGAAATGCAGAAAGAGGCAACAGGAGTCCAGAAAGAGGAAGAAAGGTGCAGAAAGAAGCAAGAGATATGCAGAAAGAACCAACAGAGGTGCAGAAAGAGGCCTTGTTGCAAAGTCATCCTGTGCCCTGGGCACCCCCAACTTTTTGCTGACTGGTGCTGGTGGTGACTGACTCTGACTGACCCTGGGCTCTGCCTAACCAGGCCGGGAGCCAGTGCTATGCTGGAAGACACTTAGAATACAGTGAAAACACCTACATATACTAGGGTACACTATGGGTTGGGGTACCCCAGTGATTGGCATGACCTCCCCTGTAAGGCCCTAGTACATACTAGGGCAGGGGGATTAAAAGTACCTCAAAGTCCCTAGCATATAATAGGGCATGGCAGTTTAGAGGCCAGCAGCCCTTTTCTGCACTTGCATGTAAGCACTGCTGAGCCTGAGGTCAGTTTAAAAGTAGCCCTGTGTGTGCAGAAAGAGGCAAGAGAGGTGCAGAAAGAGGCAAGAGAGGTGCAGAAAGAAGCAAGAGAGCTGCAGAAAGAAGCAAGAGAAGTACAGAAAGAAGCAACAGAGGTGAGAAAGAGGGAAGAGGGGTGCAGAAAGAGGCAAGAGAAGTGCAGAAAGAAGCAACAGAGGTTCAGAAAGAGGCAAGAGAAGTTCAGAAAGAGGCAGCAGAGGTGCAGAAACAGGCAGAAGAGGTGCAGAAAGAGGGAACAGGGGTGCAGAAAGAGAGAAGAGGGGTGCCGAAAGAGGCAAGAGGAGTGCAGAAATTTGCAAGAGAGGTGCAGAAAGAAGCAAGAGCAGTGCAGTAAGAAACAACCGAAGTGCAGAAGGAGGCAAGAGGGGTATAGTAAGAGGCACAAGAAGAGCAGAAACAAGCAAAAGAGATGCGGAAAGGGCTAGAGGGGTGCAGAAAGAGGCAAGAGAGGTGCACAAAGAGGGAAGAAGGGTGCAGCAAGAGGCAAGAGGCGTGCAGAAAGAAGCAAGAAAGGTGCAGAAAAAAGCAAGAGCAGTGCAGAAAGAACCAACAGCGGTGCAGAAAGAGTCAAGAGGGGTGCAGAAAGAGGCAAGAGAAGTGCAGAAAGAAGCAAAAGAGGTGCAGAAAGAGGCAAGAGAAGTTCAGAAAGAGGCAGCAGAGGTACAGAAATAGGCAAAAGAGGTGCAGAAAGAGGGAACAGGGGTGCAGAAAGAGAGAAGAGGGGTGCCGAAAGAGGCAAGAGGGGTGCAGAAATTTGCAAGAGAGGTGCAGAAAGAAGCAAGAGCAGTGCAGTAAGAAACAACAGAGGTACAGAAGGAGGCAAGAGGGGTGCAGAAAGAGGCTAGAGCAGTGCAGAAAGATCCAACAGACGTGCAGGAAAAGGGAAGAAGGGTGCAGAAAGAGGAACGAGGGGTACAGAAAGAAGGAAGAGAAGTGCAGAAAGAAGCAACAGAGGTGCTGAAAGAGGCACAAAGGGTGCAGAAAGAGGCAAGAGAAGTGTAGAAAGAAGCAACAGAGGTACAGAAAGTGGCAAGAGTGGTACAGAAAGAGGGAAGCGAGGTGCAGAAAGAGGCAAGAGAGTTGCACAAAGAGGGAAGAGGGGTGCAGAAAGAGGTAGGAGGGGTGCAGAAAGAAGCAAGTGAGGTGCAGAAAGAGGCAAGTGAGATGCAGAAAGAAGCAAGAGAGGTGCAGAAACAGGCAAGAGAAGTGCAGAAAGAGGCAAGAGAATTGCTGAAAGAAGCAACAGAGGTGTAGAAAGAAGCAAGAGAAGTGCAGAAAGAGGCAAGTGAGATTCAGAAAGAGGCATGAGAGGTGCAGAAAGAGGGAAGACGAGTGCAAAGAGACAACAGGGGTGCAGAAAGAAGCAAGACAGGTGCAGAAAGATGGAAAGTGCAGAATGAAGCAACAGGGGTGCAGAAAGAGGCAAGAAAAGTGCAGAAAAGGCAACAGAGGTGCAGAAGGAGGCAGGAGAACTGCAGAAAGAGGCAAGAGAGTTGCAGAAACAGGCAAAAGAGGTACATAAAGAGGGAACAGGGGTACACACAGAGGCAAGAGAGGTGCAGAAACAGGTAAGAGAGTGCGGAAAGAAGCAAGAGGGGTGCAGAAATTTGCAAGAGAGTTGCAGAAAGCAGCAAGAGCAGTGCAAAAGAACCAACAGAGGTGCAAAAAGAGGCAAGTGAGGTGCAGAAGGAGGCAAGAGAACTGCAGAAAGAGGCAAGAAAGTTGCAGAAACAGGCAAGAGAACTGCAGAAAGAGGCAAGAGAGTTGCAGAAACAGGCAAGAAAGGTGCAGAAAGAAGAAAGAGGGGTGCAGAAATTTGCAAAAGAGTTGCAGAAAGAAGCAACAGAAGAAAAAAGAACCAAC
This sequence comes from Calotriton arnoldi, assembly GCA_963921515.1. Classification (NCBI taxonomy): domain Eukaryota; kingdom Metazoa; phylum Chordata; class Amphibia; order Caudata; family Salamandridae; genus Calotriton; species Calotriton arnoldi. Next base: position 2,291,965 of record CAWUFW010001700.1, on the reverse strand, counting down.
AGAGGTGCAAAAAGAGGCAAGTGAGGTGCAGAAACAGGCAAGAGGGGTGCAGAAAGATGCAAGAGAGTTACAGAAACAGGCAAGGGAGGTGCAGAAAGAGGAAAGAGGGGTGCAGAAATAGGCAAGAGGGGTGCAGAAATTTGGAACAGAGGTGCAGAAAGAAGCAAGAGGGGTACAGAAAGAGGCAAGTGAAGTGCAGAACGAAGCAAAAGAGGTGCAGAAAGAACCAGCAGAGGTGCAAAAAGAGGCAAGAGGGGTGCAGAAAGGGTTAGGAGAGGTGCACAAAGAGGCAAGAAGGGTACAGAAATAGGCAGGAGGGGTGCAAAAAGAAGGAAGAGAACTGCAGAAAGAAGCAACAGAGGTGCTGAAAGAGGCACGAAGGGTGCAGAAAGAGACAAGAGAGGTGCAGAAAGAAGCAACAGAGGTACAGAAAGAGGCAAGAGTGGTGCAGAAAGAGGGAAGAGAGGTGTAGAAAGAGGCAAGATAGTTGCACAAAGAGGGAAGAGGGGTGCAGAAAGAAGCAAGTGAGGTACAGAAAGAGGCAAGAGAGGTGCAGAAAGAGGCAAGAGAGGTGCAGAAACAGGCAAGAGAAGTGTTGAAAGAGACAAGAGAGGTGAAGAAGGAGGCAAGAGAACTTCAGAAAGAGGCAAGAGAGTTGCAGAAAGAGGCAAGTGAGGTGCAGAAGGAGGCAAGAGAACTGCAGAAAGAGGCAAGAGAGTTTCAGAAACAGGCAAAAGGGGTGCAGAAAGAGGGAACAGGTGGGCAGACTGAGGCAAGAGAGGTGCAGAAAGATGGAAGAGGGTTGCAGAAAGAGGCAAGAGGGGTGCAGAAAGAAGCAACAGAGGTGCAGAAAGAAGCAAGAGAAGTGAAGAAAGAAGCAACAGAGGTGCAGAAAGAGGCAAGAGGGGTGCAGAAAGAGGCAAGAGAAGTGCAGAAAGAAACAACAGAAGTGTAGAAAGAGGCAAGAGAAGTGTAGAAAGAAGCAAGAGAGGTGCAGAAACAGGCAGGAGAGGTACAGAAAGAGGGAACAGGGGTGCAGAAAGAGGCAAGAGGGATACAGGAAGAAGCAAGTGAGGTGCGGAAAGAGGCAACAGAGGTACAGAAAGTGGAAGAGAGGTGCAGAAAGAAGCAAGAGTGGTTTGCACACCATTAGTACCAATTTAACACCCACATTTAGCAATAAGTAACAGGTGACCATTCTAGGTTTGCAAAGGGTGTTCCACCACGCTGTAACACTTGTCGCTGCGTTTTTGGTAACGTTTGAGCTAGAAACAAGGCTTTTTTTGTTCAAATCTGCAGATTAGGCAGCAGATGATGGATTATGTGGCTAATGCGGAAAATGTATAATTGTGCGAAAGTCGGTACAGCCAAACAGTCGCATAATTCCAGTGGCCCTGCTCATACCTCTGACTAGGTCCAGAAGTGCTCCTCAGTGATTCCTTCTTATTTGTCTCATTGAGTTCATAATTTAGCTTCTATGGAAACGAGGAAGACTAAACCTGAGGTTACCACTCCACAACACAGACTACCATACCACATAATTACTCTCCATAACACATAATCCCACTCTACATAATTCCTATATACTAAATACCACATACATTCTATCCATATAATTTCACTACACAACATACCACATAATTCCACTACACACAAAGTACATCCACTCCACTCCAAAAAACATTAGTAAAAAACTTTTAGATTTACAACGCCAATAGCTCTAACTCTTTCAAATGCGAGACCTATTACATTACAAATGCTTCTTTAACTGGTAGTCATGTTTGCAGAGTGGTGGAGAAAGGGGGCTGGGCCTCCAACCAGTGCTCAGGAATTCCGCTGCGTAGGACTTACAGGAGGTACCAGGAGGTCTTCTTGGCCCCCAAAGTCACTCAGGAGTAAAGTGGACTTCATCCCCCAACCGGTACTGTGCCAGGAGGCACGTTTGCAGAGTGGTGGAGAAAGGGGGGGCGTGGCCTCCGAAGACCTGCTTAGCAATCCCACTGTGTGAGACTTAGTGGAGGTAACAGGAGAGGTAGTTGGTCCCCAAGGACAACCTTGGGGGCCAACTACCCCTCCTATTACCTCCAGTAAGTCCCACACAGCAGCATTGCTAAGTTCTCATAGCAGGCCACGCCCCCTTTCCCCACCACTCTGGAAACGCGCTCCCTGGCGTGCTCTTGCATGGGGATTAAAGTCCACTTCGCTGCTGGGGGTCCTTAGGGGCCAACTGGCCTATCTGTTACCTCCAGTAAGCCCCACACAGTGGGATTGCTGAGAGGTGGACACAGGCCACGACCCTTTGTCCACCACTCTGAAAACGTGCCTCCTGGCATGCTCTTGGTTGGGGGTGAAGTCCCCTTGCCTCCTGAGGGTCCCTGGGGGCCAACTAGCCCTCATGTTACCTCCAGTAAGCCCCACACAGCTGGATTGCTGAGAGTGGTCTGAGGCCACGCCCCTCCACCACTCTGCAAACGCGCCTCTTGACGCACTGCTGCTCAGGGGATCAAGTCCACTTCAGTCCTGAGGTCCTCAGGACACAAGGGGACCTCATCACCCCACCAGCAGTGCGTCAAGATGCGCGTTTGCAGAGTGGTGTAAAAAGTGCCGTGGCCTCCTACCGCCTCTCAGCAATCCCACTGTGTGGGGCTTACTGGAGGTTCCTGGTGGCCTAGTTGGCCCCCAGAGACCCTCACTAGCAACGGGGACTTAATCCCCCAACGCAGAGCGCACCAGGAAGTGTGTTTGCAGAGTCGTGCAGGGAGGGGACCCCATCCCCTGGGGCATACCCAGCCTTTTTTATTTTGGAGGGGGCCCACGTGGCCTCCTCCTGAGGCCAATTTGGGCCACGGGGACCCCATCCCTCGGGGCCCGGCCTTCTTTTTTTTTTTTTTTATAAATTAAAAAAGGGAGGGGGGCAGCGTGGCCCATCTCTGGGGCTTGGCCATTGCTTTTAAAAAAATTAAAAAAGGGAGGGTCATTTTCAGCCCCGGGCACCCCATCCCCCGGGGCTTGACCCTCCTTTTTTTTTCTTTAAATAAACTGAGAGGGGCCGAGTGGAACTCCTCCAGGGCCACATCTGGCCCTGGGGACCCCATTCCCCAGTGCCGGCCCTCACGTTGGGGACCGTGGGTTACCGAATCACAAGCTGGCTGCCAACACATTCTGGTTTGGAGTGTTGGCAGCCAATCAGAATGAAGCTCGTGCTCGGGAGGGTTTGCGAATCCTCCTCGGATGTTCAGATATCGATATTTTTATTTTTTTAATTTCTCACCAACAACTGAATGGATTTACACCATTTAAAAAAAGGGCGCTTTCTGAACCAAGAGATACCTTTTTGCCAAATTTGGTGTAATTCGGTTCAGCAGTTCGGGCTGTAGCCTTGTCTTAAGTTCCTATGGAAATTAACATAGGGAAAACGCGTTTTGGGACTGCCCTTTTTTCTCGGCCCCCACTTGACGAATCACCCCGAAGGTTTCAAGACAGGAGCTGACCTGAACAAACCATTAGTTTTGAAAATTTCGCAAAGATTCGTCAAATGGCGCCAAAGATATTGGCAAAAGAAAAAACGCTTTTTGAATAGAAGCACTCACGGACGGGTGCTGTAATCGTGGGGGTGTACCCACGAAATTAATCAAAGCGCCTTTTCTTCCCTTTGTCAAAGAAAAAAAAAAGCACTCGCGGGGGCGGTTGCAATCGTTGTTTATTCACAATGTGTGCAGACCTACAACAGACGCGTTTCGGCTAACGCCTTCGTCGATGTTGTCTGACATTCCGAAGCGGCAATTTTTAAATCTCTCATCATGCAATAGACATTGAAGACGGACATCGTTATCACATTGCAAAGGGTACCGCCATCTTAGCATTGCCTATACAATAATGCATTATAAAGCCTTGGATGGGCATATGTGATTTTAAAGTACAAGGATTCCTATGCATTATATTTGAGATATAAATCTCTCATTAGTAGTGCAAAAATAAATTTTTTAGCGAAACAAAATTCATCCAGTCACATATTACCATAATTATGTTGACAATAAACAATATCCAGCCGTGTATCTGCATATTTCATTGCCTTCAATAAAATCTTCGCGAAACAAAATTAATTCTGTCACATGTTACCATGATTATATTGACAGTAAACGATATCCAGCCATGTATCGGCACATTTCATTGCCTTCAATATACATACAATTCATAAAAATTTCGTATCTGGACATTTCAATCACTGATCTAGTATTTAGTTACCAAGATGAACTGCTAACTCCTCCCCACTGTTCATCCCTTGGGGGGCCTTTGTTTGCAGATCAATAATATATTGTGACTCTAATCTAATCTGCAATCACAGTGGAGAGGTGTGGTGCAGCGGCCAGGGCAGCTGACTTCGGAGCACAGGGCTCACGGTTCGATCCCCGGCTGTGGCAGCTCAGCTCAGCACCATGTGACTCTGGGCAATAGCTCACTTAATTTCCACGACGGCCCCCAGCGCCTTGAGACCCGTAAGGGTGAGTAGTTCGCGCTTTACAAATACGGATTTACATTTACATTTTATTTATATAATCTGCGAAGTCTCAAAATCCTGTCACCTCCCCTTATGTTGGCCGGTACGTGGTCGATACCATAGTATCGCATCAGGTCCCTATTACTCTGGTGTTCTAAAATGCGGGTCTTAGTAGGGTGAATGGTGCTACCTATATACTTGAGCCCGCATGGGCAAACAAGACAATATACAGTATATGCTGTGTTACAGGTCAGGAATTTGGTTATCGTTCTGCGTCCCTTTAAACCTGGTTCTTCATAATACAGTGTTTTCTTGGCATTAACGTTTGCCTTGCACTTGCCACAAGGAAAGAAGCCTTTCAATTCTTTAAGAGAAGGGGTCTTCTGAGTTTTGTCTCAAAATGGCTGTGCACTAACATGTCTCTTAGCCACCTTGCTTTCCTAGAGGTCACCAAGGGCGCAGATGGTATGTCCGGACCAATGAACACATCTGTTTTCAGGGTGCGCCAATTTTTCCGTAGTATATTCCTTAGGTCATTGGCGTTCTCTGAAAAGGTTGTGACCATTCTGAACTTTCCTGTTTCTTTTTTGTCCTTGCCTTTCTTTCTAAGTAGCTGTGTTCTAGGAATGGAAGCCACTTTCTTCAAAGTGTTGTCTAACAGCTGTTTGCCATAGCCTCTTGCAATAAATCTAGCGGTGCTTTCCCTTGCTGCCACCTGAAAATCGCAGTTTCTAGTGCTATTTCTTTTTAGTCTGAGGAATTGACCTAAGGTATGCTGTTAATTAGTTTTGGTGGATGGCTACTTGTGACATGAAGTATAGAATTCCCTGCTGTCGGTTTCCTGTACAGGGCAGTACTTAGTTTACCCTCCGATACAAATACCTTAAGATTTACTGTTGTGGAACTCACTTCCCCTATGAACTGTAAGTTCACTTTGTTGTTATTCAAGTGTTTGATAAAGTCCCATGCTGACTCTAGGGACCCTTTCCAAACCACAAAGAGGTCATCTATGTACCTATGCCAAGATAGTACATTTGCCATCCAATCGGCATTTTCAGACGACCATGCCACCTGCTTCTCCCACCAGCCCATGAATAAATTCGCGTAGCTGGGGGTGAAGCAGGTGCCCATGGTGATCCCCGAGATCTGCCTGTAATAATCATTCTGGAATAAAAAGATGTTATTGTTTAAACAAAAATCTGTGAATTCCATTAGCATTAGATTATGTTCTGCAAATTTTAATGGTCGATTGTTTAGGAATGACTTAACAGCGTTTAGGCCATCCTGGTGGGCTATACTAGTGTATAGACTTGCTATGTCTAGCACTATCAACAGATACGAAGGATCCCATTTCAATTTTTCTATGTGGCACAGAAAGTTCTTTTTGTCCTTGATATAGGTCGCCAGTTCTGTCACAAATTGAAACAAAAAATAGTGTATATATGTCGAGAGATGCTCATTCAGACTTCCTTGCAATGAAACTATGGGTCTCCCCGGGGGGTGTTCTGCATCTTTATGAATCTTCGGTATGTGGTAGAAAGTGGGTGTTATTGGATTCAGACAGTGGAGAAACAGATATTCATCGGTCTCTAACATGTTTTTTTCATACCAACATCATATCAGAGAATGATAGTTTGTTATACTGTCATTGTAACTTTCTTTTGTCACTCTGCAGAAACACTTTGTGTCCGATAGTTGTCTCTGTGCTTCAGCACAGTACTGTTAACGAGTCTGCAGGACAATATTTCCTCCTTTATCAGAAGGTTTACAAACTATGGAATCATCCTTCTGTAATTTCTCCAAGGCTTGTTGTTGCTCTAGCGTAATGTTACTGATATTTTTGCAGCGATTTTTCTTTGTTCTTAAATGAAGAAGATCTTCGTTCACTGCTTCCTTAAATATGTCAATTGCATCCATTGGCATTTGGGGTAGGAACTGTGATGTAGGTTTGAACGGGCTGCTGGCACTCTTTTGTTCAATTCCTAACATAGCTGTTCTCTGTGCAACGTCAGGAATGGTATCCACATCGTCCCAGTCCCCTGTTCGCAAACTTTCAAGGGCTTCCAAGGTTGTAAGATCGTCCCCTGTCAAGATGTCGGTAGGAGTAGTTTTCGATTGTGTCTTTCTTAATTTTGTAGCCGATGTTTTGAGCTTGAAATATTTATGAAGTTTGAGCTTTCTTGTGAATTTGAAAAGGTCGATCCGAGTCTGAGTGTATTCCAGCTTGTTTAATGGACAGAAGGTTAATCCTAGTTTAAGCACTGATTCCTCTGTTGTCGTTAGTTTTTTCGGTGTGAGGTTAATGATGGTTAGGTTTTCGGTGTCTATTTCCATTTGTTCGCCCTCTTGCTTCTGTTATGCGTGGAGACATATTGCCTCTTCTGGCACCACCCCCCCCCATTTTGTTTGTCGGTGGTTCCTACTTCTGGTGATTTGCTTTTGCCTTCTCTCAGCCATGACTGGCATATAAGACGGAACTCTTCGTGAAAAGGGGTCTTTTTACATTGATCCCCCGCGGAGCTGGTGCTTTCTTCACCTGAGAGTTCATTCTCAGTCACGTGTGATTCCGATGTCTCCGCACGTTCTGGGGCTGATAATGCTTTGTTAGCTGATAACTCTCTCCTTGGTCCATCGAATTTCTCTTGCTTCCTCTGTTTTATCTTCTGGTCATACCTGATAAGTCATTTTTTCATCTGTTCTTTGAGTTCTTCTTGCTTTGCTTTGTCTTCATCCTTAGCTATTTCACTCTCCACCTCCTGTATTTCTTTCAGAGCTTTGTCGCGGTCACTCCAAGCAAACTTCACCAGGATAGTCAACATTCCTCTGCTGGAGTCCTCAGTATGTTCGGACCATTCCTCCAATAGGAGTGGGTCTGGATTTTCATAGGCCGGTACAGTGTATATGCGTAATCCCCTTGGGACATGATATACATCAATATAGCTCTGAAGTGAGGTTGCTTCCCACCATTTTCTCATCTCCCGTTCATATAATCTTTCTAGGGTGGCATATCTCGAGACTAAACTCATAGTCGCTCTGGATTCATCTTTATTCTGATGTTCCTCTATTCCTGGTCTTTTTTTTTAAATGTCCAATGCCGCCTCACGGCGTGCTGACTCACTAAACATGATATATTCAACAGATGTCACTATATTCGTTGCTGCTGCACAACCACCCCCTCGTCCTACCGCTTACTCGGTATTAGTCCCACAGTGAATTGATGCACCGCTTACCAGTTAGGAACTCCTCGGCGCTCCTGCGCGTCCTCAGACTCGCTGGTTGTCGACCTCCAATGCTGGCAATCCACAGCGGTGGTGCGTCAGGTATTAATCATTGCTCCAAACACCTTTGCCTACGCACTCACGGACGGGTGCTGTGATCGTGGGGGTGTACCCAAGAAATTAATCAAAGCTCCTTTTCTTCCCTTTGTCAAAGAAAAAAGCACTTGCGGGGGTGGTTGTAATCATTGTTTATTCACAATGTATGCAGACGTACAACAGAGGCGTTTCGGTTAACGCCTTCGTCGATGTTGTCTGACATTCCGGAAGCGGCAATTTTTAAATATCATCATGCAATAGACATTGAAGACGGACATCGTTATCACATTGCAAAGGGTCCCGCCATCTTAGCATTGCCTGGACACATTGTGAATAGACAACAATTACAACCGCCCCCACTAGTGCTTTTTTCTTTGACAAAGGGAAGAAAAGGAGCTTTGATTAATTTCTCCCAACTTTTTATATAAAGTTGGGAGGGGAGTGGATGCGCCCCCCCTCCTGTGGCTCTTTTGAGCCCCAGGGACCACTTCATCCTCTGGGCTATATGTAATAATGGATGCAGGGTGTATAGACCTCCCTCTGAGGCTCTAGAAGCCCTGGAGACCACCACCTCCCCCGGGCTAAATAAGTGGATTGTACCAGTGCCCTTTAAGGGACCTGGGGACCACCACCTCCCTGGGGCCATGAAGTCAAACAGAGGGAGGGCCACATAATCTCCCTCCTGGGCCATTTATGGACCCAGGGACCAGCACCTCCCTAAGGTATTTCTTTGTTTTTTTGAAGGAGGGCCATGCAGCCCCCCTCTAGGGCCGCTCTCGGCCCCGGGAGCCACCACTTCTCTGGGGCAGGTCCTTGAAAATGAAAGGAGGGGGGCAGCGCAGCCCTCCTTATGGAGCCCTTAATGGCTGGGGGCTGGCGTTCCCCAGTGCTGGCTCCCAAGTCCCTGGGTGCCCACCCCCGTGACATAGCTGTTTGATCTCACTTGACAGGAGCTTTGACAGCTTTCACCAAGTGAGAGCAAACAGTAAGTCCACTCCCAGTATGCGCAAGCAAGAAAACGGCTGCCGCTCGCTGGGAGTGAACTTTCATCTGTTTTTCTGCCCGCTGTCAAGTGGGCAGGAAAGCAGATGAAAACATTGCTCCCACACAGAAGGAACAGCATTTTTGCTGCCCCCTACGTGTGCGAGCAATGCTGCCGCAGGGGCATTGAGGCACACTGGGTGCCCTGGGTGGGCTCCAGTGCACCCAGGAGCAAGAGGCCTCGCACTGGGGATGGGGTCCCCGTGGCCAAAATCGCCCTGGGGATGGGGACTGTGCAGCCCCTCTCCCCAAATAAGTTTTGGCCCAGCCCTGGGGAAAGGATTCCCCGGGGCAAAAACTGGCCCAAGGATGGGGGCCCATGGCCCTCCTCGCCTATTGATTTTTGGCTGGGCCCTGGGGAACGGGGCCCCCGGGCCAAAATCGGCCCCATCCCCTTGTAAAAATATAAAAATTGGGACCATGGGTCTCCTTTTTAGTTATCCTGAGTATTCAAATGCCCAAAATCATCTGCAAGCTCTGCTTGCTTGGCCCTGCCCCGTTTTCCTTAGTAGTATGCACAGGTCTTCCCGCCTTTTCCCATGTTCATGGACAGATTACCAAAAGGCGCCCAAGCATATTTCACACTGAATTTGGTGACGCATTATTGATGTAGAGGAATATGAGGACATCTGCACCAAACAAACAAGCACTTACTTCATATAGTTAAGAGAAAGTACCTCTGTTTGGTGAAGATTATCCTCTTTGTGTTCATGTTCTCTTCACGAGCATTCATGTTATCACAAATCTGTAGATAAAAACCCTGAAGAAACAATCACATTATGAAAATTACATGCACACAAGGTCAGTGGAGACGTTACCTTGTGGTCCTTTAAGCAACTGCAGTGTAGAATATGCACTAGACATTTACCCAATGAGGTAGCACTTACCAATTAACTAGTAGAAAGTACTTAGGTTGGGAAGACATTTTCGGCAAAACTGTGGACTCTTCTTGGAAAAAATGAGGTTCCATTAGGGCCCCGATGCTCATTTCACAGAAATTAAACCTCAACGGGAAGCACTTACAAATATTATTTTATAACTTTATTTTCCGTTTTCAAACAGTAAGGTACCAAACATATACAACAGTAGGCTGGTACATGTTGATCCAGGAAACCACCAATTTATTACAGGCAACGTTATCAAGTACAATGTCGATAATATTCCAATAAACAGAGACAAAATGTATTGCACATCTGTACTCGAATCGTGCCCCCTGCATTCTGTTCTCAAATGTCAACCTTAATGACCCTGGTATGTCAATGAGGTTATCTAGTTAAAGGAGCTAAGTACGTAATGGCTGACATATGTCTCGCGGCCATGAGGTAGGTGGCTGTGTCTGTGCATACATATAGCTGTTCGTGTTGCAGTATATAAAGCTTTTAAGTCATGCCTTCTGGTCAGGTGGGTGCCTCCCCCCAATGTATTACTACCTCCCTTTTAGCTTGCATAAGTGCTATGGCTGTGAATCAACGCGTTATTTTGGATACTGTGTGCACAAACCCAAGCAATGCCAATAATGGGTTCTGTGTGAAGGCGTTTTGGATCATGTGTGAGATCTCCTGAAATATGTCTCTCCAGTATTTAGCCAGTTTCTCGCAGGTCCACGTCATGTGCCCAGAATTCGCCAAGGGACCGTGACATTTGGGACAGTTGTGTGGTCGGGAGGGGTCCATGCAATGCATTTTAAGTGGTGTAACATAGGGCCGCCACAGAAATTTAAAATGCAATATTTTGTGTTGATGGTTAAGTGAGACCAAGCGTGGTTGCGTGCAACAATATTGCCATTGAAAATCAGTAAGCGTGTGTCCCTTGCCCTTTTCACATGAGGCCCGGATCCCGGCATCCCTAGAGGGGAGTAATGCCAGGGCTGCCTTGTACATCTTAGAGATTAAATGTTCACCCCCAGAATCTGTGATTATTAATGATAATGGCAGGAAGTCCTCTGGTTCAAAAGGATAACTTGAAATCTGAGCCCTTAACGCTCCCTGTATCCACCTCAACACAAAATGAACCATCAGGGGTGCATCTTTAAAATGATTGTCTTCTGTTCATGAGAAGGCATGTCCGTCAGGGAACATATCACCAAAAGTGTTCAGGGATTATTTAATTAAAGTACGTTTAACAAGGTCTTCCTGCATAATGGGCAGCCACGTGTTGCCCTCTATGGGAAGAGCAGCCCCTTCCATGCCCAGCTAGTCGTAGACACCGTCTGGATATCGTGTGGATCACGCGGTATTCAGCTGGCAGTATCGTAGCCAGCGGGAGTAGGTCCACTAGGTCAGCCTCAGGCTTGGTATATGCATCCTAGCATCTGGCTGATACCAATGTCAGGCATAGCTACACTGAGCCACCAAATAGTAAATATAAAAATTTGGAACCCCAAACCCCCCACGTTCGTATGGAAGGGTTAAGGTGTTCCATCTAATCCTTGGTTCTTTTCCACCCCACACCAGGCAGATTAATAATGTGCGGAGTATGGCAAAAAAGGCCTTAGTTACTGGGATCGGGATGTTGTTAAATAGATGCAGGAACTGGGGCAATATTACCATTTTGATAAGTGCTATGCGTCCAGCCATGCCAAGCGGCAGTTTTAACCATCATACGAGTCGATAGTTTTTCTAATTCTTGTCCATAGTGGAGCTGTAGTATTTGATCCGATTCTTTATGAATGTGAATCTCCAGGTATTGGACTGAATCGTCACATCTCACCTGTGGAATTTCATTATCTATGCTAAAGGGGGCGGGGTTAGGGGAAACATGTCAGATTTACCCCAGTTTATATGCAGACCAGACAAAGCACCATAGCGTTGGATTTCTCTAAGCACCGTTCCTAGGTTGTCCTCCAGGTGCCGTACATATAAGATAAGATACATATACATATATTATATATTATATATTATAAACCCCAGCCTCCGGGACCGCCACCTCCCCAGGACTTTAGAATAACAAAATGTGGTGGGGCTTAAGACAAATTAAATGCAGGGAGCCACGCAGCCCCACTGCAGCTCCAGGGACCACCACCTCCCCGGGCAACTTCTAACAAAGGAGGGGGGCCGCCCTCCTGGAACCCTAGATGGCCTTGGGGACTACCACCCCCAGGGCTGGCTCCTGCAATGTCCCACGTGGCCCCCCTCTCTAGCCCATTTCGGCCCCTGGGACCCCATCCCCTGTGGTTCACCCTCTAATGTGGGTGCCCTGTCAGGTCACCCACTCACTAAAGACACAGGACACAGGACCAGCATATCTGAAGCACTGCCTCTCATTTCACGTACCCACCAGACACCTCAGCTCCGCCCAACTGGCCCTGGCCACTGTCCCACGGCTCCGCAAGAGCAGGACCGGAGGAAGATCCTTCTCCTACCTCACCGCCAAAACCTGGAACACCCTACCCATCCACCTCAGGCAAGTCCCGTTGCTGACCCAATTCAGGAAGAATCTCAAGACCTGGCTCTTCGACTAGACCCCAGCACTCAGAGAGATCAGCAGACCAGCCCCCTCAGCCCCTGAGACCCTCACAACTGAGTAGTTGCGCTACATAAACCATGATTGATTGATTGATTTAAAGATGGGGACCGCGGGGGAGCCTGAAGGCCTCCATGGTCCCTGCCGGCTCCCTGCCTCCTGCAGGAGCCGACATTGCTTTTACATATAGGGAGCTGCTAACATGCAGCACCCTGTGTGTAAAAGCAATTGTGCTCTGCTTTGAGCAAGCAAGAGCAAAATGCTCTTGCTTGCTGAAAGCAGAGCACAGTTTGCTATGGCTTGGCAGGCACAGTAAAGCTCCTGCCAAGCTGTAGCAAGCAGCTATGTCTTGGGGTGGGCACACTGGGACATAGCAGGCGCAGGCCCTGCGGGGTTGGAGTCCCCAGGGCCATGTTGGCTCCAGGAGGGGGGCCGCACGGCCCCCTCCTTTCTTTCTATTTGCCCCGGGAAGGTGGTGGTCCCCGGGGATGAGGGGGGTCTGTGTCCCCCGCCGTATGTCCAATTAAAGCCCCGGGGAGGTGGCAGCCCCCAGGGCTGTGGAGGGGGTCTGCGCGGTACCCCACATTCTTTTAAAGTAAAGCCCTGGGGAGCTGACTGTCCCCGGGGCTGGGCAAAGTCTAAGAGGCCCCCATTTAGAAAATCATGAGTCCCAGGGAGGTGGTGTTACCCGGGGCAGAGGGGAGAGGCCACAGCAGGGTAGGCCATATGGGCCTCCGCTGTATTTTTTTGAAAAAGAAGCCAGCGGAGGTGGTGGTCCTGAGTCATTAGTAAGTCCCAGGAGGGGGGGTATGCGCCCCCTCTTCTACATTTGTATAATGCCCCCAGGACCTCGCCCACCCCGGGGCCTATAATGAATGAAGCGCGAGAGCCCGCAATTTGTTTTTTTATTTTCAGCCGGATTCGTGGATACCGCCGAAATGTTCTAAAAAAATGCATTTTTCACCCTGCGGGGCTGAAGAGGCCTAGGGGGTCAGGGTGTTACTACCCTGCCCCCTGTTCTTTTTTTATCTGTTTTTTAGTGATTCTGTTCAACCAAGATGGCTGGTTGAAGTGTTGGCAGCCAATCAAATTTCAGTAGGATTTTGGGCTCCCAGATATCTATATTTTTTACAGTTAAATATCTCTGAAACCTCTGAATGGATTTACACCAAATCACAAAAAGCACGCTTTCTGGACCTACATTTAGCTTTCTGCCAAATTTGGTGTAATTCCGTTCAGCGGTTTGGGCTGAACAATGATGGTCTATGTTTTTAATTTTTCGCTAACAGTTCCCTCCTTTATGCAGATTAATACAGATTGCACTATTTTTTAACAAGGGTTGTGGAATAAAGATAAGCACACTAGTAATCACTAGGAGCTTCAGGATAATCATCTTTTCAGTAGAAAGATGTACTAATGTACTATAAGATGCATTAATGGCATAATTGTACAATGCATGTTTGTGCAGCTTAAATATAAATGTCTCACATAATTTAAAAGTAAACATCGTTTTAGTTGATTTATTATACACGCTGTTGAATGAGAGGAATATAGAACCGCAGGCAGTATTTTTATTATTTTTGCGATGACTTGAAAGAACACATAAGTCATGTTGGTGATTCTCTTGACAACTCAGTTTTATGTTTTCTACCCTTTATTTGTGAACCTGTGTATTGACTTGCAGCACTTTTTATGCTTTTTAATAACCTTTTCTAAGAAACTGTAATCATGTTATACATTGGGGAGTTCCTTTAGCAAGGTTGCTCTGTTTTTCGAAGGGCTATGATTCCTGGTGGTGGGAGGTGGGGCCCACCGGGACTCATTTTTGAGGACCGTCACTTATTTTCCCTCATCAGATTTTCACCCAGACCAAGAGAGCAAAAAGCATAAAAAGGGGGAAGAGAGAGGAAGAAAATGACGGAAAACAGTGACAAAGTGAGAGTGACAAAGGGAAAAAGCCAGAAAAAGAACCTACAAGATTGAGAACAAGCATTTGCAATGCAATTGGTCTCGCATTTGTGAAAGTTAGAGCTGTCAACGTTGAAAATGTCAATGTTTTAAATTTTTGTTTTTTTGTATGTGGCGGAGTGATGGTATTTGCCTAGAGCTATTGTCATTCGTATGACTTCGCAGCACTGGAGAACCAGAAAATAGGACAATGGTTATGAGGGAGGAGACAACAGTAATATGCTGGCTGAAAAAAGAGTAACAACATCCTGGAAATATCAAACACTCATAAGGAATGCAAGATTAAGTAAAGCATGTGAAATGTAAGCAGGAACAACAGGGTTACCTTAACGCTTTTACACTTATTATTCATTAATTAATGAGTGTTTTTACCTGAAAAGTTAAGGACAAGACTTCAGGGCCCAGAAGGGACCCGTTTCAATGTCCATTGCTTATATCATTGCAAAACGTAAGCAGTATAGTTTAAAAGACCACATCTCTGAACACAGGTACACATTTTATAAATTAAAATTAGAAAAAGAGCTGATAAGGATCACATTAAACGTTTTCCACTCTATGCATCACCCAGGTATTCCAATACCTGCAGGAATGGTGCACTTCCCCATCCGGGGAAAACAATGGGGTATATTCACAAGAACGTGTGATAACTACCGCAAGAGTAGCGTAACGCAACTTTCATTATCGCAGCCCATCGCGGGAAAATAACCCCGTGTCAACGTGGAATTCACAACAAGGCGGTACCATGCGATAGTCACCAGATAACGCGTCAAATGTCAGCGTGAAAATCAACGCCACGCCGAAATAATGCGAAACGCGAACGCGAGAAATCATGCGATGAGGCCAATCGCGGTACAAAAAGTAGCGAAAACCAGCCTCAGGCATGCAAATTCCACGCGTCCGGCGGGAAATTGCACCATAAAAACCACAGGCACAACACACCAGAAACAAGCCAAAGCACGAAGCAACATGGATGCACCCTGACCCAGCGCAGAGGGCAACGCAAACCCCACAACCCCCACAGACCACCAGCAAGGAACAACTGGCTCGGGGAAGGCCAAGGAGAAAAGGGAGAGGAAGACGGGGTGCAGACCGCAGGGAAACAAGACCAAGGCCACGGAGGCGACAGAACACTACCAGCAACTGACCCACAAGCAGACCACACGGAACGCAGTCGGAGTGCCCAGGAGGCCAATCCAGGAGGCGAAGAGGCGCCGGCAGGACGTGACAACCTAAACCAGGTACAAACCCTCTGCCAACAGGAAGGCAGCAACGGCGACAGGAGGTGGCAGTCCAGCGCCACAGGAGGAGCTGGAGGAAACCCAGGCCACAGTCATCAGTGTGGAGACGGTACAAGCATGCGGGAGTACGGACACAGCTCGACAGGACCCGACACAACAACAACAGGGTGAGGATCCAACAGGGACTGGGGGGACAGGGGGTGATGGGCACAATGCCACACATGCACAATGACATGTCCCCCATCCCCGTGGCACACTGCAGCACACACACATAGCAATAACAGCACATAGCATGACAATGTGGCACAAAGTGCAACACCCACACTGCAGACACTGCACAGGGGACACAACTGGGTCCACCCAGGCACAGAAACAGAACAATCACATCGGACAGAGCAGGGAACTGTGAGATGTACATCTACCCCTACAACCCCACATCAGCCATGTAGGCCAAATGTACACTGTCCCAAATCAAATAGCCACCACCGCCCAAACAGTCACAATGTACATTGTCACACAGTCTGCATGCCGACAAGAACAAGGCGCCAACACAATGCCAACATGCACCTCCCCTTCAAAATGCAGAGGGACAAACAACACCTCCAGCAGGTCAGAACAGACAACCCATCAGTGATGCCCCAGACGAACACCACAGCCCAGACACCGACGCCCTACAACAGCCCATGGACATCCCACACAACCCACCACCAGGGCAGACAAGCTACTCAGAGGAGAACCCAGCCCCTGCAACAGACCACACAGCATGAAGCACCCGCAATCACGGCTGCCCCACAACACTTCACCCACCCACACATGGCACCGCAATGCCAGGTGGCAGAATGCCAAAAGGAGGTGGCCCAACAGGTGAGGGTGTTGCCGAACCCATGGAATGTGAACTAGAACACATACGTGGGTGTCCAATACCCTTCAGGGACCCCCCACACTCCACAAAGGAGACCCACACCTCCACACAGACACATGCACATATCATGTTGAACTGGCTACGGGCACGTGCGCCCGGCCCCTTTATTGGCAGGGCCACATGTACAGTGACGCCTGTGCTGGATGTGTGTGGGGTGAGTATAAGCAAGCCCGCACGGAGTGCTTGGTGCTGCCAACAACCTGAACAGTGGACACCAGTGTAATGGAAACAGAATACACCAGCATAACAGAGTCAAATGCAGAGCAACATGGAGGGATCCGGAGTAAGGACAGAGGTCACCCAATATTCAGTCAGGAGGTTCCGTGAGTTGCAGTGCACTGAGGTAGGGGCACTAGAGAAGAGCGCGCTCATGTGAAGAAATTACTAGGATTGTGTCCCTTCGTGTTAGTCCTGATGCAGATGCAGTGGGGTGTGTTACACCTGCATCAACTTCCTCATCAACGACCCAGGTCTCCCACACTGCCTGAGGTGAAAGTTGCGTCCGCAGTCCACAGCACAATACCCAGTAATAGATCCGGGTGTGTAGCTTGACTACCACCACCAGTTTGCATTCCTGCCTTGGGGATGTTGCCTCCTGCCCTCCCATTGTCTGTGCCTTCTCCCGTCCGCACACTTGACACATCTTCCTCATCATAGTCCCAGGTCTACCCCACTGCATGAGGTGACATTGCTGCACAACCCCACAACAGCACAAAACACAATCAGTAATGGAAAATGGCTTGCGGTGCACTGAGTCACTGGCACCTGGAGTGCTGAGCAGGGTATCAGGCCGATGATGGCATCCACGACAGGTCTGAGCAACTCTGTAGGTCTGTCAGGACCACCCTTTCGACTCTGGCAGATGGCGGTTGGAGGTGGTCCTTGCGGTGGTGGCGTGTGCCCCCTGCAGTCAAGACTCGATGCTATGTGTGGGCCCTGGTGGCCCGCAGTTGAGGCCGGAGGATGCGGACAGCGCAGGGCCACAGACACATGGCGTTGATGACCCCAAGGCCATCGCTGCAGAGACCATTCAATGTCTCAGAAGAAGGTGTCCCAGACCTGACCAGCACAGAGTTAGTGGCCCCGGATGCACTGCGGCCGGCACAGGCACCCAGCCACGGGACAGTGACATGCGGTGCAGTCAGATGGGCCATGCAACCTGAGCGGGTCCCTATCAATGTCCGAGGTGTATGTTGCGGAGGGTTCCGGGGGACAGTGGAAGGGATCCTCCAGGGCATGATGCGGAAGGTCTGATGTCATCTGGAAGCAGCAAATGGAGGAGTGGAAAGCGCAACCCTCGTTTGCACAAACAATTCGGGATCAGCTACATGAGGATGAAAACTAGCCCCTAGTCCAGACTCAAACGCCACAAATGTACGACCAGTGAGTGTCCATGTATGTCGGGGAACAAACTTAGTGGCACAGGTGCTGTGAGGGGATGCAGTCTGCGATGATGCCGGTACACAGATATGAACTCCAAGATTGCCAAATCAAGACTCTGTGACCTACTGGGCCGCAGTGTAGGCCGGAGGCAGCGGTCAGCATGGTCCCACAGACACGTCTCGTGTGCATGTGATGCATTCGTTTGCTCCACTGAGAGCAGGGAGATTAGTGATATCACCCCTGCAGTAGACATCCGGTCACTGCCATGGTGTAATCAAGACTCAGTTCCAAATGTGTGACCTACCTGACCGTGGTGTAGGCCTGAGGCAGTGGTCAGCACGGCCCATTCACCTAGTGTCGCCGGCATAGGTTGGATGGCCCCACCGGCCTGCGTAGTTCAGGTTCAGTGGTACCACGTGTAGCCGGCTGGCGTTGAACAGGGTTAGTGGCACCAGGTGTAGCCGGCTGGCATTGAACAGGGTTAGTGGCACCACGTGTAGCCGGCTGGTGTTGAACAGGGTTAGTGGCACCACGTGTACCCGTCTGGCATTGAACAGGGTTAGTGGCACCACGTGTCGCAAGATGCCCATATGGAACTATGCCTCACTGATCGGGGGGGGTCTGGTGCTGTGGCCGCTGGCCCGGATATGGGGTCACTCATGACTCAAGACACAGTTCCACATGTGGGACCTACTGGTCCGAAGAGTAGACCGGGGGCGGCAGTGGAGTATGTCAACGAAAAAGGAATGAAGCGGGCCGGTGTCGTGGAGGCCGTGATGGTCTGAGGTGGCTGCCAAGGTCTCGGGCCTCGGGCTTGTGGCTTGCGCCAGAACGTGGTGGGCCCTCCTTGACACACGCCGGTGTCGGAAGGTGATCAGTGTGGCCTGGCTGCGCAGGGGCTTGCCTGACGGGTTCGTGGACCAGTGTGCCGGGGTCCGGCAGGCACACGGCATCTCAGGCAAATCCGCTCACGAGGATGGCATTGGCCTCGTGGCGAGGTGGGAGGTGCCGCCCTGGCAGAGACGTGGGTCTTTCCAGAAGTGGACCATGCCCAGGCCTACGTGGTTTTTATTCACACCCCTATGCTGGCGTGGCGTACGCCAGGCCATCCCAGTCCGCTGACGCTTGGGGGGGCGTAACAGGCAACATTTCCGCGAGGTCCCCCACTGGCTGGGGTGACATGGTGGCGTCCACTGTCCACTACACTCCATACGCAAGTGGTGTATGTCGCCATGGATATGGGTGTGTTCTGCATACTGCAAGGTGTCCAGCACATCTCCGGCACTGTTGGCATTGTGTACTTTCCCAATCATGGTTCTACTGCATCCTTCACACATGCCTGGTTGCCACCTCTCCCCACATTAGGCTAGTATGTGGCTGAGGTGCCATGCCGTTGCTGGCTCATTTTCAGGGCTTGCCCATGTGGACATTGTAAGTTGTTCTGTCATGTCTGGTGGGTGGGCATATTGTTGTGCCTGTTGTATGTGATTTTGTGACGTGTGCATTGCCAGGGTTGTGAGTTGCATGGTTGTGGTGTTGAGGTGTGTGGGGTGTTCATTTGTATATTGCCAAGGGGCTGTACATTTGCCTTGTTGCCATCCTGGCAACGCTGGTTGATGATGGACTGTCGGAGGATGAAGGTATCATGCACACTGGCTGTGTATTTGTAGGCGACATTGTTGGGTGTTCCACGGTGTTCTGTTGTTGCCTGCACATTGGTGTGAGACGTGTGCTTCCTGTTGCGGTGATTGTGTGCTGTGTCACCAGGGGGCACAGGTAGTACATGTGTGCTGTGTATTGCCCCCAACACGTGCGTGCATCCTGCTATGGCGTATGGTCCTTGCTTGGTCTCCAGCGGATCCTATGCATTGTGTTGTACGTATGGGGACTTGGGTACCAGGGTGATGGTGATGTCCAGGACAGGTGTGGGGGACTTGGATGTGGCTGGCTGTGAGACTCCTCCGACTCTGGCGGGTGTTGGTTGGGGGGTCCCAGGGGCCAACAGGTGCAGCCACGCCATCAGCTTTGTGTGGGGTGGGATGTTGGTTGTCCACTGTGTTGTAGCCGTAGGCCTGTTAGGCGATGATGGTCAGGATGCGTAGGTTGGTTGTCCATTTCAGCCTGTGGTGGACAGTGACATTGTCAGATGTTGGGTCTGTGCGGATGGTACGTTTCCTGGGGTTCCGCTGTCTTAGTCTGCGCTGCGTCTGTGTTGGTCCGGGGGGGGAGGTGTTCCGGGTGTGGGATGGGGTCCTGGGGTGGTGGAGGTGGGTGTTGTGGCCCTCTTGGGTGTCCGGGCCGCATGATGGGTGGCTCCATGGCATCTGTTGCCCTTTGGATGTGGCCCTGGGCTGTGCTCCCTTTTGTGGTGCTGACTGCCGTCCGACTTTACACCAGGTCAGAGCAGGTGTAGATTTCCTGGTGCTAACACGCCTTATCACCTGTTTTGTGTTTTTATCGCGGATGTGGCTGGTCGTTGTGAATGTTGAGGTGTGCTGTTGTTTCGGCTTTTGTCACAGGAACGCCTACTCTGCATCTCATTAGCAATATTTGCGGGGGTCCTCTGTGGCGATGTTTTTTGAGGCTGCTATCGCGGATAAACTGGTGCTGTGGGCTGTTAACACCGGCTTGTGAATGGGGAGGTAAATTTATCACGACTTTGGCTGCGATAAAGTGCTGTTAATTTGGCGATAGCTCCTTGTGAATATGCCCCAATGTTGTTCAAAGAAAGATTAGAAAACGAGAGTAGCGCTTCACTGTCAAGTGGCGCTAATGTGTGTGGTTGTGAATAAAACCAATCTGGTCACTTTGCGACCACCCTGTCTTGCTTTATTATTATAATTTTTTTTTCTTCGTATTTTGAACCTTTTTTTCTCTCTGTCCAGAGACTGCACTTTGGAATGGAAAAATGTCAGAAAAAGACATTTGCAGCAAAAGTGTTTCTTTCTTTTTTGGTTTAATTTTTACACTGGAACAAATAAAGGAAAGGAGAGAAAAGGAAGGGTAAGAGCCATTCATTGAAGTCACGTTTTTCAGCAAGTGAGGGGGAGCAAGACAAAAAGAGGGAAAAAGAGGAGGAGGAAGAAAGAGATAGGGGAGGAGCAGCTGCCAGCGGCAGAGCAGGAGAAGTAAACACTGTAGGGAGGTGGGCGGTGTGAGATGAGTGTGGTGAGGGGGTTTATCATATTCAGAAGGGGCCCCTACACAATGGTGAGGAAGATAAATCCATGCGATCTGTTGGATTGCGCAACATTCAGAGAATGTCAAAGTCTTGTTCGCGCATCTACAGTAGCTTGAATCTGCTTGAAGGTAAACTTAAACTGAACTAGCTAAACTAGTGTAATGGAGACTAGCACAAGATATGCAGAGCTTTAAAATTGCTAACTTCCAGTCAAGCTTTTGTCAGGCACATATCATGGTCTGCAAGCAGAGCATCATGTTTATCTACAGCGATTTCTCTTTTTAGCGGGCTCTGCCAGCTTTGAAGAAACAGTGCAGAAGTGTGTGTGGAAGAAAGGTATCAGAACCCATATTGCCATATCACCAGGTCACTGCAGAAGACCAAACTTTGAAGAACGGTGCAGACTACTGAGGAAGGCCCTTTATCAAGCTGGCTAGGCAATGCTTAAACTATATATATCTTTATGGCTGTGTGGCTGCCAGTTTTAATTTGTTCTGGGTCTTCTAGCATGGTTGTATTTGTTAGTCTTTCTGCACATCAACTTTTTGACAAGCCCTCTTGGCCACCAGTTGTGGCCATTGAATATGTTTCTTGCTAAAGGGAAGCATGAATGCATCTATGTGGCGAAATCAGCACATGTTCAGTTTGAGGGATTTAGAGTGCTGTACATCCAGCATCGAGAACAGATGAGGTGATTAACAATGCATCCAGTTGTTGCTGTATAGTGCATCTTGTACATTTTACCAACAGCAAACGGTTTTGGTGTCTCACTGTAGTTTTCTCATCGCCTTTGGAAAATGGTGTGCCCTTTGTGCTAGATAATAAACCCTTCAATATGAGTCCATGCACAGCTGCTTGATGCAGCACCAGTGGAGAGCCTTGCCTCTTAACCTTCGATTTAGCGATTACCCACATGTAAGATCTGGTACGCGAGACAATGTATGCCAGTATCGTTTGCAGTAGAGGTGATGGAAGCATCTGAAAGAGGTTGTTAAATCAAGGTACAACCATTTTATCATCTGTTTTCTGTCCCAAAAAGAGAGGTGTGATATCACCAACTGCGCCATATCATTGGTCTTTATTTCTGTGTTTATGAGTGATAGTGGGTGGTTGCTTCTCAAATTCAGGGGATGCTTTTCTGGTTTGGGGATCAGGCATATAAACACATTGTTCACTTTACATGTTAATGACTGGAAGGGTTCAGGATCCTCAAACAACTTGCACGGGAGAGGAGCGATCTTCATGCCCCCTCTTAGGCAGGTGAACATGGGGCCCTTCTTCAACCAGTGTTCACGTCAAAAGACTGATACGCTTCAGCAAATAATTTTGACAATCTCACAATGGCCAGGAAGGCTCTCTCGCTCTCTTAGCACTACCCACAGGCTTCGAATTGATGATCTGTTGAAGTAATTAACAACTGCCTACAAGATGCCTGAGGGGTGTATTAGCAACTCACTCTCATCCTTTCGGAAAACAAAAATAATGTAAGTGGCCTCTCTTTTATAGTTAGCCAGCCACATCCTAGCCTTCTCCTCTCTTCATCAAATTGTTTAAGTTGTAGACGTGTCAGAGATGAAGATGGCGTTCACTTCTTATTTTGCAGTCATCAATTCATTTAGCAAAGCCTTGCAGATGTGATTCAGCCATTTCCTCATCTTTGTTTGATTTTTTTCTTCACATTCAATTTATTTTTGTTTTTCTTTCACACAAGCAGTCTCACTGATCATTTTTCCACACAAGAATTTGCTCCCTGTTGCCCAAAAATGTTGGCTCTACTATACTGACCTGTGGTTGGATTCTAACTATGACTCCACAATCAATCAATAAAATTTTATGCCGGTCTTCTGGATTCTTGAAGGTGGAGGGGTTCACCCACCGTCTTTGTACGTTTGTGCTGATGATCCCTGAATGTAGCCTTTATCTCAGGGATGAGTGCCCCCCAGGACAATTTGATTTTTATGCAGGCCCATTTATGCGAGAGACAGACGTGTTGTCAGTGGTTGAGGAATGGATCAGGCAATAGGATATCAAGAGGTGCTTTGCACATGGTCTTTCAAAATGGTGATGCCATTATTGTTATCGATATCTGGCAAGCCAGATATACGTAGGATGAAGTAAATTGGAAACCTGCCAACTTAAAAAAAAATATTTCACTGTGTGGGGAGGGGTCGTGCCTTGGGAGGGGCCTTGTGCCAAGAACCACCTAAGAGGCACCTCCGCTCCCTCCTACACCTCCAAAAAAAAAACAAAGCTTGCTAAGGCTGGTCCTGATATTTGGATGTGATTTCACACCCATTAATTGAAAGACATTGGCTGATCAAAGCATTTAAAGATGAGCTAGATATCCACTCTGCAGTGGTTTCCAGCTTGTTTTTCCTGCCACCATATGATTAATATCAGCTCCTCATGGGAGGACTATAGGAAATGAGCCGATATTGTGTGACAGCCAGTGGCAGTGTCTGAGTTTGCAGGTCTGAATTTGTCATGATCCAGTCTTTGCTTATGCCAATATAGGACTATTTACTTCCACAAGTATTCTGGAGAGGATGTCAAAAAAGTCCAACTTGCCCTGGTGGTAGCTCAAGACCAGTATGTTGATTTGTATGTTTACTTTTGAAAATACAAAGAGACCCTCTTCATCTGTCTATGTATTTAGCACTGAATGTATGACCATTTTGTGAAACACAATGGCTTCTCTCTTGTTTTCAGAAATGTCCATCTTGTATGGAAGCCACTCAACCAGCCTCTCCTTGCAACTTCATTCACGTTCAAGTCGTTCTCTTCAATCATGGGTACAATTTCCAAGGCCAGATAGGCAAATAGTTTTCTTCTACTTAATGTAATTATTCATACAATTTACATTTAGTGAGAGGAGACAGAGGTCAGATAATGTGCTGGTAGTCAGGTAGATAAATGGTCTGGGATGCATACCCCTGGTCAGTTGAGTCACCGCCTGGACCCCTGTCACCAAAGAAGACACCACAAAGACCATGAGGAGCATACACTCAGGAACCCCCACTGACCCCTGCCCACTGCACATCTTCCACAGAGCTGCCTCCACCATAGCACCTGAACTACGACGTACAATCAACTGCACCCTCGAAACTGGCACGTTCCCCGACTGGAAACGTGCAGAAGTCGAACCCCTCCTCAAGAAGTCCTCTGTAGACCCGACGGACCTTAAGAAATACAGACCCATCTCTCTCCTCCCCTTCGACGCCAAGGTCACGAGAAGATCGTCAACAACCAGCTCGCGAACTTCATAGAATCCAACTCGATCCTCGGCACTTCCCAATCTGGATTCCGCAGCAACCACAGCACCGAGACCGCCCTCCTAGCCGCCACAGACGACATACGCAATCTCCTCGACCAAGGCCACATGGCAGCCCTCATTCTATTGGACCTCTCAGCAGCCTTCGACACCGTCTCGCACCGCACACTAGCCACCAGACTCCATGACACCGGCATACAGAGAACTGCCCTACACTGGATCCGCTCCTTCCTCACAGGCCGAACTCAAAGAATCAGACTCCCGCCCTTCCTCTCTGAACCCACAGAGATCAGCTGCGGAGTACCCCAAGGATCCTCACTCAGCCCCACGCCCTTCAACATCTACATGGCCCCCTTCCCTACCATCGTCAGAAAGCACGGACTCAGCATAGTATCCTACGCCGACAACACCCAGCTCATCCTCTCTCTCACCAAGGAACCCAACATCACCAGACACAGTTTCCAGGAAAAAGTAAAGAAAGTCGCATCCTGGATGAGCAGCAGCTGCATGAAGCTCAACTCGGAGAAAACGGAAGTCCTCATCCTCGGATCCACCCCCTCCGCATGGGACACCTGGTGGCCCACCGCCCTTGGCAACCCTCCCACACCCACGGACCACGCCCGCAACCTCAGCATCATACTCGACTCCTCCCTCACCGCGAACTAACAGATCAATGCTGTATCTTCAACGTGCTTCAACACCCTCTGCATCTCCGCAAGACCTTCAAATGGATCCCCCCCAAATCCAGAAAGACCGTCACCCATGCACTCATAACCAGCAGACTGGATGACGGGAATGCCCTCTATGCCGGAATTAACAAATCTCTACTCCTCAAACTCCAGACCATCCAGAACGTCGCAGCCAGACTCTTCCTCGGCATCCCACGACAATATCACATCACCCAGAACCTACAAGACCTCCACTGGCTCCCTGTCGAAAAGAGAGTGACTATCAAGCTGCTCACTCATGCCTACAAATCCCTTCACAAAACCGGACCCCAATACCTCAACGGAAGAATCTCCTTCCACGCAACCAAGAGAAGGCTCTGCTCCGCCGACCTTGCTTTGGCTGAAATCCCTTGCATCTGCAGAGTCAGAACAGGAGGAAGAGCCTTCTCCTACAAGGCGGCCAACACCTGGAACAAACTCAACCTTAGCATCAGACGAACCCCCACACTGCAAGCATTCAGGAAGAGCCTCAAGACCTGGCTCTTCGGATGAGACGGAGTTTCTAGAAACCCCTCCGCGCCTTGAGGCACTCACGGGTGAGTAGTGCGCTTGACAAATCCCTGATTGATTGATTGAGTGACTGGACAGAGAAGGACATCGTAGTGGTGCCGGAAGTAGTGCTGGTTCTGTACCACACCAATGTGCTTCCAATGAAGGCAGAGCCCCATGAATGGGAAGACATCCATTCATAGCGTGCAATGGCTAATGCGCTTCAAAATTTGAATGGCCTTTTCCACTCATGGCCAAGCCCAGCCTCTCACCCACTCACATCAGGGAAAAGAGAACCCCAGCTACACAATAGTCTGGAATTCTATACAAGGATATCTATAGTAGGCATCCCTGTGGAACTACCATATCTATCTGCCTGCCGGAGTCTAAGGTTTTGCAGGGGGACACTGGATTCAGTGTTTGAATGCAGGGTTGTAGCTTAATTGGTGTTTTAGGTTGTCCCATTCCCTGAATAAATCCATTTTCCTGTTTAAAGTTGGGTAGTGGGAGCCCCAGTCAGGTCTGCTAGTGTCTTCCAGGTTTCACATGGGATGAGTACCAGGCCGTGGCTTCCCATTCAATGGCCCATACGCGGTGCCAATGAAAACTTCCTAGGGTTTCCACAGAAGGAAACATATTGTTCGGCCCGGGTTTATGGCACTGCTGATGTGTATTTTATTATAGCACATGCTCAGCAGGTCTGCAAGAGTGTGCATGCTGAAGGTCACAGTGTGCAAATAGGTCATGAAGACAGTGAAGAAACAAGGCATTTTTCGTGACAACTGTATTTTTTTTGTTTGTAATTTTTTATAGCGCTGACTCGACCCAAAGGTATCAGATCGCTTTACATGAGCACTAGTTGCATTACAGACGGACACATTAATTTTAAAAAAAACAATGTGCACGGGAGATGAAGTAATTTGCCCTTAAACTCAGGATGTTCGAGCCGACGCAGAGACTCAAACCTGGTTCCCCAGCTTAAGCAAGGCTGGACTGGCCGCCAGGGTGGGGGCTGGTTTTGGACCCCTATGGGGCCGTTTTTGTTACTGGGGACATAGCTGCAATATCGGCCCGTGTAACAAAATCGTCTGAAACTGGCCCTAGCAAACAGCTTGGCCGCACCCTTCCCCCCTGACTCCCCCGGGGGCCGGCTGAGCCGAGTGCCAGGGTGAGTTTTGGTTCCCAGTCTGGCCCTGAACTGAAGGGTCAGCCGCCCTAGCCGTTAAGCCACACTCTCAGGGCAAGGACAAAACACACTGATGAATACAGATTCTAGGTGTGCACTAACCTCTCCCTAATGGGAAACAGAATCTTGTAACTAATGTTAGTGCAATGATGTATTTGTGAAATCTGACAATTGGGGACTTCACATTGTTATACCACATAATTGGGTTAAGGAAAGGGAAAACGTTACTGCATTCTTGTCTGTTTTTCCTATGCGTCCTCAAGATACAAATGAGGCTTTGCTTGCATTAGGGACCAGGAAGCATTACCACAATAAACAAGGATTTCTAGCTGCAGGAAAAGCAGGGAAACATTCCATCAAGGGGTGCACCAGCCAGAGAAGGCAAATGGAGAACTTCTTCGTGAAAAAAAATTCCAGCGGATTCCAGGACCACCTTATTGTGAAAGGGAAAGCTCTTATTTTTAGTCTTGACACTTGTGACCTCATATTGCACACTGCTCGCAGGAAGGAACGTAAATTAAAAAGATGCAGTGTCGAAGCTGCATACTTAACGTGCGCTGGGAGGAGGGAGGGTTGGAGGGAATGAGGGCGAGAAGCTACACACAGAACAAGGCTGAAAACGAGGCTTGATCTCAAAAAGAAGGCTGCAATGCCCAGGCAGAGGAGGTGGGAGGGACCATCACGCCTGTACAATGCGATGGACAACCAAAATATTCTCTTAGTGAAATCACCAGGGAGGGAGCTAAGCATACAAAGGAGGGACATTTACAACAAAGCACCAATAACAAACCAGCATTTCAGAATTCCACAGATAACAACCAATGGCAATCAGTGGGTGTGCCAAAGTCCACAGAAGAGATACATCAGGTCTTGCAGAGGCTTGACCTAAAAAAGGGCATGAGGTGTCTGGTAGTGAATGAAAGAGTCATGAGGTGAAATCAAGACTACACAGCCATCACATGCGGCACCCCCAATATTTGTAGTGTGGCCTGAGGCTCCTGAGCAAAAACACATTGGGCTCCAGCACTTAAGGTTTTCCAAATTAAGCACGGGTTACTAAAGATATTATAGCTAACAGACTATTTTTCGGTCTAAATGTAGCATAATTCTGGAGGAGTTGTGACTAAAATTAACAAATTCAGATGCTATTACCTAAAAAACATTCAGATGCCCATACGAATAAAATGTGCACAATGTATACAAAAAATTAGTGTTATACAGCGAAAGTTCAAGTTTTCTGGTTTAAATCAACCCAAGCTCAAAACCTACCCATCCCATGGAATAGTATGGTCTTGACTTAGGAAGGTGGTAAATGTGAGACCTTTGTTATCCCCATTCTGGTGTAGACCACTTTTTTTGAGCTTCTCTCACACTCCTTTTTCTGGTACCAGACAGCTTTAGCATTTCCTAACTCGATGTTTAATAGCGTAGAAATACGGGGAGATTGGGCATTGGCTCATGCCTCGCTATACCTTCTGCCATTGGCTTCCTATGTTTGACCTTTGCCAACCATTGCTTGGATATAGTGTGCTTCAAGTTATGGATCAGTCATAGGAAGATTGTAAAGGTTTTCATTGTGCTATTACTTTTAAGGTAGTTCTCTATCATGATTTGACTAGAGCAGTGAGGTCTACTATTAACGCAAGCCTCTGGTTGCTTCCGACACCCTCCCCTGTTGTTGCTCACACTGTAAGCTAGATGTGGTAATGATAATAAAATAGCTTTTAGGGATACCTACACCAGTCAGCCCCAGCAGCCTCTATTTGAGAGGCTTGAGGGACACTGCAGCTTTATCCCCTTCCCCGGCTTCTCTCTTACAACTCAAGCTCAGGGCACTTTTTGAACATATGTCCAATTTTTGCTGAACCCAGCAGGAATTGCTTCAAAAGACCTCTATCATTACAATGAGAATATTTTCACTGACTCAGTGGGTGAGCTCCTTGCCAGCATATTCATTTGCCTTAAAATATAATATTGAAATCCACAAGCAAACGACTGATTGGATTTCTTGTGTGGTTTTGGAAAGCTATCAAACAAACTTTGAACTGCCTGTATTTAAACATTTTCTACGATAACAGCAGACATTACTAAAACAGCATTTTCTTAACTTTGCAAATACTCTAGTGCAGTGGTTCTTTTGACTACAGTATACTCCCACTTATTCATTACTGGAACCCGAAAGCTATAATGAATCATTATTGGAATCCAGGGACCCCCACTGAGTCATTAATGGAAGATGGGGACCATGGCCTAAATATTTTCGATGATTTGAACCGCAAAACAAAATGAAAAGAATAAAGAAACAAGCATTAATCAAACAAATACACACATCATGAAATATTTTATTTAATACACAAATATAAAATAAATACAATTTTAATTTTATTTGGAAGGTTGGAGCTTTTCTAATTTCAGGTCCCTCAACATCCATACTATATTCTGTTTGACGCACTTGCACTGTTTGCACAAATCAATCTGAGTATACTAACTTAGGGCCTGATTTAGATTTCATTGGACAATATACACCCTCACAAATGTGACAGATATCCCGTCTGCCAAATTATAAGTGCATATATCCCATGGCATTTGAAAGTTTTAGTCTCAGATTTACAGAATGTTTTCAAATGTTCAATTTTGCATTTTGTTTTGTTGTTTATACATACTTTATTAACTTGTTAATGTTATTTAATTTTCTAAGATCGGACAACAGGTTAAGAACCCCTGCGCTAGACACATCTTTCTGACCCATACTTTACCAAAGAGGACTTAGGGCCTTATTTAGATCTCGGCAAATGGAATACTCCATCACAAACGTGACGTATATCCTGCCTGCTATATTACGATCTCCATAGGTTATAATGGGATCATAATACAGCGGACGGGATATCTGCCACGTTTATGATGGAATATTCCCCTCTGCCAAGATCTAAATCAGCCCCTTAGACTTTTTCTTACCTCTAAGTGGCGTCCCCCTATTCACTACGGCTTTCTTTCAGGATTATGCCAATCAGCACTAACTCTCTACAACTACCAACTCTTTTTTTTGTCTCACTTTTTTTTAGATATTAAAAAATATGTGATAGCTGGAGTAGCATAGTTTAGTGCCTATACCTTGTATATGCAACTTATATATTCAATGTGTGTTTAATTGTATCATTCTGAGTACATTGTATTAATCAACAGTAGTAAGTGGTTATGTATCCATTTTACTGAGAGCCAACCGTATAGGTATTCGAACTATAATCAATGTATCTACACTACATGGATTAATGTATATCTTTCTTAAATACAATTACTGTATTTGTTATGCTAAACATTTTAAAGCTGTCATTAGCCTAATGTGTAATCAGACCTGAGTAACACAAATTTCATGTTATTAGATGCTTTGCCAGTGTGATGTTTTTCTTTCTTCTGCAGGTGCCTATCAAGGTCCTCGTTAAGCTAGAATAGACTTATTGTTCAGTTTGTTAGACTGGGAGTGGGAGACTGATCCTTTTAATCAACGTTTGTCCTCAGGTATTCAGACTTAGATGGTGATAGAAACCATTCAGAACCAGGCAGACCAGACTGATGTTACATCCAAGGTTGTCCAGATGTTTGCTGCTTTGTTGGGAGCTGGGAAAGTAGGGAGTCTACCTGCCCCCTAAGAACACTGCCTTTTGATTGATTTGCTCTGTGGAAGATGGTAAGGAGAAGCCCTCTAGAATCTTTTAACATGTTTTAATTATGTATTCTTTAGAATAGAACACCAAACCGTATGCTGATTTTGCTGAGAAAAGACTCCTTCTCAACTCTGCTGATTTCCCCGCCCAGAGTGTTAAACTTCATGCCTCTGTCTTGTTTATTGGAGCTACACTGGTTTTACTGCAATTGCAATATATTACTGATGCTATCTCCTTTCTTACTCTTCATGTAGACAATCACAGGTCCATATGACCAGTGGCAGAATTTGTTTTATGACTTTAGCAAGAGATTGAGATTCTAGTAAACCCACTCTATCATTACTTAACATACTACGTTCCAATTATACTGCCATAAAGAAGTCTTGCAGTTGTTGGGACGTAACACATTGGATGTTCCAAGTAGCTGAATTATGATGTACAGCTATAAGAGGCATCTCAAGAAGACAAAGTAAAGAGCATTGGAAACAACAACATTGCAACTAGATTGATTCTTACTTGAATTAATATTGACAGACACAAATGTGTCAAACTGATCAAATTTAGCAAATATATGAATGCAATCCTCTTATCATATTTAATACACAGAAGTAAGTAAAATTCAGAAACAACTTACCTTCACTTGAATGTGGTATTTAAAGTGAGGCATCAGAGATGCTTACTGTACTTAAATGTTGAAGAGAGAAGCAATGTTCACAGGCATCAGAGTTTGATTACTTACTTATATTCACAACTCATGTTGGGAAATGAAAAATTCTGACCTTCTCCTAGTGCAGAGTTGGTCTAATCAGTGTACCCCGGAGAAAAGAATCAGTCTCACCAAGGATTGAAGAGAAAAATTAAACTCTTGCTCCAGTAATGTTAGAAGCCAACGCTTAGCTTAGACAGACTGGTCAAGTGGGTAAACAAAACCAACAAGTTATCCTTGAGAGTGCACTTTTACCATGTCCAATTCTTGGAATGGTATGCCCCAGATTGGGTATAAGTTAATAATCGGTTAGCAAAATACTAGTACCAAGTTACGACCAGCATTTTTGCGACCAGTAAAGATTTTTAAGAACCGATATATGTGCTAATAGGTTGGTTCTTAAAAATCCAAATATTCGCAAGCCAACTTACCTAATTAGTGAGGTAGGTTGTAAATTGCAACGACCTACAACTGGAGACCGTCATAGGGATGGTGGCCTACTGGGGACAGAAGACCGCCATCTCTGTGATTGACTTTCAATAAAGCAATTTTTTTTAATGAAGCCCTTTTCCATAAGGGAAATAGGACTTCATTTAAAAAGAAAAGCTTACTTTTTATTTTTGATTAGGAGATGGCAGTGGTTCTGGAGACCACTGCATACTCTTCAACAACTTTTATTTTAACATTCACAAAGAGGAAGGGGCCTTAAGTGGATTCCTTTCCTTTTGCATGTGCAATACCACCTCCTTTGAGGTCCCATTAAAATATCAATGTTTATGACTGGATTTTGGTCGCAGAATATTGATTCAATAGATATGGATTCTGTATTTTGAAGGGATCCCTACAACATGCCCCTTCCAAATACTGAATCAGTATGCATTTTTAAACCCATTTTAAGAGTTGGAAAAACCTTTCTGACTTCTAAAAAGGGATAAGTACGTATGAAAATTGGAGTGTTTGCAACCCTTAAAAGGCTTAGTATACCTGGCCCTAGATTCAGAAATAAAAAACACAAAGGGCCAATTTATGATGGCGGTCGGACGACCGACTACCATCTCAGCGGGAATGAGACCGGCCGACAAGGAGTCGGTGCTCCCACCTGCTATATAACGATTAGACCGCCTTGTAGGCAGTCGGAAACTGCCCAGGAAAAGGGCTGCAGCACAAGCCGCAGTGGAAAAAGGCAGTTTGTGCATATCCATGCACCGTGGTGCCTGGCACATGGTGCATGGATGTGTGGGGGAGCACTACATGAGCTCCCTAGGCCAGTTAGCAGTGGCCCACAGGCAACAGGGCCCAGTTTGGGGCCCCCAAAGTCCCTTTCCAGCTGTGGGGACCGCCATGAGAAGGCAGTCGGAAAGGGATATCCTAATCACTCTGGAGGTGTCTGGACAGGCACCACCCCCATTGTAGGGTTAGGAAACCTATCGCCATCCCATCAGGACCTTTGATACAGTCGAAGGCGGTGGTCCTATCCCCGTACTCTGCGCACTGACCGCTGGTATTGTAATCCGGCCGTCGAACCGATTCCCAGGATGTCAGATCGACCGCCACCGGTGGCCTGTCAGTGGCGGTCCGCCCAACATCGAAATGACCCCCAAAGTTCCATAACCTGAGTCAATCTAAGGTTAACTGACAATATACATATTGCTCACATAGGATCAGAATTATCAAATAGCAACTCAGCAGAACCACTATGTCAGCCTCTGTCTTTCTGGTACCTTCAATACCAGAGTCTCCTGGCTCACAGACAGAACATATACAAAATGGGGTGGGTGAAAAAGAATATTTATTTCCACATGTAATATGTGTGATACTAATGAGACTTATGGGTTTTTGTGTATTACACATGGGCCGTTGCATGAAAATTCTATACAAGGTATGTCTGTGCATACGAAAGGCTTACAAGATACCGGCTCCATTGTATTGTCCATCCAACTTCTAAAGCCATTTGCTAAATGTTGCTAGTGCTTTTCATGCGACATACAATGTGCACATGTAGTCTGACAATTCCCATAAGACATTTTCTTATTGAACTAAACACCCCATGAGAGAATATTACCAATATGAACCCAAAGAAACATAATACACTTTATACATATAGCCTAATAATTAGTATATATACCAGACTGTGGGTGCATATTAAAAATAAATTGCATTGCTTTAATACTAAGCAAGCACACAGGCCCCTGAGAGACACTCCTACCAATCAGATGTGCCTTCATTGAGTATGGTTAGATTCATGATCCATTCAATTGATTGGGAAATTCACACTTAGCTACACCTAATCTGGATGCATTCAACACTTATTTTATTTATTTATTTAGTGTTTTATAGAGCGCAAACATGACCCGTTAGGGTATCAGAGCGCTTCACAGGGATAACAAGTTGCATACAAGTAAGACGTCGGTAGGGGGGTGAAACATTAGGGACTAAAACAAGTGCATACAATTTCAAGTCGAAATGTAGAGAAAGTCCAAGAGTTAGATGTGTGGGAGTACAGGGAGGTGCAAGGTGGATAGCAGCTGGACAGTCCATGGTGTAGTAGCAACAAAATAAAACAAGGTCGCTGAACGATGTGTGCAATGCAAGAGTTATGTCACCTCTTCTCTTAAAACACCATTCATAGGCTCTGTTAGGCAGTCAAAATACACAGTACGAAACAACAGAGGGAGGCCCTAAAGATATTACTTCAAGAGTGTTTTGTTGTCTTACAGATACACCATTAATTTAGTTATTGATATTCTCATATGTCATGAAAGGTATATTGAAGGAAACCAAGCAAAAAGTCCATTAGGGGCATTTTTTAAATGTATTTTGGAATTTCCATATTATGTGTACAAGGCCTGAGAGCATCAGAGAGCTCTACATAAAGCAAGAAAACGTGATGAAAAGGCATTAAATCATGTTTTAAACACACAATACAGGAGACGTTGTGTAACTAACATTATAACAATACCGAGCTGTATGGATAATTCCTCTACAACACTAGTATAAAACAGTTGGTGCCAACAATATTTGTTAGGCATATCATTGCTAGTGAGCAAAGTTTAGCCCAGGCTGGCATAGATTCAATATTAGACAATATTGGCAGTATGCACCTGAATATAGGCAGTATGCACCTGCAATAGCTCACAAGGTTTCAGGTGTTTAGGGAGAATAAGGCAGAAAATAGTGTTTGAGTAGAACATTTTGAACTCCTTATTGAAAGTAGGCAGGGATGTGGTAGCATGATTGGTGGGGCAGAGATAGAGAGAGTACCAGCTCTGGGTAATTTGGACGGAGACCCAGAGAAAGACTGGCTGGTGTTTGTCTTCTCAAAAAAGCCACCCTGTTTGGGCGCGGGTGAATGTAATTGATTTGGTGGATAAAGTAGCTGAGTAAATATCACTGCTCATCAAGATGTCAACTTCTTCCTCGGTTTCCATTTCCGACTCCTCATGATGTATTCGTTGAGTAGTAAAAAGTCAGAGCTGTGTAGGTAAAGGATGGCTCCAGATATATTTAGTTTCTTTGCCAGTGCGAGTCATCAGAGTAGATCAGTTTGTGAACTATCAAAGCATATTTAAAGGCTGATCTATTATTAACAGGAAGCAAAATCATGGCTTTGGAGACCCTGGTTAAAGTAATCAGAAGATGCAGCTCCACAGATCAAGGGTGCTGATGAATGCAGAGAGGCTTTGAGGAGTATTAAATGAATTGCATTCCCATCATCTATTCTAAAAAGAAATTGAGCATGATTTCCTTCCATGAGTTCTTGTTTGTGTGGAAAAGGCTCAATCCTAATGAAAATTATGAGTTGGTGAATCACAGTTCTACTCACGGTATTGGTAAGTTTTATATAGTTTAGAGTTAGTACTTATGAGTTCCATTGGGATTTTTCTCT
Source organism: Calotriton arnoldi (assembly GCA_963921515.1). Lineage (NCBI taxonomy): Eukaryota > Metazoa > Chordata > Amphibia > Caudata > Salamandridae > Calotriton > Calotriton arnoldi. Next base: position 2,257,030 of record CAWUFW010001700.1, on the reverse strand, counting down.
AAACTCAGACCAGCTATCAGGTGATTTTCTGCCCAAATTCAAGTAGGGAGAATTTGGTTGAATTGAGCGTGATGATTTAATTTTTTTAACCTTGGCATCAAAGTAGTTTATAAAGTCTTCACATTTCTTGTCAGTATCAAATACATTGGAAATGGATGGTGGCTTTATGGGTATGTTGTTAGCCGGATTAGTTTGAGATTTGGTCAACTGTGATTTGGCTTTAAATGTATGTCTTTTTAACAACGGAATGGCAGTGCAGAGGCTGTCACCTTGCATGCTTGAACAGTCCACAGTCTGAAAAGGTTTTTTTCTTGCTATTGTCGTTGGTATACTTATATCCGTTATTCTCATATCCTTGAGGTTGGTGAAGTTGTTCAAAATTTCAGTCAGGTTGTCATTTAATTTATTTGTAGAGGTTTTGATATATTGATCTTTCAGATGTGTGCCCAAGGTAAAAAGAACTCTGGGCCCGATTCACAGAGGTAAACTTACACTTAAGTGTAAGTTTACTACTTTTTGGTATTCAAAAAGGTACATTACTACTAGTAATTTTGCTACTAGGTATTTTACTAGTAGTTAATAATTTTACTAGTAGCACCTTTACTAGTAGAAAAGTTAATAGTAGTAACTTGCCTGTAATGAATACCTAAGTTTTTCCTTGTGAAGCAGACCCTCTGTTCCAAAGAATAAGCGATTGCATAAAGCTATGCAGTACAATAACACATGACTTAATATGAATTTTTAATTTTATTGTTTAAAGAAGGTAGGGTTAATGGGTTGCCAATCCTCAGTTACTGATGTGAGGCAAATTCAGGACTATTTGATTTGACCTCAGATGTGCCATTGAAAATATTGTTTACTCCTTGTGATAGATCCATTGTAGGATGTGAGATACCAAGCAGATGGAAGTGATAAAAATCTAACAATATCGCTGACATTATTCAATGTGTGCATGTCAACATAAAACTGCACCTCCAGACTTTAGTTTCTGACAAATTTCTTATATTCTGTTCTTGAAATTGGCTTATAGCTTTTGTACTATAATTGTCTGCCCCATCTAATATAAATTAAATCTGATTTAGACTTGCATGGTGTTCTGTCCTGATGTGGGTGGTATCTCACAGAGAAGGGTCTTATTGGAGTATTTAACACCACCCAACGTACTACTCCCAACAATCTATCTCACATAAGGTACAGGGTTGGTAACAAAGAAAAAAAACAGGGAGAAAATGTGAGGAAAGGAATGGACTGGGAAGCACTACTGTGTTATGACGAGAACCCTCACTCACCCTAGGGTGACATGCTTCACCATGGGGTCCCCTCTTCACAATGGGACCGCAAGGTACCCAGTGTGGGCTACAACTCTCCTGTAGAAGAGGAGAGGGGTTTTTTTTGTCATCCACACTATAATTTCTGTAGGGGAGGGAGGGGCAGAGTGCAAACAGAAAAAACTAATGTGTGAGTTAAAACTATCTCTTGGTGGGTAAGGACAACATTTATTCTGGTACCCCCAATGGATAGGATTAAAAACAAGCACTGTGAAATAGGGAAATACCAGTGAAAGTATGGTTTTCACCTTTTTATTTTAATCAAAAGCAAAGTGACTCATAGTCTTGGTCCTGATGAATGCCATGAACCTGTCGGTCAATCTAGGCAGAAACATGTCGACCAGAATATAAAATAGGAGAATATCCATATCCCTATTTCACAGTGCTTGTCCTTGGACCTTGGACCTTTTCATCGCATGTACATTTCCCTCCATTATTTTATTTCTGATGTGTGGCACAATAAGTAGAAGTTCTACTTTTTGCACACACACATTTGATTCTGTTTAGGAAAAATTTAGCTATCACACTAAAAGGGATAGCTGGTATCTCATGGAAATTCTCAATCCTTGGTGTCATGTTATGGCATAATTTCAGGCCCTTAGATGACCCAAGCTTATCTAGTAATAGCATACATTTGAAAATCCCTGTGCCATTGGGTATTGAGTTGGACTTTAAGCAGTTGGTCAAATTGATTTGACAGCAACATGAAGATTATTTACACGTTACTTACTGCAATGGCACTGGTGACGGATTCCCAGTTAGTTTCAGATGCTGCTGGCTGGAAGTCATTCTGAAGGGAAAGAAAGACCCACAGTAAAATATACCATACCATGTTCAGTATCCAAAAACAATAAGCAAGAGATAATAGCAAAAATGTCTCTGAAAATTTGCATTAACTCCTAAAATCATTAGGACCAACAATACATAAAGCGGAACAGTAATTACTAAATCACAGAGTTTAGTGCCTAACTAACATATCCCACAAAGTTTCATCTCCTATGACATATTGCATAGTTTCTGGGTAGAGCCTGGGAGAAATACTATACTGTTACCACATGACTTTTGTTTCTTTAGCAAATAACTACCCTTAAGGACTTGTTTCTTTCCTCAATAGTTTGTGACAACTATTTAGGAAGCTTTTGGTTTAGCAGGTTAGCATGACTCGAAATTCTTTGGACTGTTTTTGTTGAGATTTTCTTCACTGAATTAAAAGAAAAACATGAAATGTTATATGTTGTATAGTTTTCTGCATGTTAGTATCTTTCGCTCTTGCAAACTTTCTTTCGTTCTCACTTTTTTTCTCTCACTCCCCCAATTGTCAATCAGGTTTTTTGTTTTTAAATCTGACCGCTTCTCTAATGTCCTGCCAAGTTGTTATAAAAGTGTCCAAAACACCATTTCAAAGGAATTGATGAAATACCTCATAAGGGGGTAGGTGGGAGAATTAATGTAGGAAAGTAGATTATTTGCCTTGTTAGGGTCAACCCTCGATGTCACTAAACTAACCTGAGCTCCACCCACTGGCAGCTATGAGATGTAGCAGACATTCTTAACTTAGGTCAATGTGTAAGGTATTTATGCAGACACAAAACAGTAATAAAGTGAAACCACGAAGCAATAAAACCCCAAAACTCCAATAAGGGGAACCAAAGATATATATGTTTTAAGTTTTAAGTAATTACAGTACTAAAAAGCACTAAGAGCCGCCAATGGTAGATTATGGAGGTGGTAGACTGGGCCAAAGGTGAGATTTTAGGCCAACTGCAATGGAGCCAGATTCTGAAAGATCAAGTGTCAAGAATGTCAAAAAGTTCAAAAACTTTTTTTAAAGTTTTAAAGTCCCAATACAGACTGCGGCTTTGTCACTTTCGGAGAAGAAAAATCCTCCCTAAGGGGTGCGGCAATGTCTGAGTTGGATGTAGTTAAAATTCAATCAGATGCTGTGATACTGCTGGTCGGATACTTTTCTTGGTGGGTCCAGCTGAAACTCTAGAGTAAACAACCACAAAGGTACACTTCTAAGACCCCAGAGATCCTAGACGTCTAGAGATTCCAAGGGTGTCAGGCAGAGGCCAATAGCAAAGTCTAATCCAAATCCAGTTGCTACTGTTCAGCTGGGCACTTCAGGGAAAAGGACTCTTTCCATTTTTTTGTTCTTGTGTCCACATAAGAGGTCAGCCAACTGATCCTTGGAGCCCACTTCTTTATTCAGGGTATAAGAGGGTGCAGGTCCAGTCTTTTAGCGTTTCTCTCAGGTCACAGACAGCAGGTTCAATGCTCTTCGGATGTGCCGCAGGTCCAGTAAGTGTTCTTGGTGCCTTGGGGTGCCATATTTATGAATTGCACCAGCTGGCAGGTAGGGATGACTCCTGCCTTTTCCCTAAACAATAGGCTAAAAGTTCCTACAGGAACCCTACCCAATTTTGCAGCAGTCCCTATTTGCCGTACTGCAAGCAATCTAACAGTACACCTCATACCCAAAATCCAAGCTGGGTAAACCCTTCTCCCCATGTGCATAGCCTGTGTGCCGACCCTAAGGGGTGACAAGGGTAATGAGCTGTCCAGTACTTAATTTGTAAAACAATAAGTACCAGGGCTCTCAACAGGAGGCCACTGCAGCTTGCACCACACATTGCCCCTCCCAGCACTGCCAATGGCAGTACCAACACAATTACTAATCATCACACTCCTACAAATGTGGCAATTCAGTCTATTCCAGGCCCCTAAAGCTATAAGAATGGCATGGGTGGCAGTCAATAGTCATTTTAATATATATTGAATTAATAAACAACTGGTGTTGTGCTCATCTTTAGATTAGACAGACAGCGCCAGCATGTGGCAGACTGTTACAAGCCCTGGCAAGGCCAATAAGTGCTGGTGCCAAGCACCAGAAACCACCAGCTCAAATTAAGCACTGGCTGTTCCCCTTTCTTTGGTCACTCAAAACCGGTTCTGAGGATAGATTCCCTACTTCTGGGTTTGCTCTCCCCTTACATTTTCTTGTGAAAGGGCAGATTCACCTTCAAATAATGAAGTTCCTAGGTCCCCCCAATTGATCTTCCTGACACGGGAAGAAAAACATCTCCCAACACCCAGGCCATCGTCTCTTCTCTAACAGTAGTTTTAACAACTCTTTCATTTCTCAATCAGGCCAAGTGCAGGCTGTGCAGTTGCTAAAGAGCTAAATCAAATGAACTTCCAGCAGCTTCTGGCAGAGTAAAGGTACTTTTTGAAAAGTTACATTTCCAATACATTTATTAAAAACCTGACATGTTTCTGTGCATTATAATCATTAATACTTTAAAATATTTGAAGCATTAACACCTCAAACATGTTTTGCACCTCTTGGAAATATTTATGAAATATTTTGGAAAGACTTTATGAGCTGTATGCCAAAGAAAAATTGCCACAACAGAAAAGGAATATTAAACAAAATAGATCGAGAATAATATCATCGTGGTTTAAGACAGAAACATATGAAAAACAAAAAGACAATGGGCGAAATGCTTTAATTAATCTACACCACTCAGTCAATCAATCAATCAGGATTTGTAAAGCGCAGCTAATCACCCAATAGAGTATCAAGGCGTTTCCAGATCTCGGAGGCTCATTTAAACAGCCAGGTCTTGAGGGCCCTTCGGAATCCTGAAAGTGAGGTGATGGTCTGGAGTTGCATGGAATGGCTGTTCCAGGTCTTTGCTGCGAAGTGGGAGAAAGGACATCTTCCACTTCTGCTTTGGTAGATGAGTGGGTGTGGGCAAGGGTAAGGGAGGTGGAGCATAGTCTTCTCGACAGTTGGTGGAAGTTCAGGCAGTGGTGAATGTAGGCCGCTCCTTGGTTGTATAGAAACTTGTGTGCGTGGGTCAGCAGCTTGAATTGGCATCTATTTTGTAGGGTTGTAGGGGGAGCCAGTGGAGTTGCCTGAGGTGGAGTGTGGTATGAGTTTGTTGGGGATGAGTATGGCTGCGGTGTTCCATATGGTTTGAAGTCTCTGTAGGAGGTGTGCAGCGTATTCTATGTAGAGAGCTTTGCCATAGTTCAGTCGCCTGGTGATGAAGGCCTGGTCACAGTGCATCTCGTGTGCAAGTGCGGAGTGAGGAAGCAGGCGGAGGAGATAGCGTTGATCTGTGATTTCATGATGAGCTTGTTGTCAATGATGATTCTGAGTTACCTGGCATGATTAAAGGGAGTGGGTGCGGGTTCTAGGTCAGTGTGTTCCTGTTATTACCGAAGATCAGTACGTCCGTCTTGTCTGTGTTCAGCTGTAGGTAGTTATTCTTCACCAAGTCAGTGATGCATCTGTGAAAGTTGGTCCTGGTGGAGTTGTCGGTGAGTGAGAGGATGAGTTGGGTATCAAATGCATAGGAAATTATGTTGAGACCATGGGATCTGATGATGTGACGATCTGACGATGTGGGTCATAAATGTGTTGAAGAGCATGGGGCTGAAAGATGAGCCCTGGGGGGACCCCACAGGTGATATCCTTGGGTTCGGAAGTGAAATGTGGGAAGTGGCTCATCTGGGTTCTTTCGGTAAGGAAGGAGGAGATCCATCTGAGCGTGTCCCCTTGGATGCCGATGTGGGGGAGTCTTTCAATCAGTGTGTGGTGGGATACAGTGCCAAAGGCTGCCAAGAGGTCAAGGAGGATCAGAGCTGCTGTTTCTCCTTGTTCAAGGAGGGTTTGGATGTCGTCGGTGGCTGCGATCAGGGTGGTCTCTGTGCTGTGATTGCTGCGGTAGCAGGAAGCTGGTAGGTGTTGAGTAGTTGGTTCTGCTCCAGGTGTGTTATGAGTTGCTACCAGTTGCATACCACTGGTATATAATTAGATCTCTTTCCAGTCTATTCTTCTTTATCAATCATGTCACTATGAGCAAAGGCCTGTATGCCAGAATATTGTTGAAATAAATATTTGTTGACATAAATATAGTGACCTAAATATAATTTACAAAAATATTGTCCCACCGGCGCTTGCTACTTGCCGTGAGGGGAACGGCCTGAGAGACCACTGCACTGCCGTGAGGGGAACGGCCTGGGAGACCACTGCATTGCCGTGAGGGGAACGGCCTACATTTCCCAATAGCCCCTGCCTGGCGCGGGGAAGCAGCGTAATACCAGCGCCTCCAGCCCCATCAAAAGCGCTGCCGCCCTCCCGCAGCGCGGGACGCGCTTACCGGCGCTTGCTACTTGCCGTGAGGGGATAGGCCTGAGAGACCACTGCACTGCCGTGAGGGGAACGGCCTGGGAGACCACTGCGTTGCCGTGAGGGGAACGGCCTACATTTCCCAATAGCCCCTGCCTGGCGCGGGGAAGCAGCGTAATACCAGCGCCTCCAGCCCCATCAAAAGCGCTGCCGCCCTCCCGCAGCGCGGGACGCGCTTACCGGCGCTTGCTACTTGCCGTGAGGGGAACGGCCTGAGAGACCACTGCACTGCCGTGAGGGGAACGGCTTGGGAGACCACTGCGTTGCCGTGAGGGGAACGGCCTACATTTCTCAAAAGCCCCTGCCTGGCGCGGGGAAGCAGCGTAATACCAGCGCCTCCAGCCCCATCAAAAGCGCTGCCGCCCTCCCGCAGCGCGGGACGCGCGCGGGCAGCGCCCGGGCAAAGCCCGGGCCAAGGGCGGGCCCGTCCTTGCCCGTCATTGCCAGGAAGAGGCAGGGCAGGGCCACCCCCCTTGGTCCCAACCATTTGTACTTTTTACGCAGATGCATTTGCACCTGCGAATTTACTGGGAGACCGCAGCCGTTTACAAAGCGATGCACTATTGAGCTGGCCGTGAGTACTTAAGCCTGTGTTGCCCCTTATTGTGAACTGGCATATGGCTGTGGTATTTCCTACTGACATACCTATGATATATCCGGACTCTTTTTACATTTATAGATGGTGATTTTATACTTGTACACTGCATTTTATCAGTCCATTGTTCCATCTGTTGCACTTTATATGATACTCTCTGTGGTTTTGCACTTTGCACTTTGAAATTTGGCCGTATAATTTTCTCTTTTATACCCAGGCCCATTTTTAAGACTCAGTATTGTGATACATATGATTTTATTTTCCTATTTTTACTGACATTATCCTGCACTCTGCTACGATTCCCCATTATAAATTTTATATATTGTACTTAGCACTTTTAGATTTGTATTTTGTATTTGCATTACCTCCTACCCTGAAGTGTGAATAAAACATAACCATCATTTACAACTAAGATGTCGAAACGTAAACTACAAAAACATTACAAAAACGCGGTTGATCCTTCATGTACCACCATTGACTCCTACCTAGTACGGGCAGTAAGCGTGATTAATGATGAGATAGACAGGACAGAACGCCGCCTCTCACTAGGTATAGGGTCAGCGAACGAGGAAATAGATGGGCATGATCCTGGGACTACTCACGTAATTGAAGATACCTCTAATACCGAGCAAACATCTAATTTTGAGGGAAACGGGAACGTGGGAATCCCTGATAAAGATTTAGTATTAGTATCTAATGGACCACGGCAAAACTCACCAACTGGTTTGCCGACCCCGAAAAGGAAAAGGGGATGCAGAACCAGCCAGGCTAAAATAGCGACTACTAATATAAGTAAAAAGGGACACGTAAGAAATACAACAGCTAAGACACAAGGAAACCGTGCTGATCCTCAACCCTTATCAATAGAGCAAATAGACCATATAGTTACCCAGCTTAACCAAAAACTAGAGGCCTGTATTAGACCACTTCTTGCTAAAATAGATCACCTCAATGGCGAGGTTACTAGACTCAGTGACCTAATAATTCAAATTAGTACTAATCAAAGGGTGAACATTAATGAAGCCCAAGGGGGCATACCAAATCGAGAAGCACAAGGTATAATGGGCCCAAAACTATCAGCTGGTAACTGTGTTGGAGGAAGTAATGAGGCTGTGTCTAACTTAAGCAATGACCAGCCACAAAAGGGCCCTAGAAAGACTGAGATCAGGAGTAATCAACCTTGCACCACCATAGGTGAAAGATCAGATAGGGTAGAGCAGATTAAGGCCCCTGAAGAATTAAGAGGGAACAGGGAAAGAACCGGAAGAACTGAAATACCCATTAATCTACCCCCAGAATGTTGCCCATATGTTGCAGTTCTGGTGAATGTACCCCAACTGGAGCTAGGCCAAAAAGAGACGGACCAAGCCTTAAAAAATAAAGTGGTCAATTGGTTAGGCAAGAACTGTGGGTACCCGGTGGAGCAAGCCGAGCAGATCCTCCTAACCCGAAGGGTAAATTGGATCGGATCTCAAAGAAAGTCACTACAAGGAGATTGTATTATTATTAATTTTAGAAACCCAGACTGGGCTAGGACCTCCTTAGCGAGAGGGGCCTCTAACAACCTCAACGATTCTATCATATCGCTCCTACCATTAGGCTTTTTTTATAGCCACCTAAGACCGATATACATTAGAGTAAGAGATGAGGAGCACTGGAGAGCACACCCAGCAAGGCCGGCACCCCCACAATGGGCTCTACCCACTTTTAACAGATTTTTACCACTTAGTTCTCTGGATGCTAATGATTGACAAACCATTGGGGTGAGGATGTGTGGGGCGGAAAAACAGAAGGGCCAGCAAGGAAAGGACCCAATGAGGATAGGGTCCAATTTAGAAAGTGAGTCTATACCCTCTACACCTAATTTAACTATGCCAATGGCATGTCCTGAGGCTATCAGATCGCATGGGCGCTGTACAACACATGCAGATAATGTAGCCACACAAGGGATACTCCCAGATGAAAATAAAGGGCATTTTACTGAAATAGCTATAAATTCGTTACCCTCAACTCCATCTAATATTGAGGGCGACCCTGGTATGTATATAAACGAACGATCCACCAATGACGGGGAGAATCCGATAGAGAAGGGTTATACAATTGCCACATGGAATATAGCTGGTTTGGGAAATAAACTGTATACACTGGGCTGGTCGGATTTTATTAGCAAACTTGACATACTCTGCCTACAAGAAACCTGGAGTACCGCCCCCACTTACATTGAAGGGTTTACCTCTTACAATTTATTAGCTAAACCCTCCATGGCCGGAAGAGCAAAAGGTGGTTTGCTAATACTTCTGTCAAACAAATTACCGCTGGTAGTAAAAAGGGTTATTAATGTGGACTATCACTCGCAGCTACTATGGTTGCACCACAAAGATGGTTGGGATGTTTTATTGATTAACTTTTATAATAATATATTTGACCCATCACGTCATATTGTAATTGCTGCTATAGAAAAAGAAATAGATAAGCTTGTCACAACGGTAAATGCTAACTTTGCTATTTTATGGCTCGGTAATTTTAATATCTCAACCTGTACACAGTCTATGACCAAAGTCTGCGGGTATAGGAGCGATGTAGGGGATGATCTCTTACACTTCCCTCACAATATTTATGGTACTACCTTAAACCAGGTCCTGGTGAAATACGACCTTGAAGTGATGCAGAGTGGGCAGAATGAGTATGGAGAAAGGACACCCACTTTTATTGGAAGAAATGCTAACACCACTATTGACCACATTCTAGTATCGGCAAATATCCTACACTTATGTTCTACTCCCTCCATAGTTGAACTGCTACTTAGTGACCATAACTGTATCACAATGTCTCTGGCTGTGTGGGGTAAAAAAGTTGTAAGCAAACAAACTTTTGCTATTGATAACATTACATTGTGCAGACCTAATGGTACTAGAATTAGATGGAAAGGTTCTAATTCTACTACTATTCTAAAAAAGATTATCTTAGGATGTGGTAAGGAGATATTCGATAGTCTTGAAGTGGACGTGGAACCAACTCTGATGTTAACAAATTTCTGTACAATTAATGTTTTTATTGATAAGTGTTTTACCGCCCAGGTAAATGGGACACAGAAGCAGAACAGAGGCTGGTTTAACCATTCTTGTACTAACTCACTGAACATGTTAAAAATAGCACTCACTAGCAGACCAAGGGATAAAGTGATAGTGAAGAATTTAAGATTGGATTATAAGCTAGCTCTAAAACAGAGGAAGAAGGAACTCCAAGAGGAAGCCTGGGGCAACCTCTCTATGGCAGCTGCAACATCCAACAATAAGTTATTCTGGGATACTGTTAATTCAACGTTTCTGAAAGATGATTTGTACCCAGAAATTACTTGCCATGTAAATTGTGAAGAATGGGTGACACATTTCTCTAACATTTTTAACCCATGTAATGAACTATTGGATGAGCCCACAGATTACACCAAATGGCCCACTATCCCGTTAAATATCACTCTTAGCGAGGTAGAGTTAGGTATCAGAGGAAGTAAAGGGGGCAAAGCACCAGGCCCGGACGGGGTACCCATAGATGTTTACAAATCAGTACCAGAATTATGGGGTCCGATACTTACGAGAGTTTTTAATGCAGCAGTCACAGAGGGTCCTCCGAGGTCATGGGGTCAATCTGTCATAATCCCTGTTTATAAAAAAGGAGATAAATCGGAAGCTAAAAATTACCGACCCATTTCCTTATTGGACTCTTCAGTGAAGGTTATGAGCAGGGTCCTTCTGGTAAGACTGGATGAATGGGTCAAGGATAACGATATTTTAGCTAAATCACAATATGGTTTTAGAAAGGGGCTGGGTACGTTAGAACAGTGTATTAATTTGGAATTTTTAATTGGAAAATACACACGCGCAAAGCAAGGGGGATTTTACCTATGTTTCGCTGACTTGAGCAGCGCTTTTGATCTTGTGGATCATACTTTGCTATGGCCAGTTCTACTCAATCTAGGGGCCCCAGAGTCCATTATCTACTTCCTTGCCAAATTGTATGAAAAATTATCAAGCAGAGTCCGGTATGGCCAACAGGGTGTATGTACCCCGAATTTCAAGGTCAAACAAGAGGATAACCTTCAAGCTCCTCACCCACGCACACAAAGCACTCCACAACTCCGGACCAGCCTACCTCAACAGACGACTCAGCTTCTACACCCCCACGCACCAGCTCCGCTCGACCAGCCTCGCCCTCGCCACAGTCCCCCGCATCCGGAAAACGACCGCCGGCGGCAGATCCTTCTCCCACCTCGCCGCCAAGACCTGGAACACCCTCCCCACCAACCTCCGACAGACCCAAGACCTACTGGCCTTCAGAAGACTCCTCAAGACCTGGCTCTTCGATCAGTAGCAGCACCACCCCCCTCTTCCCCCAGCGCCTTGAGACCCTCGCGGGTATGTAGTGCGCTTTATAAGTGACATGATTGATTGATTGATTGAAACGAGGAATTCGCCAAGGCTGCATCTTAGCGCCATTACTTTTTACTCTATTTATTAATGAAGTAGACGCAGCCCTTAAGTCAATACCGGCAGATGCTCCTCAAGTAGATGGACAGAATATACCAGTACTGCTTTATGCAGACGATGCGGTGCTCCTATCCCGGACACCGCTGGGTCTACAACGACTATTGGATGGGTTTACTGATTTTATTAAGGGGAGGAAGTTGTTAATAAATAAGGCCAAAACATATACTATGGTCTGTGGAAAAAAAACAAAGAAAATGAAACACTTCTTTTTAGAGGGTACAAGAGTGGAACAGGTTGATACCTTCTGTTACTTAGGGATAACCCTATCTGCTAATGGAAAGTGGTCATGTGAAACATCTAATGTACAAATGAAAATGACCAAAAGTATATATGGGGTCTTTAGATTTGCTGCCAAATTAGGGGACCGACGTATTAAAGACATGATTGATATTTATAAAGCCCGATGTGTTTCCATTGCACTATACGGAGCAGGGTTATGGGGCTACTAACCCTGTCCAGATCTGCAAACAGAGGAAAATACCTTCCTAAAAAAATTATTATGCCTCCCTAAATCAGCGTCTACTGAGATAGTCCATCGCGAGGCAGGAATCGAATATCTGACAGATTTGATTGCATTGAGACCCCTTTTATTTTGGAGGTCTATTTGGGCGAAAGAAGAAACCCTGTTTACACAAACAATTATTAAGGACTGCATGCGACTGGATAACTGTCTCAAGATCCCTTGGCTAAAATACATAGTAAATACCACTAGAGAACTATTTAAGTTAAGAACCCTGGACAACCCAATGGAGGTCTTAGATTTCTCTAAACAGGAGATGAGGAATATATTTTTGGCACAAAGTAAGGAGGGTAGGTCGAGACAAGTGGAGTTACAATCTACCTACCAGCAATACCAACTGCACATAGACACCATTGGGTATCAAAGCTATTTAACATCAGTAACAAGATCATCCCACCGATTTGTACTGACAAGGATGAGATTGGGTCTTGTACATCACTTAGTAGCGTTTCCAGAAATGAAACAGCACCCAGTCACTCCATGCCTGTGTGATAATCGCACAAAGCAAAGCACTCTGCACTTTTTACTTTTTTGTGAACTGTATTCTAATTATAGATTTGTATACTTAAAACCATTGTTTAAGAAATATAATGTTACAACTTCCAATGCAGCTATGAGTCTAATGTTTACACTTAAAGAGCCGGATATCTGTTTTTTGTAGCAACATTCATTTTAAAGTCAATTTATACACGGAAAAGCATGGTTTTTTAAAGTATTTTAATGGAATTATATTTTTGTATTGCTGAATCATTTTAAAGTAACTTTTCTGTAAAAGGATGTCATTATATATATGTGTATGTACATTCGCTTTTATGGTTGTTTTTTATAACCGAATAAAGCTTTTCTGAACTGAGGTGTAAAACTTCTAGAATTGGGGAAGATGCTTTTGCAAAATTATTCAAGACACATTATTTTTGCCAGATGATTTTTGCTTCATGATATTCTGGTACGTTTCGAGAAAAAGAGCAACCATTTGCAAATTACACTTGGCCGTGCTCCAGCATGAACAGTGAAGACTAAACCGCTAGCTCAGATGCCATCTAGACATTAACACAGGCAACCCAAAGCCAGTTTCAGTCTTTTTGTGCCTCATCAAGGAGATGCAGCTTAAGTCCAATGGCACAGTGATCAGGGGGGCCATGTCTGGGCTTACCCAACTTACTTTATGTGTTTCAAACAAAAAATGAAGAAGTGATAAAAGGAAAGCTTAAATTATTCTAATCCTGTGATAATAAGGTGTCTACAATTCCAGGTCATCATTTTGCTGCTCAATATTCCACTCCAGAAAGAAAAAAAACTGTGATATTCAAATAAAACTTGGTCCTGCTCCTATACAAACATTACAACTGAAACTAATTAACTGCAAGTCCCCAAACTAGACAGGATCTGACCATTTTGGGTCATTGCTGTGAGATTCAACTTGAGTACAAGTTGCTTATTTGCCTTGTGTCCCTGTATCCCTGTAGCTTGAAAAGGTTGCCAGCAGTATGACCCTTGAAGTTCACTTCCTTGACCAGTGTACAAGAGGGACCAGGTCCAGTACTTCAAGGCTTCTCTCGGGTCTCAGACAGCAATCTCAGTCCTCTTTTGATCTTCCTCAGTTATAGCAATGTTCTGAGAAGGATTCTAGAGATGCCACATTTATGCTCGACACCAACTTGCAGGTGGGGGTGACTCCTAGCTATCCCTAACCAATGAGGTAGATGTTTCCTGGGGTTACCCTACTCACATGTGCAGAATTCCCTACTTGCCCTGCTGCAAACAGCCCCACATGGCCTCGCTCTGCTTCAATCCAAGATGGTGAAATCCTTTAACCTTTGTGCAGAACATGTGTGGCCAAACCACAGCTATGACCAGGGAGATGATTAGCCCCTCATCTATGGTCACTCTAAGCCAGTTCTGGGGCCAGCTCCCCTCCCACTGGGATTAATGCCTGTCTGACTTGACGAACAAAAGAAGGGGTCTGTCCAGGTGTCATCTGCCATCTGCCTGTGACAGGGAAGGCCTGTTTGAAGTAAATTAAGTCCCTCGGCACTGCTCAAATGCCTTTTGTAATTTAAAACATATGATTGACAAAGAAGCACTGAAATTATGAATAGAGTTACTGAGAAAGGAAAATCATGCAGAGACCTACAGTTGTGTTATGTTTGTGTACGGGCTCTGTAAGGGACGTCTAGTTTTTCCGGGACCGTTCATGCATTTTATCTTTGTTTCAAGGTCATATTCGCCTGAGGATAGTGCAGTTAGACAAAGGATGGTGCTGTTTTTTCTGAAGAATGAGGAACTGGACTGATAAAGAGAAGTTAATTCCGGAACACTTCCACTGCACCATTTTGAGTGAAACGTACTGCGGAAAGACTTCTACCTTTATGTCAAAAATACATGATCGCAGTACACTCAATGGCTAAAGACTTGGATATGCGAATCTTCAAAGATGTATTATGGCAGTTAGTCATGCATGCACGCAGAACCAGGGCCTGCTCAGTCCACCGCTTGCTCTGATACAGGACCTGTGTATGGAATCTGGGGTTTGTGCTAAGGATGTCAGCTGCTAATAATAGCACCTGTTCTGAGTCAAAAGAGGGTCGACTCGACATCCACACTGAGCATGCGCATGTCACTACAGGCATATAACAAAGCAGCCTCTGGTAAATGTACGTCTGAAAAGCACTTAAACTCATAACAACCAGTCACAGGAGATATTTCCCTCTCTCACAAGCTCAATTATCAAAAGAGCAGAGTGCAGGGAATGTAGTAATGTTGTCTGAACGGTGCCAAGCTAATAAATCAGCAGCAACACAGAAGGTGTTTTTGACAAATTAGAGCGAACTATAAACATACACTCACCCCCACGCACAAAGACTGTGAGCGCGGGAGTGAAATACTCAAAAGAGCATTTCTTAATAGTTCGGCAAACACAGAACCTTGCTTGTGGGTTCTTTTTACGTGACTTGCTTTCGTTGCAATTTAGATTGTTCCCCTTCAAACCTGGATTCCCCTTTCTACCGGTGCTTTGTTAATCCTCTTGCACAATGAGAGCTATATCTCTTGTGCAGCTAAATTAGACTACTTTCTGGCGCTCGACACATATTTTCACCAATTGGTTCTGTACGGCAAGTACGTTAGGAAGTAATTAGCCGAGCTTTCGCAGCATCTAACAGAAATGTATCTCTGCTTGTAGACGATAATGTATGCTGATGTTACTGAACAGCTTCCAAGACTAACTTGGAACTTTTGCTCGATTAGGGCTACAGTTTTTTTATTTAGCATTCACCACAATTTATCGCATGTTAAAAAGGAAATATCATGTGGGTATTATCAAAAATGTTTTTTTCGTTTTTTATCACCCCTTATATTGTTTTAGGGCAAGTTGCGGTGGTGCGTTGTGTGTGAAAGAGAGAGCAGAACAGCATTGTATCTAGTACGTTATGGTGCTGTCTTTTCTCTCTCCTAGCGCAGACGCATTTTAGGCTGCCATGCACCAACCAACACACCCTTGCACAAAGGTGCACGTGTGTGTGTTCTATCAATCATAGGGGACCCTTCCAAGACAAAAATCTGTATTTTAATACTTTTCTCACTTTGCATTTGTGCAGTACAGTGCAATACACAGGCAAAGTTTGAAAAATGTGGACAGTTTTAAAATTGATCCACAGTTGCAGCTGCCTCAAGAAGGCATAATATTTGGCACAAATCTCTGTCTACCAATTTTAGAAGATTAGATTTGCATCAAAACCCATGGGTGGATGCATGGGAATGCCAATGGAACACCAATGGAACACCTCTTTGATGCAATGTAGCACAAAGTAGCTCTACATTGCATTTCTTTGGCCAACTTTTCAATGCATATCTCAACTTACCACAAATAATATACTATATCACTCAATTGTCATTAGGGGAACGTTTATGTGTACGTAAGCAATTATGAACACACATACACTAGACATTGGAAGTTGTTAATAAATAGTCATTTTCAGTGGGCACTCATCCTAAAGTATATTCTGTGCCTACAGCTACTAAGTCACCCCCTAATTTGCTGTTTCATTGAAATGTCTGTGTTTGTTTTAGTATCCATGTAGCTGTTTTCTCTCATGGAATGAGGTGATGTGTGTGTTTGGTTGTTTGTTCATTCCAATTGTACACTGATCTGGCATGCATATTCTGCATAATTGCAGCCCACTATGCTCGTTAGAAGAAGCTGCATGCAGTAGTCAACCCATGACAATATGTGATTCACCAGGAAAATCAAAATTTCCAAACTGCTGTGCCTCCATTAAGTTTGGAAATTGGTTTTACAAAACAAGTTCTTTTATTGAATCGACTTTTGGTCAAAGTACATTCTAAATCTTGAAAGGAAACCTCTGCCAAAGAGGGATGTCATAATTAAATTAAATCACCCCCAATAAGCACTGAGATGAACCCTTTACCTTATTAAACCACTTTCTGTTAAACAGCCATCAAGGGCTATGCAATTGCATCTATGAGCTTTGAAATTACCTCACCTGACACTTGGAATTGCAATTGACAGCACTGTAAGCACAGGTCTGAGACATGAAATGGCCTCATGGAAGTCTTAAAATTGATTTGTGATTTATAAAGAAAGAACTTACATTTTAATAGCAATAGAATACATTTGTGGCATTTTTAATATTACCAATGTGACGCAAAATCATTGTGTTGATATATACCTTTATCAGGAAAATACCCTTTGAAATGTATATGGTTGAATGAATATGTAAGACAGAGATCACAACATTTTCAAAAGAGCCTTTTTGATTTTTTAAATACGGCAGTGGCATCCTTATCAGAAACAACTGCAATGTGTGACTTCTTAATTTTTTCATTGTTTCTTTAAGCAGTGTATACGGAACAAAGTGATGGTGTAATGTTTTTTCATTGTTAACCCTTTGCATACATTTTGCATGTTCGTCATGTTTATGCATAGGGACTGATTTAGTTTGATCGATAATCAGGGGCATAGCTCAGACTTCCCAGCACATATCTGAATGGGATAGGTGCCACTGGAAAGGGGAGATTCTCCCCTTTTCAGCCGTAATTATCCCTATTGGATTTCGGCTTCGTAATTTCCGCAGAAGGGTGATCTGAGAACAAGAATCAACCCTCCAGACCACCAGGGTCATTTTCTTGAGGAGAGTGGTCCTCCAGGCATGGACATATGCTCCCCCTTGATCCAAGCACTGCACTATCTTTTTGCAGTCCTGTGGTGCAGATTAGGGCATTTTCTTCAATGTGCCTACCTGCTGATGCGGTGGCGGGGCTTAAAGCACACTAGCATCAGAGAAATAATTTTAAAACTAGAAAGGAGTGGGACACTAGCCGATTTTCATCAGGCTTCCCTCACGCTGCCATCGACAGGCAGTGGAGGGGGACATATCATGACATTTGCTCAAATCTGCACACCTCAGTGGGGGAGAAAGCTTACTAGACACAAGGGAAATCTATAAAGAAAAATAAGAATGAGTTGGGTGGTTGGCCTGTCTGGCATTGGGATGCCCCAGGCCCTGTGCACTCACTCATGCTGAGGTGCCACTTTTATCAGTAGAAGTTTGGGAATGCAGACTATTGTAAACTTCATTATTATCTATTTTATTTGTCATTTTATCAAAAATCCTTTGAATTACATGATATTATGAGTAATCCCAAATTCAGAGCGGTACAAATGTCTAAACCTCAAAATTCCTAAACTTAGGCTCTTGGGCCCATTTAAAAATGCTACTGTCACAGCTTTTTACATTAATTAGATTTTACTTTATATATTGACCCATGGTCAACATTCAATAAAAAATTATTATATCTGCAGCTCAGTGATTGGCGCTGAGTATCACATGTTTTAGGACATCTGAAAAAGACGGTATCTCTGTGACCACAACAGTCTGAAAGATGTAAATCATCCATCAGAGCAATACGTTTCAGATGAAAACATTGCTGTCTAGTTCTATTTCTCCAACTTACTTACATTAATTTTTGTTCAACAATTAGTTTATTTAGGAAAAACATGTGCAAAAAAACCAATGACCCCTTGCACAATTCAGAATGTTTTCCATTTTTGAGATATGTGTGATGCTTTTCTGGATAGCCCAAGTGTTTCACATCTCTTTTCCACTCAAACTGCAAGTAGGTAGAAACTACAGAAAAAGAAAATATTGGTTACCACTTTGAATGTTGCAAAAAATGTGAGATTTTTTTCCATTGCTCCTTGTTTCTGAAGGCTGGGAAAAGGACAAACTTAACATAGCAAATGTTTATTAACACCATTTTTAGAAACCATTTACAAACATAATTTTTCCCATTTTTGGAAATAACAATGGTTTAACACATTTTGTCTATTTTCTTGGTTTACACCAGGGAAAAGAACAAACCATGTAAACCTTTATGAACTCCAACATGTGGGAAAAAAATAAGTACATTTGGCCTAGATATCTTTTATGGAAAAAAGTTCTGAAGGAATAAGCAGAGCTCTTCACCTTTTGGGGTTCATGGAGGCAGATTATCTTTGAAGCTTTTCAAAAGGATAAAACCTTTTTAAATGAGTACTGCTTCATTTAAGAAACTCTGGCTGCCTTGAAAAAAACATTTTGACTTGCTTTCATAGTGTTGGTGGTCTGCTGTCCCTTGCAGGCCATGGAACACACAAAACGTGATGGGAGGAATGCTTGCTATTTGTCTAACCACTGGCAATCACTCAGGGTAGCATCCCAACCCATTGTTCTTTTGCTTGCCATGCCAACTCAGTTTGGACCCAGCCATATGCAAATCAGCCTTGACCCTGCTCCTCATGGAAACAGTCTGGCACGAATTGCTAGGCCAGGGCTTCCATGAACCAGGACACAACCCAGAATCAGTTTTTCCCTAGTTATGGGCTCATCAGCTTGGTACCGCTTGGTTCCAGTGACACAGTGAGCACGAGAGCCATGTCTGGGCATACCCAAGCCTCTTAGGGCGGTGCATGAAACACACAAAAGGTCATGGAAGGAATGCTGACAATTTGTCTGACCACTGGTAATCACTTGGGGTAGCATCAAAAACAATCATTCTTTTGCTCACCATGCCACCTCAGTTTAGACCCAGCCATATGCAAATCAGTCTTGACCCTGCTGCTCATGGGAACAGTCCAGCCCAAACTGTCAGGCCAGGTCTTCCCTGAACAGAACTCAAGCAACCCAGGACCTCACCTGGCAGTTCAGGCAAAACTGTTTTGTGTGTTTCATGTAGGCCACCATCACCTTGAAGGAAGCCAATTGGAGGGAGTTGAGTTTATTTTAAATGAATATTAATGAGTTAGGTCGTTCTGTGACCCCCTCCAAATTAGTATTTTGCAAACGGTCCCATTACCAGTACATTAGTTGGCTGGCAAAATTGGATATTGGTCGCAAATATTCAGGTTACTAATTGTGTCAGCATTTTGAACCTGTATCTTTGTACATCAAATCTTAATAAGTTGGAAATTCTAGTTTAGAAGTGAGCAGTTGTGTTTATATATATATGGGTTGACATTTTGATTTCTGCTGCTGAGTGCGTGGAAAATCCTTTTTGTGTGATTTATTGGGTGCGCTGAATGATTGCTGTGAAGTGCCTCATTTCGCTTAATTGTTCATAGTTCTCTCACATGTTTGAATGTAGTTTATTTAAATAGTTCATTAAACATCTAATGTATATTTCCGCCTTTGCTGTGACTAGGGAACAGCACATTTTTATTGCATTCATCAGTGTTAATTTTAGCAATTACACATTCCAATGATGCCAT
The DNA here is from genome assembly GCA_963921515.1 of Calotriton arnoldi. Classification (NCBI taxonomy): domain Eukaryota; kingdom Metazoa; phylum Chordata; class Amphibia; order Caudata; family Salamandridae; genus Calotriton; species Calotriton arnoldi. The sequence goes on along the minus strand of CAWUFW010001700.1, from coordinate 2,237,078 downwards.
TTTGCCAGCGTATTGTTGTTACAGCACAGAAATGCAAATCCTAACTGGAAATGTAATGCAGATGCACAATAACTGCAGCTTCTATTGCCTAATACTTGGGCATCTTTAGCTTGGATGACGTCCAGCATCTGAAAGGCTCCTACAGTCATGCATTACTGCAGGTTTGGTTGCAGAAAGGTTGATGTCATTGGCTCTAAATATTGAGTTTATGGAGACAGAATACATAGTGAGTTACACAAGTCTAACACACACACATAATATGTGTTTCACTGTTAAATATCATTTGCCTGAGGAATTCCATCGGTATAGTGTGTTACTCTTCTTTTTTCAACTGGATTGTTTTTACTTCTTCTATGGTATGCGGCTCATCATACTTTGCTCTGTAAAATGTTGTACCTTTCAACTCCCAGCACACACAGTCTCCATCGTCCGATTCACAATCACAGGATCACCTCACACCACCCCCAACCCTCCCAGCACCTCCTCCCACAGCTGGAGCAAAGTGACAAAGTCCTAATGGATGGACGTCCTCAACACCACCCAGCCTGATGATGCAACCAACCTGGAACAGGCAATTGAGAACTTTAACACCTGGATCACCAACGCCACCAATCGATTTGTCCCATTCAAACCAGTCAAAACCCGCAGATCCCCCAAACAAGCCAGCTGGTACACACTAGAATTCAGCACAATGAAACACAGCTGCAAACAACTGGAGAGAAGATGGTGCACCAGCAGAGACAATATTGACCGAGCCACCTTCAAGTCAGCCCTCAGCAAATACCACCAACAACGAAAAGACACAAAACAAAATGGTCCTTGCACAGCATCGAGGCTAGCGCCAATCACACCAAAGCACTCTTTACCATCATCAGAGAGTTTTCCTGCCAAACAGCCACCAAGAACACAATCCCTCCCTCACAGGAACACTGTGACGCTCTAGCAAATCACTTCCACAACAAGATATCCACCATCAGGAAGAGACTCAAGACCTGGCTCCTAAACTAAGCCCAACAACCTAGCCCCTGGATACCCTCAAGGGCGATAAGCCACGCTCCACAAATACTGATTGATTGATTGATTGATTGATATATGGAAATTGCTGTTGGAAAATAATGTTTAAAAGTTAATGATGATTCTACTTTTAGAATTAGGAGACATTGAATATTTTGTACCTTTTTGAGTAAAATAATGTATTAATAACTATGGGGCTCATGCATACCCATTCCCATCTACTAATGGAACTTTCTAGGCTTTAGGGGATTCTACCCAATCTTTGAGAAATGGGTATGGGGTGCTAACTTTTTTTGAGACCCCACCATTTACTTTGAAAACCTCTGCTACACACCAGCTCTTTCAATAGGGGGGTTCAACCTAGACTTCTCAATGGTGTTCTACTGGACATCATGCTGGACAGATACCAGAAAGTGCTACAATGGTTTCTACCACGACTGCACCAAACTGGTTGGTGGTTAGTGTAACTAGACGGTAAGAAATAGATTTGCCTCCATGGCTCACACCATCTATACAGATGGTTATGATGGTTATCACAGGGATACAGTGCAATATACCAAGGTTGGGGCTATTATGTGTGTGGTTACTGCTCTTGACCATGTAGGATGCATTAGCTCATTTGGAGCGACCAATTCTTTTTAAATGATCAAAATCGTTGATAATTTTGAGAATGCATTGGTTTCCATGATTTGCCTACACTGGGAGTTGTTTGAATCTTTCGATCTCTCACGATATGCACTATGAGGTGATGTTGCATATATTTTTTAGTGTTATGTGATGCCCTCATCTGTTCACTACTATGGGTTGTTGTTTTGTATATCATTTAATTAGCCTTGAAGAAGTCGCGGGACAGTGTGCCCAACTGGCGACGAAACACGTGTTGGCTAAGGAATTATGATAACTGAATAAAAGATAAAGAAAGAAAGAGAAGAAAAAAGAACAGAAAGAAAAAAGAACAATAAAGAAAAGAATTTGTTTGTCAACACTGACTTTTGATTATATGTTAACTGCTATTGTGCTTGTGCTGGGGACTGTATTCATATTGTTTTGCTGGCCAGAGCCACATGACAGCGAGAAGGGTGATTCTCGCTACCCTACAGCACCGCTTTCAAAGATAAGGTGTAGAACTTACCAGTTTGTGAATTTTCCCTTAGGAGCGCCATCACCCTATTAAATCACCACCCGTGTCTATTGACTATTGTATAGTGGTTTGTGCATATAATAATGAAATTAATCATCCAAAACTACAGTACTTGATCGGTTAGGAAGGATTTTCTTACACAGACATCTTAATTGGTGGGCCCACTGTGACAAATTGTGTTACTGGTAGAGGGGGTGGTAGCCCCACTCAGGCAACGACTACAATCCTTGTCAGGGTGAACCCCAAAAGTCACTCAATTAATTTGTGCTCAACCCTCTGGTAGTTTGGCATAAAAGCAGACAAAGCTGTATTAGAAGAAATGTGTAAAGCATTTATTCAGCCCACAAACAGTAATAACATGAAACACAGCAAAATAAAAATCCCAAGCCAATTTAGGAACATAGAGTACAATACACTTTTTATTATTTTACATACACTACAACATAGACAAGCACTCAGAGACTGCAACGCAGCTGACAAATCAGCAAGGTGCCTTACTGCCATCAAGTACCTGGCCTCCCCAGAGTGCCACTCCACTCTTTTCCTCCCTTCATGTTCTCCCACTTTCCCAGCCTCGCGGGGCTCCAACATAGGTATGGCCAGTCCAGTGTCCAGGGCTTTCTCCTACATGGCTCAATGCAAATTTCCCTGCACTGAACCCTGTATCTCCATATTTTCCCATATTTTTGAGGATAGCCCAGGGAGGGTGGAGCAGAGTCACTCCAAGCCTTGGCAATGTCCCGCTTGGTGATAAACAAGCCCAGCCATAGTTAGGCTCTCTTGCACCTACTCCCATCTATGTCATCAAAAATATGAAGCAGAAACAGCCTGGTATTTCTGGGAACGCTCTAACCAAGACCCTACCAAGCGTCATCAATACCCCCTCCCAGTTAGAGGCAAGGACCACGCAGCCCCAAACATTGTTGCCTATGGGTGCTGAGCAACGCAAGCCGGTTTGGGAACCTAAGGCCCTCATTTTCAACAGCCTCGCCCTCGTGAGATAAGCCTGGTGTAGATACTTTCATTGAGTGGCGCAGAACTGAGAAGCAATAGCATCTTTCCTAAGGATACCAGTCCTTCCCTCCCTGTCTACACTTGAGCTAAAGACTGTGGAGAAAACAATATAAATATTCCTGGATGTGTTCTTCCATTCGTTGCATCTTTGAATTTGACACAGAAATTGCACTTCTACTCTCTCAACTCAATTATGCAAGTCTACTCTAACTCTCCTGTGCACTGGCGTTTATTGAAAGCCTTCAAATCTGCTCTTTTTGCAGGGACATTTCTTTTATCAATTGCACTTTGTACCAACTCTCATTCAATGTAGTTTTTGTTCCCATTGGCGCCAGCTTTAATGGGATCATCGTGAAATTCCTTCCAATGTGAAAAGCTGACCTTATACGCGAAATTCAATTGTAAGGAAACGTTTTTATAACAAGATACGATTGTACTTGGGCTTTAAAATAAATATACGCCGCAGGAAATTGAAATGAAGCAAAGAAAAGAGTTCTCACTTGCCAAGCCTCATTTGTTCTGTTTCGATAATGAGGAAGCACACATTCCAAGACCATTCAATTTATTCCACTTCAAAATGCATTACTCGTGGTACATTAAGAGGGTACCTCACTGGCTCTTCTCATCATGGAGAATCAGTCTGTGCACTGTGATATAAACAGTATTTGTGCCAATTACTTGAAAACAGAATTGGAGACTCTGTTTTGTGAGATTTGCATGTTAAAAAGTTTACTATTTTTGAACAGCCTTGTAGGAATAGTTCCCCGTATAGATAAGGGCCCTTATGTTACATGCCATGTGAGAACAAAAAGCAAAGCAACTATAAAAAAAAGTAAGTTTAAAGTTTGAACAGGAATAAAGACGCATCGAATAATGCAGTACGATGTCGAAGTCAAACATCACTCAATCGAGCCAAAACCTTGCTTTATATATATATATATATATATATATATGTTACTACAGTGTAAACCAGGAACCACAAAGGTGAGCTGAATATTAAGTTACGAAAGCATAAACATTGACCTACACTTGCCATTTGAAATTCAGTCATATTTTTATGTTGACATACCTAGCTCATTGTTTACTAAAGCGCCCTCACATTTGCCTCAGATGTCAAATTTTTCTTGAACAGCACCAACAAATTCCAGTTCATACAATGTATCGACTTTATTGTTTTTTTATTTAAAAATACATTGTAGTAAAATGCGTTCAGTTGATCTATCAAATAATAACAATTTAAGTGGCACAGTGAGTTTTAGAGTTTGTATGAACACTTGATACACATTTTATTTCAACTTCTTTTATAATCAGAGAGTATACCTATTTGTATGGAGATGGACACTATTCTAGTTGCATCCAATCACCCACAAGTTGCAAACTGAGAAAGTAGATAAGTCAAACTAGAGGTAAGTAGGCAAGTTCAAAACATGTGTTAAGAAACAAAGCAATATTTAAACTCTGCACTCCCATTTCCAAAGATACCTCAATGGGACAGGGAGTTTTAGCCCTGCTGCATGATGACAGAAGCACCAGCAATCATTTGATTCATCATTTGAGATGTAACCTGATCCCTATTTATTATTATTATTATTATTATGCTGACGATTCCTTCAGAATTCTTGAAAGAAATGCTCTTCCATGAACCTTATGCCAGCGATCTTGCGAGAAAAGTACATAACTGACAACTCTTCGCCTTTGTCCTGATAATGACATGTGGCTGCTGGCCCGAGGACCGAAACATCGAAAACATCTGAAATGAAAAGAACTGATTACATCTAAATACTTGGGCTCTGGCATCTTCGGTTTCAATTCCAACCGCCATATTACGAATACAGTAGTCGAAATTGAAACCGGCCGGTCATTCCGGCTGGCTTCTGATGGGCTCAAGGAGCCCGTCGGAACAGGCACATAATCCCTTACGGATGGTGCTTCGGCTATCGGGATTATGAAGCTGGTTTCCCACAGGCTTTTCATGTCGGGATTTCCTGCCGTAATGCAACGTTGGGGGCCCCTAGCAGGGCCCCCTTCCAACAGCGGCCTCCAGTTGGGAGTCTGAGGGGCACATATGGTGCAAGCGGTGCAGGGATTAACAAAAACTCCCATTTCTCTTTGGGAGCTTGTGCTACATCTGGTTTCCAACTGCAGCACAAGCTCCCATAGAGAAATAAGAGCCGGGACCGCACCATGTGCGGTTGCATCGTAATTGCGGAGTCGGTCTGTCAGTTCCACATCCGCGTCAATGTCAGTCGGAGGCAACTCTGACCGACATCGTAATCAGGCCCTTAGTTCACTGAAGAATCTGATCTCTAAGCTTTCGCAACATGTTTGTATTCTTCTAGGCTTACATGTCTTTTTTTTGCAATGTCACCTAGATTTAATTGTTTTAACAATACACTGTGCCATCGGCGTAAGAGTTGTTTCACACATGCAAAAAAAATAAATGGAAATATTGGAAATAATGATGGAATATTGAAATAGAAATGCTGTTTTAACAGTGACATATTTCCAAATGATATGTCTTATGTTAATATAAATAAAATATATATAAATATTATATAAATGATATATATTATATGTGACTATATACATATAACTAACTGACTAAAACTGACAAAATTATTTATCAATACTCAGGCTACCCAAGTGAATGGTATGACCAGTAAATCCTAGAGAACCATTGTTATTTCAATGATTTTCCATATCCAATCCCAGCACCATAACTAAAAGACATCACTCTCGAACAGCCGCTGTGACTTGACCATGGATATCACTATAATCAAAAACATTTACCCTTCACATCCTCCTTTAAAAGGAGCCAACCTTAAGTCAGGTTATTTTAAGACACCTACATGGGTATTGTTAAAATAATAAAAATTGCCAAAGCTACGTTTTAGGTAGGTTGGTTGGCTACTATGTTATAAAATACAATCAAACAAATACATGTATAGTTAGACAAATGTTGGTAAAAATTGGCAGATAATTTGCATATGTTATTAGGGCCAGACCAGCCAGCTTTTGCCAGCCCTGCCACCCTTCCTTTTCGCCAGAGCCGGACTGGCCGTAACGGGCATTGGGCGTTTTCCTGGGAGGCTGGAAGGGTGGGGGCGGGTTTTGCCACGTGGAGGCCAGCTTTGTTACTGGGAGACGGTTTTGCAGAAGTACTGCAATATCGGCCCCCAGTAACAAAAGCAGCAGTGCTTCACACTTGCAACCCCACCCGGGGGACTGGTCCGACAAAATTGCCAGTGCTGCTCTTAGTTCCCAGTCCGGCCCTGCTTTATGCTCTCTCCTTCTCTCTCTCTCTTCTCTCTATCTCTCTCCTGAACTCCCCCATGCCTGCTGTAATTTCCTGAGGAAGCTGGGGAAAGTGACAGAAAGGCCTTAAAACCGGCCCCAAAGACTCCAGCCCACCGGGGAAATGAATGGTGGATAAAACATGCCTCTAGGCCTGTATGCTGTTCTATGCCCACAACATTTGGAATGAGATGGGCAAGTAAGGCAATTGTCATTTCAATTGTAGTGCCACATGATTCTGATTAAATCAAATGGGACAATTTTAGAACTCTATTTCCATCTATTAGTGGTAGAAATTCTTGAGAGATGAATCTGCACAAAATGCCCAGCATCGGAAAAGACACGTTTAAAAGATAGACCATGTTTGATTGGCAAGGAAAACAAAACACCTAATGTTTTGACAAATTCGGCAATTGTTTCCTGAGTACATTCTCAGTCTAACTGTAATACACTTAACAGTCAATACAACTTCCTGTAGCAGTAGAAACATCTTCCACTTATGCACATGCCAGCAAGGAAAGAATGAAAAGCAGCTGCCAGATGCTCCATTCGAGCTGTAACATGGATGTGAACGTATTAAAGAGAACTGTAATATAAAAACAATTGGTGAGCTATCTTTTGAAAGTAAAAAAATACCATGAATCAATACACAAGAGGAAAAATTCATTTTTCTGGGGTCCTTGGTGCACATCAACAACGAATTCTTTGAATAGCTCAGCGAAGTTTGGGATCAATATACCAAAAGAATATAAACAATCCTCTTTATTGATTGTTAAAGAGGGAGAGTATGTCACATGTACTAGTTTGACATATTAAAGTGAAAGTGATAAAAAAGCTAAAGTTATCCATAAATATCTTCTGAAAAATATCAATGCTTAAAATGTATTGTCTGAGCACAATCACAGCTTATCTTCAAATATTCCTGCAGAATGTCTAGCCCTATGGTTTTCTGAGAAGGTGGTACAACCTTTCTTCTGTATAAGTGCTACTGTTTGACCATGAATCGTAGGTTAGGATATGATTTGCCCAAAATGTGAAGCAGGTGTTAAATTGAAATAATCTGAAAGTCTATGATGGCAAAGTTTGTGTAGTATTTCAATGCTTGTTTAAGAATGTTGGTCACTTGGAAGCTCACCGTGTGGAGGTTCCATCTCTGGCATTCGATTTATGCCAGTTAAGACGGTTCCTGTTGCCTGTAGCCGCTCCGCTCGGTGGCTCAGCTGTCCTGTAAATAAAGCTATTAATCTACTCACCAGCTGACTTGGCGGTCTTCTATTTGGGAGTACAACACCATTTTTGGCGACGAGTTGCTGAGCCGCCAAATTGAGCACGCGTGCAGAAAAGTTCGTAAGGGAAGTTTCTTCAGGAGCTGTTGTTGAATTTCTCAATGACGTGTTTCTGAAGGAAGGGTTCCCAGAATGTTTAGTGACAGACAATGGCACACAGTTTGTTGCAAGAGAGGTGGAGGACTTTTTGCACACCAGTGGGGTTAAGCATCTTAAAAGTTCATTGTATCACCCTCAGACCAATGGTCTGGTTGAGCGTATGAATAGGGTGCTTGGAGAGTGTATCCAGTGGGCCCTCGCCAATAAGTGTGTTGTGAGTAACTTTGTGAGGAGCATGCTATGGTTTTACCGCACTACTCCACACTCTACGACTGGTGTGTCGCCGTTCGAATTGTTACGTGGTCGGAGAGCATCCACTACCTTTTGTCCCAGCTGGATGAGTAAATGGATTAAAGGAAAACAATGGCCGGATGCTGGAGTTAGGAGTCGTGTTGAGTTAATTCAAAAGAAGCAGAAGACCTACTTTGATTCTACTAAGAAAGTAAAGGATATTGAGATAAGTGTGGGGGACGTAGTCAGAGTTAAGAAACCTGTCCATGTGAAGAAAGGTTTGTCTAAGTTTGGTTCACCTGAAAAGGTCATTTACATGAAGGGGAATTCTGTTAAGTTAGGAAATGGCCAGTGGTGGAACAGTGTTTTCTCGTTAGAAATCGTCCTTTGAATACTGTTACAGATGAAAGGGGAAGTCGTGACTATGGGATGGTTCTCCCTGGTGATGTTCCAGATTGTGCGGGCCTGTCTTCTTTAAGGCGTAGTGCTCGAGTTATAAATGTTCCTCTTCGATACAGAAGATAGTCTTCTTTCAAGTTGCATATCTCCTCTGTTTTCGCTCTGTTTTGTTTTCTCCTACCTTTCCCTGTTCTTTTGTTCCCAGTCCTCTGTTCCCTTCTATTCTTCGTTCATGCTTTTCTTTCCCTTTTCTTTCCCTTTTCTTTTTCTTTTTCTTCTTTATTTCTATTTTGTTATTTCCTTTTGTTTTTAAGGAAAGGCCAATGTAGTATTTCAATGCTTGTTTAAGAATGTTGGTCACTTGGAAGCTCACCGTGTGGAGGTTCCATCTCTGGCATTCGATTTATGCCAGTTAAGACGGTTCCTGTTGCCTGTAGCCGCTCCGCTCGGTGGCTCAGCTGTCCTGTAAATAAAGCTATTAATCTACTCACCAGCTGACTTGGCGGTCTTCTATTTAGGAGTACAACAGTTTGCAATTGACAAAATACAATATGGTCTGACACACACCTGAATACTAAAATTTATCTGATTCTAGCAGAAGGTGCCAAAATACAAGGGGCATCCCTGATGACCAGCATCTGAATGCAATCAAAGCTGAAGCCAGCTTCCTTTTTCATAACCACATAGCGTTCTGCTCTCAGCGTGACTTTGTTTAATTTGTATATGCGCCCCCTTGCTGACATGATTGAGCGTTATGGCATTAGAATCGTGTCATACGCTGATGATACATAGCTAATCATCACTTGACACAGGATGAAGGTATGCCTGTGAACAGTTTCAGATCATCTCTGCTACGGTTAGCAGAATCGATGGACTGCAGCTATTTTAAGCTGAATGCTGAAAAAACTAAGGTCCTGGTCTTGGGGAAACAACCGTCGATCTGGTCTACTGCATGGTGGCCTGATGCTTTCGGACCGACCCCTGTTCCTAAAACGAAAGTTAAGAACCTCAGCATCTGGTTTGATAAGACTCTCTCTTTTGATAGCTAGCATTGCCAGGGTCTGCTTTGGCATTTTAAAGGTGCTACACAAGATCCTGGGTCTGCTCCCTGATGCGGCCAGGAAGACAGTAGTCCACGCCCTCCTGATCTCCTGTCTGGACTACTGTATCATTTTGTATCTCGGGGCCACTCAAGGCAGTTTACGAATGCTGCGAAGAGTACATAATGCTGTGTCCAGCGGCACGAGACAGGGATGTCCATTGTCCCCCCCTTCTCTTCGCCATGGTCATTGAGCCTTTGGCTGCCCTATTGAGGCAGCAACACGTGCACCGTGGCCTGGGGTTTGTCCCAAGGGTAATTCTGGTGTCTCTGTACGCAGACGACGTGACCGTGTATGTCAAACGCCCGGCTGAAAATTTAGACCCCCTGATTAGAGAAATTACAAGATTTGGTGGCCTATCGGGCATAACCATCAACTGGGGGAAATCGGTTACCTTTCCGTTGACACTGTCACTGAACGGTTTCAATCGGAATATCCACTCAACTGGGCGGGCAAATATTGATGAAGATGCAAATTAGCCATTGGGCATCTTTTACCAAAAAGATCAGTTATTATTTTCAGTATGTGGGCTAAGGAAGGAATCATCGGTGTACATAAGGAGAGGGACAATTTCAGGACCTAGTGTAGGATCATCAGAGTTTAAGGCCTGCAGTTCACTATCCAGAGTATTAACATATACATTAAAGAGAAAGGGGCGGAGTACAACTTTACAAGTACCCCTCTTGTTAGTCTCAGATCTTTTGTTAATGTCCTGTCAATGTCAAAACAAATACATCAATAGTATCTGAATAGAGAAGCCAATCCAAAACTGTACAACCTAGTACATCCATAAAGGAACATACGTTAGATTCTCTTTAAGGTAGCAAATGTACTCTTAAGTTCAAGGAAAGCTAGAAAAGGTAGATATAGTCATGATCTGAGAACCATGATCACAGCTTGATAAGTAAATACTGATCAAATCTTCATTTCATTAGTAAAAAGGTCTCTAGGTACCCACTCCGGTCCTGGGGCCTTCCACTTCGTAACTCCACTAAGAGCCCATTTTACTTCTTCTTATATGAGCAGGTTCACCTGTCTCAAGGAAACTAAATGTGGCATTGCTGCATGGGTCGAATTGACTGGCAGGTTAAAACGTGCTTGAAAATGTAAATACAGTGTTTCCTCTAAATATTGATAAATGCGTGCTGGGGCCTAGAGTCCCTTTCCTCCAAGCAACTACATTTAAATAAATGAATCCACAGAGTACAATTTTTTAAATAAGAGAGAACACTAGTGACTCTTTTGGAAGAAATCCATTGTCTGGGCATACACGCACTTTAACATTGACAAACTTTATTAATAATAATAGTGGATTTTTGCAAATCAGAAGACAGAGTCTTAATTAATAAACAAAAAGGTGTAAACAATGGAAACAATAATGTTACCCAGGACATATATTGTAAAAATCAGATTTTACAGTAAATCTGGCTACCTTTGTATGGAAACACTTTACATTTTACAAATTGTGAGGGATTGTATCTGGGTACTGAGGTAATTATTGGGAAAGGGTGTAGGGGCTGTTGTTTATCACTTCAATCCCTGTACCTCAGGCACTATAAGCTGTTACATCCTTTGTACACTAGACTAATTCTTCATCAAGCAGTGAAGGCTTACTCTGAGGTGGAAGTTGCTTTGGAATTCGGATTCATTAAGACACAATAATCATAAACATTAAAAAAGATCGAATAATGAATTCAGCTTCACAAATAGGTATTGTCATGTAGAGCATGAAGGGTAAGAAGGGCTGTAAAATGATGATTGCCAAAATAAACCAGAATTCCGGTGTAGAGATACATACAAGCCAAAAATATTCTAATCCTTTGTAATGCACTAAACTCAAATAACTTTGAAGCCTATGCACAATAATACCTTAGGTGAAACGGAGCAAGCGATCTCAACTATTTTTGGGAACATTTGTGCTTCAGTTTTCTTTGTATTGCTTTATATTAAGTTCTGATTGAAGATACTGACAAATTATCAATTATACTATGGCATGTCTGCCCTCTGTCATAGTTTTTCAGCAACCTTAAATGAAAAGTGAGATGACTCAGTTTGTTTGTCCCACAAGGTTAAATAAGGTTTTAGTCCACCAAACAATCCGTCCAATGTTATGTATCAGTGTCAAATGGTCTCCATTGGTCAGAGACACACAGACACCCAGCACAGTTCAATGAGAGGTCAGTTACTGCTTCAACAAGTCCCATAAGTTAACCCTTTCGCTGCTAGGCCTTTCCCCCCCTCTCCCCGTTTTAAGCCTTTTTTCGGCATTTTGGGGTAGTTCGCGCTTAGGCCAATGTCACTTTTAGTCCACATAAGGTATCCATGCCAAATGTGCGTCTTTTTCTTCCAACATCATGGGGATTTTAAAGGTACCCAGGGTTTGTGGATTCCCCTGGATGGGACCCAGAAATTAGCCAAAATACAGCTAAAGTTTGTTTTTTTGAAAACAAATAGGGAAAAAGTGCTGCAGAAGAAAGCCTCTGGTTTTTTCCTTGCAAATGGTATCAACAAAGGTTTTGTGGTGCTGAAATCACCATCTTCCCAGCTTTCAGGGACAGGCAGAAAACCAATTTGTTTTACACAGTTTTGGCATTTTACTGGGACATAGCCCATTTTTGTTACTTTTTGTACTTTCAACCTCCTTCCAGTTAGTGGTAGAAATGAGTGTGAAAGCAATAATGGATCCCGGAAAGCTATACATTACATTTATGAAAAGAAGGCACAATTCTGAATTCAGAAAGGGGTCATTTGTGTAGATCCTTCAAGGTTTTTTATAGAAACTAACAGTTGAAAATAAGAAAAATTGACAATGAATTGAAAAAAACAGTCATTTGTGCCAATGTTATCACCTGTAACTTCTTCTAAGTATGACAGATTTTTAAAAGCAATATACCGTTACATCCGCTGGACCCTTCTGGTTGTGGGGATATATAGGACTTGTCAGTGGCGTAACGAAACATGAGGGGGCGCCCCTGCAAAGCACATGGAGGGCCCCCCCCGGCGGCTCGGCCCACCACCTACCACTTTTCCCTACCACCCAGAATTCTATGCAAGAAGGCAGGAGCTAAAGGACAGAGCCAAGAAGACAGGGGATGGAGCGGTCTTGAATGTATTGTATTGTTATATTTATAGAGGGCCTACTACCCCTATGTGGAGCACTGAAGCGCTTGCGTACATGAGTAGCAAGCTACAATATGTGTAGGGTGTGTGGTTGGAAGGGCGTTGTATTTGTTTTGATGCTATGTTGGAAGTGTTCCCACTCCATGTTGTGCATGAGGACCACTGACTGGGGTGCATGCAGCTTATTGTGCAATAGGATGCAGCGCTTAGCAATGGCTTACGAGGGGAGCGATATGCACACTATTTTGTTTTTCATCTCTCTGCAGGTCCCTTTATGGTTTTTATTTTGTTCAAATCCCACCTTGGTGATTACTGCACAGAGTCGTCCATTCTGAAAATACTGTGCCTACTGTTTAAAGTTAATGGTCCTGAGTAGGCATAGATTAAAGAGTGCACAGCGAGTGATGCAACAGTGTGAGAGTAGGGTAAGAGGAGCGACTGCAGGGTGAGTGAGGTGACCATATGTAAGTGCAGAGTTAGACCAAAGAATGCATTGTTAGTGATGGGCTTATTTGAGTGAGATTGCAGATTGAGCAGTGAGGGGGGCAGGTGAGTGAAGTGTGACATGAGTGCAGGGTGAGTAGTGTGCTCGTGTGACTGCAGGGTGAGGTACAGGGTGAACAGCGCAAGTCACAAGTGCACTGCGAGTGCAGAGTGATGACTGAGTGCAGGGTGAGCGGGTGAATGGCGTGAGTGCATGGTGGTCAGTGTGAGTGCATTGTGATTGCTGTGAGTGCAGGGAGAGTGTAAAAGTGAAGGGCGAGGATGAGGAGTGAGTTGTCTGAATGCAGGCTGCATTCCCGGACACTTGAAGTAACTCAGCATGTTATTGACGGCGGCGTAGGGCTTCAGGTATAAGTTACACTATTGTTATTCTGGCATTTATAGGGATAGAGGGTGTAGGAAATAATGTGCTGATCGTGCAACAAACTTCCACTCTTATGATTAGGGTTGCCAGCTCATTATTTTGATGCCCCTACAGGACAAAAATAAGCATCACCTAAAGCCGTATTTTCAGCACTTATCTGTGCATACTTCGAACAGCAAATATAAATAGAAAACACTTTTAATTGTGTTCTAGGGCTGCCTGAATGATCCATGACTGATAATTAAAGGGAACAAAGACAGAAAAGTCACATTACAAATGAATACATACATTTTTATTTATAACCGTATTTAGTGTCAATATGAGGTCTTTCAGTGTCTTTAAACAACACATGGCTGGCAGTTTTCTTTTGGCAACCCTACTTTATATTCCTTTTCATGAAATGCATTCTCACACTACAGCAGTAAATGTAAGTTTCAAATGTAAGGAATAGGCAGAGTAGGGGCCCAGCGGGTACTGGAACCAGAAAAAAAATTATGCCTAGGTAACCAGTTTACAAAGGTATGTAAAATGCAAATGGTCTCTGGCCTCTAGGCAGTTGCCTTCAACCCCCTTGCTTCTGGGCCTGGTACCTTTACATTAATCAACAGCCTTTGATACTGTCTATCATCAGACACTACTACTGTGACTTGAGAAGCTGGACCTATAAATAAATGATCAACTCCCACCTGAGCGACAGATAAAGCTTTGTATCTAAATCAATATTTACCTCAGCTGCTCACATCCTGCTCTGCGGCATCCCACAAGCATCACTTGTTTCACCAGTCTTGTTCAACCTCTACCTTACCTGATCAGATCAATCAACCTCACTTGCTACAACTATGCAGATGACATGTAGATTATTCTAAAATTAGGAGACCCTACAAGCGTCAATAGTCAGATGTTCTGTCTTTAAGGCACTTTACAGTTCCATAGAGACCTTCAAGGGGAAGGCACACAGTAGCTACAAGGGAAATTCCAATGATACCGAAAAGGACACTACTGTTGAAACTAGCACCTCAACTCATCGCATCTGCTAATTAAAAAAAGACCACTGATGGAGCTACATTCTCAGTACAGGTGGAAAACACTCCACCTCCTTGCCAGCAAAGATACGAAATCTACAAGTCCACCTTAATTTCAGGAAGGAAGTAAAAACCTGTTTCTACCAAAGATGAAAACCACAATAAATGGGTCCCATGACTTCAAAACTAATTAACAGAAGAGAACACTTCAGTCAAGCATTCCGAAAGTCACAGAAACACCACCATTAGATTGCACGAGGGGTGGCTGCACACCGCGCAGGGTACATGAGAATAGTGCTCAGGTAGCACTGGAGTCAACACAATTTGATTCTATCACTGCTGAGTGTAATGATTGCAGGCTGGATGCTAATTATACCCTCTCAGTGGTGCCAAAATGTCACAGGACCATAACCATTGCACTGCCAGTTGCAGGCTGAATGGCAAGTATACGGATTGCACATGGTGATAAATCACTTGTAGTCCAGCTAAGTATTACCATAACAGATCGGAACTGCAACTGGACACTGTCTGGAAACCACCACCAATCCACCGGAACCAAACCACTCAATACCAAAGAGGACATGCGGCTAATGCGTGAAGAGATCTGCCATATGTGGCTGCCATCTTTGAAGACTTTTAAGATATTCCTTCCAACCAAAAGCTTCCCCCTCCCCCATCATCACTGACTCATAGGACATGAATATAATGCAAACCAACCAGGCAGATCTCTTTCTTTGTTGTCTTTTCTTTCTCTTTACTAGACATACATGATTAAGAGTGCGGAAGACTTAATTGGTGTGCTCAACAGAGGAGGTTGAATGAAAATTGTTTGTAATCACCATATTCTACACATTGGACGTCTAGAGTAAATTGTAGCTGTCAGCTATTTATAACCACAGTCCTGTGCCTCACTTACCCTTTCTCTCATCACACTGCAAAGAGCTGTGACCTAAGACACGATAAGAGCATTATTCTGGTCACAGACACACACAAACATGCTGCCCACTTAGGCTCACAGAAAGCACATCCTTCCAGCCAAGCACTACCCTATGGTGTAGTGTGCTATTCATCCGACAATGCAATATGGCATCCTGCAGAAGGGCATGAAGAGCCATATAAATGCAGCTTTGATACAATGCAATACAACACATTGTCTATCCATGTGGCACAAAGCCCTTGCACCATTTATTTATATAGCAAACACAAGGAGATGATGGACGGAGCGCTGAAACTTTTCAGACACTCACCCCCAGTCACAGATCTGGGTTGAATCCATCATCATTCTTTAGCTCTCTTTGCCACCCCAGTTCAGACATAGCTATATGCAAATCAGTCTTGACCCTGTGCCTCATGGGAACAGTCCAGCCCGAACTGCCAAGCCATGTCTTCCCTGTACCGGAAACAAGCATCCTGGGACTTGTTTCGGGCTAACAGCCCTCATCAGCCAGGCTAGCTTGAATCCAGTGGCAAAGTGAGCAAGTGGCCCACGTCTGGGCATACCCTGCCAACTAAGGGCGAACAAAGCAAACACAAGGAGATGATGGATGGAGCGCTGAAACTTTTCAGACACTCACCCCCAGTCACAGATCTGAGTTGAATCCATCATCATTCTTTAGCTCTCTTTGCCATCCCAGTTCAGACATAGCTATATGCAAATCAGTCTTGACCCTGTGCCTCATGGGAACAGTCCAGCCCGAACTGCCAAGCCATGTCTTCCCTGGACCGGAAACAAGCATCCTGGGACCGGTTTCAGGCTAACAGCCCTCATCAGCCAGGCTAGCTTGACTCAAATGGCAAAGTGAGCAAGGGACCCACGTCTCAGCATACCCTGCCAACTGAGGGTGAACAAAGCAAACACAAGGAGAAGATGGACGGAGCCCTGAAGCTTTTCAGGCACACACCCCCAGTCACAGATCTGGGTTGAATCCATCATCGTTCTTTAGCTCTCTTTGCCACCCCAGTTCAGACATAGCTATATGCAAATCAGTCTTGACCCTGTGCCTCATGGGAACAGTCCAGCCCGAACTGCCAAGCCATGTCTTCCCTGGACCGGAAACAGGCATCCTGGGACCGGTTTCGGGCTAACAGCCCTCATCAGCCAGGCTAGCTTGAATCCAGTGGCAAAGTTAGCAAGGGACCCACGTCTGGGCATACCCTGCCAACTAAGGGTGAACAAAGCAAACACAAGGAGATGATGGACGGAGCGCTGAAACTTTTCAGACAGTCACCCCCAGTCACAGATCTGGGTTGAATCCATCATCATTCATTAGCTCTCTTTGCCACCCCAGTTCAGACATAGCTATATGCAAATCAGTCTTGACCCTGTGCCTCATGGGTACAGTCCAGCCCGAACTGCCAAGCCATGTCTTCCCTGGACCGGAAACAAGCATCCTGGGACCAGTTTCGGGCTAACAGCCCTCATCAGCCAGGCTAGCTTGAATCCAGTGGCAAAGTGAGCAAGGGACCCACGTCTGGGCTGGGGTGTCTGAACTGGAGTGGTGAAGTGAGCTAAAGAACAATGATGGATTCAACCCAGATCTGTGACTGGGGGTGAGTGTCTGAAAAGTTTCAGCGCTCCATCCATCATCTCCTTGTGTTTGCTTTGTTCGCCCTAAGTTGGCAGGGTATGCCCAGACGTGGGTCCCTTGCTCACTTTGCCACTGGATTTAAGCTAGCCTGGCTGATGAGGGCTGTTAGCCCGAAACCGGTCCCAGGATGCTTGTTTCCGGTCCAGGGAAGACATGGCTTGGCAGTTTGGGCTGGACTGTTCCCATGAGGCACAGGGCCAAGACTGATTTGCATATAGCTGTGTCTGAACTGGGGTGGTGAAGTGAGCTAAAGAACGATGATGGATTCAACCCAGATCTGTGACTGGGGGTGAGTGTCTGAAAAGTTTCAGTGCTCCGTCCATCATCTCCTTATGTTTGCTCCATTTATTTATATGCCTCAAGCTACATCTTATCTGTCCTTGTGTACAAGGTTTTCTCAATCTCCATTTGCCACACTGTGGTAGGGATCCCTGTACGGCAGAAAGCAAAACTGTGGCACTTCTGGTGGTGGTGAGCTACCAAACATGCCCCCAGTCAGATGTGAGCATCCTGATATTTTAATCTTAATTGGCTTTGTGTACTTTTTGCTGCATAATTACAGTGTTGTGTAATAGTTTTTATAATAAAAATTAATGGTGGGGACAGCCGCACTTTAATAACGCACTGTGCGCTCACCTCACATCCGGAGAAATCCTGGCCCATATCATGCTGTGGATGCTGCCATTTTGTCCCACTACGCCTCCTTAGGCTAGGTACGTGGAGGGCGAGATAGAAAACGGTGGCGACACCCTGGACGAGCATGGCCACGGGCCACCACCACCCACGCACCACTCCTTCCTTGGACAGACTTACCTGAGGCCTGGCCTGCAGCTTCAGAGCAGGCAGGCGTGAGCGGGCAGCAGAAGAGGGCAAGGCTAGCCAGGCAGGGGACCTGGGGCTAGTAATAATTAAATTATGCCCGGCGGCCGCTGCCGCACAATGAAAGACGGTCCTTCTCAAGACAGTCTCGCGTGGCTGGGTCCTGGGATGCCTCTCACCTCACTGGTCACACGCACTTTTAATTGCAATGCGCATGACAATAGCATTGGTCACCAGCCCCACCCTCTATGCCGCAGCCCCACCCTGAAGACTGCGCAGACGCGGAGACAACTGCGCACCGCGCACCCAACCCAACATTTAATTAAATGAAGAGCCCAGCCCAGAGGCCAGTGTTGCCAAATTTTGAGACCCGTCCTAAGCCCAAAGCTGTCCAAGTACAAGCCCAAATTCAGCCCAACGCATAGCAGTATCAGCCCAAACACCAGCCCAAAGATGAAACTCTCAAATTATTCAAAAACAGCCTTCAGAAAACATTTTAAAGTTAATTCTTTAGTCTATTAGATATACATATGGTAGGAGGAGGAATACTGGGCGACAATGGGCTTCTGAAATCATGCCTAAATTCTATTAAAAACACTAATTTTGATAATCAGTCTCCACTGTAACCTTCTAATCAGCACTTCTGTCACCACAAATACAAACTCGAGCCCGGTACTCCTGAATTAACTCTAAATGAGCAGATTATAATCAGCCTTTATGAAATCTAAAAACTGGAAAGTCAAAGCTATTTCAGCAAAATGGCTCCATAAAAGAACATTGAATGGATCTTGCAGAGGTAGCACCACACAATGATACATGTATTAAGAAACAACCCTTGTGATAAAGTATTTCCAGTATGACTTGGCTTGCAAGGTTTGCATTCTATGGATTTGCCTGAAGAAATTTGAACAAAAAAGCTTCTTTTACACAGCATTCATGACAGTTTGGGACAACAATAAAAATAAACATTGTGGCAGACAATAAACAAGTGTGCTTAAATATGAAGTGACAGTGTGAAAACTTAAAAGATTAGAAGAAGAGTCCTGTTTAACAGCTGCTAGGGTCACCGCAGTAAGATGAGAGGCCAGAAATGAGGCATTCCCTTACTCAGATCAATTCTCTTCCCCGCCTTTCACTCCAAAGTACTTCACCATGACCACATAATCTGGCACTAAAAGTAATTCAGTACCTGTGCTGTTGCCTTCGTGTTGTAGCACAAACTAGACAAAAGCTCCCGGTCTTGGCATGAAGCTGATGTGTTCGTTTGGGGTCCAAAACACACCTTTTCCCAGAACGTTCGGCCACACCCTTCCCTCAACATCTGAACACTGATGCTCTCTTAGCTCTGCTGACACTGTCATAATTCCTCTTGTCCCATCCCTATCCATTCCCCTTCATCATTCGGGCTGTCCCACTATCATTACACTGCTGACCTGGGCAATCTCATGAGCCTGTGCAGCTGTTTTATGCCAATCACCCACAATGAACTTTATTTGGGGTGGGTCCTCAAACTGACTTTGAAATGGCTACCTATATTCATGTAGTTAACTTTAAGGGCAAAAGCACTTGTCGATTTTTCACCAATGACTGTAAAAAACTCAAGGCAATCCATGTCAGCAAAGCAGTCCCTGTTTATGTTTCACATGCTTTACTTAAATCCCAAGAATATTTGCTTTTTCTAGATGTTGGGCTTCTGTTTTACTTTCATGCAACATATGGCGACATTATAGCACATACTATGAACTATTTACTTTCAGAGAAACAACCTGTAGGGGGTTTCTTATTATCATTTTCATCTGGGCCCAAAACAAAGTCCTCAGTTAAGGGGCCATCAGCCCTCCTGTTGTTGGAGTCCCATCCTGGCTGAGTGCTATCTGGAGCCTAACCCCAAGATATCTATGTAATGCAGGGAAACAAAGACACTCAGCTTGGTATCACTTCATAAGTTCTTAAACAACACTGTTGGAGGCACATTTTTTACTTTGCTCATCACCTGTATGTAAGAGATATGCATACACTGTAAGAATGTCAGATGTATGTCTGTATGAGTAATAAGACTAGTGATCTAAATACCACTTACTAATTTAGTTTTGTATTCAATATCTTTTATGGCGCTATTTATCCTAACGTATGGTTTCAGAGTGCTGTACAACACACAAACATATTACACAGAAACAATGAAACACACAAGTGTGTAAAACAATGTACATGGGATTTTTACATAAGGCAATCTGTGCTACAAGGTGTAGGAGTCACATATCATCCATACAGGTAGGCATTAATGTAAGAGTACTTGGTCTGAAGAAACATAAAGTCGGGATTTACAACATGATGGAGTGGTTGCTCGTTCTGATAAGACTTTACTATTATCCAAATGAGCCCATTTTAGCAATGTTGGAATAACAAACGTTGAAAGGTGGGGGAGGTCTAAAGCTATGCCTTTCAGTTTGTATACAGCTCCTTGAAGCCCATTCTTTGTTCAATGTTATGTTAGAAGGATTTTAACTTATTAACTGCTAGTAACTAAAGGATCTCTGTGACAAAAACGCAATAAACCACTGAGCGATCTGTATACAAAACAAATCTGGGATCTGCATGCTACACGTAGGGTTGCCACCTGGTTGGATTTGCTCCCGCATTACCAGTAATTTAAGGGCTCAGTCAATAGAAAAATTACGAAAATCTCCAAAAGCTAGTATTTCCCTCTCATCCGTACATACTTTAAACAGTAACTATAACAAGAAAACACTTTAAAATGTGTTCTAGAGCTACCTTAAGGATACTCGGCTGATAATTAGAATAAACAAAGACAGAAAAGCCATGTTGATTTTCTTTGAAGCTTTATTTAAATATCCAGTCCAGGCCTTTACAGAATCTTTAAACGTGAAAATATGTCAATATTTTTCCCCAGGAGGTGAAGCCTTACAGCAGCCACATTGACCCTCTGCGCTATTTTATAATGAGGCAAAACTGTGACGAGAAAAAACAAAGCTCTCTTCTGCCAACTTCTTAACCACAAGAATTATCTTACTGTTTCTTTTGCCACACGCGGGCTCTCAGGATACCAGCAGGAATCACATCTTGCCAGCCAACAGAGACCAAACACCTTATCCGAATATGTGACGTTACAACGCGGTTGTTAAAACGCAGTCGTTACACCGCGGTACGTTACATCGCAGTTATTACAACGCAAGTCATTACAACGACTTGCGCTAGAGGCGCTGGACTTAGGAATAGTATGATTTACTATTCCAAAACCAGCCTACGTAACAGTAGGGAAGGTGTTGGAATAGTAAATCATACTATTCCTTAGTGTATAGCGCCATCCAGCGCAAGTCATTGTAACGACTTGCGTTGTAATGACCGCGATGTAAATGTATCGCTGTGTTACGACCGCGTTGTAAAGGTCGTTCGCCCCTTATCCAGTTACCGAAGCAAACACCCATCTCCAGTAACATACCCGTCGAGCCACACTTAATTCAATGAGAAGTACACTCTCCTTCACTGACAGAAACATCACCCTGTAGCGGTGTCAACATAACCAATCTCCTTCACAAACAAAACACACCCCTTGAATAACACAGTCCCACTCCTTCAATTTCAGGACCACCAGCTTCTTCGTTAATAGTGCCTCTCCTTCCTTCACCTTCAGTGACAGAAATTGATTCCTTTAGTAGCGAAAAACCACTTTCACAAGCGAGAGCCAGATTTTTAGTGAGAGGAACCTCCATTGACTTCCAGTTAACAGACTTCAGATCCTGTTTCCCAGCCTAGTGTGAGATACAAGGACCATACCCATCCTCCAGTGAAACACCCAAGCCCCTTCTTTACCTATCCAATGAGAGCATTGTACCCAGTGCTTGAAATGGAAAAATAGAAGTGCAGGTACCCTGTACCAGAGTACCTGTTTGTTTCAGAGAAGTGCCAGTACTCTCCAATTAAAGCTATTACCTCTCTCTTGAAAAGTGCAGGTACTCTCCCTCTCAAAATAAAAAAGTGCTGGTGCTCAGTACTGGCCCATTTAAAGCACTGATCGTACCCCAAACAGTCGCTACCTTACTGAGAGTATGTACTGATGAGAGGCCAGACCTCTGCTCCGTGATATTGTATTGTATTGTAATTGCATTTATATAGCGCTTACTACACCTGACGAGGCGTCAAAGCGATTTATTGGCGAGTACCACGCTACTCTGGAACTTATAATGAATTAGTATAGTGAAATATGAGAGTAATTTGAGTGGTGAATGTGTTAGTCAGTTATTTGGATAGAGAAAGATAGTGGAGGGTTAGAAGAGGGAAAAGGTTTGCATTTATATAGTGCTTGCTGCCTCTCATGAGGTGTTGAAGCGCTTTTCGGTGAGTAGCACGCTACCCCGGAACCCAAACAGGGTGTGTATATATATATATATATCCACACACAAAAGAGCCCAACACTGACTGAGAGACAGGCTTGACTTTTATTCGTCTGGAAAGCGGAGGTAAAACACCCAAAGTCCTTACGCGTTTCAGCCGTTAGGCCTTGATCACAGGTGAGTGTAATAACAATTGTAGTCCCAGTGGTCACATGGCTTGTCTATCAACTGCAATCCCCATAATGCAATGTTCTTTTCCTTTTGACATCGAGACATGCCACATTTTCAATTGAGCAATATTTGCGTGTAATTGCAATGTCCCAATGAATTCCTTAAATCTCTGCATAGTGCGAGTTCCTCCGCTCCCCTAAAATTGCTGCTTGTCATGCAGTGCCGTCAGGGAAAGAATGAACCTTCTCTTCTCCTTTCTCGAATTGGAAGCTGCCAAATAGCAACGGAAATCCTTTATGCTGGTGCTTCCATGAGCGGACCATGCCCCTCAATTGACATCACAAAAACACCTCCATTTTACCGGGGGCCCCCGGTCCTGCAGGGTGAGCTCTGGAGCCAGGAATGGAGATCCTGGTCGATACTTCATCCACACACAAAAGAGCCCAACACTGACTGAGAGACAGGCTTGACTTTTATTCGTCTGGAAAGCGGAGGTAAAACACCCAAAGTCCTTACGCGTTTCAGCCGTTAGGCCTTGATCACAGGTGAGTGTAATAACAATTGTAGTCCCAGTGGTCACATGGCTTGTCTATCAACTGCAAGCCCCATAATGCAATGTTCTTTTCCTTTTGAAATGGAGGTGTTTTTGTGATATATATATATATATACATGTTTCCATCAAAGTCCTCAAAATGAAAACGCACTCGTCTGCTGTTGAATATTAAAATCCCTTTATTCTTGAAGAAACCGGCAACTTGCATCCAGAAAACATTTCTGCTGCCTAACGCGTTTCGAAGCCAGCAGGCTTCTTGTTCACAGGCTGTTTGAAAGTGTTGCAGAGGCGCAGGAAACATACTTGTCTACAAGTTAATTAAACATCAATTGCCCTCCGGTGGGCCTCTCAGGTGAGTGTTACCTTAATGCATGTTGGGACTTGTAGTGTCCTGCGAAAAATTCATCCCCTTTGGTGGGGTCTGCGACATCTCCAATGATTATTTTCATTATTTACTGCCCTCCAGTGGGCCTCCAGATGCATTTTGCACAGTTAATTTCCAGTTTCCTTTATTTTGCAGCAGTCACCGCTCGTAGGTCAGAAAGGTTCTGACCCTGCGGCCCCTCCTTTGCTTCGATGGTGGTGGTGCAGTTTTCTCTGGCAGGACAGCCAGTGTATATGTTTCCATCAAAGTCCTCAAAATGAAAACGCACTCGTCTGCTGTTGAATATTAAAATCCCTTTATTCTTGAAGAAACCGGCAACTTGCATCCAGAAAACATTTCTGCTGCCTAACGCGTTTCAAGCCAGCAGGCTTCTTGTTCACAGGCTGTTTGAAAGTGTTGCAGAGGCGCAGGAAACATACTTGTCTACAAGTTAATTAAACATCAATTGACCTCCGGTGGGCCTCTCAGGTGAGTGTTACCTTAATGCATGTTGGGACTTGTAGTGTCCTGCGAAAAATTCATCCCCTTTGGTGGGGTCTGCGACATCTCCAATGATTATTTTCATTATTTACTGCCCTCCAGTGGGCCTCCAGATGCATTTTGCACAGTTAATTTCCAGTTTCCTTTATTTTGCAGCAGTCACCGCTTCGTAGGTCAGAAAGGTTCTGACCCTGCGGCCCCTCCTTTGCTTCGATGGTGGTGGTGCAGTTTTCTCTGGCAGGACAGCCAGTGTATATGTTTCCATCAAAGTCCTCAAAATGAAAACGCACTCGTCTGCTGTTGAATATTAAAATCCCTTTATTCTTGAAGAAACCGGCAACTTGCATCCAGAAAACATTTCTGCTGCCTAACGCGTTCGAAGCCAGCAGGCTTCTTGTTCACAGGCTGTTTGAAAGTGTTGCAGAGGCGCAGGAAACATACTTGTCTACAAGTTAATTAAACATCAATTGCCCTCCGGTGGGCCTCTCAGGTGAGTGTTACCTTAATGCATGTTGGGACTTGTAGTGTCCTGCGAAAAAATTCATCCCCTTTGGTGGGGTCTGCGACATCTCCAATGATTATTTTCATTATTTACTGCCCTCCAGTGGGCCTCCAGATGCATTTTGCACAGTTAATTTCCAGTTTCCTTTATTTTGCAGCAGTCACCGCTTCGTAGGTCAGAAAGGTTCTGACCCTGCGGCCCCTCCTTTGCTTCGATGGTGGTGGTGCAGTTTTCTCTGGCAGGACAGCCAGTGTATATGTTTCCATCAAAGTCCTCAAAATGAAAACGCACTCGTCTGCTGTTGAATATTAAAATCCCTTTATTCTTGAAGAAACCGGCAACTTGCATCCAGAAAACATTTCTGCTGCCTAACGCGTTTCGAAGCCAGCAGGCTTCTTGTTCACAGGCTGTTTGAAAGTGTTGCAGAGGCGCAGGAAACATACTTGTCTACAAGTTAATTAAACATCAATTGCCCTCCGGTGGGCCTCTCAGGTGAGTGTTACCTTAATGCATGTTGGGACTTGTAGTGTCCTGCGAAAAAATTCATCCCCTTTGGTGGGGTCTGCGACATCTCCAATGATTATTTTCATTATTTACTGCCCTCCAGTGGGCCTCCAGATGCATTTTGCACAGTTAATTTCCAGTTTCCTTTATTTTGCAGCAGTCACCGCTTCGTAGGTCAGAAAGGTTCTGACCCTGCGGCCCCTCCTTTGCTTCGATGGTGGTGGTGCAGTTTTCTCTGGCAGGACAGCCAGTGTATATGTTTCCATCAAAGTCCTCAAAATGAAAACGCACTCGTCTGCTGTTGAATATTAAAATCCCTTTATTCTTGAAGAAACCGGCAACTTGCATCCAGAAAACATTTCTGCTGCCTAACGCGTTTCGAAGCCAGCAGGCTTCTTGTTCACAGGCTGTTTGAAAGTGTTGCAGAGGCGCAGGAAACATACTTGTCTACAAGTTAATTAAACATCAATTTAATGTCTTAAGTTAGTTCTGTGAATCGGGCCCACAGTTTTTAGATGCATGCCAACATTTTGGAACAGGAAAGTGCCAACATTTTGGAACAGGACAGTGGAAGATTTTAAAAATAAAATCATGGTAACCGATTTTCTCCTCTGACTACTACTGAAGCAGAAGCAATTTTAGGAGGGAGACAGGTGAAATAAAGCCTTTTTGGCTTTAAAATCTAGAGTCTCCCGCCTGAATCGGGTCTTTTCTGAAGCATGCGTTTAGCAGTTAATTCCATAACTATCTCTTCAGTCCATCGTAACTACCTCTATCTCCCTCCGGCCATGTTCGCGCTAGACAAACCACATAAATAAATCACAGAATTCCCCCGTGTATTATCTTAAATTCGCGTAATCTCGAGTGTTTTGCTAATTGCGAAATGCTTTAGAACTTGATGATAAAAACGTTTTCGTGAGGATGAAAGACTGGCTCCTGAGGATGCCGCTCTGCTAATGCAGCCTCATACAAACAGGAAGTGGCACTCCTCGTTATGTGCAGTGCCAAACACAAAACAAATATCACCTTACTGGTGCAGGTCCAGGGTACCGCATTGCTCAGCCTGTAGATCCTTTGCTCCTCAGACTATAAAGCAGGGCCAGATGGACGTCCTCTAATTATGAGCGGCCCAGGCCTTATTTGTTGCTGTTCCTGGTTTCCACATTGGTCCAGACTCTCTTGGGGGCAGGACAGCAGCATTCAGCAGGGCCGTCATAGGTAGCGCTTTCGCGCTATGGATGATTCACAGCCCTGCTCTGCTGAGTTCGGGAGCTATGCAATCATTTGATTGGCGGCGCAGGTGCAGTCTAGATTTTGCGCACACAGGGCAAAATAAAGCCCAAGTTTCTGCACTCAGCCAGGAGAGGTATTTCCCCACACAAATGGGAAAAGTATCGCCCATTTGTGCGGGAAATACGAGGCGGCGAGGCCCGGGCCTGCGCACCAAAGATTAATTAAGAGGCCGGGGCCCAGGCATGCGCACCAGCACCTTTTAATTAATGAAGAAGATGCCGTGGCGTGCCGTGCGCGCGCGGCGCACCACCATTTAATTAATGAGGAGGCCGCGTGCGCACCATTTAGGCTTGCTGGCTCCACTGAGAGTGAGGGGGTCCCTGGAGCGCGGGCCCCCCCGCACCATGGGGGCTGCGGGGGCCTGTGTTACGCCCCTGGGACTTGTAGGTTCACCAAGAACCTGAGGAACCCAGAGCCAATAACTGAGCTGCATCTTGCAATGGTTTTTAATTGTGTACCGGGTATATAGCAATTCATTTGGTAAAATATAAAGAGTGAAAAATAGGTATCAAGGACACCTATGTATTCCCGAAATGGGAACAAAATATAGAGTTTAGAAGCAGTAGCTATTTGCACATCTCTGAAATTGCGGGTACCCATACTAGCATGTGAATTATAGGACATTTTTCAAAGTTTACACATTGTCTTACATTTGGAAGGCAGAAATGCATAAAAAGTCAATAGGTAATAACAGTTGCTCTACAATTCTGTGTTCTCCTAAGTCTCCAGATAAAAATGGTACCTCACTTGTGTGAGTAGGCCTAGTGCCCGTGACAGGAAACGGGCCAAAACGCAATGTGGACACACCACATTTTTACAGTGAAAACAGACCATTTTTTTGCAAAGTGCCTAGCTGCGGATTTTGAACCCTAGCTCAGGCGGCATCTAGGGAAAGACACCCAGAGAAATCCAGGATGGGGTGACTTGAGTGGCTCTCACCAGGTTCTGTTACCTAGAATCCCTTGCAAACCGCAAACTTTGTCAAAACAACACATTTTCCTCACATTTCTGTAATGGAGAGTTCTGGAATCTGCATGGACCCACAAAATTCCACCCACCCCGCATTCCCCAAAGTCTTCTGATAATAATGGTACCTCACTTGTGTGGGTAGGCCAAGTGCTTGCGACAGGAAACGGGCCAAAACGCAACGTGAACACATCACATTTTTACTGTGAAAACTGACCTTTTTTCAAAGTGCTTAGCTGTGGATTTTAGGTTTAAATCTTTTTATTGAGAAAGACAAAAATGCAGTAAAACATTACAATGCTCTCTGTGAAGAGTCAAACGGAAGTGCAAGACAATATGGCATGGAATAAAAACAAGCCCCCATAGCCCCCTCCCACCATCTCCTCCCAACCCCCCGCCCACCCTTTGTGCCCCACCTCTCCTACCCACCCACCCCCGTGACAACTGGAGAGAGAGAGCAGGACGCCGCGTGGGGCCTCATGTCGCTAAAGGTTGTGCCGGATCTTGTATCAGCGCTGGGAGACGCAGAAGGCGCAAATATCTGGGGCATGTGAGCTCCCTATAGTCTGAGCTTAGCAATGACATGAAGGGACGCCACAGTTCCGCAAAGGAAGCACCCTCCCCTTGAAGCGAGAAGGAGATGCGTTCCATGCCTAATACGTGCCATATCCTGTGCAGCCACCCCTGGAACGTGAGGGACCGCTCTGTGCCCCAGTGTGACAGAATGTTCTGCAGGGCCGCGCCCAAAGCAATTTCCATCTGCCTGCCCCTGCGGGCCAGAAGGGGAAATGTCAGTGCATTAGGCAGGCCCAGGAGGACATATGCCGGGAAACGCAGTAATTGTTAAAATGTTTGTCTACCTCGTTGAGGATCTGTTCCCAATATGATGTGAGTGTTGGGCATTCCCACAGCAGGTGTGTCAATGTGCCTTCAGACCCACACCCCCTCCTGCAGCTCGAGGGGTGACTGGGGTTGGCCTTATGCAGTCTGGGGGGAGTGAGATACCAATATGTTGCAATCTTGGTAGCTGTTTCAATGCTAGACATATTGCGCGCCGAATGTCTAGTCCGATAATAAATGTCCCCCCATTCCTTCTGCGATAGTGTGCGCCCCAATTCTGCCTCCCATCGCCTCTGCCCAGCAAATTTAGCCAGCTGTTCCGGGGGCTGCAGGAAATGGTAAAGTTCTGTAATGAGGTGCTTGCTTGACTGTTTAGTATGTAACCACTTCTCATATGGAGTAAGCGGCCTTTGCGCCCCCTGGCACGTGGATGGTTGCATAACCCAATGGAGTATCTGCTGAAAATGATATCGCTCGGTCTCTGGCAGTGCAAAATCGGAGCGGAAGTCTTCAAAAGTCAGGGGACCTTCTGCATCAAAGAGGTGGCCGATCGATCTATGCCCCTCCCCATCCCAATGCTTGAAGGCCACCAGGTCAAGGCCGGGAGTGAAATCAGGGTTATTAGTTATAGGTGTGAGTGTCGATGGGAAGGTGGTGAGGCCACACCGTCCAGCGGTCGTGTCCCAATCCCTTAGGGTTGCCCGAGTAACCGGGGACAGGTAAAGCCCCGCTGGGCGGTGGGACTTGTGGATAAAGGGAATCTTCCACAAGGACTGGCCAGCCAAAAATCGCTCCATGAAAAGCCAATACTTCTCGCATTCCCTTTGAGACCATTCCAACAAAACCCGCAGCTGGGTAGCTCAGTAATAGCGCTCGATGTTGGGAATCCCGAGTCCACCCTACCCAGAGGGTCTAAAGCTTAAATCCCTGCTCATCCTGGGTTTTTTGTCTGCCCAAACAAAGGAAAGAAACTCTTGTTGAAGAGAATTCAACACGCCAGGGGGGGGGCTCTACAGGCAGAGTTTGGAAAAGATATAGAATTTTCGGGAGTACATTCATTTTAAGCGCTGCCACGCGGCCTAGCCACAAAAAACCGAATGGCCGCCAGCGATGAAGGTCCCGCTGAGTTTGCGACAAGAGACTATTATAGTTTAAGGTGACTGTTTCCTGAATCAAGGTTGCCAGCTTTATACCCAGGTACGGTATAGACTCCAGGTCCCACCGGATCGGACATATCCAATTAAGGACATCCCTAGTGGCAGGCTGTAAGGAAAACCCTAGGGCCTGTGACTTAGATACATTTACGCGGAAGCCCGAGGCTACGGCGAACGCCTCTAGTTCTGCGAGAAAGGTTGGTATCGATGTCCCAGGGGCCTCGAGTGTAGCAATTACATCGTCCACATATAAGCTGATGGTGTGGCGCTCTCCCCCAAACTGGACACCGAGAATCTGAGGATTCTCCCATACCTTCTGAGCCAGCGGCTCCATATACAGAGCAAAAAGCAGAGGCGAAAGTGGGCACCCCTGCCTCGTCCCCCGCATTATCGGAAAGGGCTCTGAGATGTGTCCATTCACCCGGACCATAGCTGAAGGGTGGTAATAGCTACTATACACCCATTTGCGGAAGCGGTCCCCCACCCCAAAGCGCTCCAGGATTGCCTCCAGAAAAGGCCAGTGTACCCTGTCGAACGCCTTTTCAGTGTCAACAGACAGCACCACCCACTCCACATGTTGGTGGTGAGCCTTGTCGAGAATGTGGAGTAGTCTCCGTGTGTTGTCTCCACATTGTCTGGTCGCTACAAAACCAGCCTGGTCCGGGTCCACCAGACCCGGCATCAGTGGCCCCAGCCTGGCAGCAAGAATCCCAGTAAAAAGCTTTAGGTCGATGTTCAACAGGGATATTGGTCAGTAGTAAGCACAATATCGGCCATCCCTACTGGGCTTGGGGAGGACGACAACTGAAGCGAGAAGCAACTGAAGCGAGAAGCATTGTGGGTGGAATATCAGAGGAATCTCCAAACGCATTGAAGAGTCGAGTTAATATTGGAGCTAAAATAGTGCAAAAGGTCTTACAAAATATAGCAGTAAACCCATCGGGCCCGGGGATTTAAGGTGCTTAAGATGGGCTATGGCTGAGATCACCTCCTCAATGTGAATCGGACTGTCCAGAGTGGAGGCCTGGTCTGGAGTAAGCCGGGAAAGGATTATACCCCGGATGTAGTTGAGAGAGTACTGCTCGGTCAATTGCTGTACTGTATACAATTCGGCATGGAAGTCCCAAAACGCACGCAAGATATCCGCATCTCGAGTGAGTTCAGAGCTCCCCGTGTCACATATCTTCTGGACTGTAGCTGCCTGGCACTGGGTGCGCAGTTTGTGGGCCAGCAGGCGCCCACATCTGTCCCCCCTGTGTAGGATGAGTGGTTCAATCGTAAGACGGCATGCTCTGCCCTATCAAGGTCAAGACTAGCTAGCTGCGAGCGCACTGCCTCCAGCTGCCGCCATACCCGCGGCGCCCCAGTCCACTTATGTATACCTTCTAATTCTAGCATTTGTTTGGAGAGCTCTTCCCTTTTGTCCCTGCAAATGTTATTGTCCGCTGAGGACGTAGCGATGAGGTCTCCCCTCGCCACTAGCTTGAGAGTTTCCCATAGGGACACTATCGAGGTATCTGGGGTGTCATTGAAAGCTAAGAATTCCTCTAGTGTCTTGGTGAGTCATTGCACCACCACGGGGCGATAGAGGAGGGTGTCACGCAGCCGCCAGGAGTATGACGGTCTGTCTGCGGGGGGATTGCTAATGTTAAGGTCAGTGCTGCATGATCCGAGAGCGCGCGGGGCTCTATGTCGGAGGAGTGTGCCAGCGAGAGCAAAGACTGTGAGCATATGAAATAATCTATCCTGGCATAGGTCTTCTGAGCGTGGGAATAGAATGTATAGTCCGTTTTGTGGGGATGAAGGGCACGCCAAATGTCAACTAACCCCAAATCCTGCAGCCATTCCCTCCCGCTCTCGGACAACGCCCCGGTTTCACCTTGACTTTGGGCGAAGCCGTCAAGTTGATTGTTAAACACTGTATTTATATCAACCCCCCCCATCAATAACTGCCGATCCGGGGAGGCCGTTAGGTCTGCGACCGCCCTGCGGAGGAACGCCTCCTGGCCCTCATTGGGTGCGTAAATGGTGGCAAGTGTGAACGTATGTGTGCCAATAGAAATAGAAACGGCCAGGAGCCGCCCCCTGATTTCAGAAACCCGTGCAGCCAATGTCCCTCTAAAATTACGGGAGACAAGAAAAGCGACTCCAGCTTTTTTTGTGGGAAGTGAGGAAAAATATTGCTGTGGAAAAGCTTTAGATCGAAGTCTATGAGTGTCCCTAGAGAGAAGATGTGTCTCTTGAAGCAAACAGAGGTGGGCACCCAAATTCTCAAGATAGGACAAAATAGCCCTTCTCTTGATGGGGCTATTAAGCCCTTTCACATTCAGGGCTAGGATTTTGATATTTGCTAACATATGGGCCAGGATGGAGACATATAGCTAAAAAGGGTGTTAGTATGTTCCAGGGATCTCGTCTTGTAGGTGAGCTTGCTGAGTTGAGGTGCGGGGCTGACATGGAAGCGGGCTCCCTTGCATGAAAGCAGGTGCGCAGGAGAATGAGGGAGGAGACCTACAAGGAAAACAAAACCCCCAACAAATATAACTATACAAATAAAGAATGAAGTCATGCAGCAAACCAATGTCCAAAGCTGTCAACTCCTGGAGAATAGATTGTGGGGTACCAGTGGCCGGTATCCCTCCCGCCTCCTCCCAGACACAGCCCTGTGCTTATGATTAAGTGTCCTTGAAGACAGACAAGGGGGACAGCCAAATGTTTGCTGGTTCTGTTCAATAACTGTTGGGGGCTATTCCGCTGAAGCCTCAGTCAAAGACACAGGACCGCCTGTCGTTCCTTGGCCATGGTATCCAAGTCAGGCCGCGATGCGGGGCTCGGGGGTTTAATGGTAGTCCAACCGCAGCCTCTCCTGCGTCTTCTGCTTGGGTTGCTCCGTTGCGAGTTTTCAGCTGGAGGTTCCTCCAAGTTCAAAAGCTTGCAGGTGGCTGAAAGAGAGCGTATTTGCCTGAGCTCCCCCTTGAAGGTGAAAATCAGCCGAAAAGGATGCCCCCAAGTGTATGAGATGCCAGCCGCCCGGAGATGTGCAGTTATGGGACGGAATGCTTTTCGCTTCACTAATGTGGATGCTGCCAAGTCCTGGTACAATACAGGCTTCTGGCCCTTGTATTGGAAGGTGGAATTACCCCTGTCCTCTCGGAGTAAGTGCTCCTTAAGCTGGTAATCGTGCACGCATGTCAGGCTATCCACCGGGAGAGCCGGGGCGGCCCTCCGGGGGCCACTGTGTGAGTGCGATCCAGCTAGATTGGGAAGTCCTGAGCTTTGCCCAGGAGCGAGCGGAAGAGGTCGACCACCAGTGCCTCGATTTTAGTGTCGGCCATTCCATACGCCATGCCTCGGATGCGGATATTATTCCATCGAGACCTGTTTTCTAAGTCCTCTGTGTGGGCCTGTAGGTCGATGTTCTGCTCTTGTAGCCGGAGGATTTCTTGCTGGAGGCTCTCCAACTCCTCTTTACGGCCTGTTTCACCTTCCTCCAGGGTGTTAACCCTCTCTCCCAGGTAGTCTACATTTCGGCGCACTTCCCGCAAGTCGGCCAAGAGGTTGTGTTTCATAGCCGACAAGTCCTCATGGAGGGAGGAGAAGAGAGACTCAAGGAGGATCGGGTAATTGGGGCCTCCACTCCGTCCGCTCCCTCCTTCCACAGCTTTTGGAGTGGTCTGGCCCTCGGGCTGCAGGTTAGACGATTTAAGCAGCATCTCCTTCGCTGTTCTGTCCTTCTGACCCTTAGGGGCCGCCATTGCAACTTGTCAACGCCCCCAGGCTGGGGCAGACTCCGCAGCTTCTCGCCCCTCTGTTGTGGGCCGTGAGCCCCCTCGACACACCCGCCAAGGCCTGGTCACACCCTCCTCTGGAGGAGTCGCTTTGTGCCTCCTAGAATAGGTCCGGAGGCCGTGCAGTTGATCCCAAGCTTCAGTCCATGCACCTGGGCCTGTGCTGCTCTTACACTGCGTCGAGATGATCCCCAGGTATCAAAGGACCTGTCATGGGGCGCCGGGGCCCAGGCCACTTCCACCGAGAGCAATCACCACCGCGAGGTCCCCCAGTCCCAGGCCACCCCAGCACCACCGGTCTGTTGGGGAGGACGAAGTCCGTATCGAGGCGCCGCGGGGGGCTCGCACAATCACACCAGAGTCTCCTCTCAGCCTCCGGCCACATATATATGGAGTCAAAAGAGCGAGGTCCCAAGTCCCGCTAGCAGGCCACACCGGGGGGCCGCAGTCCGCTATCCCCCGTCTCTTTGCCCACACGGTCCTCGTGTATGGCACGCTGGCCGTCAAGAGCGCTGCTCCAGTCAGTGAGGTATGTCAGGGGAATGCGATCTATGCGCCCCGCTCGCTCCTCTCCAGTCCTGATCCATGCGTGGGGGATGACCCCTCACTCACCAGCGTGATGGCGTTGCAACCCTCTTTGCTACTGTGGTCCGGCCTTCTCCGCTGTCCCCCTCACAGGTGGCCCAGGTCCCCTGGGGTCAGCACCTCCGCATCACGATGTCGGGCGGTGAAGGCCGCTCCCCCTCAAGGCTTCCGTGTCCTCTCACAGCTGGGGACCTTGCGTAGATCGTTGGAGCTGGCTCCTCCCACGCCGGGGCCTCAGCCGGCAGGACCCCGCCACAGAGCTCCAATGCCTGCTGCCAAGACTCTCTCTCTCTGCGTCTTGGGCCCAGGAGAGGCCAAAAGCCACGCCGCCACTCTCCTCGCACCCACTGCTCCATAGCGGCCGTGAGCCGGCCGCTCACCACCACCAGACTGTTCTGGGCGAGCTCCTTGCAGCAAGCGTCATGCCCAGTAGTCTCGCTCCGATGGCCCCCAAGCCAACTACGCTTTCTCCGGGGGTCACCGATCACTAGAGCCCCCCTCCGTCGCAAATTAAACAGATACGAGGACACATCCTACCTAGTCGCCATCTTGGCCTCGCCCTCCCCTAGCTGTGGATTTTGAACCCTAGCTCGGCAGGCACCTAGGGAAACCTAGCAAACCTATACATTTTTTAAAACTAGACACCCAAAGAAATCCAGGATGGGGTGACTTGAGTGTCTCTCAACAGGTTCTGTTACCCAGAATCCCTTGCAAACCTCAAACTTTGTCAAAAAAACACATTTTCCTCACATTTCTGTGATGGAAAGTTCTGGAATCTGCGTGGATCCACAAAAGTCCACCCACCGCGCATTCCCCAAAGTCTCCCAATAAAAATTATACCTCACTTGTGTGGGTAGGCCTAGTGTCCACGACAGGAAACGGCCCAAAATGCAAAGTGGACACACCACATTTTTACAGTGAAACTGACCCTTTTTTTGCTAAGTGCCTAGCTGTGGAATTTGAACCCTAGCTCTGCCGGCACCTAGGGAAACCTAGCAAACCTATACATTTTTGAAAACTAGACACCCAGGGGAATCCAGGAGGGGGTGACTTGTGTGGCTCTCACCAGATTCTGTTACCCAGAAACCCTTGCAAACCTCAAACTTTGTGAAAATAAACACATTTTCCTCACATTTCTGTGATGGAAAGTTCAGGAATCTGTGTGGCTCCACAAAATTCCACACACCCCACATTCCCCAAAGTCTCCCGATAAAAATGGTACCTCACTTGTGTGGGTAGACCTAGTGCCCGTGACAGGAAACGGGCCAAAACACAACGTGGACAGGTATCATTTTACTCGGGAGACCAAGGCGAACGCTGGGTGGTAGGACATTTGTGCCGACATGGCGATTCCACACAAAAATGTGTGGAAAAAGTGATTTTTTTTTCAGCTAAATTTGAGGTTTGCAGGGAATTCTGGGTAGGAAAACGTTGGGGGAGCCACGCAAGCCATACCTCCATGGACTCCCCCGGGTGTCTAGTTTTCAGAAATGTGTGGGTTTGGTAGGTTTTCCCTAGATGGCCGCCAAAGGAGGTGGCCAAAAACCCAGGTGCCCCCTCTTGCATAACCAGGTTGTTTTGTGATAGATAATTTTGATGTCTCCACAATACATTTTGGGATCTTTCCTGTCGCGGGTACTTGGTCCACCCACCCGAGTGAGGTACCATTTTTATCGGGAGACCTGGGGGAATGCTGGGTGGTCAGAAATTTGTGTCAGCCCGGTGATCCCACAACTTTCCCACACAGAAATTTGAGAAAAATGTGATTTTTTTCTTAGCTAAATTTGAGGTTTAAATGAGATTCTGGGTAGGAAAATGTTGGGAGACCCACGCAAGCCACACTGCCCTGGACTCCTCTAGGTGTCTAGTTTTCAGAAATGTCTGGGTTTGGTAGGTCTCCCTAGAAGGCCGCTGAGCCCAGGACCAAAAAACCAGGTCGTTTTGTGGACACATGTGTTTTTGGTCCTGGGCTTGCAGACATCTAGGGGAACCTAAAAAACCCAGACATTTCTGAAAACTAGACACCCGTGGGAGTCCAGGGAGGTGTGGCTTGTGTTGATCCCTCAACATTTTTCTTCCCAGAATCCACTGCAAACCTCTAATTTAGCTAAAAAGTCAAATTTTCCTGTAATATCTGTGTGGGAAAGTTGTGGGATCACTGCATGGCACAAATTTCCTACCACTCAGCGCTCCCCTCAGTCTTCAGATAAAAATTATGCCATACTTGTGTGGATGGTCCAAGTGCCTATGACATGAAAGGGCCAAAAACGTGTAGAGATTGAGGGGGGCCCAGGGAGGGTCCAAAAGGGCAGTTTGTTTATACGTTTTTAGGCTGACGCTACTTTGGGCACCCACACAAATGAGGTATAATTTTTCCCGTCAGACCAAGGGGAACGCTGGGTGATAGGAAATTTGGGCCTGCGCGGTGATCCTACAACTTACCCACACGGAAATGTGAGGAAAATGTGACTTTGTAAGTAAATTGGAGGTTTGCGGTGAATTCTAGGCAAGAAAACGCTGGGGGATCCATACAGGCCACACCGCCAGCCAAGGTTCACCACCTCTCTCCAAAAAGTCAGACGCACCTGCAGACTCCTGGAGAAGAACTGGAGAAACACCAAGACAACCGAAAACCACACCACCTACAAGGACGCCATGACGGACTACCACAACCAGATCAGAGCCACCAAGAGGAACTTGATCCACAAAAAAATCCTGGCCAACTCCACCAACTCCAAGGAACTTTTCAGTGTCATTCAAGAATTCACCAACCCACGCAGCGAAGCCACAGACATCACCCCATCCCAAGACCTCTGCGACAAGCTTGGAACCTATTTCCACGTCAAGATCAAAAACCTCTACGACAACTTCATCGACCATCCACCAGGTGCCACAGACGGCCCCCCGCCCCACAGAAACACCAGCCAGCCCACCATCTCCAACTGGACACCAATCATAGCCGTAGACACCGCCTCAACCATGAAAAGCATCCACTCGGGGGCCCTCACCAACCCTTGCCCCCGCACATCTACCACAGAGCCGCGGCCGCTATCGCACCGAACTACAACGCACCATCAACACCACCTTCAAAACAGGCACCTTCTGAGACGACTGGAAGCACGCAGAAGTCAGACCCCTGCTCAAGAAGCCCACAGCTGACCCCACCGACCTCAAGAACTATCGGTCCATCTCGCTCCTCCCCTTCACATCCAAAGTTGCAGAGAAAACAGTCAACAGGAAACTGACACGATTCATTGAAGAGAACGCTGTCCTCGACCCGTCCCAATCCGGATTCCGAAGCAACCACAGCACAGAGACCGCCCTACTTGCTGCCACAGACGACATCCGGACCCTCCTGGACCAAGGCCACTGCGCAGCCCTCATCCTACTCGACCTATCAGCGGCCTTCAACACCATCTCCCACCACACACTAGTCACCAGACTACACAACACAGGCATACAAGGAACAGCCGTGGACTGGATCCGATCATTCCTCACCGGAAGAAGCCAAAGGATCAGACTCCCACCCTTCCTCTCCGACCCCACAAAAATCACCTGGGTTCATCACTGAGCCCCACCCTCTTCAATATCTACATGGCCCCCCTCGCAGCCATCGTCCGACAACACGGCCTCAACATCGTATCCTACGCCGACGACACCCAGCTCATCCTCTCCCTCACCAAAGACCCCACCACTGCCAAACTCAGCTTCCAGAAAGGAATGCAAGACGTCGCAATCTGGATGACCAACAGCTGCCTGAAGCTCAACGCCGAGAAGACAGAAGTCCTCGGTACCACCCCTTGTGCATGGGACAGCACCTGGTGGCCGACCACCCTCGGAAGCCCACCTACCCCCTCAGACCATGCCAAGAACCTCGGCATCGTACTCGACTCATCACTCACCATGAACCGACAGGTCAAAGCCGTAACCTCCAGCTGCTTCAACACCCTCCGCATCCTCCGCAAGACCTTCAAGTGGATCCCCCCTGAGTCAAGGAAGACAGTCACACACGCACTCATCACCAGCAGACTGGACTATGGAAACGCACTCTACGCCGGCATCAACAAGTCCCTACTCCGCAAACTCCAGACAATACAGAACACCGCCGCCAGACTCGTCCTCGGCATCCCCCGACATGAACACATCAGCCAACACCTCCAAAGTCTCCACTGGCTCCCCATGGAGAAAAGAGTCGCTTTCAAAATCCTCACTCACGCCTACAAATGCCTACACAACAACGGACCCAAATACCTCAACGACAGAATCAACTTCCACGTACCCAAAAGAAACCTTCGATCTTTCAACCTCGCACTGGCTGAAACCCCGCGCATCCACAGAGCCAGAGCAGGCGGAAGATCCTTCTCTCACATTGCAGCCAAGACCTGGAACGAGCTACCGGCAGACATCAGACGCGCCCCCTCCCTGAACACCTTCAGGAAAACCCTCAAGACCTGGCTCTTCGGCTAAACAGATCTGCGGACCCCCCCCCCTTCAGCGCCTTGAGACCCTCACGGTTTGAGTAGCGTGCTTACAATTCCCTGATTGATTGATTGAAGAGTCAGTACACGCACACCACCATCCACGGACACCACCAGCCAAGCGCCATCCACGCACACCGCCAGCCAAGAGCCATCAACGCACACCGCCATCCAAGCGCCATCCATGTACACCGCCAACCAAGCACCATCCATGCAATCCGCCAGCCAAGCACCATCCATGCACTCCACATACCAAGCACCATCCACGCACTCCGCCAGCCAAGCACCATCCATGCACACCATCAGCCAAGCACTGGTCCACGTACACTGCCAGCCAAGTGCCACGCCACACACACCACCAGGCAAGCGCCAATCTACACACACCGTCATCAAGCATGAGTCCACACACACCATTAGCCAAGTGCAAGCCCACAGACACCGCCATCAAAATGCCAGCCAAAGGTCAGTACATGCAGACCATCAGCCAAACTCCAGTTCACACACACAAACTCTCCCTGGTTGATAGTGGTTTTCGGGCCCCTGCGTGGGGGTAGATGAGACTAAAAATATCACTGAAACAGTCAAAATGTGTGCCTAAAAAAGGGGAGTGACCCGCGCCTTTGGGGCTTCTTCCTGACATGCCCACAAACATATCCCTGGTTCCTAGTGGGCTTTGTGCCCCCCACAGAGGGGCAGATAAGGGGCTACTGCCCCGATCTGCCTTCCGGGGGGGCAGAAAGACTTTTTGGGATGTGGGGGTGTTATATGGGGTTATGTGGTCCCAAGACACATTGTCAACATTGCTAAGTTAGCATGAGTTTTGCTTGCCCTATGCTGCTGCTTTTGCGCACGCCTCTGCTAGGAGTTTGTTTTTGCGACACTTTGCCTCTGCCCTGTACATGGTAACAGATTGTTTTTCACGTTCTCAGCCTTCCCTTCAATTCTGTCTGAACATAATGTGCAAGGTCGGTCAACAATGTGTCTCTTGTTATTCTGTTCTGGTCAGTCCCTATTACCTAGACAAAACATGTTACCAACAGCTGCAATGTGGAAGAATCGTGCTTTGATATAACGTTGTTGCATGTTTTTGAAACACACTCGAAGAAAGCCGTTACATGGAGCTGAGCTTTGCTGTTCATATGATGTAAACCTTTGCGACTAAGCTTTGAGGTAGGGGTCTGCTAATAACGCCTAGAGATCTTCTGTTATATAAAATAACTTCTTGCTGCCTTGGGGAGGGTGATTAGGCCCAGTTATTTTGCCTTTTCACAGTCTTTATAAAATGACGACTCCTTTTATATTCTATGGTATTGTAACAATGCTAACGATTCTTGCATTCTGCATTTTGCTGCTAGTTGTGGTTCGCATACTGTTTTATGAATCACTATAGTCAAAATAAATATTTTGAACTCATTTAGTGACTCTGTTTATTTGTATTGTGGACAAGTACGTGAGAGCGAAAGAGTGTCTTGTTCCCGCGACTCTGAGGTGAGTCGGGAGTGCTCGTGTTCTGGGTTGTCTAAACATTCGTAGCTTCTTGATATTTGTAGGAGACCGAATGAGACACTATTGCTAGTCGGTTGGGATTTTGGGTACTAAGGTGATAGGAGGTACACCCCTATTTACTGAGGTCCTGTGTTCTTGTGCATAGTTCTGTGTATGAGCAGAATCCCCGCAACATTGCGCCGCCAACGTTTGGTCTGGTTCTTATCTGCGAGACGCTGAGTAGTAATCGTGCTGGTCCACAATACCCTCACTTCTGTTTCCGGAGACAGCTGTGACGGAGTAACCTCCTATATTGACATTTTTATAGGTTTATTCAAGCTTGAAGTTTTAAAAGGTCTTTTTTTTCATATAACCCGAGTTTGCGCTGCCTCTCTTTGAGTTGTTCTACTATATCTTCTCTATAATGGCTACAGTTGATATTCCGGGTCATAGCAGAGCAGCGCTGAGGGCCCACTTGACTCATTATGCAGTCCCTGATGCTGGGGCCGCGCTTATTTTTGTGGTGGAAGCCGATCCGGCACACCAGTTTGAAGTTGTTTACTCTTGGGTCACCTTTCCGGCGGTGGATGGGAATGATGAAATGTTTCACACATATACTGCCACTGCCGTTCCTCAGTAGTATCAGCCTTATAGAGCTCTTGAGATTCCACTTACAGCTTGGCAACACCGTATTTGGTTTAATGGCGCCCTTCCTCACCCATTGACGGCTGTCCGTTTGGGCCCTTTATCTATAGATGGGGCCACATGGCCCGTTTTGGCTGGGTTTACCCCTCACCCACGTGCTCTTACAACTGCTACATTGGCAGAGCTCCGCGTCTTACATACATCGTTGGTACGCGTATATAGATCTGTAATACAGTACGTAACCTGCACCGTCCAGGTGGGACCACCTGGCGCTGCAGCACAACCTGCTGGTCCTGGTGGCGTCACCATCAGTCCCCTTATGGTTAATGCTGTAATGGGCAAGCGACCACAAAATAAAGATGAATTTCCTTATTGGCTTGCCGAAAAATTTGGACAGATAGAAGCTGTCTTTCCTAATACCACTCCTGTGGATAAACACAGGATTTTAACTATTAGTTTACCCAAAGACTTAATTCCCGAATTGGCTGATTGTAACACCTGGGGCAGGGTGTTTGCAGCGGTATATTCTATGTGTTTCGGCACCCCCTCCATGACCATACTCCCCTCTTTGATTAAACGCGTTCAAGATGAACACAGTGCAGAAGCGGCTGTTGAGCTGGGGATGCGGCTGGTGGGAGTATTCGACGTGGTTGCTGATATGATCCTTGCAAATGTCAAGGGCGATGCAGTCAGCTTTTAAGTAGCAAACCACTTAGAAGCGGTAGCGGAGGCTGACAGACCACGAGAATTACCAAAGATTATTGCAAAGGCTTATAAAACCATAGGCCGCAATAGTCTGGGAAATAAGCCTACAATTCAAACACCAACGCAGTCTCAAACTCCACAAAAAGCCCAACCTGACAAGGATGGGTGCCCTTTCTTTCCTAAAAAGAATTGGCAAAGAAATAAAAAACAGGGTTCCCAACAGCAGAAGCAGGGTTCGCGTGCCGGTTCGCCGACCCCTGAGGCTTCTGAACGTACTTATGACTTGCGCGATTGCGCTAAGATTAAGTCTCACGAAAGATTTCAGGTTCCTGACCAGCGTTCTCCTTGTTCTTTACAGGAAACATCAGGCTCACAAGCCGGTGGAGGGGATCGCCAGGATCGGGGTAGAAGTCAACCTGCGTCACAACTTCGTGAACAGCCTCGGCAGTTTGAAGTCAAGGACAAGCAGGGTGATTCTGCACGTACCCGACTGCCTTTTCAAAAGAAAAAAGTTGCCGCTTTAACAGCGAGATATGCCACAGACGGTGAGGACGCGACTCCTGGATTGCACTTGGGCAGTGACTCTGCTCAACAGCCCAGCGGAGGTTACCATAGTCAGGGAGGCTCTACGTCCCCATCTGGATGTGACAGCAACTGACACATTTGTTACAATTGAGACTGCAGATACCCGGGTTGCCCCCCCCGGATAGACTATACGAAGTCCTTTTCCAAATTGAAGGTGATATACTGCGACCCATTAAGGTTGTTTTCTGGGAGAATCTAACCGCTATTGGCGGAGAAAGATTGGCTGCCACCCTTTGTATTAGCCTCTTCTAGAGGGGAAGATGTGATACTTCCGAGTTTTTCACGTTGTGTCCCTGAGGAAAGAGCACAGGCTCTCGCGGAGGAATGGGCTTTGACCCCAGCGGTGTATCGCAATCAGGTGGGTTGGGACGTTGATTAGCCAGCTCATGAAATACAATTGCATTTCATGCCACAACCTCAACCTCAATATCCCATCAAACGAGAAGCGAAAGCTTCGGTTTGTGACATTCTGAGACAATTGGAGTATCAGGGGGTCATTGAGTCATGTGAATCACCTATGAATAATCCTCTCTTTACTGTCCCTGAACCTGATTTTTCTTTTCGGATTGTATTGGATTATAGAAATTTGAACAGCCATTGCCGCACCTTTGCGGTACAAAACACACAGAGTTCAGCGCTGGTGAATAATATTGTTCGTAAAAAATACAAAACGACACTTGACATTTCCAATGGTTTCTACAGTCACAATCTAGACCGTGCGAGTGGTGACCTGACAGCATTCAGTGCCGTCGGAAATCAGAAAAAATTCACAAGCTTGCCAATGGGCTACAAGAACAGCACGGGAGATTTGCGGCACGCATTGTGTCTTTGTTGCATGACATTGACCCTGAGGCCTTGTCGTATGTTGATGACATCTATTTGACTGCCGACGACCTCGCGCCGCATCTTGACCAAGTCGACCACATAATATAGTCGTTTGCCGACTACGGTTATAAATTTAATTTTGCAAAGTCACACATTGCCCATTTGGCAGTGCTCTTTTTGGGCTATGAACTCAATAATCAGGGAAAAGGTCTAGCACCTCACTTCCTAGAGAAATATGCACGTTTGCAACCTCCTTCTTCTTTGAAAAAGTTACAATCTCTACTGAGTTTTTTAAACTTCGGGAGGACTTACATTCCCGATTATGCCCAGCGTATCAAACCGCTTTATGCGTTGATACAACCTAAGTTTTCTTCTGCCAGCTGGCTTCCGGAACATACCTCCGTCCTGCAGTCTTTGCAGGCGGATTTGCTTGCGACTAACTTCTTAATGACTCATGACAACACCACCAACCTGGTAATACGTATCGTTTCTGGGGCAGTGGGTTTCACGTACTTAACATTCAATGAAGGAGACACAATACCTATTGCATACAAATCACACTTGTACACTGCGCCTGAAATGCGTTTTTCCTCTGTCGAGAAAATCTTAACAGCGGTGCAGATGGCGATTCTAAAGGAACGCTCACTGGCACAGGGCAAACGCATTCTTATGGTCACACCCTTTCCTGCTTTGGAAGCGGAGACTAAGGCTAGTGGGCCAAACTCTAAAGCATTGCACCCACTTTGGATTCAGTGGGCTACTTGTTTGACGTCTTCGGATGTCACATTTGTCTTTGATCCATCTCTTCAGACTCAGGAGTTTTTACAGTATGAATTTGTTCATCCTCCTCCTTTGTCGCTTCTTCCTCTAAGTGAATACAAATGCATCATTTATACCGATGGCTCGGCGCAACCGGCCACGGGTTCCAAACATGCTTATTCAGCGGCTTGCGCTATTGTAGCTGGCTCCATTGTAGATGGAGAGTTTAAGTCATCCATTGTGCACACACAGGCAGAAGGAGACTGCAGGGCGCAATTGGCCGAGCTGCGTGCTCTTGTTCTAGCTCTAGAGTTTGCTGATCTTCTTGTGAATACTCTTATTGTGTGCGATTCTTACTATTGTGTCCAGTCGTTCAATGACAACTTATTCTTTTGGTCTCAAAATGATTACCGCGATTCTAAAGGCA
Source organism: Calotriton arnoldi (assembly GCA_963921515.1). Classification (NCBI taxonomy): domain Eukaryota; kingdom Metazoa; phylum Chordata; class Amphibia; order Caudata; family Salamandridae; genus Calotriton; species Calotriton arnoldi. The sequence continues at coordinate 2,193,601 of CAWUFW010001700.1, read as the reverse complement.
GCGCAATTAAGCATAAAACGCTTTGGGTTCGAGTCGCAGATCTTAAACAACGTCTGCCTCTCACACATGTTATTCACACTCTTGGCCACCAACGTGTCGGAACACACGCTGTTGGTAATTCTCTGGCTGATGAAGCAGCCAAGTCTGCAGTAGCTACGTGTTCCGTAGCAGCAGTTACAAGATCAAAGTCTAAGGCTGATAATGATATTCTGGCAGCGGTCGCTGCAACTAGGTAGGGATGTAATTATCCTGCGGGTTTCCCTTCTAAATACTCTTATCATGTAACTCCCAAACAGGTTCCTTTACTTATGTTACCATTCCTTCGGTTGGGGATCGGCTGATTCCCAACTCTGACCGCAGACAAGCGTTGATCAAGGCCGCACACGACGGCATTGCTTCGGCACATACCGGTGTGTCGGCAACAGTCACTATTCTTCAGCAACGTTACTGGTGGCGTGGTTTATATAAGCGATACAAAAGGGGATGATGGACGGAACGTTTGAGCCAATCAAACACTCACCCCCAGTCAACTGATCTGGGTTTAATCCATCATCATTCTTTAGCTCACTCCACCACCCCAGTTCAGACATGGCCATATGCAAATCAGTCTGACCCTGTGCCTCATGGGAACAGTCCAGCACAAACTGCCAAGCCATGTCTTCCTGGACCGGAAACAAGCATCCTAGGACCGGTTTCTGGCATGCCAGCCGTCATCAGCCAGGCTTGCTTGAATCCAGTGGCAAAGTGAGCAAGGGACCCACGTCTGGGCATACCCCGCCAACTTAGGCGAACAAAGCGATACAAAAGGGGATGATGGACGGAACGTTTGAGCCAATCAAACACTCACCCCCAGTCAACTGATCTGGGTTTAATCCATCATCATTCTTTAGCTCACTCCACCACCCCAGTTCCCAGGATGCTTGTTTCCGGTCCAGGGAAGACATGGCTTGGCAGTTCGGGCTGGACTGTTCCCATGAGGCACAGGGTCAGACTGATTTGCATATGGCCATGTCTGAACTGGGGTGGTGGAGTGAGCTAAAGAATGATGATGGATTAAACCCAGATCAGTTGACTGGGGGTGAGTGTTTGATTTGCTCTAGCGCTCCGTCCATCATCCCCTTTGGTATCGCTTTGTTCGCCCTAAGTTGGCAGGGTATGCCCAGACGTGGGTCCCTTGCTCACTTTGCCACTGGATTCAAGATAGCCTGGCTGATGAGGGTTCTTGAACCCGAAACCGGTCCCAGGATGCTTGTTTCCGGTCCAGGGAAGACATGGCTTGGCAGTTCGGGCTGGACTGTTCCCATGAGGCACAGGGTCAGACTGATTTGCATATGGCCATGTCTGAACTGGGGTGGTGGAGTGAGCTAAAGAATGATGATGGATTAAACCCAGATCAGTTGACTGGGGGTGAGTGTTTGATTTGCTCTAGCGCTCCGTCCATCATCCCCTTTGGTATCGCTTTGTTCGCCCTAAGTTGGCAGGGTATGCCCAGACGTGGGTCCCTTGCTCACTTTGCCACTGGATTCAAGATAGCCTGGCTGATGAGGGTTTTGAACCCGAAACCGGTCCCAGGATGCTTGTTTCCGGTCCAGGGAAGACATGGCTTGGCAGTTCGGGCTGGACTGTTCCCATGAGGCACAGGGTCAGACTGATTTGCATATGGCCATGTCTGAACTGGGGTGGTGGAGTGAGCTAAAGAATGATGATGGATTAAACCCAGATCAGTTGACTGGGGGTGAGTGTTTGATTTGCTCTAGCGCTCCGTCCATCATCCCCTTTGGTATCGCTTTGTTCGCCCTAAGTTGGCAGGGTATGCCCAGACGTGGGTCCCTTGCTCACTTTGCCACTGGATTCAAGATAGCCTGGCTGATGAGGGTTTTGAACCCGAAACCGGTCCCAGGATGCTTGTTTCCGGTCCAGGGAAGACATGGCTTGGCAGTTCGGGCTGGACTGTTCCCATGAGGCACAGGGTCAGACTGATTTGCATATGGCCATGTCTGAACTGGGGTGGTGGAGTGAGCTAAAGAATGATGATGGATTAAACCCAGATCAGTTGACTGGGGGTGAGTGTTTGATTTGCTCTAGCGCTCCGTCCATCATCCCCTTTGGTATCGCTTTGTTCGCCCTAAGTTGGCAGGGTATGCCCAGACGTGGGTCCCTTGCTCACTTTGCCACTGGATTCAAGATAGCCTGGCTGATGAGGGTTTTGAACCCGAAACCGGTCCCAGGATGCTTGTTTCCCGGTCCAGGGAAGACATGGCTTGGCAGTTCGGGCTGGACTGTTCCCATGAGGCACAGGGTCAGACTGATTTGCATATGGCCATGTCTGAACTGGGGTGGTGGAGTGAGCTAAAGAATGATGATGGATTAAACCCAGATCAGTTGACTGGGGGTGAGTGTTTGATTTGCTCTAGCGCTCCGTCCATCATCCCCTTTGGTATCGCTTTGTTCGCCCCTAAGTTGGCAGGGTATGCCCAGACGTGGGTCCCTTGCTCACTTTGCCACTGGATTCAAGATAGCCTGGCTGATGAGGGTTTTGAACCCGAAACCGGTCCCAGGATGCTTGTTTCCGGTCCAGGGAAGACATGGCTTGGCAGTTCGGGCTGGACTGTTCCCATGAGGCACAGGGTCAGACTGATTTGCATATGGCCATGTCTGAACTGGGGTGGTGGAGTGAGCTAAAGAATGATGATGGATTAAACCCAGATCAGTTGACTGGGGGTGAGTGTTTGATTTGCTCTAGCGCTCCGTCCATCATCCCCTTTGGTATCGCTTTGTTCGCCCTAAGTTGGCAGGGTATGCCCAGACGTGGGTCCCTTGCTCACTTTGCCACTGGATTCAAGATAGCCTGGCTGATGAGGGTTTTGAACCCGAAACCGGTCCCAGGATGCTTGTTTCCGGTCCAGGGAAGACATGGCTTGGCAGTTCGGGCTGGACTGTTCCCATGAGGCACAGGGTCAGACTGATTTGCATATGGCCATGTCTGAACTGGGGTGGTGGAGTGAGCTAAAGAATGATGATGGATTAAACCCAGATCAGTTGACTGGGGGTGAGTGTTTGATTTGCTCTAGCGCTCCGTCCATCATCCCCTTTGGTATCGCTTTGTTCGCCCCTAAGTTGGCAGGGTATGCCCAGACGTGGGTCCCTTGCTCACTTTGCCACTGGATTCAAGATAGCCTGGCTGATGAGGGTTTTGAACCCGAAACCGGTCCCAGGATGCTTGTTTCCGGTCCAGGAAGACATGGCTTGGCAGTTCGGGCTGGACTGTTCCCATGAGGCACAGGGTCAGACTGATTTGCATATGGCCATGTCTGAACTGGGGTGGTGGAGTGAGCTAAAGAATGATGATGGATTAAACCCAGATCAGTTGACTGGGGGTGAGTGTTTGATTTGCTCTAGCGCTCCGTCCATCATCCCCTTTGGTATCGCTTTGTTCGCCTCTAAGTTGGCAGGGTATGCCCAGACGTGGGTCCCTTGCTCACTTTGCCACTGGATTCAAGATAGCCTGGCTGATGAGGGTTTTGAACCCGAAACCGGTCCCAGGATGCTTGTTTCCGGTCCAGGGAAGACATGGCTTGGCAGTTCGGGCTGGACTGTTCCCATGAGGCACAGGGTCAGACTGATTTGCATATGGCCATGTCTGAACTGGGGTGGTGGAGTGAGCTAAAGAATGATGATGGATTAAACCCAGATCAGTTGACTGGGGGTGAGTGTTTGATTTGCTCTAGCGCTCCGTCCATCATCCCCTTTGGTATCGCTTGTTCGCTCCTAAGTTGGCAGGGTATGCCCAGACGTGGGTCCCTTGCTCACTTTGCCACTGGATTCAAGATAGCCTGGCTGATGAGGGTTTTGAACCCGAAACCGGTCCCAGGATGCTTGTTTCCGGTCCAGGGAAGACATGGCTTGGCAGTTCGGGCTGGACTGTTCCCATGAGGCACAGGGTCAGACTGATTTGCATATGGCCATGTCTGAACTGGGGTGGTGGAGTGAGCTAAAGAATGATGATGGATTAAACCCAGATCAGTTGACTGGGGGTGAGTGTTTGATTTGCTCTAGCGCTCCGTCCATCATCCCCTTTGGTATCGGCGTGGTTTATATAAACAGACTCGTAACTATGTTCTTTGCTGTGATGTTTGTCAACAAATCAAGCCTTCAACAGTCACACGTCCGCCACAAACATTGCTGTGTATTTCTAATAGACCCTTTGGGTGTGTCTATCTTGATCACTGCGGTCCTCTTTCTTCTAATACTGCATACAAGTATATCTTGGTTGCGGTTGATTCGTGCACTCGATTCCTGTGGGTATGGCCACAACGGAGTGCTGACGCTCGAAATGTCATCAGGGATTTGCGTGTCTTTATCGGGATGTTTGCCTGTGGTACCTTCCATTCTGACCAAGGTCCAGCGATTGCCTCTAAGGCTTACAAGGATGCGATGAAGTCGTTGGGGGTACAGGTGCAGTTTTTGTCTCCATACAGGCCTGAGGGCAATTCAGTTGTGGAGCGAATGAACCGTGACTTAAAGCAATCCTTGACAGCTAGAGTCTTAGGTACTGGCAGGGACTGGCTGTCCCACTTGTATGGGGTCCAACGTGCGTTAAATAATCTTCCTAGAAGATCTCTGGGTGGGCGGACCTTTTACGAAATGCTCTTTGGCTTTCACATGTTTGTTCCTGACCTTGATGATCTGGACATTGTGGCGGCTGCCTCTAAGTTTGACGTAGATAATCATTCTGCTATGTTACCGGATCTACAAAAGTCTCGTGATACTCTGGCAACTGAGCATTTACCATCTTCGCCTGCTGATGCACAACTGATTCCTGTTACCGGTTGGCTTCCTAAAGTTGGTGATCTGGTGCGAGAGAAGATTGAAAACAAAAAAGAATTTGGTCCATCTTACCGTGCTCCGGTTTCCGTACTTGGACTGAAGGGTACTCGTACTGTCATTCGAACACCATTGCCTGGTCGCGAAGACAACAGGTACATCTCAGTAGACAGTGTCAAGTTACACCGTGTGGCCGGTTCTGAATAGTGTGACACCTGCAGTTTCGTGCAACGCAATATCCTTAGCACCATTGACTTTGTCACCTCCTGCCACAAGAATGTCTACTCATATGATGGACACTATAATTGATCTTCAGCCTTTGCGACAAGCTTCATCTGCAATGGATATTGTGTGCCCTTTTCCGGGAATTGAATCCGTGAGTGAGATGCCATATAGCCCACGAGTCCGGATGGACGATTCAACACTTTCACCTTTGCTTGCGAATCCAGTGAGTGCCTGTGATGGGGAACCAGCACACCTTTCTTCTGCCTCGTCCTCCTCATCATCAAGTTTGTCTGGTGCACCTAAGTCTAAGTTGCGTGTTTTTTTACTCCTGGTTCAAAAAGACATACTTTGTTCCCCCATGGACCTACATTTGGTTGGTGCTTATCCTGTTATTTCTTTTCATGTCAATTGGATTTGTGACAGTGTTCTTTTTACTTATAAATGGCCATTATCTCCCTGAACGCTCTGCAGTAAAAATGGTCGATGGTACTTTGGCTCCTCACACATCGTCCCATATCATGAAACGTGACAAGTCTTTTGTGAATATTTCAGCTTTTCCTGTTCATGATGGCATAGTTTGGGACAAAGTAGCTTATGAAATCCATGGCCCGACCGAGGTCCTTAGAGTTCCGTACGTATTTCGCTTCTCATTAGGAGATGTGGTGACCCGGGACATACATTCGGATGATTGGGATGTACAGGCAGTTCATGCATTGTTTTCAGATTTAAAATATTATGCTGCCTTTGATGCTGAAGATTTGTATTTAAATTCTGCTAATTATGGTGATCTCTTTTGCTATCAACATTATGGGCATCATTTTTTGCACAAAACAATCACCATGAGACCCATCTTTAATTTTACCCAATGGGAACATTGTCCGACTGCCTTAGAAGGGAGTACTAAGACTCTTAGAAATAAGTTTACCTATTTCTCAGATTATGATTTGACCAATCCTGAATCCTATTTTGTTCGGCTTAAGAAATCCCCCACATCTAAATACCTGTTATCCCACACTAAACTAATTTACGCCAACTCGTTTAGAACACAGCTGGCCACACACGGTTATGACTATTGGAAACAGACTATAGATTTAAAATCAATCTGGGGCACAAAGCCATGGCAGGTTCAGGGCACTGAGGCATTACATCGTGCCTGCCTGATCCCGACTCAATTGCTGTTTTTAAATAGAACAATTTACCAAACATCCTGTTATGGCCTTGCAACTGTCAAAAACCTAAATACCCCCTCCATTCCTTCATTAGCTGAATATGACAATTGGCAGTTACATAATAACTACACCATTGAGGCTTTGCAGGCTCTCCTTCAAAATGCCTCCTTTAATGTTTCTGAAGTTGATTCATCAGGATGGTTGTTATGGCAAACTAATGCAAATGCATGCCAATTCCGTTTCTATAATGTTACACCTGGTTTCATTCTGACTAAGCCTGACCCTCGTTATTCACCTCATCATTCTGTGACTACATACTCGGTAGGTAAATTGTGCCAGCAGTGGCTAGAACACTCTACCCTTGCATCTGTCAAACAGCACCTTTCGGTCCTATCCAATGATATAGATTTGGCTGATTTTCTCCTAGGCCCGCGTAATCCAAGGGCCAAGAGATTTCTTTATGCCTCTTATAATGAAATTTGGAAACTTTCACAGATGGAAGCCGCCTTCCGTCTGCGTCAAATTGACCAGGCAAACTTGGAAAAAGTACTTGCTGTAGTGGATAACAGCATTAACACACTTTCTTCACGCATTTACACCTTAGATAATATTGTTTCTTCTGTAAAAGATATTGTGCAAAGTGATGTTTCTGTGGTATATCATGGTCAGAATCAGTTAAGGTCGGTCATGCAATTTGCTTGGACGTTGCAGACACTTAAAATGGGTAAAGTGCCTTGGGATGATTTAAATGCCACTGCTTTATTTTTGCCTTTTAACCTGACTGATAAACAGAGGTTTATGTCCATGAAAGATGCTGTATACACGCTATTACATATTGAACGATTGGACCCTGTGCCGTTCTCCATAGCAGAAACGGACTCTGCTGTTTGGTTAATTCATGGCGTTATCACTTTGCCTTTTTCGCTTTTTCAATTTAAATCATGTATGCAATATTTTCCTGTTGGCCGCTTTGAACCGCTTGGCACTGCTTTTCTGCATGAATTATGGGTCCTGCCCTTTGCTTATCGGTGTTTGAGGGAGGATAAAGAAGGTTTCCTCACAGGGGAGGAGTGTGATTCAGTAGTGGGTCACTCTCTTGTGTGCAAACACCTTAAGTTGCACGGCGAATGTAATGTGTCAGCGCCCAATCTAGCTTGCTTTTTAAAAGGGACCCCAGTACCATCCATCACGCCCGTCTTTACATTGCTGACTAACGGCAGCTATCTCATTTTAAACAATCAAGACTGCTGTGGTTTGCGGGCGGGTGTCCCATATTTGGTAACTGTTTCCCAGCGCGTAACTTGCTGTAGCAATGTCCTTTTCCCGCCCCCGCAAGGGAGTTTAAATTCTTTGCTTTGGCATTCCATTCCGACTTTGAAAACAGAGTTAAACAAGTTGAGCAGGCTCAAAGCCCTTTTATTCCACCAGGAGGTGACCCTCACTTCCGCCCGTGAGACATTCAGATTGCAGGTGGCTTGGACCTCGAGTGAGATACAGTCGCTTCTTAACACTAACCTCCCACTTCATTTTGGGGAACTAATTCACCAAGTATTTAATGCATCTGATACGACAGGCCTTGCCCATTTTTTTTAAATGTGTGGGATCTTCCTTTCAAACTATATTCGGGGTAATACCGGCTTTTATTCATTCTATATTTTCCAGCGTCTTCGGAGGGTTCCCTTTAATATTGGCGCTGGCAGCTGGTGTCCTGCTTCTTCTCCTTGTACTTCGCAATGGCTGCTCACTTTGTGGCACTGCACAGGCCGGACCAGCTTCAACTTTACCGTAATCGCCTGTATGAGGCTTTTGGATGCTTGCCTTTAGCAACGGTTGGCGTGAGTTGATGGGTCCCTTAGAGACACATGACGAAGCATGTTCTTTGGACGGTCAAATGGCGCGTGCAGCTTTACTTGGAATCTTGGATCAATGGGATATCTGTGTGGCTGCACAGACCTTCCTACAACGTAGTTTTCTTGAATATGACACAAGTTTGCCGTTTCTAACTCTCGAAGCTCCTGCTTGTGCGGAACATGAATGTTCCTTCGATTTGCTTAATTGGATGTCATCGCTTTTTTCTACCAATAACAAAGATGACTTATTGGAGGGAATTGCATTCCTTTGCACCCAAACCTTCATGTATTGACTGCTTGGGTCGTCCCTACTTCACTGTCTGCAAATACAGACTCTTTTTTCAAGCTCAAAGTATTTTTAGCTTTTCATCGAACATTCCCTTTTTTTCACCGATCTGTTTTTTTTAGAAAGTTCCTCACCAATATTTTACATGATGCCTGACTCTGTATTCATTCTTCTATCTATGTCCTATTGACTTACCAGGGGGAGGGTGTTATATGGGGTTACGTGGTCCCAAGACACATTGTCAACATTGCTAAGTTAGCATGAGTTTTGCTTGCCCTATGCTGCTGCTTTTGCGCACGCCTCTGCTAGGAGTTTGTTTTCGCGACACTTTGCCTCTGCCCTGTACATGATAACAGATTGTTTTTCACGATCTCAGCCTTCCCTTCAATTCTGTCTGAACATAATGTGCAAGGTTGGTCAACAATGTGTCTCTTGTTATTCTGTTCTGGTCAGTCCCTATTACCTAGACAAAACATGTTACCAACAGCTGCAATGTGGAAGAATCGTGCTTTGATATAACGTTGTTGCATGTTTTTGAAACACACTCGAAGAAAGCCGTTACATGGAGCTGAGCTATGATGTTCATATGATGTGAACCTTTGCGACTAAGCTTTGAGGTAGGGGTCTGCTAATAATGCCTAGAGATCTTCTGTTATATAAAATAACTTCTTACTGCCTTGGGGAGGGTGATTAGGCCCAGTTATTTTGCCTTTTTCACAGTCTTTATAAAATGACGACTCCTTTTATATTCTATGGTATTGCAACAATGCTAACGATTCTTGCATTATGCATTTTGCTGCTAGTTGTGGGTCGCATACTGTTTTATGAATCACTATAGAAAAAATAAATATTTTGAACTCATTTAGTGACTCTGTTTATTTTTATTGTGGACAAGTACGTGAGAGCGAAAGAGTGTCTTGTTCCCATGACTCTGAGGTGAGTCGGGAGTGCTCGTGTTCTGGGTTGTCTAAACATTCGTAGCTTCTTGATATTTGTAGGAGACCAAATGAGACACTATTGCTAGTCGGTTGGGATTTTGGGTACTAAGGTGATAGGAGGTACACCCCTATTTACTGAGGTCCTGTTTTCTTGTGCATAGTTCTGTGTATGAGCAGAATCCCTGCAACAGGGGCATTAGCATGCCCATTCTGGGCAGCCCCCATCCCTATGTATAAAAAAACCAACATAATCCCTGGTGCCAAGTAGGCTTTCTGCCCCCACGGGAGGCATATCAGGGGCTATTGCCCCTATCTGCCTCCCAGGGGGGGGCAGAAAGATTGTGGAATTCTGGGGGGGGGGGCAATGGCATGCACATTTTGGGCAGCACCTACCCCTATATGCATAAAAATAAAAAATCCATGGTGCGTATTGTGCTTTCTGCCCCCCGGGGGAGCAGATCGTGGGCTATTGCCCCATCTGCCTCCCAGGGGGGACAGAAGGACTGTGGAATTTAGGGGGGGATGGGGGCAATGACATGCCCATTTTGGGCAGCCCCCACCCCTATAGACCTAAAAAACAATCCCTGGTGCCTAGTGTGCTTTCTGCCCCCGGGGGGGGCAGATTGGGGGCTATTGTCCCCATCTGCCTCCCAGGGGAGGCAGAACGACTGTGGAATTTGGGGGGGGGCATTGGCATGCCCATTTTGGGCAGCCCCCACCCCTACAGTCATAAAAAGAAAAATACCTGGTGCCAAGTGTGCTTTCTGCCCCCGGGGGGGCAGAATGGGGGCTTATGCTCCATCTGCCTTCTTGGGGGGACAGTAAACTGTGGAATTTGGGGTGGTGGGAGCATTGGCATATCCACTTTGGGCAGCCCCCACCCCCACAGGCTTAAAAAGCAAAAAAAATCCCTGTTGCCTAGTGTGCTTTCTGCCCCCCCGGGGATCAGAACAACTGTGGAATTTGGGGGGGTGGGGGCATTGGCATGCCCTTTTTGGGCAGCCCCACCCCTACAGGCGTAAAAAGAAAACAAATCCCTGGTGCCTAGTGTGCTTTCTGCCCCTCCCGGGGGGCAGATTGGGGGCTATTGCCCCCATCGGCCTCCCAGGGGGGGGGGGCAGAAAGACTGTTTGTGCCCAAAATAATGGGGGGAGCAAAAGCCCTTGCCCAAGGGGCCGCTCCCCCCTCCCTGGTGCCAAGTGGGTGGATCCCTGCTTGTGGATCGCCCTCCTAAGGCGATCCCCAAGCAGGGATCCACTAGGTAGGGGTACAACTGGAAAGGGGAGATTCTCCCCTTTCCAATGATATCTCACCCGTCTGCCTAAAATAGCCCCCTGAGGACCGAGGTAGTGAAACTGAAACTTAGTTTCAGTTTCTCTGAAATGACATCACCGTGACGTGAGCGCTGACCGTCATTTCTTAGAACTTATCAGAACACCGTCGGGAGCTGCCCCAGCTCCCAAGGGAGTTTTGACAAAAAGGAAATCCCTCTGGTGCCCGCACCAGAGGGATTTCCTGTACCATGTGCGTGGACGGCCGGGAGCCGTCCGACGCACATGAGCACTGGTGCGTCGGATGGCTCCCGGCCGTCCAACGCACCGAAAGAGTTAAAAGTACAAAGGGATTTCACTGCTACAGAAAATGGGCTCGCATTCGCTGTGCTTCCAAACAGGGCCGGACTGGGAACCCAAACCAGCACTGGCAATTTTGACGGACCAGCCCCCTTACTGCTTTTGTTGCTGGGGGCCGATATAGCAGCACTGCTGCAAAACCGGCCCCCAGTAACAAAAACAGACCCCACCACTGCAAAATCGGCCCCCACCCTTCCAGCCTCCCGAGGAAACGCCCGATGCCCGCTATCGCCAGTCAGGCCCTGCTTCCAAATTTCAGGCTTCCATATCTCATGCATGACTGGTAATGGTCAAAGGGCCAGATGTATCAACATTGGATTTTGCGAGTCTATAATAGCAAATTTTACCGATTCGCTATTATAGACTCGCAAAATGCAATGTATGTAGGTTTGTGCAAGCATTTTGCGATTCCTACATATTCCTTAATAGCGAATTGCAAATTGTGATTCGCTATGAAGGAATGGCTTACAATTCATTCCTATGGGCCTAGAGGCCCATAGGAATGAATTGGAAGATATTCGCAATTTGCGAGTACCAAATAGGTACTCGCAAATTGCGCATGCACTTTCAAGGGGGCCAAAAGCCCACCCTGATGCACCCCTGAAATATGCATGTGTGACATGTGGCGCACATACATGCCCTGCATGTATGTGCGCCACATGGCACTTAGAAAAATGCTAAAAAGTGCATTTTTCAAGGAATTTGCAAATTACCACCATTCGCATTCGCAATTTAGGTAATCGCAAATAATTGCGATAACCCATGTTGCGATTTAAAAATGTTTCATACATTGCAAAACGCATTTTTGCGATTGCAAAAAGCGTTGATACATCTGGCCCAAAATCACAAGAAGGCCATGACGCCTACCCTGTATTAGGAGGGAGAGGAGTTGGCCTAACGGCTAGGGCGGTCGACCTCGAATCTGGGGAACTGGGTTCGAGTCTCGGCAATGACGCTGAACATCCTGGGCAAATCACTTAATCTTCCCGTGCCTAACAAAAATGAATGTGTCCTCTTGTAATGCAACTGGTGCTATGTAAAGCGCTCTGATACTCGATACCTTCGGATCAAGTTCGCGCTATATAAAACTCCGTAACTATAAACAAAAATAAAAAAACAAGAGGCACAGTTCCCAGAATTAATTAGGGAACTGAGATTCTGGGTCCAGTCAAGTCATTAAACCACCAAATGTTTTACCTAGAAGAGCTATACTGAAGATCAGCCCCTTGTCGTGCCTCTTCTTTTATAAAAGCTATGCTACAACAAAATCAGGCAATGGTTGTAGGTGTAGCAGGGCAATGCAAACTTTGCATGCTCCCAACCATGGAATGTCTCCTCAACCCCTTTGCAAAACAATCTCTTCACTTTTGTTCAGGCCACCTAGTGGCAAGTTCATATTTACTCCTGAGCAGCTCACATTTGGAAATCTGCCTCCAAGCACACCTAGATCAAATGTGTCAGTATTTATTTAAAACAGAGGACACCAGAGGGCATCCAGGGCCAATCAAGTGTTTATGTTAGGTTTGTATCAAGTGGTCTTAGTTGACAATTTATGATTTACAAACAGTTCATGGCAGAGCACAAAGGGGTAACACGGAGATGCAGATTATGCTTACACATATCAGAAAACCTATACACAGCTTGGCTCACCTCCAGACAGATAAACAGGCATAGTTGCTTAGCAGCAGATCCCTTTATATCAGTCTTTTATGTTCCAAAAAAGGCGCAGGGCCTTAAACTAAACTGTAACAGCAACCCCTGTCATGTGGTGTTTGGTGCACTGTAGGGAAATGTATATACTCACAGTGCTTTACAAATTATTTTTCACCATCTTGTTTTGAGCTGGATATTTATGTTTTTACCTCTAAGCAGTTTAGGACTTTAAAATAGACCCTAACTACATCTGTCTTTTCTTAAAATACAGAAATGATTTTAGATATTTAATTGACATATTTAAAATGTTTCATTCCAAATGTAAGCAAGTAGTGAAAGCTTTTGCCACTAACTTATTAAAAGATCTGAGTAGGAACCATTTTCCTCTGCAAATAAGGCATGAATGCTTAAAGGAACTGGAGAGCAAACTTTAACACTTTGCAAGTCAGCTGTTTTTGTGCCTTGTAAAAAGTAAGCCCAGGCATACAGTATTGAAAAGCAGGATACAAGCAGTGCCCTCACTTACGGTTTTAAATGAGTACATTGGATAAGTAATATATTCCAAGAGAGACTGTGCCAGCCTGCATGCTGTTAAGCATGTGCAGTGTTTAAAAACCTAATTTCCCATAACTTCAGTTCAGAAATAGGGAGGAAAGGATTCTCAAGAAATAGAGCTAAAAAAGTAAATAAAATAATTTGTTAGCAAGGGTTTTTATTTTATGTGCTTCAGGGGTGACATTCATACGGTTATAATATTCAGGTCCTTTCAGAAATTAAACCTTCTTAAAAGAAAGGTCAAAGTGTCTAGTACCCTCTTCAATATTGCCTAGGTTAAAAGGGGAATGTGTGATGAAAAATGCTTGGTATGCCTGATTGGGTATGTATCTATCACAGAAAGGCAAACCTTGCTAAAAGACAATATCACACATTTAAAAATTTAAACCAGTCTTCCATCATGTGTTCATTTATCTTATGTACTGCTCTTAAAAAACATTTTCACTGCCAGTCACAAAGGGGAAGAGGTCACCTAGGGACCCCTTCTTGTTTGCGACTGCCTTACCACCTACTTGAAGAAGGTGATAAACTGTGATTGTATTGTGAATGCACTCCAGTCCCAAAACAATCGTACATGCCCTTGCGAGTCGCTGTTAGGAAGGGACGCCCTTGGCACGCCCCTTCCTAATAGCAACTTGCAAACCCTATTTTGCGAGTCAGTAATGGGTTACTAACTCGCAAAATAGGGTTGGTAGCCGTTTTAGCTGTTGCAAATGACCCGATGCTCCGATTGAAACTGCTAAAAACGGTCATACATGTGCCCCTTGGATCACTGACATAATATCGACTACATAAATATCCCCATACACAAATATCGATACAAAAATATTGATATCCAAAATATCGACATCCTATCTTTAAAATGTAAAATACAAAAATATCGAGAAAAAATATAGATGTTAAAAATATCGATGTACAAAATATCGATTTTTTTTATATATAAAAAATAATGTTAAATAAATTAAATAATAAAATTAACTTTAAAAAAATTATTTAGATGTAATATACATTTTAACAAATATAATAAATAAATGTAATTAAAAAATTTAAATGTAGATATATAAAATGTAATATATAAATCATGAGATTCTGATGGACCGACTCAGGGCTTGTGGGGTCCAGGGAAAAGCGTGGGATCTTCTTAAATCCTTTTTATCAGACAGGGGACAGATTGTATCCCTAGGTAAATGTCAGTCCAAGCCCTTTGCACTGCCTTGTGGTGTACCGCAGGGGTCATCTTTGAGCCCCACACTCTTTAATGTGTATGTCTCATCATTGGCCCCCGTCATCAGTGCATATGGGTTTGGTCTCACTTCCTACGCTGATGACACACAAATTGTGGTGTCTCTATTACCTGGCCAAGAACTGGGATTAGATAAACGGTTTCAGGACTGTATGGAATCGGTAGGGAGATGGATGGCAGAGAATTGCCTTAAATTGAATTCAGGAAAAACGGAGGTAATGCTGTTTGGGAACGACCTTAATTTTTGGACGCCTAATTGGTGGCCTGCATCCATGGGGTCTCTCCCTACACCCTCAAAAAAGGTGAAAAATGTGGGTATAATCCTGGATGAGAAACTCTCCTTTGGGGCCCAAGTAAATGCAGTAACCTCAACAACACAAAGCACTCCACAACTCCGGACCAGCCTACCTCAACAGACGACTCAGCTTCTACACCCCCACCCGCCAGCTCCGCTCGACCAGCCTCGCCCTCGCCACAGTCCCCCGCATCCGGAAAACGACCGCTGGCGGCAGATCCTTCTCCCACCTCGCCGCCAAGACCTGGAACACCCTCCCCACCAACCTCCGACAGACCCAAGACCTACTGGCCTTCAGAAGACTCCTCAAGACCTGGCTCTTCGATCAGTAGCAGCACCACCCCCCTCTTCCCCCAGCGCCTTGAGACCCTCGCGGGTATGTAGTGCGCTTTATAAGTGACATGATTGATTGATTGATTGATTGTTCTTAGAACTGTCAAGAAGGTACTGAGGTTTTTACCTTCGGAGACCCGGCAAACGGTAGTCACAGCATTGGTTATGTCAAGACTAGACTACTGTAATAGCCTATACTTAAACATACAACAAAGACTTCTGTATAGGCTTCAGCTGCTACAAAATGCCGCGGCCAGATTACTTACGGGCACTTCCAAGTTTTCTCCTATCTCCAAGGAGATTAAAAGACTACACTGGCTCCCGGTGAGGAACGGGGTGCATTTTAAATCTTTGTGTATGGTCTTTAAAGCACTTCAAGGCTCAGGACCAGATCATTTGAGGCGCCAGTTCCAATGGTACATATCAGCAAGAACTCTTAGATCTTTAGGAGCTAAGTTGGTTGTAGTCCCATCAACAAAAAAAGCTCAATGGGGAGGCAGAAGTTTCTCTTTGTGCGCAGCAAAGGCCTGGAATGACTTGCCATTCTATTTGAGAAATGCCACCAGTCTTCTAGCATTCAGGAAGGGGTTAAAGACCTGGCTTTTTGATAAATAATCCTCCTTTTCAGCTCAGCTCTAAGGAGTAGTAACTAGCGCCAGGACACCTCCGGGTAATCGAGCGCTCTAAAAGTTCCCATAACATAACATAACATAACATTTACTGTAAAACAATTAATAAACTAATAACTTTAATTTATTTTAAAATATTATAAATATATAAAAATTAACAAATAAATATATATATATATATATGTACATACACCTATAACATAAAATCTAATAAAAAAACATTATATTATAAATTGAATTATAAAAATATTTAATAATTTTTTTTTTTTTAAACAAATTTTTATTCGTCAACGTACACATATATAGCGGCACCCTGTACCCCAGAGTTGTCCGCACCATCAATAAACCTTACGGGGCAGACCCCTGAATGCTGACATTTAACACGCATATGTAAAATGCATACAAGAACACAAAATGTAACACCCCAACACCCCGCCTCCCCCATCCCCCCTGGTTCACACAGAAGTCCACTTTCTCCGGCATAGTCCAGCAAGCAACGATGACTGCCACAATGTATAGAGTCCCCAGGGCGAAATGCCCCCACCTCAGACAACTAGGAAACATTGGTACGAGGGGAAAACACCCTTTATTCCAATAGGGGGCCTCTGGCTCCATCACAGGTTCCAACCATATCCCCCGATAATCCGCCCACCTCTTCCAGATTTTGTAATGCTTGCGTGGGCAGCCTCTGGCGACAAAGATCGGTCGCTCCAGCCCCATGCAAAAATCTAGGCCATTCTTCCAGGCAGAAACTGATGGGGGCCTCGAGTCCTTCCATGCCCGGGCTATATCTCGTTTAGCTGCGGTAAGGCCTAGCAGCAGCAAATGCCTCTTGTAAGTGTTACCCCCAGTCAGTCAGTCAGAATACCTTTATTTCGCCAACACAATGTAGGCATAAAAAGTATACTACAGTTAAAAATAAAAAATAAAACGTTTCACAACATTTCACAGCATTACAGTAAGGTTAAAATGTATAAAAAGTATAAAAATTATTGCATTAAAATACAAGTTCATAATTATTTACACAATACAGTAAAATCGATCATTGTTGGGGATATAATTTTAGCAGATTGTACACCTCTTTTTTAAAGCAGATAACAAAAAGGACGCCAAAGAAAAACAGATAAAGGGGTCAGGTAATAATTGCAGGTAATAAAGGGCTACACGACACTGTTTGAAGTTCATTTTACGTAAAATGGGGATAATAAATCGTTTCCTTTCATCACAATAAAATTTATAGAAGAACAAAAAATGTAGATCATTCTGTACAGATCGCTGATCACAGGAACAAAATGGGAGATCAGAAGCAACATAAACGTTACGGGAGAACCCAACATAAGTGGAATATAATTTAAACGAAATCTCACCAAGATGTACCTGTGCTGTAAATTAGTAACGAAGGATAGATATATTGTATTTATGTCCATTTGTACTATACTAGGGGAAGCCAAGTATGTTTTTACTGTTGACAGATTAATATTTTTAGTCTCCCTTCTTATGTGTCTATTAGAAAGCAATTGTGCTTTTAAATCATCCTTAGAGATAGAACAACAGGTACTAGGATCCAAAAAAAGACGATGTAGCCCAACTGCTTTCAATGTGGTTTCAACATAAGTTAACCAAGGAATGTTACCCACCCCATCTAATTTCAGAACATCCTTTATAATGTCTCTTGTTAAAGCAAGGGTCTCCTTTCGCCATACTGAGTGCCACATTAGGATCGGAGCCACTGCAATTTTATCAGTAATGTAAGGTGCTCTCAATTCCATGTGGCACTTATAGTTGGCACATGACTTTGGTAAGGAAAGGACCCTTTTTAAAAAGTTATCTTCAATAAACTGTAGTTTTGCACAATCTCTCATTCCCCAAACAGCTGCTCCATAGGTGGCGGCAGATACAGTCTTAGCTTGATACACTGTTTTAATTACATCTATTGGTTTTAAACCAGTTTTTTTAATAAATTTAGTTAGTGCACCAATATTCTTTTCCATCTGAGACCCTCTGTTAGCGATCATTTTTTGCCAATTGGTTTGGGGGTCAAACATAATCCCTAGATAGTTAAAAGAATCGACAACCCCCAATCCCATCCATAATGTGTAGCAGGGCTAAGCGCGGTGACCGCAACAGTTCCCAGCCCAGTACCTCTGTCAGACACCTAAATACCCCTCCCCAGAAGCGATCAAGGGACAGGCAGTGCCATACCGTGTGTATGAATGAACCCTCTTCTCGGCCACACCTCAAGCAGGTGGGAGACGCTATCAGTCCTGCCCTCCACAGACGCGAGCGCGTGTAGTATACGCAATGGAGGTACTTAAACTGGACCAGCCGCAAGCGCATGGTTATAGCTGCCCCCCTAGGGGCCGCCAGGGCTTCATTCCAATCTTCTTCGTCCATTGGGCCGACCTCTAGCTCCCAGTCCCCCCGGAGCTTCTGAAGCATGGAAGAGCAGTGGGTGATCAAGGTCTGATAGATCTGAGAGATCTTGCGTTGCCCAAGGTCGCCCATAAAGACTTTAGCATCTATCGGACTAAATTCGGGCAGGGACTCCAGGCCCTCCAGACTCGGCGCCAAGGCATGCCGAAGCTGAAGATATCGGTAGAATTGGGTCTTTGGCATAGAGAACTCCCTCTGCAAGTCCTGGAAGGATTTGAGTGTTCGGCCCCGAGTCACATCCCCCAGGACCGAAATGCCGATGTTGTCCCAGCCCTTGAAGCCCTGCAGGGCCGCCATCTGTGGCAGACGCCCATTGTCCCAGAGGGGAGTCTCTCTGGTTAGTGTACCCCACCACCCCATGCACCGGAGGGCCTGGCACCAGACGTGAAAGACTACCTCAGTGGCCGGCGGCAGGGAACGCCGCCGCGGCGCCGAGTATAGGAGCGTGTGAGCCGGGTAGTGCCCCATGAGGTACCGCTCCAGTGCATATGCGGGGTCCGCCCTATCCCCATACCACCACTCATTAAGGACCAGTAGATGAGAGGCCTGGTAGTAGGAGAATATGTCTGAGGTCGCAAGCCCCCGCAATATGTGGACCTGAAGCATGTCCGAATCGCGACGCGAACTTTACCCCCCTCCCACAGAAACTGTCCCAGCACTGCATGGACCTGCCGAAACCATCGAGGGGCGATCCGGTAGGGATGATTCTGTAATTGGTAGAGAAGCTTGGGCAAAGCCACCATCTTAAAGATGGCCGACCTGCCGTAAAGGGAAATAGGCATGCGGGACCAGGACTTAATATCTACCCGTTCCCAGACCGGAACTAGGTTACGCTCCCATGATATAGCTGGCACGTCCGTTATGAAGACCCCAAGGTATTTCAGTCCCCCAACTGCCTGCTGAAGCGAGGATGCCCATGACCCTACCTTCGTAGCGGAGCCGAGCGGCCACAGCGTAGACTTGCGCGGGTTCATGTATAGTCCCGTGGTTTCCCCAAAGATTTGCATGATACGCAGCAGCCTTGGGCCCGTTCTATCAACAGCCGTGAGAAAGAAAAGAACATCGTCCGCATAGAGCGCAATCCTGTCAGACAACCCCGCGGCCCACTCGAACCCCTGCACCTGCGCATCCAACCGCACCCAGGTGGCCAGCGGCTCCATTGCCAGAGCAAATAAATATGGGGACAGGGGGCAGCCCTGTCGCGTGCCTCCTCCGCACCTGGAAAGACGCGGGAAGACGCACCCGCCACCTCTTACCGTCGCCGTCAGGTCCGTGTATAGTAGGGCCAAATAAGATACGAATCTCGGGCCTAGGTTGAGGCGTCGTAGCAGGGCAAAGAGATAGACCCAGCTGAGGGAGTCGAATGCCCGGTCCATATCCGCAAGTAGGAGAGCTGCCGGAACCCCAAGTCGCCGAGCCTCCGCCACTGCCACATGGGCACGACGTATGTTGTGCCTGGTGGCCCTCTGGGGCATAAAGCCGGCCTGGTCCATATGGACCAGGGCCGTAATATGGGGTAGGAGGTGATTGGCTAGTGCTTTGGCTAGTATCTTAGCTTCCACGTTGAGGAGGGATATGGGGCGATACGACGCATGATGTTCCGGGGGCCTGCCCGGTTTGTGAAATACCACTACCTCCGCGTGTCGCCAATCTGAGGGGAGGGATCCCCGCTCGCGCGCCTCCTCTACCGCCCTCTGGTAGTGAGGACCTAGTTGTAGGAAGTAATGTTTAAAAAACTTGCAAGGAAACCCGTTGGGACCCGGCGCCTTACCGGAGTTGGGTTCCCCCAGGGCCAAACCCAGTTCCTCCTCCGAAAGGGGCAACTCCAAATGGTCGCGTACCTCGTCAGTAAGGGCCTTGGGCGGAAGATCAGCAATGAATTTTTCAATAATGTCAGCCGAGACACATTCTTTGGGGGCATAGAGCTCGGCGTAATATCGGGCGAAGCTGTCTGCGAGAGCTTGGGGATCGGTAAGCGGCTCCCCCGCTGACCCCACCACCCCCGGTAGGGTCGGAGGCTGAAGCATTCCTTGGCACAGCCGATGCAACATTTTACTATATTTGTCCCCCCATTGGTAGATCCGGCTGCGTGTCGCTAACCAGACCTGGCGGGCTTTGTCCATCAGCCGGGCCGCGTAATTCTGCTGTGTCAATAACAGTTGTCGTAAGGCCTGGCTGCCGCCCCTCCCGCCCCTGCCGATCCAGGGCCTCAATGTCCGCTTCCAACTGCAGGAGATCTGCCTCTACGCGCCTACGCGCAGCCGCGCACCAGGATATATCCACCCCCTCAGGGTGGGTTTAAGGGCTTCCCATAAGACCCCCGCACTGGTGACCGACCCTACATTATCCGCCAAATAATGTGACATGGCTTCGCGCATATGTGTCCTATCCTCGTCGTTCTGTAGATGCCAGACCGAGAGGCGCCATCGGAAGGGCTGTTGCACCTGCCCCACCCGAATCGTCAGTGCCACCGGAGAGTGATCTGACAGGCCCCTTGGGAGGATCTCAGCCAACACCACCCTGTTAACCATTTCCCGAGGGACAAAAACATAGTCGAGCCTGGAGTAGGAGCCATGAACCGCCGAGACGTAGGTGTAGCCCCGTTCCATGCCATGGAGGTACCGCCAAGTGTCCACCCATCCCATGCCCTCCACCAAAGAGGTGAGCCGCGTAGGACGAATCCCTTCTGGACCACCCCCGGCCCTCCAGCGATCCCTGGACGGGTCCATTACATCATTCCAGTCCCCTCCTACGATCGTGAGGGCACTCGGCACATCAGCCCAGAGGGCCAAGAGCTTCTCCGTAAGCGACCATTGCAGTGGAGGGGAGCATAAACACAACCCTAATACCAGGGGGTCGTTCCCAATCCGGCCCTGAAGGAATATATAGCGCCCTGCGGGTCGAGCCAGTGTTTGACATGTGTGTAGGGGACCCTGCGATGTATCAGGATGGCTACCCCCCGTGAACCCCTCGTAAAGCCCGAATGAAAGACCTGTCGGTAACCGTATCGCAAATATTTAATAATTTTTAAACTTACATTTTGCACTCCATTGAGTGCAACAGTAGTAAAAGTGTTAGATAGCGTAGGTGTAAAAATTACTAGTCCCACTCCAGTGAGTGCAGCAGTAGGGAAAGTGTTGGATAGCGGAGGGGTAAAAATTACTATTCCCACTCCAATGAGTGCAACAGTAGGGAAAGTGTTGGATAGCGTAGGGGTCAAAATTACTATCCCCACTCCATTGAGTGCAACAGTAGGGAAAGTGTTGGATAGCAGAGGGGTAAAAATTACTATTCCCACTCCAAACAGTGCAACAGTAGGGAAAGTGTTGGATAGCGGAGAGCTAATAATTACTATTCCCACTCCAGTGAGTGCAACAGTAGGGAAAGTGTTGGATAGTGTAGGGTAAAAATGTACTATTCCCACTCCAGTGAGTGCAACAGTAGGGAAAGTGTTGGTTAGCGGAGGGGTAAAAATTACTATTCCCACTCCAATGAGTGCAACAGTAGGGAAAGTGTTGGATAGCGTAGGGGTAAAAATTACTATTTCCACTCCAGTGAGTGCAACAGTAGGGAAAGTGTTGGATAGCGGAGGGGAAAAAATTACTATTCCCACTCCAGTGAGTGCAACAGTAGGGAAAGTGTTGGATAGCAGAGAGCTAAAAATCACTATTCCCACTCCAACTAGTGCAACAGTAGTGAAAGTGTTGGATAGCGGAGGGTAAAAATGTACTATTCCCACTCCAGTGAGTGCAACAGTAGGGAAAGTGTTGGTTAGCGGAGGGGTAAAAATTACTATTCCCACTCCAGTGAGTGCAACAGTAGGGAAAGTGTTGGATATCGGAGGGGTAAAAATTCCTATTCCCACTCCAAAGAGAGCAACAATAGGGAAAGTGTTGGATAAGGGAGGTGTAAAA
Organism: Calotriton arnoldi; assembly: GCA_963921515.1. Taxonomy (NCBI): domain Eukaryota; kingdom Metazoa; phylum Chordata; class Amphibia; order Caudata; family Salamandridae; genus Calotriton; species Calotriton arnoldi. The sequence goes on along the minus strand of CAWUFW010001700.1, from coordinate 2,171,623 downwards.
ATGACTATTCCCACTCCAGTGAGTGCAACAGTAGGGAAAGTGTTGGATAGCGGAGGGGTAAAAATTACTATTCACACTCCAGTGAATGCAACAGGAGGGAAAGTGTTGGATAGGGGAGGTGTAAAAATGACTATTCCCACTCAAGTGAGTGCAACAGTAGGGAAAGTGTTGAATAGCAGAGGGTTAAAATTAATATTCCCAACTAAGTCAATTCAAAATAAAAAAGAAACGAAATATCAACCACAATACAAAAGTTGTTAATAACACAAAAATTAAAATTATATAAAAATATTAAAAATTGCAAAAGATAGAAACATATTATAATGTTAAACAAATCTAAAAATTACCTACAAACATGTTATAAACATTTTAAAAAGATTTTACAAACAAATAACTATATTTAATATAAATTAATTATAATCAAAAACATTATTGCACAAAATCAATAATTTTTATTTCCTACCCTACAACACCACACATTTCACAACACACATCTAAATGTCTAAAAAACTGTACCTTCATAATTAATATAATTAATTATCAAATAAACAAATATTATTAATTAAAATCACATTAAGACATATAAAAATGTATTTACTCACCAAACATTACCCCTATAAAACCAAAATCCACACACAAAATAAAAGTAAACAATTACCATAAAAATGTATCAATTAATAAATGAATAATAATGATCAAAAGATTATTAATTTATAAAACGTAAAATACTTTCCACCCTCTACCCCAACAAACACCCCAACACACACATAAAAATAATTACACAATTTCCATAACTAATTTTACATTATTAAATTATCAAACAACAACCTATTAATTAATTGAAAATAATTTACTTCCCACCCTTTACCACTATAAACCCCACAACTCACATCTAAAATTAATTACACAATTTCCATAATTAATTTTTAATTATTTAATTACCATTAATTAACAATTAATTATTAATTATTTTTAAATAAATTACTTCACACCCAATCCCCTATAAACCCACAACCCGATCCTACAAAATTGACACAATTAACAGAATTATCAATTAATTAATTATTAAAAATTAACAACCAAATAATAATAAATTAATAAAAAATGAATTACCACAATTAACACTATAAAATCTAAATTAAATAAATACTAATAAATAAAAAATAATTAATTTATTATAATTAAATTACTTCCCACCCTATTCCCCTATAAACCCACAACCCGCTCCTAAAAAAACACCACAATTAACATAATTATCAATTAATTGATTAATACAAATTAACAACCAATTAATAATTAATTAATAAAAATTAATTACCACAATTAACACTATAAAATCTAAATTAAAGAAATTCTAATAAATAAAAAATATTAATTTATTTATTATAATTAAATTACTTCCCACCCTATTCCCCTATAAACCCACAACCCGCTCCTAAAAAAATAACACAATTAACATAATTATCAATTAATTAATTAATAAACATTAACAACCAATTAATAATTAATTAATAAAAACATTATTACCACATTAACACTATAAAATCTAAATTAAATAAAAACTAATAAATAAAAAATATTAATTAATTTATTATAATTAAATTACTTCCCACCCTATTCCCCTATAATCCCACAACCCGCTACAGAACTAAAAAACGCAAAATTTAATTAACATAAAATTAATCCCTACTAAGAATTTAACACATATATTTAAAAACAAAAGCAATACTTATTAAAAATAATTAGATAACATACATTTAACATACATACTAAAATACATATCACTAATATATAAATCGATATTTTAAACAACCATATTTTTGCAAACGGTATTACTGACTTCGATATTTAAAAAAACGATATTTCTTACCTTAAAGTCGATATTCTGGACCACGATATTCTTGCTGTCGATATTCCTGTATCACGATATTTCCAACTCGATATTTTTGTATATCGATATTAAAAACTCGATATTCTGTCTGTGCACCGTGCCCCTTGGAGGGTTAGTTAATCCCTGCAATCTTTTCTTAGGATAGACAGTACATAGGAGGTCATTACGATGGCGGATGGAATAACAACCGACCGCCATGGTAGCGGGAAAACACCGCCCGCCGCTACCGCGGGAAAACCAACGGCTAGATTAGGATCCTCGGAGGTAAAAATCCAACCGCGGCGGAAAGGAGACCCGAGAAACCACCGTTCGCCTGCGGAGAAGGCCCAAATCCGTCCGCGGCGGTCGGTTTCGCAGCGGAAACAGCCCAAACGACTGCAACCACAGCGGAGACACCGCCATCGAAATTATGATATTCCCGACATCCCCGCGGTGCAGTGCGCTGTTTCCGACCGCCGGGGTCGACAACATCGAAGAATCAGTGAGACGGCGGAAGCGCCATAGTGGAGCCACCACTGCGGACGCTCCGTCAAAAAAATGGCGGTCGCTAGAAAAACACACAACATGGCCACAAAGTGCACCAACCAAACAAGGCATGCACCCAAAAATAGCTAACAAAGCCCAAAGACACACCCCCATGGTAAACTCCAAAACTACAAATCCCAGGTTCACACACACACACCACACCTGCTACCAATACCCCATCCTGACACACCCACAGACACCAGTATAAATCCAGCCCACAACATACCACAATCCTTTGCAAAACTCCACAACTGAGGGGACATCCACCACAGATGACAGGAGAGGCAAATCTGCACAACACACACACATCACCACCACCACCACCACTTCCACACCTGCACCTCTAACACCTTTGCACAGCACACACCATACACATCACAACCACCACTACCACTTCCAAACCTGCACCCTAAACACCTTGACACATCACACACCATGTCACCACAGAGAATGCCCAAATTCAGTGAGAGTGAGTTGAGGGTCATGGTCGATGAGATAAGCAGGGTAGAACCACAATTGTTTGGTAACCAGGTCCAACAGACACCACTAGCAACAAGGACGCAAATGTGGAGAAGGATAGTAGAGAAGGTCAATGCAGTAGGGACCGTGCCACGCAATAGAGATGAAATCGTGAAGAGGTGGCACGATCTGAAGGCAGTGGTCAAAAAGAAGAGAGCCAAGAACCATGAGCTGGCTCACAGGACAGGCAGTGGCCCTCCTGTTCCACTCAAAACATTCACTGAATGGGAGGAGAAGGTGCTTGGCATTCTACATCCAGAGAGACTCTCAGGAATACCCGGGGAGTGGAGGCTGGTAAGTACAAACAAATGCCTAACATCACACAAATGTACTGTCTTGCACTATTACAAAATAATACCTCCTAGGTTCAAATTCATTCATGTGCACAACACTCCCCCAACACATCTCTCACAGATACAACAGACACTCCCCCTGAAGCCCCCCAAAGGTAGTTAGCAACATCACCATGGGTACATGTGTACATGCTGCCAGCACTACAACTCCCACCAGGCCCCCTTGTCCCACAGCTGAGCAGGATGGAGCACTGCCCCCACCCAGAAGCATGCCTCAGCCATTGTGTGCTACACCCTCACCTAACAGGTAGGTAGCCATCTTTACAGGGAGGTGGGTGGGTGTTTGGGAGGCCTGCACTACAACTCCCACCAGGCCCCCTTGTCCCACAGCTGAGCAGGATGTAGCCCTCCCCCCACCCAGAAGCATGCCTCAGCCATTGTGTGCTACACCCTCACCTAACAGGTAGGTAGCCATCTTTACAGGGAGGTGGGTGGGTGTTTGGGAGGCCTGCACTACAACTCCCACCAGGCCCCCTTGGCCCACAGCTGAGCAGGATGGAGCACTGCCCCACCCTGAAGCATGCCTCAGCCATTGTGTGCTTCACCCTCACCTAACAGGTAGGTAGCCATCTTTACAGGGAGGTGGGTGGGTGTTTGGGAGGCCTGCACTACAACTCCCACCAGGCCCCCTTGTCCCACAGCTGAGTGGGATGGAGCACTGCCCCCACCCAGAAGCATGCCTCAGCCATTGTTTGCTACACCCTCACCTAACAGGTAGGTAGCCATATTTACAGGGAGGTGGGTGGGTGTTTGGGAGGCCTGCACTACAACTCCCACCAGGCCCCCTTGGCCCACAGCTGAGCAGGATGGAGCACTGCCCCCACCCAGAAGCATGCCTCAGCCATTGTGTGCTACACCCTCACCTAACAGGTAGGTAGCCATCTTTACAGGGAGGTGGGTGGGTGTTTGGGAGGCCTGCACTACAACTCCCACCAGGCCCCCTTGGCCCACAGCTGAGCAGGATGGAGCACTGCCCCCACCCAGAAGCATGCCTCAGCCATTGTGTGCTTCACCCTCACCTAACAGGTAGGTAGCCATCTTTACAGGGAGGTGGGTGGGTGTTTGGGAGGCCTGCACTACAACTCCCACCAGGCCCCCTTGTCCCACAGCTGAGCAGGATGGAGCACTGCCCCCACCCAGAAGCATGCCTCAGCCATTTTGTGCTACACCCTCACCTAACAGGTAGGTAGCCATCTTTACAGGGAGGTGGGTGGGTGTTTAGGAGGCCTGCACTACAACTCCCACCTGGCCCCCTTGTCCCACAGCTGAGCAGGATGGAGCACTAGTCCCACTCATAGGCATGTGACGTCTGTGCAGCCGCACATGACACCATGCCACTTAGTCCACAGTCACCAACACAAATAATGCAAAACAGTTGTGTTGTAGTCACCATGCACAAGTCTCTGTTCAAAATTGACCCACATTGTGTACACTGTGCCAGGCATCACACACTGCAACACTAACAACGATCATGCTGCCCTGCAGCAGTGTCTGGCCGTTTGTATGGCAAAGTGCAAATCACCCATGTCATACCACAGTGTTGCAATGTAAACAGTGGAAGTGCAGTGCACCCAAAAACTACACTGCAGCTGGGACTCACAATGCTAAACTAAGCACATCCCAAATGTCCTGCAACACACCCAGCTACCACAGTGCTGCACTGAATTGCAGAACAGCACCTTGTCTGAATTAAATTGTCAAAGGTGTCTTGTTTGGACCACCAATGTGTGTATGCATTGACAATGTTCACATCTCACACTGTCTGTCTGAACAGTGCTGGTATAGTCTGGCCCCAAAACCACACATTGTCTGCACAGGGCTGAGTACATCTCACACACACACCACTGTTGGCCACAACATGTCAGTGTATGGATGCCCTGGAACAACTGCTTCACCAGTACTGTGCTCATGTTCTCAGGTCCACAAATACCATGAAACCATGACAGTGTGGAAATGTATGCTGGGTGAGATCTTCACCCTGCTGAATGTCACCACTGTGCTACGAGACTATACCCCTTGCCCTATTGTGCCTTCAAATGTCGGGGGAGTGAACCCCACAGCTAGATAGCTGGGACAACAGTGATGGTGGGCTATACCCCATGACCAAATGTAATCTGAAATCAATGGGTACAAAAAGCCACACACACATCATGCTCACCACACGCACATTCCATCCAAAGATTTCTACCAAGTCACATAGCCATGTCATTGCTCACCTTCACCTCAAACGGTAGTTAGCCATTTACACAGTGAGACGGTGTAGTGTGTTTGGCTATCCGTCCCACAAAATGCAACATGCATGCTGTTCCACCACTATGGAGGATGGGACACTACACCCCCAATAAGAAGCATGTGGCAGGCAAAGTATGCTACCCACCCAACTCACAGGTAGGTAACCGCATCTCACAGGTCGGGGTGTGTGGGGCTGGGAAGCTTGCACAACAACTCACACGGGCCAACCTGACCGCCAGCACACAAGACCCATTACTTCCTGGCACCAACATGCATGTGTCAGTCATTGCAATGTACACTTCAAAAGAACTGGCATGTGGACATATCATGCTGACTTGTCCCACACTGGACCAAGATGGAAGCCCTCATCATACACACACAGAGAGGTCTCTCAAATACAAGGAAAACACAGCAAACACAACATATCAACAGCCACAACATGCAGCCAGATATGCATTTAAAAAAACATGTTGGCATAGGACACCAGGCCTCTCAATGCACAACTGCACACCCAGAAAGTATTGGCAACTATAGTGTGCACACACCTAAGAAAATGAAACTGTGACAGCAACCAAAGTGTGAATGACTGAAACACATGTAGATGGAACTCCGATCACAACCATGCACACCACTACATGCCATCTGACAGTAGCAGTGGTCCAGACCACCTAGGATCTAATTAAAGCAAACTTAAGCATGTCTGGAATTGCAAATACAGATATCTACACCACATTGAAAAGGTATGCATGAAACTACAATGGTCACTCACTGTGCAGAGTAAACCGCTGCAAGGGCTCAGCAAGTGACACATACGCGTAAATGGATGACATATGATTGATCAATAACAGGATGCCAACATGAGACTGTCAATGTCAGAAAATTATATTGTGCATGTCATGTCTTGACAACTCCCAATATGGACAAGTAATGCATGTACCACAACAGCTTGTAATGCATCACTGGATGTCGGTCAATGCAAATTTGTACAGTGAACAACTGCTGGATGTACAAACAGTTGATGTAACACTGCTAACACAAACTTTGATGGGTGCAACACAATGACCATTTCTCATCTGACCCACAGGCGACCAAGAACTCACTGCAGAGGATGACACCACCCTGCAGAGCCAGTCCCCCCCCCCAGGAACAGAGACAACTGGATGAGGACCCCCTGGATTCCTTGGATGAGGAGCTCCACGCTGGCCCATCTGGTGTGGCAGCCCGCAACCAGTCCCAGGCACCCATTGTCCCCCCAACCACATCAGCTGCAGCCCCTGACCATCCTCTGACAGCTGCTGTCACGGCCTGTGTGTCAACTAGGGGTGGGCGGAATTTGCGTAGTCGCGCTACGCAAAGCTCCGCAAAACGGTAAAAAACCTCCGCGAGCACGCAAAAGTTCCGCGAACACGCAGAATTGCTTGTTCCGCCCGTTCGCGATGCTTTTTTCCTGTTCGCGAACGCTATTTGCGTGCTCGGGGAGAAATAGCTCGCAAACACGCATTTTGAAAGCGCGAACAAGCAAAAAATTCCGCGAAGCCGCAGATCGTGGAATTTTTGGTAATTCCGCGTTCTCCGCGGAACGCGAAATTACCCAAATTCCGCAAATTCCACGAGCGGAACAGAATTTACCGCCCAGGCCTAGTGTCAACCACTACCACCACCACCACCACCACCACCACCACAGCTGTCCGCAACACCCTCCCTGCCCCAGGGGTTGAGCAGCCCACCACATCGACTGCGGAGGCCAGGGAGAGGATGCAGCGGGCCAATGTGAGGACCGGACAGGACCGTGGCAGCAGTGCAGCTGGTCGGGACAGGGTCATGCAGAGGGGGACTGATCCTGGTACGGAAGCCCTGGGCCACATCGACAGAGTCCTTGGGGCCTACCAACAGGCCCAGGGATGAATGGGCCGGTTAGAGGAAGAATCTCGGGAGCACCTCCTGCTGCTGAGGTCCATGGACACACGCATGGGACAGATTGTGGACCTCTTGGGGCAGCTAGTGGCGGTTCTGAGGGACAGGCAAGCGCAACATTCTACCCCTCCGCCTCCCCCTGTTGGGCAGCAGGATAACACTTCATCATCCTCCCCTGCGTCCACAGAGGGGGTGAGTCCTCAGACACCACTGCCCCTGCAGCAGTGGCCCCTCCAGTCAAGCGCAAGAGGGGCCGTCCAAGGAAAGGCCAGGGGGACTCACGTGCCAAAGCACCTGCCAAACGCTAGTCCCCGAGCCAGCCATGATGGCAGACCACTGCACCACTGCATTGACCTTTTGGACTATCCTTCACCACACTGCCATGTGAATGGCATCTATCTGTTGGACTGGGTCTCCACATAATTGTGGGGACTACTCAAGTATCTCATCTACCATGACTGTCAACTCACTTCTTCAATTCCCCCCTTCACATCTTCTCCACCCTCGCATGTCACAGTTGTAAATAAATACACCTTACACACATGTTGTTGTGTCTGCTCCATCTTTAATACAGTATGTGCAACCTTCACCGTGTAGGACATGGTCCAGGGGAATGGAATGTAGGTAACAAGTGAGATGCTGAAGGGACCTTGGGAAAATCGCAGAACAAGAGTCACTTGTATGGGTGTGGCATTGCACACATCACACAACACTTGTCAACAAGGTACTCAGATCTACAAACTTTACACAGAGCAACAGTCACCATAGAGACATTCTGTATCACACTAACCAATCACACATACATTGGCAGGCAGCAATGAGTCAACACCAAGCTGCAGTCAGCAAGCTCACATACACCCACACAGCAACAGCAACACCATCAGACCATTTTGTCCCTTCTACATCGTCACTCACCTTCAAGTGAAGTAGCGGGTGATGAGCTGTCGACGCATGTCGACCCCTTCCTCCTCTCCACTGCCCTCGTCACTGGATCCGGGTTGATTTGCAGGCGGCGGCCTTGGCTGCTCATCATCGTCATCCAGGATCAGGGGTATTGCCTTGCGAATGGCCAGGTTGTGGAGCATGCAGCATGCCACCACTATCTGACACACCTTCTCTGGCGAGTACATAAGGGCACCTGCAGTACGGTCCAGGCACCGAAATCTTGATTTTAGGAGACCAAATGTCCGTTCTATCACACGCCGTGTCCTCCCATGGGCATCATTGTATCGCACATCAGCTGGCGTGACCTGATTCCGCAATGGGCTCAGCAACCACGGGCGGTTCGGATATGCCGAGTCACCTGGGTGTGAGAGACACAGATTAACCTTGTAGTCCCAAAATGCAACACAACAGCATGTCACACACACACCACTCTAATCCACTATGCATACTCACCCACAAGCCATGCACGCTCAGGAAGCAGATTGGCCATCAGCTGAGGAACGATGCTGCTGCGCAAGATGTGGGCATCATGGGCTGAGCCGGGAAACTTGGCACACACGTGTGAGATGATCATGTCCGCCAGGCACACCACTTGAACATTTACCGAGTGTGAATGCTTCCTATTGCGGTAAACCTGTTCACTTGCCTGTGGTGGCACAAGCCCAACATGTGTGCAATCAATTGCACCAATGACATGGGGGATATGTCCAAGGGCATAGAAATCGCCCTTCACAACCACCAACTCAGGCCCCCTGGGAAAATGGATATATCTGTCTTTGTACAGCATCATGGCCGACAGGACATCCCTCAGCACCATGCTGAACATCGGCTGTGACATCCCGCCTGCACTTGCAACCGTGTGCTGGAATGAGCCTGTTGCAAAGAAATGCAGGCATGCCATCACCTTAGATGTTGCGGTGAAAGCTGTTGGATATGTCCGACGTGGCTGCAGGTGGGGCTCCAACATGGCACATAGGTTCTGCAGGGTTTGTCGGTCCAGCCTGAATTTGCGGATTATATCCTCATTCTCCATGTCTGACAGGACTGTGAACGGACGATGGATATTAGGCCTCCTCCTCCTAGGACAGATCACAGTGCACAGATGTCAATGCAGAAGACCATGAAATGTGCATCACATCAATTTTTTCAACAGACACATTCCCAAGTCTTACAACATGCACCATTAACCGACAGGGCACTTCACAAGTAGGTACACATCAGGCACACTACTGTCCTCTTACCAGCAGCAATTATCTGTGCACCCCTCCGGCTCATTCGCATGCACAGTGTGATATACTAACAGATATGTGTGCATACCTGTGAGTATGACCCCCATCATATGTTACTAATTGCAATACTACCCAAAAACACCATGTTGCTGGCCCTGATACACCTACCAAAACAGGTTGCACATGGTACACTTCAACTACACACTGACCACCGGCTGAGCATGGGGGACACGTGTGTGCATGTGCATTGGACAATGTGCCAGTTGCTGATGCCCCTAGTTCAGAAAATGAGACGACAGTGTGCGTTACATTGCACACACAGACATTGACCATTATCTACATATGCTATGCAACACATTAACTGGACAGTCTACATGTCATTACACAGCACATGTGACATGTGCGAGTGTATGTGCCCATGCAATGTACTGGCGACCCATATATGGTATGTGTTGGTGACGTGGAGTGACATGTCCCTTCTGTGCATTTGCCCTCATGAGGACCCTTCAATTGTTGAGACACTGGGCACTGTACATGTTGGCCTATGCAGAGAGCTGGAGGACACGTTAGGTGCAGCACAGCTACTCCACAACTCCATTAACGCTCACTCCAGGCACTGTCTGGCAGACATATGGCGGTGCCTACCGCTTGACGACTGAGGTGTGGCACCGCCCATAACCCAGGCACGATCGCGGGGGACACCGCCAGATATGCATGTGACAATGGCGGTCACCATGCACCGCTACCCAAATCACGGTCACTCCATGCACTGTCTGGCAGACATATGGCGGTGCCTACCACCTGGCCCCTGTGGTGTGGCACCGCCCATAACCCAGGCACAATCGCGGGTGACACCGCCAGATATGTATGTGACAATGGCGGTCACCATTTACCGCTACCCAAATCACGGTCACTCCAGGCACTGTCTGGCAGACATATGGCGGTGCCTACCGCTTGACGACTGAGGTGTGGCACCGCCCATAACCCAGGCACGATCGTGGGTGACACTGCCAGATATGTATGTGACAATGGCGGTCACCATGCACCGCTACCCAAATCACGGTCACTCCAGGCACTGTCTGGCAGACATATGGCGGTGCCTACCGCCTGGCCCCTGAGGTGTGTCACCGGCATGGACCATGCCCTTGCAGCCAATGCGAAGCAGCCTCGCGGTAGCCTGATGCAAGTTTGAAAATCACGGTAGGCATGCACCACCCCCGCGGAGGCGGTCACTGGAGGCATTCAAAAGATGCACCACCGCGGTAGCGCGCACCTGGACCCTACGGTGTCACCGGCATGGACCATGCCCTTGCAGCCAATGGGAAGCAGCCTCGTGGTAGCCTGATGCGAGTTTGAAAATCACGGTAGGCGTGCACCGCCACCGCGGAGGCGGACATTGGATGTATTTGAATGAGGCAGACCTGGTACACCAATAGCAGCACCCTGGGACCACTGACACAGCCCCAGGGGCCTATATATGTGTGGGAGGGTGCACCACATTCCCACAGCTACCAGGGACTGCTGACTGACAACCCTCCACCTGCTGCTGCTGCCTCAAGGGACTGCTGGCTGCCACCCTGCACCTGCTGCTGCTGCCTCAAGGGACTGCTGGCTGCCACCCTCCACCTGCTGCTGCTGCCTCAAGGGACTGCTGGCTGCCACCCTCCACCTGCTGCTGCTGCCTCAAGGGACTGCTGGCTGCCACCCTCCACCTGCTGCCTCAAGGGACTGCTGGCTGCCACCCTCCACCTGCTGCTGCTGCCTCAAGGGACTGCTGGCTGCCACCCTCAACGTGCTGCTGCTGCCACATGTCCATTGTGATGTCGAGGACTCAGAAGATCCGTGCCAGTCCCTTCACCAGTGAGGAGCTTGGGGTCCTGGTAGACGGGGTGCTTGCACAGTACCCAAGGCTTTATGGCGGCCCTAATGTCGTGGTAAGTCTCCCAGACTGTGAGTGAGAGTGCAGGGTGTGCACAAGTGGGGTGGAGGTGCTTCGGTATGTGTCAGTGGTTGTGGGGCTCTGACATGCACTGCCTATCATGTTTACTACAGCGGGAAGGGCTTGGTGGGCTCTGTTCACACGTTACCCTGCATGCCTATCCTGAGTAGAGGGACATGTCCTGTAGTGTCAGCCATACAGTGCAGCTGCATTTTGGGGATGCAGGAGTCTGGCCAGTTATCGTTTGTGTGAATGGCTGTGTTGCTCCAAATTAACCCACTCAGTGTCAGTCCACCTGCCCTGCACAGTCCCCGCCAAATGCCACATGTCCACATCACTGCATGTACAGTGTGTTCCATGTGTGTTTGGGTCACGCCTCTTCATCTAAGTCCCATCTCTGCCATGTAGATTGCACAGGAGCAGGCGTGGGAGAAGGGTGTGTGTATGACAGTTGTTGTCACTTTATGTGAGTTCCCGGACACAGTGAGGCTTTCACAGGGCTAGGACACTTAGGAATGCGCAGTGTTGGACACAGGGACTCCAACAACAAGACACATGTTTTGCTATCTTCTCTATGTGTAGTTGTAGGTAACTGCAGACAGTAGCTGCAGCCAGACTACACGTTGCTTGCTGTGTTGGTATCCTGCATGTGAATGGGATGTGGAGGTACTGTGTCCACCATCGAAGATGCATGCCTGTACGTCTGATTGACCAATGACATTGCACCATGTTCACAGCAATTGTTGGCTATGTGACAGTTGTAGCTGGAGTTTTGGATGAGTCACTGTCGTGCTACTGCATTTTCGTTGTGTTGTCATTGTGCATTGTGTCACTGGAACCTCACCCCTCTTGTCTCCCATTGCCTGCAGCTGAAGGTCCACCAGCGTAAAGCCGTGTGGAGGGCCATTGCCTCCAGAGTCCGGGATCTGGGTGTGTCAAACCGAAGGCGCACCCACTGTCATAAAAAATGGGACGACATCTGCAGGCTGAGCAAGAACGTGGCCTAGATGACGCTGGGGCTGCTCCCTCGGACTGGCAGGTTGGCTAGGCGCAGCATGACACCACTAATGGCCCGCATCCTGGCTGTCACACAACCTGAGCTGGACAGACAACTGAAGGAGCATCAGCAGCGAGCCAGGGGTGAGTATGTGTTGCAGGCTGCCTTTGGCTGGGAGTGGGTGCATGTGTCTACAGAGTGTGCAAATTGTCAGCTGTGTGACGTTGGTTGTGTGGTGCAATGTTTTGGGAGTGGCCTCTGTGCTGGGTGTATGTGCCATGCTTTTGCCCAAACGGTGCTTCATGAAGTGAGTTTTAGCACTGTGCATCTCTCTTACATTTGGAGTTGTGGCCTTCAGGTACCTTCTGCTGTGGGGTAGTGTGTGAATTCAGATGGATGGGAATGCCAGTGTGCCAACTGTGAATGCGTTTCAATGAATGCGTGCAATTCCAGACCTCAGATGTCTGCCAGTCAGACATCTGAGGCCAATGTGCAACAGTAGATGTGCCCATGGACTCGATATGGTGGATGGCATGTGTGCAGGGTCATTGTGGGCTGGTATGTTGTAGTCTGTGTGGTCCCCTACTGCTCCACACATGTAGGTGATGTGCACCATGTCGTGGTGTTCATCCTTGCCAACATCGGGACAGTGTGTGTGCACAGGCCATTTTTCTGGCTGTGTCTGATGTGAGCCAACTGCAGAATGGTGTGCTGTGTGAGTCACCTGGGGCACTTATGGCAGGATGTGTGGCGGACATGCACCGTTGTGTTGAGATTTTGGGTGGCAAGATATATGTGTGCACAGGGTGGCATGCAATGTGCTGCACACCTCTTTCTAGGATGCACATGTATTGGCACGTGTTAGTTCTGTTGATGCCACTCATCTCACAGTACTTCTCTCTCCTATGCAGCAGCTCCCATAAGTGCAGAGGGAGAGGGGACGGACACCAGTGGTGAGGCTTCCAGTGCAACAGCCGCACCGGAGCAGACTGACACAGATGTGACCAGCGCCGAGGAGGGGGACAGGAGTCTGCTAGAGGATTCACAGCCGGAGACACAAAGCTCTACCTCATCTGACGCCAGCAGTGACACATCCATGTTGGGGGGTACAGGGAACGGGGACTCGGCCTCCTCTTCCGCCACACAGCGTCCAGTGCCCAGCCTCCCTCCAACCTCCACTGGTGCTGCCCGTGTCCGCACGAGTAGGAAGGGAAGAGTCACCTTCACCCCAGGCACAGCTGCCCATGTCAGCCCTGCTGCCCTCAGTGCAGAAGCAGTCGAGCTATTGCGCCAGCTGTGTGTGGGGCAGACAGCACTTCTCAATGCCTTCCAAGAGCACGACAAAAAGTTGCGGCAGGTTATAGCTTTCATGGAGGGCTTACATTCAGACGTAGGTGGGCTACACCGGACTGTGCAGTCCTTGTCATCAACTGTGACAGCAGCCCTGCAACAGGCACATAGTCAGGGAGCGGCTCCCAGCACTCGGTCTGGCCCCGTGTCACTGTGCACCTCTGACGACAGTGACAATGCTCAACGGACCCCAAAGTCCCGATACTGAACCCGCAGCACACAGGAGCAGCAGCAGCCCAAGCGTACTAGGGCGCAGACACCATCCCCACATAAGAGTAAGGCCACCCCAGAGCGCAGAGAGAAAAGCCCATCAGGCGACAGCAAGGGCCACAAAGCAAAGAAAAAGCATCAGTGTCACAGGCCTCACCTTCCTCCCCTGCCAAAGACTCCCCTGTCCCAAAGACGTCTCGCAGAGGCAAAAAGACAGTTTCCACACCCACTGAGAAGGTGTTGCCTGCAAACATTACACAGGATGAGGGCCCCATGGATAATCCATCCTTGACCTCCACTCCCATCCCAAGCCCTGTGAAGCCAGCACGGGAGGACACTGTAGGGGGCAAAGCTGGTGGACAGAGGGAGGCAGGGTGGCAGCAAACACCAGGCAAGCGCACAGCGGGATCCAGCATGTCCCCAGAGGGAGGGTCACCATCCACACCAGAATCAGCTTTGGTGTTGGGGTCACCTGTTGTGTCTGCCCCAGTTCCCCTCAATCCCCAGACAGGGAAGCCTTTCAGGAGCCCCAAGAAGTGGAGAGGCACCCCTCCACAATCTCCGGCACACACTGTGTCTCACCAGGGCATGAGTCCACCTCCCCGGGGCCACCACCCCACCTGGTCCAAGCAGCCCCCCAGCTACCACATTCACAGTTGGCTCTTCCACAGTTGTTACTCCCACTGCCCAGGGCAGTCCTCCAACTGACCCCAACACACAGTCAGCTCCAAGTCCAACAGACAGCCCCATCTGAGTGGTAGTCACCCTCACACACCTGTCTGTCCACAGGGGTGCGTGTGATGCCCATTGTCACGCCCATTACTCTGTTGCTGGGCATGGCATGGTAGAGTTGCATACATTCCCTGTGTAGCTTCTTATGTCACTACTCTGCACAATGTATTTGCCTTTTTGTTCACTGCTGTTTGCCCCTTGCCTGTGCAGCATCTCATGTACCTCACCTGCACATTGGACTGGCCACTGGCCTTGCTGTTCACTGCTGTTTGCCCCTTGCCTGTGCAGCTTCTGATGGAACTACTCTGCACATTGTACTTGCCTTGTGTTTCACTGCTGTTTGCCCCTTGCCTGTGCAGCATCTCATGTACCTCACCTGCACATTGGACTGGCCACTGGCCTTGCTGTTCACTGCTGGTTGCCCCTTGCCTGTGCAGCATCTCATGTACCTCACCTGCACTTTGGACTGGCCACTGGCCTTGCTGTTCACTGCTGGTTGCCCCTTGCCTGTGCAGCATCTCATGTACCTCACCTGCACTTTGGACTGGCCACTGGCCTTGCTGTTCACTGCTGTTTGCCCCTTGCCTGTGCAGCATCTCATGTACCTCACCTGCACTTTGGACTGGCCACTGGCCTTGTTGTTCACTGCTGGTTGCCCCTTGCCTGTGCAGCTTCTGATGAAACTACTCTGCACATTGTACTTGCCTTGTGTTTCACTGCTGTTTGCCCCCTGCCTGTGCAGCTTTTCATGTAAATACTGTGCATATTGAAATGCCCACTGGCTTTGCTGTTGCCCACATTTGTTGTCTCTATATGCAAATTGTGAATAAACACAGTTGGTCCTGCAGTGAGTTGTGTCAGTGTCCTTCCTGAATAAAGTTGTTTCTGTGTGTGCATGGTTTACTGTGTCACAGGCTCAGTATGCCACTTCAACATTGCCAACATTGCCAATGGGTTGTCTCACATTCCATTTGTTTTGTGCCTATACATGGGTGTCCTTGCTGTCTCCAGGAGTTGTTGCATTGGGGTGACCGTGGTTTGTGTTGACTGACTGTGTCAGCCATGTGTGCTGTGATGGGCTGTGTGTGTTCTCACATGTGTCTTGTCTTGCATGTGCATCACACATGCTTGATGGTTGTGTCACTGCCCTTCCATTTGTGGGCACTTCACTTTGGCTTTCCTATATGTTATCCTCCATTACTGCTGGCATGTGGTGTGTGTATGTAGCTGTGAGTCAGGGTGGTGTGTGTGTGTGTGTGACTTGTCAGGTAGTGTGTGCAGTGGAGTGTTTGGTCCTCATCTGTGTGTGTGTACATTTTGTGCCTGGCCTCAGTGTTCCTGGCTTGTGTGTGATGTTGTTGTGGTGTGTGTGTTGGCTGGGGCCTGGGCTTCTGTGCTATGTGTTCCTTTGCAAAGGGTCCTGCTGTGGCTGTAGTTGTGTGGTTGTTGTGCAGGAGTGGCACTTGTGAGGCACATGTTGTGTCCCTTCAGGGAGGTAGCTGGTGTGTTGTGGATGGAGTTGTGGCTCTGTGCGATTTGTACGGTGCCATTGGCATGCGCTGGCCCTGTGCTCTGCGTTGTGTGCATGGTTTCATGCACACTGACCGCGGCGGTGACGTAACTGGGACATTTGTTCATGAATGCGGTACATGGGTGGGCAGTATGTGGCGAGATGTTTTTGTCACAGGTGGGACATGTGTGTGTGCAGTGATGGCTGTGTGCCTGTCCCCACAGGGGTGTGTGGTGTTCCCATGTGATGTTTTTCCACCCTGGAGCTGTGTATTGTGTTACTTGCACTGTTGTGTCTGTACGTACCTGCGGAGGCGTCCGCGGCGGTGGATAACTTGCAGGTGGTGTATCATGTACAGCACCGGGAAGGCGTGTAGGGCAGGATCCATTGAGGTGTGTCCCGGGTGTTTCTTTTCTGTCTCCGCTGTGATGTCTCCACCGTCTTTCGCTGTACGGTTTCTCCGTCGCGGTGCGCTGCCCTGTTTCCGGCATCGTGATATCTTCGGCGTACGGGACGTCATTCCGCACGGCGGTGTGTGGTGATTGGCTCACTCCGCCGCGGTGGCGGGCGCACTTTGATGGTGGTCAGCGTCGCACCGCAGCGGGCGGGAAATGTGCAATGTGTGGCCATCCTAATATGGCGGGCGTGGAGACCGCTGGCGGCGTGCGGTAAATGGGTGTTACCGCCGGCACCGCGGTCGTGTCTCCGCCCGCCATCCTAATAGGCCCCATAGTTTGTGAGGTTCCAATGATTTTTTCCACCTGCCATTCTGTGCATCCTTGCAATTTTGTGCATAGCATTTAGTGGTTTCTGTATTAACGTACTTTTTAATTTTAAGAGAAACAACACTTACTGGACTTTGATTTATTGAGTGTTATTTGTTTCATTGTAGATTTTGAATTTCTAACCAACAAACACTTACTTTAGTTAGACTTTGAATGCTCTACCTCCCTATCATGAGAGTTCCATGCTAAAAAGGTCCTTGGTCATCAGTATGAGATTCCCCACAACAGGGGATGCAGCAACTTTAGAGGCCAAAGACTCTATTAATACAACTAGGACATTGTGACCCAGATTACTGTCATTCAATTGTGTGTTGTTTTAATAAGTTGGTATGCCAATTTTAAATAATTAATTTCTTAACTGCAGTTTTTCAGTGTTGCTGTCCATGCATCACACATAGTTTCCTAAAGCAAGCGTGTGCCAAGCCACAATGGGTTAACCTGGGATTCCTCACATAAGCCTATTTAACTTATAGGTGCTAGATTGTTTTGATTATGAAGGAGCTCAGCCATAGCTCACATTTAAACCGAGGTGTGGCTCCCTCATATTCTAACAGCAGGGTATCCTAAACCAGTCCCAATTTCTGCACCATCCTGCATAGGTTCAGCTTCAGTAAATAGATCCACGGATTTCTAAGCTTGATAAGACAAAGGAAATCTATTGAAATTCAAATGACTTCCTGGAAAGTTCCTTTTTTCCTTCCTCCCTCTTGTAGTCTCTGTTCAGTCAAAAGTGATGAATCAATAAGTTCAGAAAAAGAAATAGTATGCAGTGATCAAATACATTCTCACTTATATTTTCTCCTTCAAATCACACTGAAACAATGTCATTTAAGTTCTTTCAACCGAGATAGTTGAAATGCTAATTGATGAAAATGAGACACATATGTCAATACATTCATTTATCCTTGTTGAATGTTGACTATAACAGAAGGCTTCTTCAGTGGAGCACTCTAAATCAGGACGTTCAAACATACTAGCGGGTGGCTAGACATGGTAAGACTGTAAAGAAGTATCTGAGTTGGTTTCTAATGGAGTTGCTCAAGCCAGTGCTGATCAAGTAACGCACTTTGACATGGTGCACTTGAAGGGACTACTGAGATGTCTATAGGCCGTTACACTGAGGGCCACTAAGCAGGGAATTCTCAAGGCACCTTTTGTATCCGATCCAGAGGAGGATTCATATTTCTACAAAATCTAAGGAGTCGGTGGTGTCACAATCTGTTGGAAATTGAGACGGCTTCTTGAGTACTCTTCTAGATTACCTAAGGAATGGGTGACTTCTCTAAGTAACCATGGTGACATTCTGAACAGAATCATATATGTGAAATGTGGCACTATTCTCCTTTAAAGGGTCACAGCCAGGAGGAACAGCCCACATAGAGGAAAACCCTACTTTGGCAATCTTGTAATTTCTGATTGAAGATGAATAAAAATCAGCAAGGCAACAAACTCGTTCTCACAGCATGAAGTGGAAAAGAGCAGGGATATGCCAAGAGAAAATTCTTATGACATTCTGCAGTGATCTAAAGGTGGCGTTTGGCAATGCTATAATAGAGAGTGCATGGAAATCTGCTTTTCCTGAACTCAGACAGCCTCAGGTGAGTTTGTGGTCCTGTCCTCTGCACAGATCCCAGTACAAATGTAACATTATGAGATTTTTGTCCACTGTCACCAGGTACCTAATATTAATCTAACAACTTGTTTACTGTAAAATAATTTAAATTGATTGGTTGAAATTGTCATTCTTAAGTTTGTTATTCTTCACTCAACTATGACCTGTGTCATGCAAAACTCGTCTCTAATAGGACCATACTCTGCCTTCTATAAATCCAAACCTTGCTCTTTTTTAGCACATCATTTCTAAACGCAAGTGAGGACTAAATATTCTATTTGTTTAATCAGCCTTATGTGCTTCTTTCTTGGAATTATTCTTTACTATTTTAATATATCAAATCAAATCAAATCAGGGGCATTTGTACAGCGCACACATCACTCGGAAGTGTCATGGCGCTAGCAGACGGCTCTGAAAGGAAGTGAATGGCTCCGATGTCAAAAAGCCATGTCTTCAGCCTTTTGCGAAAAGAGTTGTGATCAGAGACATTTCGCAGATGGATAGGAATTTTCTTCCAGGATGATGGGGCGAGAAAGGAGAAAGATCGGCCTCCTTTTCTGGCAGTATGTATCTTGAGAGGGGTGAGCAGAAATTGGTTGCTGGATCTGAGCGCCCTGCGTGGTTGGTACCAACATCATTTCTTGTTCCAGTATCTCGGGCCTTTTCCATACAATTGTTTGTGGATTAGACAGAGGACCTTGAAAAGGATTCGTTTTCTGACTGGTAGCCAGTGAAGAGATCTTAAGCAGGGTGCGGAGGGGGATCTGGGAGGCAAATCCAGGACCAGCCTTGCCGCAGTGTTCTGCAAGATCTGTAGTCTGTCCAGGAGGTTTTCGTTGATTGAAAACAGTAGGGAATTTCCGTAGTCCATTCGGTTTATTATCAGCCCTTGGACTAATGGTTTCCTGGCCTCCGTTGGTATCCACTTGAAGACCTTCCGTAGGCTACGCATTACTCCAAAACAAGTGCCGATGATATGGTTGATCTGGTTCTTCATGGACAGTTGGTTGTCCATGTGGAAACCTAGGTTCTGCACCGTCAGTTTGGGGGTGGGGCAGAGGCCAAGGTGGGATGGCCACCAGTCGGTATATCAGCTGACAATAAAAGTACACTAACAGTAAAGGACTCTTATGCAACAATTCATGTGATACATATTATGCCATTATTGAATTCAATATATATGTAGTTATATCAACACTACAAAAACAACACAAATCCCTATTCAATAATTGATAAGTCCTATATTAAAAAGAAACAAAGTTTCACACAGTATTCTAAGTCAAAAATCCACAATGTGGATTTTTGACTTAGAATACTGTGTGAAACTTTGTTTCTTTTTTAATATAGGACTTATCAATTATTGAATAGGGATTTGTGTTGTTTTTGTGGTTTCTCACCCTGTTCCCTTTTCTTGAGTATTTAGGGTTTCTCCCTTTTTTTCTATAGTTATATCAACACTACCATATAGTTAAATAAATAATGACCATACCAAACAAGTGTGCACTGAACGTGCAAGTGATAGTGGACGGCGCAGTGACACAAGGGTGAGGAACACAGCGTGAACGGTGCAAGAAACAAAAGTAGTAACGTGGTCAAAAATACAAAGTATATACAAGGTCAGTACGTCTCAATTGAATAAGTTAATTTTGACCACAACAGCGCCAAAGTTTTGAGCTGGTTAGTCGACGGCGTTTCAACCTGGTCAATTTCAGGTCATCATCAGGACAGAAGGTCACTTTGTTTTGAGGTAGTGCTTGTTAATTGTAGAGAGATGTGGACGCCATTGGGGGGCGGCAGCTGATAAGGCGGCGATCCAAAGTCATGCAATTTCCAAGATCATGAAGATCTTTGGGGTCCGGGCCATAGTCAGTATCGACGAAAGAAGCGTCCGTCACCGCCTTTCCCCTGACAGAAACGTACGCTTCTTTTGTCCCTACGCTAAATCACCCCCCTTGGATTTATTCCTCCCGTCTTGACTCCTCTTCACTTGGCGGCCCTCAGTCACGGATTAACATGACTGGATACTGACTATGGCCCAGACCCCAAAGATCTTCATGATGTTTATAAGTAAATTTCAGCTTTTCAATCATAATGTGGTCCAGTTGGAGAGAATCTGTTAAATTTTCATGATACCTTTGTCTATTCACTTTGACAAACTTAAAAGACAATACTATATTTTTGTTGGAAATTGCCCTCTCTGAAGGGTCACCCAAAACCTTTTGCATTCCTCCTCCTATTTTTCTGACATCGTTTTTGTTGGCTTTAGGACTCTGAGCACTTTACCACTGCTGACCAGTGCTAAAGTGCAAGTGCTCTCTCCTCTAAAGATGGCATAATTAGTTTACACCTGCTTGGCATATTTGATTTAATTGTAAGTCCCTTTTAAAGTGATATACCATATCCCTATGGCCTGTAAATGCTACTAGTGGGCCTGCAGAACTGATTGTGCCACCCACAGAAGAAGCCTTTCAAACCTGACTCAGACTGCCACTGCAGGGCCCGTGTGTGCAGTTTACTGCCACTTCATCTTGCATTTAAAACTACATGACAAGCCTTAAACTCCCCTTTTATTTCATGTAAGTCACCCCTAAGGTCAGGTTGCTGTGTACATGAAAGCTAGGACATGTACTGTTATGTTTTGCATGTTCGGGTAGCGACAAACAGCCTATTTCATTTTATACTACTGTGAGGCCGACTCCTCTCATAAGCCAGCATTGGAAATCCCTTAATACACTTTCAAGCTGTAATTCCTGGTCAGAGAAGAGTAGCTTTTTCATGTTTCATATCGTTGGAATGGTAATGACAAATCCTCCTCACTGGTGAAGTTGGATTTAACATTACTGTTTTAGAAAGGAAACTGTTAGAAAATGGACATTTCTCTGGGCTTATAACTCTGTGTGCTTTGCAGCCTGTCTCCACTACACGTCTGTGGTGGGAGACAGCTACACTTTGTGCATTACCTCTAGACAGCCGCAAACACAGGAAGGTGAGGCTCATCTGCATTCTGAGCACTCATCTGCATTCTGATGGAGTCTTCCAGGATACATAAAAATGGGATGGGCTGACACTTACACTTCAATAGGTAGTGTCCTGTCCACATAAAAAGCACTGATATACCCCCACCAGATAGCCTGGCAGACAGGACTAGGTTGAAAGGGATTCGTGTGCACTTCGGAGAGCTGCTTTGAAGTCACCCCCTTAATCAAAGGCACTTTTCGGTTTAAGTACTCAGTCTCTGAACCCCTAAAATCAGACACTTCTGGATCTTGAACTAAACCTCTGTCAGAAGGATTGCTGTGCTGCCTAAAGGACTTTGCTGGACTGCTTTTCTGGAGAGACAGTTTTTTTGCTTTTTGCCCTGCTGCTCCCTGACTCTTCCCTCCAAAGGATCTCCAAGGGCTTGCTGATTTGACTCCTGATTTCTGAAGTTTCAGGGACACAAAAGACTTTTTGCAATTCTGCAGGTGCTGCTGGGCTCTGCCTTCTGCAACTCTTACCCTTGCTTGAGGTGCCCTCTCCAAGTTCTGGGCCTCAGAAGTGGGTTCTGCAGCTGTTTTTCTTCAAAACCGATGTATTGCCACCCCTGCACTGATCGGAATCAACGGACTGCCCTTCGACGTCAACACAGAGGCTGTTCACTGACAGCAGTTCTAGAGCCTGCACGACCCGACGATGATGCTCTGCATGACTCAATGACAACGCATTACCTTCACTTCAGCGAAGTGCGGCGACGAAGCAGTGATGCAAAGGCGTGGAAAAGATCGATGAATTGAGCCCTCAGCGTTGACGCTTTGCTCCGTCCAAGGTACTTTCTCAGCAGGCCTTGCATGGGTGTTGTAGCCGGCCTGCCCTCCATTGCAGTCAGCATGAACTTTGGATATGCACCGGTCCTTCACGACCTCAACTAACCTCTTGACGGCTAGTGACTTCTAAGCACTATTTTTGCATTTAATCTTTAAAAAATCATATCTCGACTTTGACTGATAGGATTTTTGTCATTTTTCTCAGATCAATATTCTCTATTTTCCTAAACCTGTGTGGAGTATTTTTGAGGTGTATTAATTGTGTTACTGTGTATGTGTGTTGCACAAATAATTCACACATTGCCTCTTTAGATAAGCCTAACTGCTCTGTGCCAAGCTACCAGAGGGTAAATACAGGTTATCTTTTAGTGTGTATCTAGCTTACCCTGATAAGAGTGGAAGTTCCTGCCTGGACTGAGCCATACCTCAGCCAACCAGAAATCCGATTTCTAACCATTTTTATCTATGTGTTGTTCCTTACTGGTGCATCTGCATGTAGGTACAAATCTATTTTCATGGATATATAAAGGAACAGACATGTTGTAATTATGGCTCGGACATGGGTTCTAATATATTTGGAGGAGAGGTTTCAGTAGCATTTGTGTTTTCTGCACTAAAGTGTCTCTCCAGCATGCACAGCTCCAATATGGCCCAAATTGGGGGAGATGGTGTTTTACTTATGATGTAGATGAATTGAGATAAGTGCTGCGTGTGATGATATTATTCTGTCCGCAGTAATCGTAATCCATCTATTTTGTGTACATACAAGTTAAATGGTTTCTCACACGGTCTGTCTCAGTTCTGTAGGAAGAGTTTAATGTCACCGCCAATTCTGTGTATTAAGGAGGAGGTACCAGCAAAGGTAGAATATAATTAATTCACTGTGCTATCATCATTTTGCTGACTTGCACTCTGCCCAAAAATTATAGTTTTAATGCTGTCAATCTTTTTATTCACTGTATATTATCGGTGACCATTTCAGTCAGAGCTGTTGTCAATACAAAATTTTCTTCTATTCAATTTATATCTGTTTCCTCTGATTGGTCTGGTTGTTTCAGTAAGTTTGTAAAGATATCAAATTTGTCTCATGGATGTGTATATAATTTCCTCTTATCATCCCTCACTGTGTGTATCACCATTTGGGATTCCATTTATTTTAGTTGGGATGCCAGCAGCTACCCTGCCCTTTCCCCGTACTCATGGTGCTTGCATATGAATGTATAGAGTACATATTCCATTTGTTCTTGGTATGAAATAGGGTTGTAAGTTGACTGGGATATGAGCCCTAGTCAAGCAACAACCACTACCTTAGTCAGGGTAAGAAACAGGCAAACCCTAAATTAACCTGTGCTCACCCTCTGGTAGCTTTGCGCAGACCAGTCAGGCTTAACTTAGATGCCATGTGTAAAGAAGGTGTACAACACTTCAAACAATAAAACGGTGAAAACACCACACAAAAAGATTCAACACCAGATTAGAAATATAGAGTTTAATTTAAGAAATTAAACAAGACCAAAACAACAAAAATCCTATAAATAAAACTTGAGTTATGAATTTTTAGAGAATAAACTGTAAATAAAAATAGCACTTAGAAACAGGAAGCGATAACCAGGGATATCTGGTCACGCCGGACTGGTACAAAGTCAAAAGTTTAGGCCCGCTGAACCAAAGCAGCTTAATTCTGGTTGTTGAGCGCTTGCGTGGATCCGTGGGGAACATGCATTGTGCAGCCGAGGCGATGCATTTGTTTCGAGGTGCGGCAAGGCTGCAGTGTGAGTTTCTGAAGTGTCAATGCCAAGGATCCTGTTGTCGGAGCTTGCAATGCGAAGTCTGGTGTTGGTCAAGGATGTGAGGCGCAGCAAGTGCAATGCGTCGGTTCCGATGGTGGTGAAGCTGGGGTGCGAGGTCCTGATGCGTCGATGCCAGGGATCCTGTTGACAGGGCTTGAGATGTGAAGTCTGATATTGAGGATGTGAGGCACAGCAAGTGCAATGTGTTGGTTCCGATGAGCGGTGAAGCTGCGATGCGGAGATCCGGCATCATCGCCGAGGCTGCCATCGAGGGATGCAAGGAGCTTGCGCCAAGTAAAGCATTGCACAGCAGTGCTTTCGAAGGCAATGCATCGGTTCCAGATGTTGGGAGACTGAGGTGATGCAAGTATTTTGCAATGGGTCCAATACACGCAAAAGTAGCGATGTATCGGTTCTGCTCAAAGATGCATCTCTAAGACAGGAAGATGCGTCGGTTCTGCTTGGGGATGCATCGCTCAGCAGAGAATACATCAATTCTGCTAGGGCAGCACCTTAGGCCCACTTCCAAGAGTGCAGGACTGGGGTGGTACCACTTGGCAGGGCAGACTCACAGATGGCAGAGTCTAGGTGCAGAAGCAGGTTGGTTGGAAGTCTTTTATGTACCTCAGACTTCAGATCACGAGGCCAGCCCGCTAGCCCTTGGAGTCACTATGGGTTCAAGTGGTGCAGGTCCAGTACCCTTACCCAGGCAAGAGGGCAACAGGCAGCAGGTCAGCACAGCAAGGTAGGAGTCCAGCAAAAACAGCAGTCCAGCAGAGTGGCAGTGCTTTCAGCCGCACAGCAGTCCTTCGCCCTGGCAGACTCTTCACTGGTTCAGAAGTGTACTGAAGTGGTGGTGTCTGAGGTCCAGTACTTATACCCAGTTGTACGTTTGAGGTGGAGGAGACTTCAGAAACATGCCTCTGAAGTGCATAGAGGTCCTCCTTTCCTACCCTGGCTCTAGACTCACTACAGAGGGGTATGTAGATCTTTGTGTGGGGACAGGATACAGCCTATTCAGGTGTAAGTGAGGGTGGGTCTAGCTCCTCCCTCCCATCCTGCAAGGATGGTCCATCAAGTCACACCTAAACTCCCATTGTGTGCGGCTATCTAGGGGGAATACATAAAGCCCAACTGTCACCCACCACAGACAGTAGATCAGAGACAGGCAGCAGGCACCAGATGGCAAAAGTAAGAAAATGCAAACTTCCAAAAGAGGCATTTTTAGAATTGGAACTTAAAATCTAACTTCACCATTAGTTTGGATTTTAAATTGATTCCAGAGACACCAGACTTGAAGGGTTTATCTTTTACAAATTGAGAATGACACTTATAAAATGTAATAAGGTAACCCGATGTTATCCTATGGGAGAGATAGGCCTTGCAATAGTAAAAAAACGAATTTGAGAGTTTTTCACTACCAGGACATGCTAATCTCTCCACGTAGCGCTATAGGTCATTTGTGTCACGGTCTCTTGGCCCACACACACAAGTGAGGTACTGTTGTTATAGGGAGACATGTGGAAACTCTGGGTGGTATGACATTTGTGGATCCCCATAGGTTACAGAACATTCCCGCACAGATATGTGAGTAAAATGTGTGTTTTTAGTCAAAGTTTGAGGCTTCCAAGGGCTTCTGGATAAGAAAACTTGATGAGAGCCATGCAAGTCTCCCCACCCTGGATTTATCCGGGTGGCTAGTTTTAAAAAATATGCAGGTTCGCCGGGCCTCCCTAGGTGCCGACTGAGCTGGGTCCCAAAATGAAACATTTCCCACATTGCAAAAAAAAGTCAGTTTTCAGTGCAAAAATGTGATGTGTCCATGTTGTGTTTTGTGCTGTGGGCACTAAGCCTACCCACACAAGTGAGGTACCATTTTTATCAGGAGACATATTGGAATACAGAATAGTAGAACGTTTGCTATTACCAATAGGATTTCTCTGCATGTGTGCATTCCAAATGTAATCAATTACAACTCCACAGGAGAAAGGGTCCTAGGGAAAGTTTAACGACCAAACTACAGATTTAATCCCCAATACAACTAATAACAATACTTTTAGTACATTAACCAATGGTATTCAGAAGAGTATTCGCAAAAATTGGCGACTGTTGAACAGTTGTAAAGATAAAATTCCACTGCCTTTGTTCGCATTCAAAAGAGGGTATAATCTCCGTGACAAATTGGTGCATACACGACCAAAGGAGCATGGGTCAAAGAAAGTTGACACACTCTGGGACTTACCTGCGGTTCAGGGCCATTTCCCTTGCGGAGCCTGTGCGATTTGCCCACAAACAAGAAATTCAAAAACAGTTGATATCGGAACTCAGAGACCTTGGGTGCAAAAAACTTTCTCTAATTGTAATAGCGACAATTTGATTTATTTGATACAGTGCCCCTGTAAATATCAATATGTGGGGATGACAACTCGCAAAGTTAAGCTCAGGATGCTAGAACATAAAAGCACATTTAGATTTAGAAAAACCAACACTAAATTAACGAAGCATTTTGCTGAGTTTGATCATAAGGCAGATGAATTCACATGGACAGTCTTAGAAAAACCATATATACCATCTCACGTTGCTGACAAAGCCAGATTTCTCTTTAATAAGGAACAGAAGTGGGTGTTTAAACTGCATAGTGACACCAAAGGCCTGAATGATGGTATACCTTGGACTGCCTTATAACATTCTAGTTTAGACAAGAATTAGGCAGTTGCAACCATCAATTATGTAGATTTCACATTCGATTCTGTAGCAGTTTTGATCGTTTATTGTGATGTATCTATACCATTGAGTTTGGTTAGCAGTGTTATGGATATGTAGATGTATCCTTCTGAATAGACCTTTTGAATTTCAGATAATTAAAGAGTATTAGAGTCTCTATCTGTAGTGACACCATGGAGTTAAAAGAAGGATTGTACTCGTAATTTTTGTACATATTCTGACTTTATATATACTTACTAAGGAGTCTTTGCGTGTTGTTGTATATATTTAGACATAAACAAGTGTGTATACGAGAGAATGGGAATGATATGAATTAATTTTCCCTTATTTTAATAAAGAACTACAGTTTCCGGTTATTATGACGTCATTCTGTAGTTCAGAATGACGCCATTTTCAATTGCCGGCAGTCCTGCGTAACGTACATAGTCAGGATTGAGAAGCACTGACGCACCTCCCACTGACTCAGGAGAGCTCGAGGCACCGACGGAGAGGTAGGATTTTAAATTCTCCTGCGTCGCCATTGCGTTAGTGTACCACACAGCGTTTTGAATACATCATATATCATTATCATATGCTTGATAGAACCGCGAGACTGTTGTTGTGGTCATTTTTACCGTGCTTGTAGTTGTAGTGGAAGGACTAAAAGATCGTTAGCCTTACCTGTTTGTGAATACGTATAGTACACCATGCGTCTTCCTCACTGGGTGTAGAGCATATGCATATACGTACGTTGAATGTTCGTGCGTGCAAGATTAGTTTTTGAGCTCACGAACTGAGATAGCCGATTTGTTTCGGGTGCCATATTCACTCTGGTGTGCTCGTGAATTCAGGAACACGAGGGACAATTATTGGCATTTATTGGCATTTTCGGACAATTTTGGAATCGAGGTACCACTGAGACAGATAATAAAAGCAAAGCGAAGGTGGTCCTGAGCTTTTGGTTTGCATTTTGGAAATTGTGATTGTAGGTGTCCTTTTTTAGAAGAGCCTTCGTTCTTGAGCTGGGAAGTACAAATTAAAGTATACTAAATAAGGGATAGATGAATGAAGTCCCTTAAAAGTGCTTTTCCTCTATTTACAGGGCGGGGTCTCCCATACCTGAGTATTTACCGGGTGAGGTGAGGTTTTGACTTTACACAAGAAAGGTGAGTGCACCGGCAGCAGAGAAGGATAAAGCGGTGTAATTTTACTTATTGGTATATGAAGTAACCAATGAAGTCATCCATGCAGATGAATTAATATAAGGGAGCTCGTGTTATTGTCTTATTATTTCACAATCGGTTTTTATGTGTTTATGTGTTACAGGTGTGAAGAATTCTCCGCTTGTACGGAAGAATGACCATGTAGAAGGTCGTATTTTATGACAACTTTATACACATAAATGTTTTATGACCCAATTGGGAATGCAGTAGCGATAGTAGTTGTTGTTTAGGTCCTGAAGAAAGCCTGGGCAAGTGGCCCATTAAGCTGAAACTAGTTGACCATATTGTAAGCGGCCTATGCGTTCAAAGCTGCTTCTGCACTATTTTTAATGTAGGATCGGTAGAGATATTCGTATTAAAAGGATGTTTTTCTCTCTTCCAAATCCTTTTTAATTTCACTCACATGCACTGCACTTAGAATTCCATCACCCTAAATAAATGAATATTTTGGTGTGAGGCCAGTTACACAGTGAACATATGGTCTCACTTTTTCTTCTATCTTGTCTTTACTTCCTCCTTTTGTGATTTTCGTGACTTGGCCGAAATCCGATCCACATGATCCTCTTCTGTGATTTAGAAGAGTGGTGGTAGGAAGGAAGGGTATCCAAATGATGACACTGACCACTCTTGGTAGTTGATGGTAATCCGACAAGTTCACAAAGGTCATTTATTTGATTTCATGTACTTGGGTATCTAGGGTGTTGGCACTGTTTGTGTTAATTAATGATTCAGTACTGGCTCCTTTTAATAGACCACCAGATTTATTTGTTGTTGTCATTCCAAATGTAAGCCAGTGCATAACAAAGAATATATTTTGAAAAATGCCCTCTGAATCACATGCTAGTATGGGAACCCACAAATGTACAGATGTGGAAATAAACACTACTTCTACACTCACTATGCAGTGTATATTTCAGAAATACATATGTTTCCTTTATACCCTTTTTCACTCTTTATATTTGGCCATATGAATTGCTCTATACTCGGTAAAAAATGAAATACCATTGTAAGGTGTAGCTCAGTTGTTGGCTCTGTGTACCTCTAGTACAAATCCTACAGATCCCTGCAACCAGAAGACTCTATTGGACCTAATGGTAAATTGCTTTTGTAGATTGGCCATCGTGGCAGGAAGTTACAGATGAAAATGTTTCCACAAATGACCATTTTCCTACTCATTTTCAATATTTCTTTAGTTCAACAGTTACTTTATTTAGAAAAATCTTGTGGGATCTACACAAATGACCCATTGCTAAATTCAGACTTTTGTTTCTTTTTCAGAAATGTATAGCTTTCCAGGATCATACATGGCTTTCACTCCTGTTTTAACTACAAACTGGAAGTAGGTTAAAAGTATAAAAATTAGGGAAAAATGGGCCACCTCTTAGAAAAATGCCAAAACTGTGGTTAAAAAAAACTGTGTTTTGATACAGGTCTGTGTGTTCCTAGAATCTGGGAAGATGGGGATTTTAGCACAGCAAACCATTCGATGGTGCCATTTTTGCGAAAAAGCACACACTTTTTTGCAGAGCACCTTTTTCCCATTTTCTCCCATAAAACAAAATGTAGCTATATTTTGCCTAATTTCTCGGTCCACTCATGGGGAATCCACAAACCCTGTGTACCTTTAGAATCCCCAGGATGTTGCAAAAAAAGGATGGTAGATTGGCATGGATACCTTATGGGCAAAAAAAGTTATGAAGGCCTAAACACAAACTACTCCAAATAGCCCAAAAAAGGGCTCAGCACTGGGGTGAAAAAGCCTCAGCCGTTAAGAGGTTAAAATGTAATGAATTAATTTATTTCAGATATTATATTATTCAGTTCCACAAATTCTCAGGTTAATCAAAATATTAATTAAAATGATATCCATTAAATATTTTAGTAGCTGACTTACCACAAGAGAGTAATAAATCTTGAATCCAGGTTTAGCCACAAAATAGTCATCAGACTTAAATGTCACTTTTATATGATTAGTTTTAGATGTTAATCTTGGAGGAACTTCCTTGTGGCCACACCATCGTCCTCGGATCACAGTACTGGTCTCTGATACATCTTCCACTTCAACAAAGTCATACCTGGAGAAATAGATATTTTATTTATTAATTTGCAAATCATATACTTTGAGGACTAAGGTTAGAAAAAGTGCATTTAGGTTAGTATAAGTGCATTTAGAATCAGGCTGTGTCCTTCACCCTAAACATTTTTTTTAAATAAAACTTGAATCAATGGAATCTTAAATTGAAGGTCCACACAGGAAGGGGTTTAATTATGGTCAAATCTAGTGTCAGGTAAAAGCAAATAATTTTTATTGTTGCTTAAGTACTAGCATGATTTTATTGTGGAAAGACAATGCACTGTACATCATTCCACTACTATCTATTGAACAGTGAATCATATGTTGTAAAACTGATTTGAATTTAAACAGTCCCTCTAACTCCCAAAATGTAATTTGGGATTCAAGCTTTCATAAGATTTTGTTAACAAACCTTCATACATGATTACCAAGCCAACCATGGCAGGTGACTATACATCTATCATTTACTATTCCTTTGTAAATCACTGAGCAGTAGGTAGGGATTCAGATATTTAGCAGATTTTAATGGGTGAGCATCAGGAACTCTATATCTAGAACCTCGTCTCTAGCACAAAATAATGTGCTATATTTCTGTACTGATTCTATCCAACAGTGTAGTCAAATGCCATGTAATACATTGTGTTACAGTACACATTACTATTTTATACATGGCAAGTGTCCTGATGAAATAATTAAGCTATAATTTCCCATTTAGTAGGTGCTTCCATGTAGACATTTAATGAAGACATCGTCAATGGACCTCATGGCAGGGCCATGCATGGGTACTGCTTTTTCCCTTGTGAGCAATTTCTTGAAAGTGCCCTCTATCTCTGGACATCAAAAAACAAAGTGATGGATGGTGCTTGAATTAATCTTAGCCACTGGCAATAGCTCGAGCCGCATCCCAATCCACTGTTTTTTGCCCGCCATGCTACTCAGTTTGGAGCCAGCCATATGCAAATCAGCCTTGACCCTGCTCCAATTTGAACAGTCCAGCCCGAAGTGTCATGATAGGTCTTTCCTGAACTGGAAAACAAGCAACCCAGGACCAGTTTTGCCCTTCTTATGGGCTCATCAGCCAGGTATAGCTTGCTTCCAGTGGCACAGTGAGCAAGGTAACCATGTCTGGGTATACCCGTCACACTGATTGCATCAAAAAACAAAGTGATAGATAGAATGCTTGAATTAATCTTAGCCACTGGCGATCGCTCCGGCTGTAGCCTAATCCATAATTTTTTACCCACAGTTTGGACTCAGCTATATGCAAATCAGCCCTGACCATGCTTCATGGGAACATTCCAGCCGAAACTGCTAGGCCAGTTCCTCCCTGAACAGGAATACAAGCAACCCAGGACCGGTTTCACCATTCTTATGGGCTCATCAGCCAGGTATAGCTTAATTCCAGTGGCACAGTCATTACCAGTGGCTGAGATTAATTTAAGCATTCCACCCTTCACTGTTTTGTATACTTTAGTGTGTTGCTCTAAGGAGGACAGGTATTCCCAGAAGTGGGTCTTGTGCACACTGTGTCATTGGAACCAAGCTTTACCTGGCTGATGAGCCCTAACTAGGGAAAAACTGGTCCTAGGCTGCTTGTGTTCTGGTTCAGGGAGGACCTGACTTGGCAGTTTGGAATGCCTGTTCCCATTGGAGTAGGGTCAAAAATGATTTGAATATAGCTGAGTTCAAACTGAGGAGGCATGGTGTGCAAAATAACGATGGACTAGGATGTGGCCCGAGTAATTTCCAGTGGATGAGATTGATTCCATCCTTCACTTTTTTGTATACTTTAGTGTGTCACCCTATTGGGATGGGTACGCCCGGAAGTGGGTCCCGTGCACACTGGGTCACTGGAACCAAGTTTTACCAGGCTGATGAGCCCTAACTAGCTTGAAAGAGGTTCTAGTTTGCTTGTGTTCTGATTCAGGGAGGACCAGGCATGCCAGTTCAGGCTGAACTGTTTCCATTGGAGCAAGATCAGCCATATAGCTGGGTCCAAACTGAGGTGGCATGGTGTGGAAAATGTCAGACTGGAATGCAGACCAAGTAATTACCACAGGCTGAAATTAATTCAAGCAGTCCAGCCTTAATTATTTTGTGTACTTTAATCCTTCTCTGCACAACATTGCTGCTGTATACTACCATATCTGCCAGCTTATTTCTTGAACCTTTTATTGAGCCTATCTGAAAGGTACATTTCTTTTTGCATTCAGTATACAACATGCAATATATGCATACATTGGATATAATCAATACAATAACACAAGATGCAGGTATGTAAAACATTAAAAAAAGTTGAAAGAATTGCAAGGGATACATACCCTGCGAAGGACATTTCATTAAAAAGATTGTGATTTCATTGATGAGTTACCAATACCATTAGCTGCAAAAATATATGAAAATATCAAGGCAGGTTCTCGCAATCAAAATTCAAGAATGTCACTGGTTGCACAAGGATCTAAAAGGATCAAGGTGAACCCTCACAAAAGAAATATAAGGCTATTAGTCAAAGCCTGACAGATACACAATGGAACAATTTATAAAATACAAATGAAGAGCAACATTTGGGACTCCACAAGAGAAACAAGCTAGGAAGGTTGTGATGTACTTACACATTCTTTTACAACATCACTAACAATGTTTATCACATGATAACAAAGTTTGGTGGTGTGTTACTAAACAAAGCTGTCATAGCGCCTCAGATGAAAGTACTTCACACTTCTTAAAATGGCAAGCAAGAATTTACCTCTTAGTAGCTTAACAGATGGTGTAAGTCAAAATGCATGACATATTCTCCAAATCCAACTGACAGCCAATACTTCCAATCTGTGAAATTCATGCTTTTCAATTATCGATAACTCCTAACAGTTCAAGTTGTTTCTAGAGGAATTGTGTGGATGTTGTCTATACAGTGGGAAGTAAACTAAATATCAAGTAGGATTGGGGTTCAAGAGATGGTTAGTAAATAAACAATCTTTGCCCTATTCTTAATCTGTTCAGCTTCTCTACACCTACTTGCAAGCTCGCAGCCCTAACAATATTTTACTGTTTTATTATCGCAGATACAATTTTTGTTCATAATTTAGTCGAAGACCAAAAGTGTTACCCATAATCCCAATTTCCTCCCAGATCACATCTAGCAGGGAGTGATCTCCCATTCTAATCCACTGGAAATAGGAGATAAAAGACTGTTCAGCTAACTTGTATATTAATTGCTCAAACTCCAGGTGGAATAAAAACAGAGGGGTAGAGAACATCAAATGCATTAGACTATTTTCTGCTACAGCTAACAAATGAACACTTTTATATATGAACACTGGTGCACAGTATTATTATGAGGTTGCATCCTTTCTGAAAATGCATTGAGTGCAGGCCTGCATTCACTACCACCAGACAAAATATCTAAGGCACTCAGTCCTGCATCAGAGGATATGTTTTTGCTTTCTAACTTTAATATGAGAGTATAATAGGATAAGGTTGAGGTGAATATAATGCCAACATAGGTATTTTCTTTTACCTGTTCAACAATAATACCCATGGCTTACCAGTAGTAATTTATCCTACAATAGCCAAATCTCAGAATCTTAGGACCTGATTTCCAAACGTAACTTACACTTTTAAGTAATTTACAATTTTGAATAAGTTTGCTACTTTTTGCTTATTCACAAATTCTGAGTGTAAGTTATTACATGGACAACCACTGGCGCTGCAACACCCTCCCATAGAAAATAATGGAGGTAGGAAATTAAAATAAAACCTTGTAGGAAATAATGTTAAATTAAATTATTCAAAATAACTAACAATTTAAATCAATATAATTTAATGTTTAAAAACTAAAATGTCTACAATTAGTACATATTTATTACTTAACTATAAAATCCTTTATACCCTATTTTCAATAAAAATTAATAAAACAATGATGTGTATTAAAACAGAAAAAAGTTAATTTTAATTGATTCTGTACATTGCTTTTAGTAGTTATTATTACTCATTAATGCATACTAAAAATACTCTTTTTTCTTTATATAGGAATTTATTGTTAAGTTTAACTTCAGGAAATTAATTTTAATTTAATGTAATGTATTTGCATTAATAAGGTTTTATTTCAAACTTAAATTATTACTGCCATAGCTTATTTTATTGTTTTCTACATTTTAAAAAAATATATAAAAGGGATTTACATTAATATTTAATCTGAAAAATATATTTTTAAATTTATTTCTGAGTTAAATAAACATTTTCTATTTTCCACTATAGTTTAGCATGCAGAGATCAGTGTCCATATATTATAGTAAAAGAAAATGTGTAGAATTAATCTAATTAAAAAGGAAAAATATACATTTTCATAATAAAATTAATTAAAGGTAAATGTCTTATGTATATTTATTTTAAATATAGAACAACAAAATGCTAAAGAAATATCAACCTAATTTTTAAATAAAACTTTAATCAATGGAATTATTTTTCGAAATTTTGAATTTGAAAATAAATTCCCATCTGAAGGAAATATAATAATATGCATTAATATTTATTCAAGGTGATGTATAGAATTAATATAAATTAATTTATATTTAATCAAAAAATATTATGTTAATTTTTAAATTCAATATAGGATATTAGATTATTTTATAATTCAATAATACATTTGTACTATTTTTATATATTTTCAACATCAAATTATATTTGTTTATATTTTTAACTATTTTAAGTAATTTAAGTTAATTGAACAATATTTCCTATGGAGTATTATTGTGATTCCCTACCTCTATTATTTTCTATTGGAGCATGTTGCAGTACCAGTGGTTGGTCATGTGTGGTACTGTACTTACTACTATTTTTTTTTTAATAGTAACTTACACTCAGATGTTATGAGTAAGCAAAAAGTAGTGAACTTACTCACAGTGAAAGGTATTCAAAAGTGTAAGTTAACTTAGTGAATCAGGACTTTATTTGTTATATATTATGTTCACCTTGAGATAGGTCATATCAATCACTACATTAATGAAACAATCAGCCTCTGCAATTCATTCAGAGTCAGAACAAAGACAATAAAATCATCCACATGAGAGGAATAGGGTACTGGGACCATGACCTGTTTTAATTTCAAATATTTTTATCGAAATGTTACGGATATATACACAGTAAGACATACAAAAAGTATATACCAAATAATATGTGCTGAAACCTAGAGCTAGTTAACATAAAAATGAAATTAAAAGACATGTGAGCTGAGGAAATTATTGGCAGACAAATATGGAAGAATTAAAATGTGTCTACTAGGAATAAATTACGTGATTTGTAAAGCGTATGTTCATCCAAGGGTATCTTGGCGTTGAATAAGAGATTTTTATTGTTACCCAACTCAATGGCACTCATTTTATTTTCCTCAGAAGGATGAAAGGCTGACTGAACCTGCCAGGATTTGAACCTGTGACCACGAAGCTGAACACAGGTCCCTACAGTGGACTGCATTAGTCCACTAAACCACCAGAACCGGCATATGTGAAAAAGAAGAACTAGAATTAGAATAATCTTAAAAAATACAATTAATTAATATTTGAAATATAATCATCTAACTTTTTTAAAACAATACATAAGAACTAGGACGTTGTATGAGATGATATGGAACCCAATCTCAGAAGTGACTGCCAGCACATTCCATTGAACAAAAATAGGGTGCCTGAAACTATAGACATAACAATAACATTTTCTTTATTTCTTTCTTATATAATTAAGAGTCATAGCTATTAGATTTAATTATGCTAACCATGTTCATAATCCACTATAATTTTTGGAATTCTGTAAAATTATGTCCGATGTGTTATGAATGTTCTTGCTGTAGTAGCTTCAGAGGAAGTGTGTGCAACACAGTATCATTTGAAGGTGGCCGCATTGTTGCACCGGTTTTAGTCACCTTCCAAATTGCAATACTGGTCTAAATTCCCAAACATTTCTAGACTTGCATCTTTGAAGATAGCATTTAATTGATGAACAAAACGTTCATCTTTACTCGTTTCCTTAGTAGAGATACCAGAGAAGTGACACAAACACTGAAATATGACAACAATGTTGATTACATTACTGTGTACAT
This sequence comes from Calotriton arnoldi, assembly GCA_963921515.1. Taxonomy (NCBI): domain Eukaryota; kingdom Metazoa; phylum Chordata; class Amphibia; order Caudata; family Salamandridae; genus Calotriton; species Calotriton arnoldi. The sequence continues at coordinate 2,135,196 of CAWUFW010001700.1, read as the reverse complement.
AATCTCACAAGCTTGACAGGCTTGAATGCATTTGTATGACCATTTATACAGATGATACCTTGTGAGATGCAAGATGGTGCACATTTATTGTCCCCCACCTAAAGAGCGCTTTGAGATGGACTACAGAATTTGCCAGTGTAACTCCAGGCATCATCTCCCCTTCCAAGTGCAGACTAGGTGAACATGGTCAGACAATGACAGAGTAGCTATTGCTGCTCTGTCATTAACTGCAAATCCTGCATTACAAATATTATTAGGACCTTTTAGTACTCCCAGGCAGGGGGAGACTACCTGCATACATACATGGGGCCTGATTCACAGAACTAACTAACGTCAAAATCCTAAACTTACAACAATTTTGGTATTCACAGAATGAACTTACACATTTGGGTATTCACAGATTGAATTTACACATATGGGTATTCACAGAATGAACTTACACATATGGGTATTCACAGAATGAACTTACACATATGGGTATTCACAGAATGAACTTACACATCCTAACTTTATGTCCGCACTCGGGCCGGAATTTCCGGCCCACTGGCGGAGATTCCGGCACAATGGCGGAATCTCTGCCTCCGGCCCAGAATCTCCGCCTCCGGCCCGGAATCTCCGCTCCCGGGCCGGAATATCCACCTATCGGCCGTTTGAGCATTACCTCAATGCCATACACCTGTCCAACTGCCTACCATCCCCCATGATGAATCATCTGACACACTGCAGCCAATCCCAGCCCTGCTGCACATATGAAAGCAGAGCAGACACACAGAAACACTTTCAACATGTCGCTGAAGGTATTTGTTGCTCTGCCCCTTGCCATGCAGCAAGAAGACTTGAGGAGGAGGAGGAGGAGAGAGAGGATCTTCAGACAGAGGATCAACATATTTGGGATGTCCACTCAAGAAGTAAGGGCCAGATACCGCTTCCCTCCAGAAGTCATCTTGGAGATGGTATGTGATTGGGAGGAGGAACTTGACTCACCTACATGCTGCTCCCATGCCATCTCAGCCTATCTGAAGGTCCTTTCTGCCCTCCATTTTTTCGCCACGGGGTCATTCCAAAGGGTCACCAGTGATGTTGTGGGCATCTCCCAGGTCCCACTCAAGTAAATTGAGAGGAGCGGATCTCGAATTGATCCAGCTCACCCACCCATTTACCCTACTTTTACCATGGATACAGAACTTTCGTTTGGGGAGGAGGTTCTAGCTGAGATCCTAAACGCCCCATCCCTGTTAGCTGAAACGGTGCTAGCTCAAACAGTAAAAAACTCTGACGAATGGGAAACATTGTCAGCAAAGAAAAAGGAACAAATACGTACAGCCCTCCATGGGGCATTTATGACAGAGTACCTCAGAAAAAACACCGCTCCGAGAGGACTCATTGTCACCAATGAACCAAGGCTGTTTCTTAACAATAAGGAGTTCCGTACTAATTGGTCGTGTATTGCCTGGAAGTGTACCAAAGATTGGCTCATTTTGATCATCAACACCGCCAGGAAGTTGGCAGATGCCCTCCTGGTTGAGATTCAACAAAGCGAGTGCAGATTGAAAACAACAGTACAGTTATCTGTCTTTAAGAAAAAGCTCGAAGAAATCAACAACGACCATACTGAATATAAAGACTATCTTACACAATCGAAAGTGACAAAACTTAGAAAAGATGTGCAGAAGTTCAGCAGAGAAACAGTGTACCCATACATTACAGACGAACATTATGACAAACCTATACAACAACAAATAGGTAAAAAACAACGGTTCAGACCCACCCCACTGAATTGGACTTTCAGCTCTGGGGACGAAAGGAGTGACAGCAGCAGTGACGAAAGCTCAGGACAACAGCAGAGTAGGCAACAGGGCTATCGCCAAAACATGGCCCAGCAACAACTACAACCCCCCCCCTTTCGGATATTGGCAACAACCTTATTTCCCGCCAGGATTTGGCTTTCCACAATGCCCTCCGCCTTTTTTATACCGGGGCGGGGGCAGAGGCAGAGGCCGACAAAAAAGAAAGAACACAAGGGTACAGTGGGAAGACCAACAACCCACCACGGTAGTTACCAGGAGCAAAGGGAGGGCGAACATGCCCTCGACAAGCAGGGAATAACTAACATTGTTAACCTCAGAAAGCACATATTGACTACCGATGAGGAGATGGTCCTCTCAAAAGGATTGGGTTTTGTCCCCACACCCAGGAATGATCCCTTTGTACTTCACACAGAACTTGCACAGTTCTTTAGAAAAATCAAGCTGCGCGACTATTTCGGTACTGATGAGGATAAAACCGAAGAAAGAATGACGACGGGTCTTAGAAAGAAGTCAACCTTTCAGCCACCTGCCCAAAATATCTCTTGCCAAGTATTAGCCTTTGAAGAGGCAGTACTCAATGAGATCGAGAATATCAACTTCCAGAGTACCAATGGATTTCAAAACCTTACAAAAAATGAACATATGGCACTGCGGAGCCTGAAGGACAATCAGGATCTCGTGATTAAACCTGCAGACAAAGGGGGAGCTATTGTGATTATGGACCAGGAGATGTACCAAGAAGAGTGTAAAAGACTTCTCTCAGACACATCTAGCTATGCCATACACAGAAATGACCCAACCGGCCCCCTGATGACAAGAATCAAAAACATGGTAGAGGAGGCTTTTACCAACGATTGGATCACCAGACAGGAGGCAAACTTCCTTATTAACGAGAACCCCAGGATGCCCAGGTTCTACACGCTTCCCAAGATCCACAAGAACCGGACCCCTCCACCGGGCAGACCCATTGTATCCGGCATTGGATCAGTTTTGGAACCCCTATCGCAGTTTTGCGATTGGTTCCTCAGACCGATTGTGAGGAAATCACATTCATATCTTAGAGACACTAAAGATGTCCTCTGCCTTCTTCGAGATCTGGAAGTCGACCCTACTGAGAGCCTACTTATAACAATGGATATAGAAGCTCTTTATACGAGCATTCCACAGAGAAGAACTTTGGAAGTAGTGGAACATCATCCGGAATATGGATTGGAATTTTATGACTCCCCAACATTTTGTGATGGAATGTGCCGAATTAGCACTAATGGAGAATGTTTTCGAATTTGAGGACTCCATCTACCATCAGATCACCGGAACATCGATGGGGAGTACTTTTGCCCCAAGTATGGCATGCCTCTATGTTCAGCAATTTGAGGAAGACTACATCCTCAATTCAAACAACCCATTCCTGAAAAACCTAAAAATTTGGAAGCGTTATATTGACGACGTGTTGATTGTATGGCACGGGACAGAGGAGGAAGCAGCAGAATTTGTCCAATGGGTCAATTCTAAAGATAACCATCTCAAATTCACATACACTATTGATAAGAACCACGCAATCTTTTTGGATTTGGATATCACCATAACTCAAGAAGGGTTTACGACAAAAGTTCATAACAAAACTACAGATAGAAACAGTCTACTTCTCTTCGAGAGCTACAATCCTAGGGCCCTGAGACAAAATCTCCCGGTAGGCCAGTTCCTCCGAATACGACGGAACTGTTCAAACATAACAACGTTTGAAGAACAGGCGGGACAGCTGGAGAATAAACTTCTGGAACGTCACTATCCGAAGAAAATGGTGGGAAGAGCAATGAAACGGGCCAGAAATAATCCAAGAGAAGCATTATTAGAGGACGTGATAAAAGAAGACACCAAAAGACTAGTATGCGTTACTACATACATCCCGGCTTCTAATACAGTACAGAAAATTGTGAGAAAAAACTGGCACATTCTAAACAGTGCGGGCAATCAGTGGCAACCACTCTGTTCGCCTTCAGATGGAACCGGAGCCTGCGTGATGAATTGGTACACGCGAAGACACCAACAACTGACGAGGAAGATCAACAGACTTTGTGGACCCACTCACGACCCGTCGGTCACTTTTCATGTGGCAACTGCACGTCCTGCAGTCTTACCACCAACACCAAGGAGGTAGATATAGGGACCGGTAAATCTTGGCAGTTACGAGAGTTCAGTAACTGTTACACGGAGAACGTCGTGTACCTCATAACCTGTCCCTGCGGCCTCAGATATGTAGGCATGACCACCAGAAAGATCAAGGTGCGCATTAGTGAACACCGGAGCACCATCCGGTGTAAAAAGATTAACACCAAACTGACACGCCACTTCACTGAGAAGAATCATAAAGAAACAGACCTGAGATGGTCTATTCTGGAAGTAATGAAAAACGCAAGTTTGATCTGACAAAAGCCTTACATTGGAGGGAACAACGATGGGTATTTCGCCTACGGTCCTGGCAGCAAGGTCTCAATGACGAAATTCCATGGCTCCAGATGGGACAATAGGAATCTCTAAATCATTACCTGCAGAGAAACATGCACTACCATACATCATTTATACATTATCTATCCAATGACCTATACTCCGCAAGGGCCATACAATTTACTCTTTAATGAACCTGTTCTTGAGTTCCAACAGGGTCGCATACATCCTGTATTGATCCCTATCCGGGTCCTTCAGTGACCCAGGTTAATAGCAAAAAACTGTAGGATCAATTCTTTTATGTGCAGACAACCCTGTTTGAGAAACAATATCAACTGTGATCTTTAGTTCATATGTTAAAGCACTTCATCTTGCTTTTATTATTATTTTTTTCTCTTTCAGTATCTTTAGTAGGGCTTCTATACAAATATATTTTGTATAAGGCATGGCCGCTAACACGGTGGCACCACTCACGCAAGTACAGATCGTAACTAGCTTAGTGGGCACTTGCACAGCTATGCCCCTCTGGATTGGCGGTCACGGATCTTTATCCAAGACCCCCTGCTTGAGGGTTCTGCCCTTTATCAGCCTATTCGTCAAAGGCATTTTTCCATTCACGCGCTACACTTTGCTTCATTGCGCATGCGCGGACACCTGCCACTATCTCTTTTCCGCGCTATACTCGGTTAAATTGAGCATGCGCGGATATCTGGCACTATGTCGAGCCCGCTCACCACCAGTTGATACATTTCTGTCCTTCGCGCTTCAGTCCGCCACATTGGACAAGCGCGTACACCGGTTTCGCCCGAATCGGGCACTTGCAAGCATTAATTTAGGCAAGTGTGTATCTGATAAACACCACTTGTCACTTTGCCATTAACGCGCCGCACTTTACATTATGAGCATGCGCTAACACCGGCCACCTTTGAACCAGGCGAATGCATGCGGGACACAGGAAGTCATGCACCTGATTCGGGTTTCCCATAGCTTAGTCACAACTCACACTGAGCATGTGCACCCGGCCGCCATGATGGAACCAGGCTCCTATTTTAGTGACACAGGAAATCACACACCTGTTAATACTTTCATCATCTGCGAATCGCTTGACACCAATTTACTCAAATTGAGATACTATATATAGCTTGATCTCTTCCTCCTCACTTCTACATCGGGGAGGAACGGGAGCAGTCGCCTAGGAACCATATGGGAAACTTTCCTTGAAGCAGTAAGGGTTTGAATGAGGGCTGAGTGAATGTATGGTTGTTTTACCACTTCAAGTGTGAATGTGGTTGAATGTGATGTGAACTTTCTTCTGTCACAGACCACGATTTTCATGCCTATTGTGATTTGTGATTTGTGTTTCTTTCAACAGGGTTTGACAACAGGGGTTTCCCTCCCCTCCTTCCATGGGGCAAGTAGTTCTGATATTTAGGGTAAGAAGAGTGGGACTCGCGTTCTCACTTTACTTTCTTCTGGATTCATGTACACAAGTAGAGTGTCACATGTCACACGAGTAGTCACTCACGTTTTCATTGAAACAGTGCATGTATTGTGTTCGGTTCTTTACCACAACAAAGGTTTGTGGGTTCATATGTTTTTTAATATTTCTCTTTTCAGGCTTGAACTTAGAAGCCATCAAGTTGTGGAGAGTGACAATTATCACGCCCACACAGTGGTTTTCTCTTACTACTAGCTGGTAAGAACGGAGCCCTTTATGTTCTAATTAGGACCTGATGAATGCCCTGGACCCAACTGGGCCAACACGGCAGAAACATGTTGACCTCACACGCAACGGTTAGGGGACATTAATTCCCCCATACACCGTCTTTTGATTTTAATATCATATAGTTACCCTTCACATTAAAAACACAATAAGGTTAACTATAATGATTTTTAACTACACTCACTTTTTTATGGGCCCCCACTTAGTTTAGAAGTGCATCCCTGTCGTCAGGTGAATGCCCGCCCTCTATCAAACCAAGGTTTTAGAGGGCGAGGACTGGTCAATGATGAAGCATGACACCAGGTGGTGTGTGAGACCAGTCCGTTACATTTTATGAGATGTCTTCACTCGTAATGTAACCCACATCTCACAGTAGTTATTAAGTTAGGAGCAGCTTTTTGTGGTTAACATTTATTGTTGGAGGCTGCTAGCTCCTAAAAAAAACCCGCGCCTCTTGTTCCCCTCTCCACACAGTGTGGAGCTTATGTGGTTTTCTGATTTTGTACAGCTGATGGCTGTGGGAACATTTTAGGGGTGATCTCTTCCAAATGTTAGAAAGAAGTACTGATTACTTAAGGATCAGACTCTAAGAATTGACTGATATAGTGAATTCCCAGTCCCACTCAAGTAAATTGAGAGGAGCGGATCACGAATTGATCCAGCTCACCCACCCATTTACCCTACTTTTACCATGGATACAGAACTTTCGTTTGGGGAGGAGGTTCTAGCTGAGATCCTAAACGCCCCATCCCTGTTAGCTGAAACGGTGGTAGCTCAAACAGTAAAAAACTCTGACGAATGGGAAACATTGTCAGCAAAGAAAAAGGAACAAATACGTACAGCCCTCCATGGGGCATTTATGACAGAGTACCTCAGAAAAACACCGCTCCGAGAGGACTCATTGTCACCAATGAACCAAGGCTGTTTCTTAACAATAAGGAGTTCCGTACTAATTGGTCGTGTATTGCCTGGAAGTGTACCAAAGATTGGCTCATTTTGATCATCAACACCGCCAGGAAGTTGGCAGATGCCCTCCTGGTTGAGATTCAACAAAGCGAGTGCAGATTGAAAACAACAGTACAGTTATCTGTCTTTAAGAAAAAGCTCGAAGAAATCAACAACGACCATACTGAATATAAAGACTATCTTACACAATCGAAAGTGACAAAACTTAGAAAAGATGTGCAGAAGTTCAGCAGAGAAACAGTGTACCCATACATTACAGACGAACATTATGACAAACCTATACAACAACAAATAGGTAAAAAACAACGGTTCAGACCCACCCCACTGAATTGGACTTTCAGCTCTGGGGACGAAAGGAGTGACAGCAGCAGTGACGAAAGCTCAGGACAACAGCAGAGTAGGCAACAGGGCTATCGCCAAACTATGGCCCAGCAACAACTACAACCCCCCTTTCGGATATTGGCAACAACTTTATTTCCCGCCAGGATTTAGCTTTCCACAATGCCCTCTGCCTTTTTTATACCGGGCGGGGGCAGAGGCAGAGGCCGACAAAAAGAAAGAACACAAGGGTACAGTGGGAAGACCAACAACCCACCACGGTAGTTACCAGGAGCAAAGGGAGGGCGAACATGCCGTCGACAAGCAGGGAATAACTAACATTGTTAACCTCAGTAAGCACATATTGACTACCGATGAGGAGATGGTCCTCACAAAAGGATTGGGTTTTGTCCCCACACCCAGGAATGATCCCTTTGTACTTCACACAGAACTTGCACAGTTCTTTAGAAAAATCAAGCTGCGCGACTATTTCGGTACTGATGAGGATAAAACCGAAGAAAGAATGACGACGGGTCTTAGAAAGAAGTCAACCTTTCAGCCACCTGCCCAAAATATCTCTTGCCAAGTATTAGCCTTTGAAGAGGCAGTACTCAATGAGATCGAGAATATCAACTTCCAGAGTACCAAGGGATTTCAAAACCTTACAAAAAATGAACATATGGCACTGCGGAGCCTGAAGGACAATCAGGATCTCGTGATTAAATCTGCGGACAAAGGGGGAGCTATTGTGATTATGGACCAGGAGATGTACCAAGAAGAGTGTAAAAGACTTCTCTCAGACACAGCTAGCTATGCCATACACAGAAATGACCCAACCGGCCCCCTGATGACAAGAATCAAAAACATGGTAGAGGAGGCTTTTACCAACGATTGGATCACCAGACAGGAGTCAAACTTCCTTATTAATGAGAACCCCAGGATGCCCAGGTTCTACACGCTTCCCAAGATCCACAAGAACCGGACCCCTCCACCGGGCAGACCCATTGTATCCGGCATTGGATCAGTTTTGGAACCCCTATCGCAGTTTTGCGATTGGTTCCTCAGACCGATTGTGAGGAAATCACATTCATATCTTAGAGACACTAAAGATGTCCTCTGCCTTCTTCGAGATCTGGAAGTCGACCCTACTGAGAGCCTACTTATAACAATGGATATAGAAGCTCTTTATACGAGCATTCCACAGAGAAGAACTTTGGAAGTAGTGGAACATCATCCGGAATATGGATTGGAATTTTATGACTCCCCAACATTTTGTGATGGAATGTGCCGAATTAGCACTAATGGAGAATTTTTTCGAATTTGAGGACTCCATCTACCATCAGATCACCGGAACATCGATGGGGAGTACTTTTGCCCCAAGTATGGCATGCCTCTATGTTCAGCAATTTGAGGAAGACTACATCCTCAATTCAAACAACCCATTCCTGAAAAACCTAAAAATTTGGAAGCGTTATATTGACGACGTGTTGATTGTATGGCACGGGACAGAGGAGAAAGCAGCAGAATTTGTCCAATGGGTCAATTCTAAAGATAACCATCTCAAATTCACATACACTATTGATAAGAACCACACAATCTTTTTGGATTTGGATATCACCATAACTCAAGAAGGGTTTACGACAAAAGTTCATAACAAAACTACAGATAGAAACAGTCTACTTCTCTTCAAGAGCTACCATCCCAGGGCCCTGAGACAAAATCTCCCGGTAGGCCAGTTCCTCCGAATACGACGGAACTGTTCAAACATAACAACGTTTGAAGAACAGGCGGGACAGCTGGAGAATAAACTTCTGGAACGTCACTATCCGAAGAAAATGGTGGGAAGAGCAATGAAACGGGCCAGAAATAATCCAAGAGAAGCATTATTAGAGGACGTGATAAAAGAAGACACCAAAAGACTAGTATGCGTTACTACATACATCCCGGCTTCTAATACAGTACAGAAAATTGTGAGAAAAAACTGGCACATTCTAAACAGTGCGGGCAATCAGTGGCAACCACTCTGTTCGCCTTCAGACGGAACCGGAGCCTGCGTGACGAATTGGTACACGCGAAGACACCAACAACTGACGAGGAAGATCAACAGACTTTGTGGACCCACTCACGACCCGTCGGTCACTTTTCATGTGGCAACTGCACGTCCTGCAGTCTTACCACCAACACCAAGGAGGTAGATATAGGGACCGGTAAATCTTGGCAGTTACGAGAGTTCAGTAACTGTAACACGGAGAACGTCGTGTACCTCATAACCTGTCCCTGCGGCCTCAGATATGTAGGCATGACCACCAGAAAGATCAAGGTGCGCATTAGTGAACACCGGAGCACCATCCGGTGTAAAAAGATTAACACCAAACTGACACGCCACTTCACTGAGAAGAATCATAAAGAAACAGACCTGAGATGGTCTATTCTGGAAGTAATGAAAAACGCAAGTTTGATCTGACAAAAGCCTTACATTGGAGGGAACAACGATGGGTATTTCGCCTACGGTCCTGGCAGCAAGGTCTCAATGACGAAATTCCATGGCTCCAGATGGGACAATAGGAATCTCTAAATCATTACCTGCAGAGAAACATGCACTACCATACATCATTTATACATTATCTATCCAATGACCTATACTCCGCAAGGGCCATACAATTTACTCTTTAATGAACCTGTTCTTGAGTTCCAACAGGGTCGCATACATCCTGTATTGATCCCTATCCGGGTCCTTCAGTGACCCAGGTTAATAGCAAAAACTGTAGGATCAATTCTTTTATGTGCAGACAACCCTGTTTGAGAAACAATATCAACTGTGATCTTTAGTTCATATGTTAAAGCACTTCATCTTGCTTTTATTATTATTTTTTTCTCTTTCAGTATCTTTAGTAGGGCTTCTATACAAATATATTTTGTATAAGGCATGGCCGCCAACACGGTGGCACCACTCACGCAAGTACAGATCGTAACTAGCTTAGTGGGCACTTGCACAGCTATGCCCCTCTGGATTGGCGGTCACGGATCTTTATCCAAGACCCCCTGCTTGAGGGTTCTGCCCTTTATCAGCCTATTCGTCAAAGGCATTTTTCCATTCACGCGCTACACTTTGCTTCATTGCGCATGCGCGGACACCTGCCACTATCTCTTTTCCGCGCTATACTCGGTTAAATTGAGCATGCGCGGATATCTGGCACTATGTCGAGCCCGCTCACCACCAGTTGATACATTTCTGTCCTTCGCGCTTCAGTCCGCCACATTGGACAAGCGCGTACACCGGTTTCGCCCGAATCGGGCACTTGCAAGCATTAATTTAGGCAAGTGTGTATCTGATAAACACCACTTGTCACTTTGCCATTAACGCGCTGCACTTTACATTATGAGCATGCGCTAACACCGGCCACCTTTGAACCAGGCGAATGCATGCGGGACACAGGAAGTCATGCACCTGATTCGGGTTTCCCATAGCTTAGTCACAACTCACACTGAGCATGTGCACCCGGCCGCCATGATGGAACCAGGCTCCTATTTTAGTGACACAGGAAATCACACACCTGTTAATACTTTCATCATCTGCGAATCGCTTGACACCAATTTACTCAAATTGAGATACTATATATAGCTTGATCTCTTCCTCCTCACTTCTACATCGGGGAGGAACGGGAGCAGTCGCCTAGGAACCATATGGGAAACTTTCCTTGAAGCAGTAAGGGTTTGAATGAGGGCTGAGTGAATGTATGGTTGTTTTACCACTTCAAGTGTGAATGTGGTTGAATGTGATGTGAACTTTCTTCTGTCACAGACCACGATTTTCATGCCTATTGTGATTTGTGATTTGTGTTTCTTTCAACAGGGTTTGACAACAGGGGTTTCCCTCCCTCCTTCCATGGGGCAAGTAGTTCTGATATTTAGGGTAAGAAGAGTGGGACTCGCGTTCTCACTTTACTTTCTTCTGGATTCATGTACACAAGTAGAGTGTCACATGTCACACGAGTAGTCACTCACGTTTTCATTGAAACAGTGCATGTATTGTGTTCGGTTCTTTACCACAACAAAGGTTTGTGGGTTCATATGTTTTTTAATATTTCTCTTTTCAGGCTTGAACTTAGAAGCCATCAAGTTGTGGAGAGTGACAATTATCACGCCCACACAGTGGTTTTCTCTTACTACTAGCTGGTAAGAACGGAGCCCTTTATGTTCTAATTAGGACCTGATGAATGCCCTGGACCCAACTGGGCCAACACGGCAGAAACATGTTGACCTCACACGCAACGGTTAGGGGACATTAATTCCCCCATACACCGTCTTTTGATTTTAATATCATATAGTTACCCTTCACATTAAAAACACAATAAGGTTAACTATAATGATTTTTAACTACACTCACTTTTTTATGGGCCCCCACTTAGTTTAGAAGTGCATCCCTGTCGTCAGGTGAATGCCCGCCCTCTATCAAACCAAGGTTTTAGAGGGCGAGGACTGGTCAATGATGAAGCATGACACCAGGTGGTGTGTGAGACCAGTCCGTTACATTTTATGAGATGTCTTCACTCGTAATGTAACCCACATCTCACAGTAGTTATTAAGTTAGGAGCAGCTTTTTGTGGTTAACATTTATTGTTGGAGGCTGCTAGCTCCTAAAAAACCCAGCGCCTCTTGTTCCCCTCTCCACACAGTGTGGAGCTTATGTGGTTTTCTGATTTTGTACAGCTGATGGCTGTGGGAACATTTTAGGGGTGATCTCTTCCAAATGTTAGAAAGAAGTACTGATTACTTAAGGATCAGACTCTAAGAATTGACTGATATAGTGAATTCCCAGTCCCACTTAAGTAAATTGAGAGGAGCGGATCACGAATTGATCCAGCTCACCCACCCATTTACCCTACTTTTACCATGGATACAGAACTTTCGTTTGGGGAGGAGGTTCTAGCTGAGATCCTAAACGCCCCATCCCTGTTAGCTGAAACGGTGGTAGCTCAAACAGTAAAAAACTCTGACGAATGGGAAACATTGTCAGCAAAGAAAAAGGAACAAATACGTACAGCCCTCCATGGGGCATTTATGACAGAGTACCTCAGAAAAAACACCGCTCCGAGAGGACTCATTGTCACCAATGAACCAAGGCTGTTTCTTAACAATAAGGAGTTCCGTACTAATTGGTCGTGTATTGCCTGGAAGTGTACCAAAGATTGGCTCATTTTGATCATCAACACCGCCAGGAAGTTGGCAGATGCCCTCCTGGTTGAGATTCAACAAAGCGAGTGCAGATTGAAAACAACAGTACAGTTATCTGTCTTTAAGAAAAAGCTCGAAGAAATCAACAACGACCATACTGAATATAAAGACTATCTTACACAATCGAAAGTGACAAAACTTAGAAAAGATGTGCAGAAGTTCAGCAGAGAAACAGTGTACCCATACATTACAGACGAACATTATGACAAACCTATACAACAACAAATAGGTAAAAAAACAACGGTTCAGACCCACCCCACTGAATTGGACTTTCAGCTCTGGGGACGAAAGGAGTGACAGCAGCAGTGACGAAAGCTCAGGACAACAGCAGAGTAGGCAACAGGGCTATCGCCAAACTATGGCCCAGCAACAACTACAACCCCCCCCTTTCGGATATTGGCAACAACTTTATTTCCCGCCAGGATTTAGCTTTCCACAATGCCCTCTGCCTTTTTATACCGGGCGGGGGCAGAGGCAGAGGCCGACAAAAAGAAAGAACACAAGGGTACAGTGGGAAGACCAACAACCCACCACGGTAGTTACCAGGAGCAAAGGGAGGGCGAACATGCCGTCGACAAGCAGGGAATAACTAACATTGTTAACCTCAGTAAGCACATATTGACTACCGATGAGGAGATGGTCCTCACAAAAGGATTGGGTTTTGTCCCCACACCCAGGAATGATCCCTTTGTACTTCACTCAGAACTTGCACAGTTCTTTAGAAAAATCAAGCTGCGCGACTATTTCGGTACTGATGAGGATAAAACCGAAGAAAGAATGACGACGGGTCTTAGAAAGAAGTCAACCTTTCAGCCACCTGCCCAAAATATCTCTTGCCAAGTATTAGCCTTTGAAGAGGCAGTACTCAATGAGATCGAGAATATCAACTTCCAGAGTACCAAGGGATTTCAAAACCTTACAAAAAATGAACATATGGCACTGCGGAGCCTGAAGGACAATCAGGATCTCGTGATTAAATCTGCGGACAAAGGGGGAGCTATTGTGATTATGGACCAGGAGATGTACCAAGAAGAGTGTAAAAGACTTCTCTCAGACACAGCTAGCTATGCCATACACAGAAATGACCCAACCGGCCCCCTGATGACAAGAATCAAAAACATGGTAGAGGAGGCTTTTACCAACGATTGGATCACCAGACAGGAGTCAAACTTCCTTATTAATGAGAACCCCAGGATGCCCAGGTTCTACACGCTTCCCAAGATCCACAAGAACCGGACCCCTCCACCGGGCAGACCCATTGTATCCGGCATTGGATCAGTTTTGGAACCCCTATCGCAGTTTTGCGATTGGTTCCTCAGACCGATTGTGAGGAAATCACATTCATATCTTAGAGACACTAAAGATGTCCTCTGCCTTCTTCGAGATCTGGAAGTCGACCCTACTGAGAGCCTACTTATAACAATGGATATAGAAGCTCTTTATACGAGCATTCCACAGAGAAGAACTTTGGAAGTAGTGGAACATCATCCGGAATATGGATTGGAATTTTATGACTCCCCAACATTTTGTGATGGAATGTGCCGAATTAGCACTAATGGAGAATTTTTTCGAATTTGAGGACTCCATCTACCATCAGATCACCGGAACATCGATGGGGAGTACTTTTGCCCCAAGTATGGCATGCCTCTATGTTCAGCAATTTGAGGAAGACTACATCCTCAATTCAAACAACCCATTCCTGAAAAACCTAAAAATTTGGAAGCGTTATATTGACGACGTGTTGATTGTATGGCACGGGACAGAGGAGAAAGCAGCAGAATTTGTCCAATGGGTCAATTCTAAAGATAACCATCTCAAATTCACATACACTATTGATAAGAACCACACAATCTTTTTGGATTTGGATATCACCATAACTCAAGAAGGGTTTACGACAAAAGTTCATAACAAAACTACAGATAGAAACAGTCTACTTCTCTTCAAGAGCTACCATCCCAGGGCCCTGAGACAAAATCTCCCGGTAGGCCAGTTCCTCCGAATACGACGGAACTGTTCAAACATAACAACGTTTGAAGAACAGGCGGGACAGCTGGAGAATAAACTTCTGGAACGTCACTATCCGAAGAAAATGGTGAGAAGAGCAATGAAACCGGCCAGAAATAATCCAAGAGAAGCATTATTAGAGGACGTGATAAAAGAAGACACCAAAAGACTAGTATGCATTACTACATACATCCCGGCTTCTAATACAGTACAGAAAATTGTGAGAAAAAACTGGCACATTCTAAACAGTGCGGGCAATCAGTGGCAACCACCTCTGTTCGCCTTCAGACGGAACCGGAGCCTGCGTGACGAATTGGTACACGCGAAGACACCAACAACTGACGAGGAAGATCAACAGACTTTGTGGACCCACTCACGACCCGTCGGTCACTTTTCATGTGGCAACTGCACGTCCTGCAGTCTTACCACCAACACCAAGCAGGTAGATATAGGGACCGGTAAACCTTGGCAGTTACGAGAGTTCAGTAACTGTAACACGGAGAACGTCGTGTACCTCCTAACCTGTCCCTGCGGCCTCAGATATGTAGGCATGACCACCAGAAAGATCAAGGTGCGCATTAGTGAACACCGGAGCACCATCCGGTGTAAAAAGACTAACACCAAACTGACACGCCACTTCACTGAGAAGAATCATAAAGAAACAGACCTGAGATGGTCTATTCTGGAAGTAATGAAAAACGCAAGTTTGATCTGACAAAAGCCTTACATTGGAGGGAACAACGATGGGTATTTCGCCTACGGTCCTGGCAGCAAGGTCTCAATGACTAAATTCCATGGCTCCAGATGGGACAATAGGAACCTCTAAATCATTACCTGCAGAGAAACATGCACTACCATACATCATTTATACATTATCTATCCAATGACCTATACTCCGCAAGGGCCATACAATTTACTCTTTAATGAACCTGTTCTTGAGTTCCAACAGGGTCGCATACATCCTGTATTGATCCCTATCCGGGTCCTTCAGTGACCCAGGTTAATAGCAAAAACTGTAGGATCAATTCTTTTATGTGCAGACAACCCTGTTTGAGAAACAATATCAACTGTGATCTTTAGTTCATATGTTAAAGCACTTCATCTTGCTTTTATTATTATTTTTTTCTCTTTCAGTGTCTTTAGTAGGGCTTCTATACAAATATATTTTGTATAAGGCATGGCCGCCAACACGGTGGCACCACTCACGCAAGTACAGATCGTAACTAGCTTAGTGGGCACTTGCACAGCTATGCCCCTCTGGATTGGCGGTCATGGATCTTTATCCAAGACCCCCTGCTTGAGGGTTCTGCCCTTTATCAGCCTATTCGTCAAAGGCATTTTTCCATTCATGCGCTACACTTTGCTTCATTGCGCATGCGCGGACACCTGCCACTATCTCTTTTCCGCGCTATACTCGGTTAAATTGAGCATGCGCGGATATCTGGCACTATGTCGATCCCGCTCACCACCAGTTGATACATTTCTGTCCTTCGCGCTTCAATCCGCCACATTGGACAAGCGCGTACACCGGTTTCGCCCCGAATCGGGCACTTGCAAGCATTAATTTAGGCAAGTGTGTATCTGATAAACACCACTTGTCACTTTGCCATTAACGCGCTGCACTTTACATTATGAGCATGCGCTAACACCGGCCACCTTTGAACCAGGCGAATGCATGCGGGACACAGGAAGTCACGCACCTGATTCGGGTTTCCCATAGCTTAGTCACAACTCACACTGAGCATGTGCACCCGGCCGCCATGATGGAACCAGGCTCCTATTTTAGTGACACAGGAAATCACACACCTGTTAATACTTTCATCATCTGCGAATCGCTTGACACCAATTTACTCGAATTGAGATACTATATATAGCTTGATCTCTTCCTCCTCACTTCTACATCGGGGAGGAACGGGAGCAGTCGCCTAGGAACCATATGGGAAACTTTCCTTGAAGCAGTAAGGGTTTGAATGAGGGCTGAGTGAACGTATGGTTGTTTTACCACTTCAAGTGTGAATGTGGTTGAATGTGATGCGAACTTTCTTCTGTCACAGACCACGATTTTCATGCCTATTGTGATTTGCTTTTCTTTTCAACAGGGTTTGACAACAGGGGTTTCCTCCCCTCCTTCCATGGGGCAAGTAGTTCTGATATTTAGGGTAAGAAGAGTGGGACTCGCGTTCTCACTTTACTTTCTTCTGGATTCATGTACACAAGTAGAGTGTCACATGTCACACGAGTAGTCACTCACGTTTTCATTGAAACAGTGCATGTATTGTGTTCGGTTCTTTACCACAACGAAGGTTTGTGGGTTCATATGTTTTTTAATATTTCTCTTTTCAGGCTTGAACTTAGAAGCCATCAAGTTGTGGAGAGTGACAAATATCACGCCCACACAGTGGTTTTCTCTTACTACTAGCTGGTAAGAACGGAGCCCTTTATGTTCTAATTAGGTCCTGATGAATGCCCTGGACCCAACTGGGCCAACGCGGCAGAAACATGTTGACCTCACACGCAACGGTTAGGGGACATTAATTCCCCCATACACCGTCTTTTGATTTTAATATCATATAGTTACCCTTCACATTAAAAACACAATAAGGTTAACTATAATGATTTTTAACTACACTCACTTTTTTATGGGCCCCCACTTAGTTTAGAAGTGCATCCCTGTCGTCAGGTGAATGCCCGCCCTCTATCAAACCAAGGTTTTAGAGGGCGAGGACTGGTCAATGATGAAGCATGACACCAGGTGGTGTGTGAGACCAGTCCGTTACATTTTATGAGATGTCTTCACTCGTAATGTAACCCACATCTCACAGTAGTTATTAAGTTAGGAGCAGCTTTTTGTGGTTAACATTTATTGTTGGAGGCTGCTAGCTCCTAAAAAACCCCGCGCCTCTTGTTCCCCTCTCCACACAGTGTGGAGCTTATGTGGTTTTCTGATTTTGTACAGCTGATGGCTGTTGGAACATTTTAGGGGTGAGCTCTTCCAAATGTTAGCAAGAAGTACTGATTACTTAAGGATCAGACTCTAAGAATTGACTGATATAGTGAATTCCCAGTCCCACTCAAGTAAATTGAGAGGAGCGGATCACGAATTGATCCAGCTCACCCACCCATTTACCCTACTTTTACCATGGATACAGAACTTTCGTTTGGGGAGGAGGTTCTAGCTGAGATCCTAAACGCCCCATCCCTGTTAGCTGAAACGGTGGTAGCTCAAACAGTAAAAAACTCTGATGAATGGGAAACATTGTCAGCAAAGAAAAAGGAACAAATACGTACAGCCCTCCATGGGGCATTTATGACAGAGTACCTCAGAAAAACACCGCTCCGAGAGGACTCATTGTCACCAATGAACCAAGGCTGTTTCTTAACAATAAGGAGTTCCGTACTAATTGGTTGTGTATTGCCTGGAAGTGTACCAAAGATTGGCTCATTTTGATCATCAACACCGCCAGGAAGTTGGCAGATGCCCTCCTGGTTGAGATTCAACAAAGCGAGTGCAGATTGAAAACAACAGTACATTTATCTGTCTTTAAGAAAAAGCTCGAAGAAATCAACAACGACCATACTGAATATAAAGACTATCATACACAATCGAAAGTGACAAAACTTAGAAAAGATGTGCAGAAGTTCAGCAGAGAAACATTGTACCCATACATTACAGACGAACATTATGACAAACCTATACAACAACAAATAGGTAAAAAACAACGGTTCAGACCCACCCCACTGAATTGGACTTTCAGCTCTGGGGACGAAAGGAGTGACAGCAGCAGTGACGAAAGCTCAGGACAACAGCAGAGTAGGCAACAGGGCTATCGCCAAACTATGGCCCAGCAACAACTACAACCCCCCCCTTTCGGATATTGGCAACAACTTTATTTCCCGCCAGGATTTAGCTTTCCACAATGCCCTCTGCCTTTTTTATACCGGGGCGGGGGCAGAGGCAGAGGCCGACAAAAAAGAAAGAACACAAGGGTACAGTGGGAAGACCAACAACCCACCACGGTAGTTACCAGGAGCAAAGGGAGGGCGAACATGCCGTCGACAAGCAGGGAATAACTAACATTGTTAACCTCAGTAAGCACATATTGACTACCGATGAGGAGATGGTCCTCACAAAAGGATTGGGTTTTGTCCCCACACCCAGGAATGATCCCTTTGTACTTCACACAGAACTTGCACAGTTCTTTAGAAAAATCAAGCTGCGCGACTATTTCGGTACTGATGAGGATAAAACCGAAGAAAGAATGACGACGGGTCTTAGAAAGAAGTCAACCTTTCAGCCACCTGCCCAAAATATCTCTTGCCAAGTATTAGCCTTTGAAGAGGCAGTACTCAATGAGATCGAGAATATCAACTTCCAGAGTACCAAGGGATTTCAAAACCTTACAAAAAATGAACATATGGCACTGCGGAGCCTGAAGGACAATCAGGATCTCGTGATTAAATCTGCGGACAAAGGGGGAGCTATTGTGATTATGGACCAGGAGATGTACCAAGAAGAGTGTAAAAGACTTCTCTCAGACACAGCTAGCTATGCCATACACAGAAATGACCCAACCGGCCCCCTGATGACAAGAATCAAAAACATGGTAGAGGAGGCTTTTACCAATGATTGGATCACCAGACAGGAGTCAAACTTCCTTATTAACGAGAACCCCAGGATGCCCAGGTTCTACACGCTTCCCAAGATCCACAAGAACCGGACCCCTCCACCGGGCAGACCCATTGTATCCGGCATTGGATCAGTTTTGGAACCCCTATCGCAGTTTTGCGATTGGTTCCTCAGACCGATTGTGAGGAAATCACATTCATATCTTAGAGACACTAAAGATGTCCTCTGCCTTCTTCGAGATCTGGAAGTCGACCCTACTGAGAGCCTACTTATAACAATGGATATAGAAGCTCTTTATACGAGCATTCCACAGAGAAGAACTTTGGAAGTAGTGGAACATCATCCGGAATATGGATTGGAATTTTATGACTCCCCAACATTTTGTGATGGAATGTGCCGAATTAGCACTAATGGAGAATTTTTTCGAATTTGAGGACTCCATCTACCATCAGATCACCGGAACATCGATGGGGAGTACTTTTGCCCCAAGTATGGCATGCCTCTATGTTCAGCAATTTGAGGAAGACTACATCCTCAATTCAAACAACCCATTCCTGAAAAACCTAAAAATTTGGAAGCGTTATATTGACGACGTGTTGATTGTATGGCACGGGACAGAGGAGAAAGCAGCAGAATTTGTCCAATGGGTCAATTCTAAAGATAACCATCTCAAATTCACATACACTATTGATAAGAACCACACAATCTTTTTGGATTTGGATATCACCATAACTCAAGAAGGGTTTACGACAAAAGTTCATAACAAAACTACAGATAGAAACAGTCTACTTCTCTTCGAGAGCTACCATCCCAGGGCCCTGAGACAAAATCTCCCGGTAGGCCAGTTCCTCCGAATACGACGGAACTGTTCAAACATAACAACGTTTGAAGAACAGGCGGGACAGCTGGAGAATAAACTTCTGGAACGTCACTATCCGAAGAAAATGGTGAGAAGAGCAATGAAACCGGCCAGAAATAATCCAAGAGAAGCATTATTAGAGGACGTGATAAAAGAAGACACCAAAAGACTAGTATGCATTACTACATACATCCCGGCTTCTAATACAGTACAGAAAATTGTGAGAAAAAACTGGCACATTCTAAACAGTGCGGGCAATCAGTGGCAACCACCTCTGTTCGCCTTCAGACGGAACCGGAGCCTGCGTGACGAATTGGTACACGCGAAGACACCAACAACTGACGAGGAAGATCAACAGACTTTGCGGACCCACTCACGACCCGTCGGTCACTTTTCATGTGGCAACTGCACGTCCTGCAGTCTTACCACCAACACCAAGCAGGTAGATATAGGGACCGGTAAACCTTGGCAGTTACGAGAGTTCAGTAACTGTAACACGGAGAACGTCGTGTACCTCCTAACCTGTCCCTGCGGCCTCAGATATGTAGGCATGACCACCAGAAAGATCAAGGTGCGCATTAGTGAACACCGGAGCACCATCCGGTGTAAAAAGACTAACACCAAACTGACACGCCACTTCACTGAGAAGAATCATAAAGAAACAGACCTGAGATGGTCTATTCTGGAAGTAATGAAAAACGCAAGTTTGATCTGACAAAAGCCTTACATTGGAGGGAACAACGATGGGTATTTCGCCTACGGTCCTGGCAGCAAGGTCTCAATGACTAAATTCCATGGCTCCAGATGGGACAATAGGAACCTCTAAATCATTACCTGCAGAGAAACATGCACTACCATACATCATTTATACATTATCTATCCAATGA
Organism: Calotriton arnoldi; assembly: GCA_963921515.1. Taxonomy (NCBI): domain Eukaryota; kingdom Metazoa; phylum Chordata; class Amphibia; order Caudata; family Salamandridae; genus Calotriton; species Calotriton arnoldi. The sequence continues at coordinate 2,114,324 of CAWUFW010001700.1, read as the reverse complement.
CCTATACTCCGCAAGGGCCATACAATTTACTCTTTAATGAACCTGTTCTTGAGTTCCAACAGGGTCGCATACATCCTGTATTGATCCCTATCCGGGTCCTTCAGTGACCCAGGTTAATAGCAAAAACTGTAGGATCAATTCTTTTATGTGCAGACAACCCTGTTTGAGAAACAATATCAACTGTGATCTTTAGTTCATATGTTAAAGCACTTCATCTTGCTTTTATTATTATTTTTTTCTCTTTCAGTGTCTTTAGTAGGGCTTCTATACAAATATATTTTGTATAAGGCATGGCCGCCAACACGGTGGCACCACTCACGCAAGTACAGATCGTAACTAGCTTAGTGGGCACTTGCACAGCTATGCCCCTCTGGATTGGCGGTCATGGATCTTTATCCAAGACCCCTGCTTGAGGGTTCTGCCCTTTATCAGCCTATTCGTCAAAGGCATTTTTCCATTCATGCGCTACACTTTGCTTCATTGCGCATGCGCGGACACCTGCCACTATCTCTTTTCCGCGCTATACTCGGTTAAATTGAGCATGCGCGGATATCTGGCACTATGTCGATCCCGCTCACCACCAGTTGATACATTTCTGTCCTTCGCGCTTCAATCCGCCACATTGGACAAGCGCGTACACCGGTTTCGCCCGAATCGGGCACTTGCAAGCATTAATTTAGGCAAGTGTGTATCTGATAAACACCACTTGTCACTTTGCCATTAACGCGCTGCACTTTACATTATGAGCATGCGCTAACACCGGCCACCTTTGAACCAGGCGAATGCATGCGGGACACAGGAAGTCACGCACCTGATTCGGGTTTCCCATAGCTTAGTCACAACTCACACTGAGCATGTGCACCCGGCCGCCATGATGGAACCAGGCTCCTATTTTAGTGACACAGGAAATCACACACCTGTTAATACTTTCATCATCTGCGAATCGCTTGACACCAATTTACTCGAATTGAGATACTATATATAGCTTGATCTCTTCCTCCTCACTTCTACATCGGGGAGGAACGGGAGCAGTCGCCTAGGAACCATATGGGAAACTTTCCTTGAAGCAGTAAGGGTTTGAATGAGGGCTGAGTGAACGTATGGTTGTTTTACCACTTCAAGTGTGAATGTGGTTGAATGTGATGCGAACTTTCTTCTGTCACAGACCACGATTTTCATGCCTATTGTGATTTGCTTTTTCTTTCAACAGGGTTTGACAACAGGGGTTTCCTCCCCTCCTTCCATGGGGCAAGTAGTTCTGATATTTAGGGTAAGAAGAGTGGGACTCGCGTTCTCACTTTACTTTCTTCTGGATTCATGTACACAAGTAGAGTGTCACATGTCACACGAGTAGTCACTCACGTTTTCATTGAAACAGTGCATGTATTGTGTTCGGTTCTTTACCACAACGAAGGTTTGTGGGTTCATATGTTTTTTAATATTTCTCTTTTCAGGCTTGAACTTAGAAGCCATCAAGTTGTGGAGAGTGACAAATATCACGCCCACACAGTGGTTTTCTCTTACTACTAGCTGGTAAGAACGGAGCCCTTTATGTTCTAATTAGGTCCTGATGAATGCCCTGGACCCAACTGGGCCAACGCGGCAGAAACATGTTGACCTCACACGCAACGGTTAGGGGACATTAATTCCCCCATACACCGTCTTTTGATTTTAATATCATATAGTTACCCTTCACATTAAAAACACAATAAGGTTAACTATAATGATTTTTAACTACACTCACTTTTTTATGGGCCCCCACTTAGTTTAGAAGTGCATCCCTGTCGTCAGGTGAATGCCCGCCCTCTATCAAACCAAGGTTTTAGAGGGCGAGGACTGGTCAATGATGAAGCATGACACCAGGTGGTGTGTGAGACCAGTCCGTTACATTTTATGAGATGTCTTCACTCGTAATGTAACCCACATCTCACAGTAGTTATTAAGTTAGGAGCAGCTTTTTGTGGTTAACATTTATTGTTGGAGGCTGCTAGCTCCTAAAAAACCCCGCGCCTCTTGTTCCCCTCTCCACACAGTGTGGAGCTTATGTGGTTTTCTGATTTTGTACAGCTGATGGCTGTTGGAACATTTTAGGGGTGAGCTCTTCCAAATGTTAGCAAGAAGTACTGATTACTTAAGGATCAGACTCTAAGAATTGACTGATATAGTGAATTCCCAGTCCCACTCAAGTAAATTGAGAGGAGCGGATCACGAATTGATCCAGCTCACCCACCCATTTACCCTACTTTTACCATGGATACAGAACTTTCGTTTGGGGAGGAGGTTCTAGCTGAGATCCTAAACGCCCCATCCCTGTTAGCTGAAACGGTGGTAGCTCAAACAGTAAAAAACTCTGATGAATGGGAAACATTGTCAGCAAAGAAAAAGGAACAAATACGTACAGCCCTCCATGGGGCATTTATGACAGAGTACCTCAGAAAAACACCGCTCCGAGAGGACTCATTGTCACCAATGAACCAAGGCTGTTTCTTAACAATAAGGAGTTCCGTACTAATTGGTTGTGTATTGCCTGGAAGTGTACCAAAGATTGGCTCATTTTGATCATCAACACCGCCAGGAAGTTGGCAGATGCCCTCCTGGTTGAGATTCAACAAAGCGAGTGCAGATTGAAAACAACAGTACATTTATCTGTCTTTAAGAAAAAGCTCGAAGAAATCAACAACGACCATACTGAATATAAAGACTATCATACACAATCGAAAGTGACAAAACTTAGAAAAGATGTGCAGAAGTTCAGCAGAGAAACATTGTACCCATACATTACAGACGAACATTATGACAAACCTATACAACAACAAATAGGTAAAAAACAACGGTTCAGACCCACCCCACTGAATTGGACTTTCAGCTCTGGGGACGAAAGGAGTGACAGCAGCAGTGACGAAAGCTCAGAACAACAGCAGAGTAGGCAACAGGGCTATCGCCAAACTATGGCCTAGCAACAACTACAACCCCCCCCTTTCGGATATTGGCAACAACCTTATTTCCCGTCAGGATTTGGCTTTCCACAATGCCCTCCGCCTTTTTTATACCGGGGCGGGGGCAGAGGCAGAGGCCGACAAAAAAGAAAGAACACAAGGGTACAGTGGGAAGACCAACAACCCACCACGGTAGTTACCAGGAGCAAAGGGAGGGCGAACATGCCCTCGACAAGCAGGGAATAACTAACATTGTTAACCTCAGTAAGCACATATTGACTACCGATGAGGAGATGGTCCTCTCAAAAGGTTTGGGTTTTGTCCCCACACCCAGGAATGATCCCTTTGTACTTCACACAGAACTTGCACAGTTCTTTAGAAAAATCAAGCTGCGCGACTATTTCGGTACTGATGAGGATAAAACCGAAGAAAGAATGACGACAGGTCTTAGAAAGAAGTCAACCTTTCAGCCACCTGCCCAAAATATCTCTTGCCAAGTATTAGCCTTTGAAGAGGCAGTACTCAATGAGATCGAGAATATCAACTTCCAGAGTAACAAGGGATTTCAAAACCTTACAAAAAATGAACATATGGCACTGCGGAGCCTGAAGGACAATCACGATCTCGTGATTAAACCTGCGGACAAAGGGGGAGCTATTGTGATTATGGACCAGGAGATGTACCAAGAAGAGTGTAAAAGACTTCTCTCAGACACAGCTAGCTATGCCATACACAGAAATGACCCAACCGGCCCCCTGATGACAAGAATCAAAAACATGGTAGAGGAGGCTTTTACCAACGATTGGATCACCAGACAGGAGGCAAACTTCCTTATTAACGAGAACCCCAGGATGCCCAGGTTCTACACGCTTCCCAAGATCCACAAGAACCGGACCCCTCCACCGGGCAGACCCATTGTATCCGGCATTGGATCAGTTTTGGAACCCCTATCGCAGTTTTGCGATTGGTTCCTCAGACCGATTGTGAGGAAATCACATTCATATCTTAGAGACACTAAAGATGTCCTCTGCCTTCTTCGAGATCTGGAAGTCGACCCTACTGAGAGCCTACTTATAACAATGGATATAGAAGCTCTTTATACGAGCATTCCACAGAGAAGAACTTTGGAAGTAGTGGAACATCATCCGGAATATGGATTGGAATTTTATGACTCCCCAACATTTTGTGATGGAATGTGCCGAATTAGCACTAATGGAGAATTTTTTCGAATTTGAGGACTCCATCTACCATCAGATCACCGGAACATCGATGGGGAGTACTTTTGCCCCAAGTATGGCATGCCTCTATGTTCAGCAATTTGAGGAAGACTACATCCTCAATTCAAACAACCCATTCCTGAAAAACCTAAAAATTTGGAAGCGTTATATTGACGACGTGTTGATTGTATGGCACGGGACAGAGGAGGAAGCAGCAGAATTTGTCCAATGGGTCAATTCTAAAGATAACCATCTCAAATTCACATACACTATTGATAAGAACCACGCAATCTTTTTGGATTTGGATATCACCATAACTCAAGAAGGGTTTACGACAAAAGTTCATAACAAAACTACAGATAGAAACAGTCTACTTCTCTTCGAGAGCTACAATCCTAGGGCCCTGAGACAAAATCTCCCGGTAGGCCAGTTCCTCCGAATACGACGGAACTGTTCAAACATAACAACGTTTGAAGAACAGGCGGGACAGCTGGAGAATAAACTTCTGGAACGTCACTATCCGAAGAAAATGGTGGGAAGAGCAATGAAACGGGCCAGAAATAATCCAAGAGAAGCATTATTAGAGGACGTGATAAAAGAAGACACCAAAAGACTAGTATGCGTTACTACATACATCCCGGCTTCTAATACAGTACAGAAAATTGTGAGAAAAAACTGGCACATTCTAAACAGTGCGGGCAATCAGTGGCAACCACCTCTGTTCGCCTTCAGACGGAACCGGAGCCTGCGTGACGAATTGGTACATGCGAAGACACCAACAACTGACGAGGAAGATCAACAGACTTTGTGGACCTACTCACGACCCGTCGGTCACTTTTCATGTGGCAACTGCACGTCCTGCAGTCTTACCACCAACACCAAGGAGGTAGATATAGGGACCGGTAAATCTTGGCAGTTACGAGAGTTCAGTAACTGTAACACGGAGAACGTCGTGTACCTCCTAACCTGTCCCTGCGGCCTCAGATATGTAGGCATGACCACCAGAAAGATCAAGGTGCGCATTAGTGAACACCGGAGCACCATCCGGTGTAAAAAGATTAACACCAAACTGACACGCCACTTCACTGACCAGAATCATAAAGAAACAGACCTGAGATGGTCTATTCTGGAAGTAATGAAAAAACGCAAGTTTGATCTGACAAAAGCCTTACATTGGAGGGAACAACGATGGGTATTTCGCCTACGGTCCTGGCAGCAAGGTCTCAATGACCAAATTCCTTGGCTCCAGATGGGACAATAGGAACCTCTAAATCATTACCTGCAGAGAAACATGCACTACCATACATCATTTATACATTATCTATCCAATGACCTATACTCCGCAAGGGCCGTACAATTTACTCTTTAATGAACCTGTTCTTGAGTTCCAACAGGGTCGCATACATCCTGTATTGATCCCTATCCGGGTCCTTCAGTGACCCAGGTTAATAGCAAAAAACTGTAGGATCAATTCTTTTATGTGCAGACAACCCTGTTTGAGAAACAATATCAACTGTGATCTTTAGTTCATATGTTAAAGCACTTCATCTTGCTTTTATTATTATTTTTTTCTCTTTCAGTATCTTTAGTAGGGCTTCTATACAAATATATTTTGTATAAGGCATGGCCGCCAACACGGTGGCACCACTCACGCAAGTACAGATCGTAACTAGCTTAGTGGGCACTTGCACAGCTATGCCCCTCTGGATTGGCGGTCACGGATCTTTATCCAAGACCCCCTGCTTGAGGGTTCTGCCCTTTATCAGCCTATTCGTCAAAGGCATTTTTCCATTCACGCGCTACACTTTGCTTCATTGCGCATGCGCGGACACCTGCCACTATCTCTTTTCCGCGCTATACTCGGTTAAATTGAGCATGCGCGGATATCTGGCACTATGTCGAGCCCGCTCACCACCAGTTGATACATTTCTGTCCTTCGCGCTTCAGTCCGCCACATTGGACAAGCGCGTACACCGGTTTCGCCCGAATCGGGCACTTGCAAGCATTAATTTAGGCAAGTGTGTATCTGATAAACACCACTTGTCACTTTGCCATTAACGCGCTGCACTTTACATTATGAGCATGCGCTAACACCGGCCACCTTTGAACCAGGCGAATGCATGCGGGACACAGGAAGTCATGCACCTGATTCGGGTTTCCCATAGCTTAGTCACAACTCACACTGAGCATGTGCACCCGGCCGCCATGATGGAACCAGGCTCCTATTTTAGTGACACAGGAAATCACACACCTGTTAATACTTTCATCATCTGCGAATCGCTTGACACCAATTTACTCAAATTGAGATACTATATATAGCTTGATCTCTTCCTCCTCACTTCTACATCGGGGAGGAACGGGAGCAGTCGCCTAGGAACCATATGGGAAACTTTCCTTGAAGCAGTAAGGGTTTGAATGAGGGCTGAGTGAATGTATGGTTGTTTTACCACTTCAAGTGTGAATGTGGTTGAATGTGATGTGAACTTTCTTCTGTCACAGACCACGATTTTCATGCCTATTGTGATTTGTGATTTGTGTTTCTTTCAACAGGGTTTGACAACAGGGGTTTCCCTCCCCTCCTTCCATGGGGCAAGTAGTTCTGATATTTAGGGTAAGAAGAGTGGGACTCGCGTTCTCACTTTACTTTCTTCTGGATTCATGTACACAAGTAGAGTGTCACATGTCACACGAGTAGTCACTCACGTTTTCATTGAAACAGTGCATGTATTGTGTTCGGTTCTTTACCACAACAAAGGTTTGTGGGTTCATATGTTTTTTAATATTTCTCTTTTCAGGCTTGAACTTAGAAGCCATCAAGTTGTGGAGAGTGACAATTATCACGCCCACACAGTGGTTTTCTCTTACTACTAGCTGGTAAGAACGGAGCCCTTTATGTTCTAATTAGGACCTGATGAATGCCCTGGACCCAACTGGGCCAACACGGCAGAAACATGTTGACCTCACACGCAACGGTTAGGGGACATTAATTCCCCCATACACCGTCTTTTGATTTTAATATCATATAGTTACCCTTCACATTAAAAACACAATAAGGTTAACTATAATGATTTTTAACTACACTCACTTTTTTATGGGCCCCCACTTAGTTTAGAAGTGCATCCCTGTCGTCAGGTGAATGCCCGCCCTCTATCAAACCAAGGTTTTAGAGGGCGAGGACTGGTCAATGATGAAGCATGACACCAGGTGGTGTGTGAGACCAGTCCGTTACATTTTATGAGATGTCTTCACTCGTAATGTAACCCACATCTCACAGTAGTTATTAAGTTAGGAGCAGCTTTTTGTGGTTAACATTTATTGTTGGAGGCTGCTAGCTCCTAAAAAACCCAGCGCCTCTTGTTCCCCTCTCCACACAGTGTGGAGCTTATGTGGTTTTCTGATTTTGTACAGCTGATGGCTGTGGGAACATTTTAGGGGTGATCTCTTCCAAATGTTAGAAAGAAGTACTGATTACTTAAGGATCAGACTCTAAGAATTGACTGATATAGTGAATTCCCAGTCCCACTCAAGTAAATTGAGAGGAGCGGATCACAAATTGATCCAGCTCACCCACCCATTTACCCTACTTTTACCATGGATACAGAACTTTCGTTTGGGGAGGAGGTTCTAGCTGAGATCCTAAACGCCCCATCCCTGTTAGCTGAAACGGTGGTAGCTCAAACAGTAAAAAACTCTGACGAATGGGAAACATTGTCAGCAAAGAAAAAGGAACAAATACGTACAGCCCTCCATGGGGCATTTATGACAGAGTACCTCAGAAAAAACACCGCTCCGAGAGGACTCATTGTCACCAATGAACCAAGGCTGTTTCTTAACAATAAGGAGTTCCGTACTAATTGGTCGTGTATTGCCTGGAAGTGTACCAAAGATTGGCTCATTTTGATCATCAACACCGCCAGGAAGTTGGCAGATGCCCTCCTGGTTGAGATTCAACAAAGCGAGTGCAGATTGAAAACAACAGTACAGTTATCTGTCTTTAAGAAAAAGCTCGAAGAAATCAACAACGACCATACTGAATATAAAGACTATCTTACACAATCGAAAGTGACAAAACTTAGAAAAGATGTGCAGAAGTTCAGCAGAGAATCAGTGTACCCATACATTATAGACGAACATTATGACAAACCTATACAACAACAAATAGGTAAAAAAAACAACGGTTCAGACCCACCCCACTGAATTGGACTTTCAGCTCTGGGGACGAAAGGAGTGACAGCAGCAGTGACGAAAGCTCAGGACAACAGCAGAGTAGGCAACAGGGCTATCGCCAAACTATGGCCCAGCAACAACTACAACCCCCCCCTTTCGGATATTGGCAACAACTTTATTTCCCGCCAGGATTTAGCTTTCCACAATGCCCTCTGCCTTTTTTATACCGGGGCGGGGGCAGAGGCAGAGGCCGACAAAAAAGAAAGAACACAAGGGTACAGTGGGAAGACCAACAACCCACCACGGTAGTTACCAGGAGCAAAGGGAGGGCGAACATGCCGTCGACAAGCAGGGAATAACTAACATTGTTAACCTCAGTAAGCACATATTGACTACCGATGAGGAGATGGTCCTCACAAAAGGATTGGGTTTTGTCCCCACACCCAGGAATGATCCCTTTGTACTTCACACAGAACTTGCACAGTTCTTTAGAAAATCAAGCTGCGCGACTATTTCGGTACTGATGAGGATAAAACCGAAGAAAGAATGACGACGGGTCTTAGAAAGAAGTCAACCTTTCAGCCACCTGCCCAAAATATCTCTTGCCAAGTATTAGCCTTTGAAGAGGCAGTACTCAATGAGATCGAGAATATCAACTTCCAGAGTACCAAGGGATTTCAAAACCTTACAAAAAATGAACATATGGCACTGCGGAGCCTGAAGGACAATCAGGATCTCGTGATTAAACCTGCGGACAAAGGGGGAGCTATTGTGATTATGGACCAGGAGATGTACCAAGAAGAGTGTAAAAGACTTCTCTCAGACATAGCTAGCTATGCCATACACAAAAATGACCCAACCGGCCCCCTGATGACAAGAATCAAAAACATGGTAGAAGAGGCTTTTACCAACGATTGGATCACCAGACAGGAGGCAAACTTCCTTATTAACGAGAACCCCAGGATGCCCAGGTTCTACACGCTTCCCAAGATCCACAAGAACCGGACCCCTCCACCGGGCAGACCCATTGTATCCGGCATTGGATCAGTTTTGGAACCCCTATCGCAGTTTTGCGATTGGTTCCTCAGACCGATTGTGAGGAAATCACATTCATATCTTAGAGACACTAAAGATGTCCTCTGCCTTCTTCGAGATCTGGAAGTCAACCCTACTGAGAGCCTACTTATAACAATGGATATAGAAGCTCTTTATACGAGCATTCCACAGAGAAGAACTTTGGAAGTAGTGGAACACATCATCCGGAATATGGATTGGAATTTTTTGACTCCCCAACATTTTGTGATGGAATGTGCCGAATTAGCACTAATGGAGAATTTTTTCGAATTTGAGGACTCCATCTACCATTAGATCACCGGAACATCGATGGGGAGTACTTTTGCCCCAAGTATGGCATGCCTCTATGTTCAGCAATTTGAGGAAGACTACATCCTCAATTCAAACAACCCATTCCTGAAAAACCTAAAAATTTGGAAGCATTATATTGACGACGTGTTGATTGTATGGCACGGGACAGAGGAGGAAGCAGCAGAATTTGTCCAATGGGTCAATTCTAAAGATAGCCATCTCAAATTCACATACACTATTGATAAGAACCACGCAATCGTTTTGGATTTGGATATCACCATAACTCAAGAAGGGTTTACGACAAAAGTTCATAACAAAACTACAGATAGAAACAGTCTACTTCTCTTCGAGAGCGACCATCCCAGGGCCCTGAGACAAAATCTCCCGGTAGGCCAGTTCCTCCGAATACGACGGAACTGTTCAAACATAACAACGTTTGAAGAACAGGTGGGACAGCTGGAGAATAAACTTCTGGAACGTCACTATCCAAAGAAAATGGTGAGAAGAGCAATGAAACGGGCCAGAAATAATCCAAGAGAAGCATTATTAGAGGACGTGATAAAAGAAGACACCAAAAGACTAGTATGCGTTACTACATACATCCCGGCTTCTAATACAGTACAGAAAATTGTGAGAAAAAACTGGCACATTCTAAACAGTGCGGGCAATCAGTGGCAACCACCTCTGTTCGCCTTCAGACGGAACCGGAGCCTGCGTGACGAATTGGTACACGCGAAGACACCAACAACTGACGAGGAAGATCAACAGACTTTGTGGACCCACTCACGACCCGTCGGTCACTTTTCATGTGGCAACTGCACGTCCTGCAGTCTTACCACCAACACCAAGGAGGTAGATATAGGGACCGGTAAACCTTGGCAGTTACGAGAGTTCAGTAACTGTAACACGGAGAACGTCGTGTACCTCCTAACCTGTCCCTGCGGCCTCAGATATGTAGGCATGACCACCAGAAAGATCAAGGTGCGCATTAGTGAACACCGGAGCACCATCCGGTGTAAAAAGACTAACACCAAACTGACACGCCACTTCACTGAGAAGAATCATAAAGAAACAGACCTGAGATGGTCTATTCTGGAAGTAATGAAAAAACGCAAGTTTGATCTGACAAAAGCCTTACATTGGAGGGAACAACGATGGGTATTTCGCCTACGGTCCTGGCAGCAAGGTCTCAATGACGAAATTCCATGGCTCCAGATGGGACAATAGGAACCTCTAAATCATTACCTGCAGAGAAACATGCACTACCATACATCATTTATACATTATCTATCCAATGACCTATACTCCGCAAGGGCCATACAATTTACTCTTTAATGAACCTGTTCTTGAGTTCCAACAGGGTCGCATACATTCTGTATTGATCCCTATCCGGGTCCTTCAGTGACCCAGGTTAATAGCAAAAACTGTAGGATCAATTCTTTTATGTGCAGACAACCCTGTTTGAGAAACAATATCAACTGTGATCTTTAGTTCATATGTTAAAGCACTTCATCTTGCTTTTATTATTATTTTTTTCTCTTTCAGTGTCTTTAGTAGGGCTTCTATACAAATATATTTTGTATAAGGCATGGCCGCCAACACGGTGGCACCACTCACGCAAGTACAGATCGTAACTAGCTTAGTGGGCACTTGCACAGCTATGCCCCTCTGGATTGGCGGTCACGGATCTTCATCCAAGACCCCCTGCTTGAGGGTTCTGCCCTTTATCAGCCTATTCGTCAAAGGCATTTTTCCATTCACGCGCTACAATTTGCTTCATTGCGCATGCACGGACACCTGCCACTATCTCTTTTCCGCGCTATACTCGGTTAAATTGAGCATGCGCGGATATCTGGCACTATGTCGATCCCGCTCATCACCAGTTGATACATTTCTGTCCTTCGCGCTTCAATCCGCCACATTGGACAAGCGCGTACACCGGTTTCGCCCGAATCGGGCACTTGCAACCATTAATTTAGGCAAGTGTGTATCTGATAAACACCACTTGTCACTTTGCCATTAACGCGCTGTACTTTACATTATGAGCATGCGCTAACACCGGCCACCTTTGAACCAGGCGAATGCATGCGGAACACAGGAAGTCACGCACCTGATTCGGGTTTCCCATAGCTTAGTCACAACTCACACTGAGCATGTGCACCCGGCCGCCATGATGGAACCAGGCTCCTATTTTAGTGACACAGGAAATCACACACCTGTTAATACTTTCATCATCTGCGAATCGCTTGACACCAATTTACTCGAATTGAGATACTATATATAGCTTGATCTCTTCCTCCTCACTTCTACATCGGGGAGGAACGGGAGCAGTCGCCTAGGAACCATATGGGAAACTTTCCTTGAAGCAGTAAGGGTTTGAATGAGGGCTGAGTAAATGTATGCTTGTTTTACCACTTCAAGTGTGAATGTGGTTGAATGTGATGCGAACTTTCTTCTGTCACAGACCACGATTTTCATGCCTATTGTGATTTGTGATTTGTGTTTCTTTCAACAGGGTTTGACAACAGGGGTTTCCCCTCCCCTCCTTCCATGGGGCAAGTAGTTCTGATATTTAGGGTAAGAAGAGTGGGACTCGCGTTCTCACTTTACTTTCTTCTGGATTCATGTACACAAGTAGAGTGTCACTTGTCACACGAGTAGTCACTCACGTTTTCATTGAAACAGTGCATGTATTGTGTTCGGTTCTTTACCACAACGAAGGTTTGTGGGTTCATATGTTTTTTAATATTTCTCTTTTCAGGCTTGAACTTAGAAGCCATCAAGTTGTGGAGAGTGACAATTATCACGCCCACACAGTGGTTTTCTCTTACTACTAGCTGGTAAGAACGGAGCCCTTTATGTTCTAATTAGGTCCTGATGAATGCCCTGGACCCAACTGGGCCAACGCGGCAGAAACATGTTGACCTCACACGCAACGGTTAGGGGACATTAATTCCCCGATACACCGTCTTTTGATTTTAATATCATATAGTTACCCTTCACATTAAAAACACAATAAGGTTAACTATAATGATTTTTAACTACACTCACTTTTTTATGGGCCCCCACTTAGTTTAGAAGTGCATCCCTGTCGTCAGGTGAATGCCCGCCCTCTATCAAACCAAGGTTTTAGAGGGCGAGGACTGGTCAATGATGAAGCATGACACCAGGTGGTGTGTGAGACCAGTCCGTTACATTTTATGAGATGTCTTCACTCGTAATGTAACCCACATCTCACAGTAGTTATTAAGTTAGGAGCAGCTTTTTGTGGTTAACATTTATTGTTGGAGGCTGCTAGCTCCTAAAAAAAACCCCGCGCCTCTTGTTCCCCTCTCCACACAGTGTGGGGCTTATGTGGTTGTCTCATCTCCCAGGCTAGCCAGTCCCGGTGCCTGCATCAGGTACTGCGCTGCATCAATTCTAGAGCCCACCTTCACATACGAATGCCCCATACACTGGCCAGCAGACAAAGGGCAGCCAGGGAATTTTTTGGCATCTCCGGCTTCCCACGTGTGCTGGGTGCAATTGACTGTACCCATGTGGCCCTTCAGCCACCCCGCCACATTGCACACATATACTGCAACAGACACTGATGGTATTCCATCAATGTGCAGGCTGTCTGTGATGCCAGTGGGAGATTCTCAGATGTGCATGCAGCGTTTCCAGGCAGTACCCATGACAGCTTCAGTATTCCGTATGTCACCTCTTGCCCGGCGGTTGGCTGCGGGAGAATATGGCAACATGTGGTTACTGGGTAAGTACCAAGTACTAAAAAGAGTGATGTGTGCTTATGAAAGGGCTCAGTTACAATACCCTTGCGCTGCCAGTACGTCACTGTATCACATATGAAAAGTGACGCACTGGTGGCACAAGGGGCCTGTCAAGAAGCCCAGTAATGAATGAATGCCACCTTATATCAACAACCATTCTACAATAAGAATCACCAAGCCACATACATGGTCACAACAGACACTGCATGTACTAAGTAAAGATCATGTTCTGTTCAAATTTCATTTGGAAATGTAACCTATTGCCCTATCTTCCCTCCTTAGGCGATGCTGGCTATGCACTCTCCCCTCAACTCCTCACATCGTACAGACATCCAACCACTGTACCTCAGCGTAGGTACAATCAGGCACACATACGAACTCGAGCCATCATAGAGCGCACTTTTGGTCTGTTGAAGTCGCGTTTCAGATGTCTCAGCCGTACAGGGGTGTGCCGACGTACTCCCCTGAAGTTGTGTGCAAGATCATTATGGCCTGTTGTGTGTTGCACAATATTGCTTTAACACATGGCTTACAGATACCTCTTGAACCTCGGCTAGCTCTGAATCCGGGCAGCCGGGCCATTGCACATAACCGAGGTCAGGGTATGCAAGTCCGTGATCAGCTGGTTGCCACGTTTTTCACGTGAGCAACCTGATGTGTCATGGACAAAATGTGGTTTGCTGTCTGTTGTCAATGATGAAAAATGGATATTTACCACTCTGTCCAAAAAATCCATCCTGAGACAACTTTGCAAACCACACTAACTGTATGTCAGCCACAACTGTTGACATGAGTCAAAAGATTGACCGTGCTTCAGGTCATGTGCCAATGTCAGCAATCAGTGTAGTGGATTTCCCAAGGAGTCTATTGACTCAGAGGATGAGATGTACATGTTCTGAGAGACCCTCCTGTACCTTTTGACAATGGGAGTCTGTATGTAAAAAGTGCATGACTATAGGATTTTTGATAGTTGGCCCCCAAATGATTAGCATACACCAATTATGTTGGTCCCACAACGTGAGTGATGATGTTGTGGCTGAATATGCCACTATGTGTCTGGGAAGTACAGCACTGCTACCCCCTTATACACTGTAACACTACAGACAACTCTTGTGTTGATCACTAAATATGGACTACATGTACCATAATGCAAAGCATTTGAGAAGTAAACTGGGGTGTGATGTTGTGCCAGCCCCCCTCATCCCCTTGTCCCAGCCCAAATCTCATTACATGGTCTGTTCTCCCTTTTGTTTCATGTGTAAGAATTAATCTTACACAGTCATTAAATTTTTATCTGCTACAGAATAATAGGATGGCAGTGGATTTGTTCTGTGGTTGTGGATGACTCAGAATGAACACAAAATGGTTGACAACTACTTCCTGTGATGTATTTCCTGTCTCCCACTTCCTGTAATTGATTTCCTAAATGAAAATTTGGGTTCTGGGTAGTTTTCGGAGATTACGGCCCGAAAACGCAATTTCCGCATGCGCAGTGTACGCTGCGCATGCGCAGCGTAATCTGCGATAGCGTAGCGTACTTTGCGCATGCGCAGAGTACTTTGCGATAGCGTTGCGTACTCTGCGCATGCGGAAAGTCCATTTTCGGGCCGTAAACTCCGAAATTTAACCAGAAACCTAATTTTCATATGGGAAATCACATACAGGAAGTGGGGGACAGGAAATACATCACAGGAAGTTGATGACAGACATTTAGGGGCCGATTCCGATTCGGGCCGGAAATCTCTCCGACCGAGCCGGACCCGGAGAGATTTCCGACCGAATCGGACCTGTGCAGCCCGACCGAACGAGTACGATGCGTCCGTATGCTATCGTACTCGAGTCGGACGGACTCCCATTGAAGTCAATGGGAGCCGGTCGTACAACGCGTACGCGGGCTCCCATTGCCTCAATGGGTGCGAGGCGAACAAGGGCGCCCCTACAGCGGGTACGCGGCGAAGCGACTCGCGCCGTACACGCACAGGTAGGGGGACCCATGGGTCCCCCTGTGTGCGACTCGCACGGCTACGCGTACAGGGGGTCCGACACGGACCCCCGGAGTACGGCTCCGACTGCTCTTTCGAGCCGGACGGCGCGTGTCGGTCGGACTGCTGGCGGCGCGTATCGTACTTACCCGGCCGGGGAACGTCTCCATTGCGCGGTGCGAGTCATGTCCGAGCGAGTCGGTCGGTGCGGTTCGACCCGGGGACGGTGCGGTTCGACCCGGGGACGAGTCGGTCGGAGCAGTTGGAACGCCCGAACGAGTCAGTCGGCGATTTCGCATCGTACTCGCTCGTCCGGACGCGCGTACGGATCGGTCGGGAAATAGGGCTCCGAATCGGATCCGGTTAAGCCGAATCCGATTCGGAGCCCTACCGGCCGAGATCGGAATCGGCCCCTCAGGGTTCATTCTGAGTCATCCTCTCTCACCGATAAGATCCTGTGACATCCTGCTGCTCTCATCAACCTCATTTCCACTAAAATGGCTGAGGGTTTTGAAGAGAAAGCACCCCCTTTCAGTGAAAGGGAATTGGACATGCTATCTGAGGGGGTGATAGAGAAATATCCTCAGCTATATGGGGGGCCAGAGGAACAGCTGAGCAATGCAGCGCGGACCAGATTGTGGGCCAGAATTGGTGAGCGCTGCAGTACAGTGGGTGTGCACACCAGGAACACGAGGGCATGCCGCAAGCGCTGGGAGGACCTGAAACGCTGGACCCGGATCAAGGCTGAAGAGCTACTGGGCCAGTCTTCCCAGCACCATGTGCATCGTCCTCGCCTCTCGCCACTGTACAGGAGGGTCCTGCGTGCAGCTCTTCCGACCCTCCATGCTCAGCTGGAGGAGCAAGAGCAGCAGAGACATGGTAAGTGCATTATAGGCTAAATGTGTCTGGACGTATGATGCAAGTGCAGACAGAGCTGTACCATTCTGAGTCCCATGCCTCCAGTCTCCTAATCTGTGTGTATGCAGCACTCATCATGCAGCAAAAAGCTCAATGTAGCCCATTTTCTGGACTTGGCTGAGTGCATCCTGGGACTTGTGGTGTCATCATGACAATTGGGGATTTGAGACACACATTTGCATTACTGATGAAAGTTCCACTGCCAGCACCACTAACTGTGAAACAAGGGAATCATGACTGATGTGTGCATTGGATGATGTATGGTACAGACACTGTCCAGTGTGTGTTTGTGAGGCCAATGGGAATTGTATGCTGTGACTTACATTGCTGTTGCTGAGTTTGGGTTCTGATAGAGACAGATCATCATGTGCCATTGAGTCAAGACAGACTTTGAGAGCCTTGCCACACTCATAAGTGTTGCAAATCTAGACAAGTGTGTCCACAGACACACGTCGTACCCCCAGGAGCTTGAATGCCATTTCCCATGTACAGGTCGCTGTAACAACGAGCCACTACTGTTCATCAGTGCACAGCACTACCTGCTCAACCTCCAAAGGCAATATGTGGCAGTGGATTGTCAGCTTGTGAGAGAGGATATCAAAAGCTCAGACTCACAACTTAACAAACATATTTGCCCAGACCCTAAATGGATGTGTTACCCCCAATCGGCCTTAGTGTTGTCCCATCCAATACTACACAGCAGATAACATATGTCCAGACGTGAAAGTGCAGACACTCCATATCACAGGCTTTTTCCAATTTCATCTGGACTCTCTCTGAGCTCCTTTAGTGGACAGTGTTGTAGAACCTGCACATGTCGCAGTGACAGGACACACAGGTCACAACAATGCCATAACTGAGGGTTGGCAGTACAGACGTGCTAACCACCAATGATCTTGTGAGGTGTCCATGTCAGAATCAAATCAGGAGATGACAGTGAACATGCACGTAATTTAAGTTTGTAAACACACACAACTCGATAGTGTGATCAGAGGAGAACAAAGTCTGACCTTGACTCATCTTGATATGTGTTTGAAGTTGAAGTTGATTTTATTGTACAGTTAATTAACACCTTTACAATTATGCATTACATCATTTGGCATTTTCTATGACTTAAAACAGATCAGTATTAAAACAACATAAAATGTCAATAATATGTGGCCCACAAGTGATGTAAATCAGCTGAAAAAGAAAGTGAAGTGCAGAGTGCAAGGCAGCAGTTGTTGCCTCTGCTTGATTCTTGTTAAAGTCAATAGTGTTCTACTTGTCTAACGGCAAAAAAGGAATACTGGTCACTTGCTTGCTGAGGTTTTACTGTGTAGTAAAGCGATGTACGCGTAGGGCCATGGTGTGCTTGGGGGAGCTGAGAGCTGGGCGGCTATGGCTGTGAACTTGCTATGGAGAGAGACAAGGGAGCAGTGCATGCTTTAAAAGGCAGCGTAGGTTGCCTGGCTACGTTGGTCTAGTGCCAGGCAGCGAGTTAGAGTGGAGGGGCGGAGATGGATAAGTTGCTTCGTGCAGATAGAAAGTGGAAAGTGCTAGGCATCTGCAATGTGTTGTTGAGGGACGTCAGTTTTCAGCCTAACTAGCAGCAGAGTAAAGTGCTGAGTGCTGGATGAGTGCTGAGAATACTGTTTTCCAGATATCTCACAGTAGGGTAGGAAACAGTGCGTTAATTGGAGATTGTTGGATAATAAATGCTATGATATATACAAGGACTTACAGTAGGATAATGGGACTTTGGGTGTTGGAGGAGGGTGATTTGAGCATCATAAAAGGGAGTTGAAGAGGGCTTTCTGCCTGGTGCAAAACCCTGAAAGTGCATGGTGTGCCAGTCTTTGACATTAATCAAGGTTCCCATTTGCTGCGCCTGCTCAGTTCTTTAAGATGCGTGAAGTACCAATCTTGACATGCTAAAATTCCTGTATAGGGCAGCAGCACAGGCAGTGACTAATAAGAATTCCTTCAAAGAACCATAGTCCGTTCAGCTGTAGTGCAGTCTGCTAACTGGATGGCTTGCCTTTTTATGGTAGTTACTGCATCGGATAGGTATTTTACCAGCCGGCAGGTTAGTTGAACATCCTCGCCAGAAAAGGATGCTAATACTGCTTGTCTGCAAGTTCTAATGGATGTCGTATTGAATAGGGGTCTTAGCAAGATCCGTCATTCCCCTTTTAGGGCCTTGCAAATAGTCAGCAGGTGCACTATATCCTCCTTCCCCTCCCCGCAGAGTCTGCAGATTGCTGGCATCTGTGGGCGTAGCCAGGGCGGCATGTGATATGCAGATGGTAGTATGACTAGGCGGAATCTCAGGAATTTCTCTTTTGTTGCACTGGAAAAGCTGGTAAGAAGATAGGCTTGCGGTGCTGCCTTGCTGTAAGTCTGCAAGGTGACCCAGCCATGAGCGCGCTCTGTCAGGGCAGCTTTGTCCTGTATGAGTGATTCTTTTGTGATCACATCATTTACTATTTTTTGTTAAGCTGAGGATGGTCGCTGGTAGCTACCAAAGTTCCTGCAGTCCCAGTTGATTAAGTGAGTTGTCCAAGTAGGGTTGGGCTGGACATGCCACCTTACTGTTCAGTTCTTCACACAGATGCATGTTTAGTGTGTCAGGTGGACCCCTTTTGAATTTGATCCAACTTTTGATGAACGGCCCTTTGCTGGCAAGCTCTTGCCTTTGTATCCCGAGCTCCAGACTTCATTGTGTGGGGGATGTGTATCCTGGTAGGCCAAAATTGCATTTGAATTGCTCTTGTTATTGTACGATCCAGATTTTCAGTTTCTCTCCCTCGCATAGCTTCGCTTACATAACTGATTGATGGTATAAGTTTTGCCTGATTCACTTTGCTTAAGGAGAGAAGATTTGGACCAGAGATATTAATCTTGAGGTTTCTTAGTGCCACAGCGGTCGTTACGCTTGATATGTGTCTTAACCTGATGTGTACACCAACTACATAATGATTTGTCTCACATTTCAGTGGACTCAGCTGGCCAAGAGGACCGGGTTCGGAGCAGGAAATCTGTGGTGCGCCGGCGGCTACGACCTCTTTCCAGTACTGAGGAAGAGGACGATGAGGCGGGACCCTCAACATCAGCAGGCATGGGGATTGCGCCCACCCGGACTGACCATGAAGATAACTCTGGTGCCACAGACCGGGTGGAGGCTGAGGACAGTGAAGGGGGGGGTGATGAACTGGACACCTCTGGCCAGGCTGGGGTGGAGAGCCACTCACCCACGGACCATGCAGAACATATTTATTTCGAGGTGTCCACAGGGCAGGCCACTATGCAACCTGGTCCTGCCTTCAGCCCCTCCCTAACTCCTGAGGCCCCAATTCGATGGGGGCCTCCAGCTGCATCCTCTGCAATCTGTCCCCCTCATCATAGCTGCCAGGTCGACACCCACATTGACTCCGAACCTGAGGCACCACACCCCCCACGTGCGACCCAAAACCCTCCCTCTGTTGTTCCGTCTGCGGCTGTACCAGAAGACTTGATATGGGCATGTGAGGGTCAGCCAGACATGTCCTCTCGCATCTTGCTACAACTGTGTCTAGAGGTGCGCATGATGCGAGAGGAAATTTTACGCGCTCTGGCCACCCTCACTGCCGGTTTCACTTCCCTGAGTGCAGTCATGTCTTCTGTTGTGTCCCAACTCTCCTCCCACACCACCGTCAATGTCTCCCCCTGTCCGTTGCCCCACTCTCTTTCCCCCCCTACTCCTCATGTATCCCAACCCCATGTGGTGCCTGTCCATGCACCGGCCAGCCAGGAGCAGGCATGTGATTCGCAGGATCTGGACATTGTGGTCCTAGAGGATGACCAGAAGGACAATTGAACAGTTTGACAGACACTCTGTTTTTGGACAATGATTTACTTTTCCCCTTGTAAATAGACTGGTTTCCCTGACGCTCCCTGACGTGTTATATTTATGTTGCTCCATCCTAATCCAAGTTCCCTTCTCCTTCTGCAGTAAGGACATCATTTGTTTTCCTTTCTCCCTTCCAGACGGACTGTTGTTTTATTTCTATCCTTACATATTTGTTCTTTAAACACTTATTTTTATTCATACATTGTCTATCTTGTTTTGCTTCATTGTGAATGTCTTGTACAAAAAATGCCAATGTATTTGGGTACTCATCTGCTCTGCACATGAGGGCGTGCTGCAATGATGGGGTTCAACTTGCAGATGTGTCACACACACACACATACATCCTCTCATCTCTACGCCAACTCACTTGGTGAACATTAGTCTATCAGGACATGATACACAACAGAGATTTTACTTGGGATCTGATATTTTTTTATTTAAACATATTCACACTGGACAACAAGTTCCTGGGATGTGGTCACTGGGGATTGTGCTTTTGACTTCGCAATTTCCGGGGTGATGATCGCTGTGATGGATTAAGTCTGGCTTGACGCCGAGGTGCAGGTTGGTCTCCGGCATGTGCCTGTACAGGGTGAAGTCCATGTGCAGGGGCGGATTGTGTCTGTACACTTGGTGTATGTGCATGGACAGGGTGTTGTTGTGCAGGTGGTGGTAGTGCCTGTTCAGGGGGTGGTGGTGGATGTGCATGTGGGGGGGGCCTGGATGGGGGCGGTGGTGGATGTGTACCCATGCTGTGGTCCTGTGCAGTTTGTGGTACAGGTGTGTGGGTGTGATGTGATGTAGGCATATGTGATGGCTCCCTCCCTGCGTTGCCCGTGAAGGTAGACTTTGGAACACTGTCATCATCCCGTCCATCATCTTCATGGCCAAGGAATGGTGTCTTAAACTCTCTTCCCTTTGGAAAGATATCATGTCTCTGATATTCTTGGACATGTCTTGCAAGGTTCTATCCAACCTATCCAAAACATGGGACTGTCGGTCCACCACCTGAGGGAATTGGCGCAGGGCCTCAGACATGTCTGACAGGGTGGCCCCTATGGCACGTATATCCTGCCTCACATCTGCCTGCTGTTGGAAGAAGTCCTGTTGCCACTGGCCACCACAGACATGTGCAGGCCCTCCATGCAGGGCCCGGCCATGGATGAGTCCACCAGGTCCAAGAGCAGGGGGGATGTTGGCATGTGGAAGCCTGTGGACAGGTGAATGGTGCCCAGGGGATGCCTGCACCACATCAGGGTTGGTACTTCCCTCAGATGGTGAAGATAATGCCTGGGATACACTGTCTGGGGAGGAGTGTGTAGGGTAACCACCATGTCTGTCCCGGATGTGAGGGCTGTGAGGGAGTGAGGTCTGTGTTGGGGTGGGGCTGAACTGTGGCTGGTTATCTCTATGCTGGGGACAGGCAACCTTTTTCATTGCACGAGGCTGACACACTTTGCTGGGGGGAGGGTGTGAGACCTTGCTAAATGTGGGCGATCGGTGCAAATTACTGTCCATGGCATCAGATTCTCCATCTCCTGAGTGGATGCGCAGGCACTCACTATCGTCCGATACTTCATCCTCCTCAGGTAGTTCCTCCTCCTCCTCCTCTTGCACATGACTTGCAGCTGACATCACTGCCTGGAGGAGCAGTGGATTCTCACCTCTAATTGCCCGTCGCCCAACACTGGTGGAAGGTCCTTCCTCCTCATCATCATCATCACCTGGAACACAGAGGTAGCAACAGGATAAGTAATTGACCGAGTATGAGATATCGTGAAACACAAGGGTTGGTTCTACTGTACTTTGCATCGACAGATGATGCACATGTGACCTGGTTTTGGTACCCCTACAAGTGACAGCTCACACAATGGCACTGAGGTGTGAAACGTAGATGTACACTCAAAAAGCACACTTACCAGCTCCAACCACAACTTTGTGTCCTTTTCTGCTCCCCCTGTTGTAGGTTTTGTTGACAAAGTGGTCCCCGATCCAGCAGCTGTAGTGGGAAGTGACACCAATGTCAATCATCTGCATTACCAATTTACAAAGAGGCACATGTGACACTTATGATATGGATGGAAATTTGTTAACAACAACTGCAGGTTATCTGCAGAAGGGGATTTTCATCTTTGTCATGGTTTACATAGGGTAACACTTCACACCACATTTACCTGATGTACATGTGCGAGCGGGTTTCACTGCTGCAGCCAGGATGTCATGCATTCCCGGGATGATGTTGTACGCTGCACTGGCGTCATTCTCTCCAAAGCTGTGTTGAGACATATATATCCATATTTCAGTACACCAGATAATAGCTATGAGCTAACATGTATATGTCATTGTCAATGACCACTGATAGGATATTCCTGGACAATGTGCAGCATGTTTACCTCATGGACTTTACATGTGTGCCCCTGCTGACATGCAGCAGTTGCCAGCTGTTACATGCACACAGCACTGACATCAATGAGATGACACATCAACAGACAAACGTATATGAGAAGGTTACTGATATAGGAAGGGAGGGGAAAATGATCTGGACGCCAGCATATTGCAATGCTTACACCTTCACCGTTAAGACTAATATGTCTCATGAGTATGATGTTGTGTGTTGACAGGTTGAAAGGAGTGTACATCCACAGGCGGAGCAGTTTCACATTTGCACATCAGTTCAAACATTGCATAGCAGAGTTCATATGTGAGATGTGCAATAATCACGTACATTTTGTGTGTCATTTGTGCTTCCCTACCAATGGATTCACAAAGCTCATTTTGGCTTGAGAGATCACACATTTGTTATGTCCAGCATTTGAGTGTCATCTGTTCCCATTATCCATTTCCTACATCATGGTTGAACTAAGCTGACAACGGATGATGTTTTGTACAGCAGACATCCTTACCTCACATACCATACACTCAATTATATAGGTGGACACAGTAGAAGAGGAGGCAAGCAGAGTGCAACAATTGATTAGGATAACACATTGTGGTTAAGTTGTGAATCTTTCATGGTTGACGCCTACACTGGATTTGGTTTTGGCCTTTCAGCCACGAGATCTTGGACTGTGACTTCCTGATGATTCACCTTGGCAGCCCATACATCCATCACAAATGTACAGAACTGGCATCATTGCAAGCATCATCCACATCAATTTCAAAATGTTTTTGTCCTTTGGAATTCTGCTACGGAGTTATCATATCATTGATTTACAATCCAGTTGTGTCTAGTACACTTCATGTGACACTATATACTATTTTTATGTCCATTCTACACTCACTTGTCATATGTTTTGTGACATCCTTTCACTAGTCACCATGGTGTGACCTGGTATATGTTTCAATGCCATATGGAGGCATATTGTGATGCAGGAAAACAGTTATGTGATACACATACAACATACAGCAGATATTAGAGGCACATTCATGGGCATGGGCATTCAGGTTCATTGTTCCTGAGTTTCCTTACTGTGGCCCCGCACCTGCCTAGTGTGTGGTCCCCGACCAGATGTCACAGGCAACCTTGTAGCAGAAGTCAATGTGTGTCTTGGACTCTGGGAGGACATCATTGGACCTACAATGCTAAGTGTGTTTGCAACTTTACATACCGGCTGCCACATGTGAAGCACTCAATTTGAGGCACAAAGGATGAGCACAAGCAGTGTGGGCACTACCGTTACAGACGTGTCTACCACAAATTATAATGAGTGATCCCATATTCAACTTATTATGGCCCCACTGCCTAGTAGCAACGTCTATCAAATTGACACAACAACAGTTCCAGGCGTAAGGTCCACAATCATGTTTTGTTAATGGACCAGAAGACATACCCTACAATTATGACATCTATGACCAGCTGGTTGGACTTGACAGATTCATGTATGGAAAAGGAACTTTGTAAGTTGGACAGAGGACGCATACTCTATTGCTGGTTTATGAATCTCACTTCTTGTTCATCATTGTCATATTTGTTCTCATTGGATTTTTTAAATTTAGTCTACTGATATTTTTGCAATTTAGAGGTGGATACATTCAGAGTTGGTCTGGCACTCAATTCCACAATCGAGTTCCCAGTCCTGGAGCAGTTAGTGGAATACATGTGATGTTCATAACACACAATGACATAAAGAGCCTAGATATGTTATAATTTTTATTTTGCTATTCCCAGATCTATTTTGCTGAAGGTAAATGTCCTTTGAGGATTCCTATAGTTGTAAGGCTAGTTTTACCTCTCCAGTTGCCTTTGAGATGCAGACCACCATGGTCACTCCTAGGAGACTCATCCCTCCTGGCTGGCCCCTGACCCACTGGTTCTTCCACTGGGGACTCTCTCCCCCTCTCACCCCTCAATCTGGACTTCTGCACCCTCCACTTAGGAGTGGCACTGCCAGACACCAGAACTGATGGAGGCCTGCTTACAGACACTCCACGTTCTCCTGACACTAGGAGATCCCCCTCAAATGGACTACTAGTACAGCTTAGGCTCCCTACCTGGTGATCCCTTAAGGAACCATCCAGGCCCTGAGACTGAGGTTGGCACTATCGGGACGCATCCCAGTCTCACTCCCTCTCCTCGAAGATAGGACATGAGGCCCTACAACCCTCCCACTACAACGGGACCTAGCTGGGCTACTCTGAACCTCTTCCACCACTCTGGGCTGGAAGATACCTGAGCCACTCCTCTTAGGGTCACTCCCCAAGGCCTCTTCAGAACCTCTAGTTACCACCCAGAGGTCTGCCTCCTGTGCAAGCTCCCTGGGATCAGAGAACTCACACTCCAACAGGTGTTGGCTCAACCCCAGAAAACAATTACTGAACATGTGCTCTCTGACAACCAGATTGAACAGCCCTTCACAATCATTTGCCGTGCTACCCATCACCCAATCCTCCAGTGCATCACAACACACATCCACAAACTCCCCCAAGACTGGTGAGACAGTTTTCTACTGCCCCTGAACCTCAACCTGTACCCCTCTTCCTGGGAACTAGGCACCATACTCTGGGATCTGGGAGTGGGACTTCCTGCACTGGACTCCATATTGCTGCCACCACTGGACCCCACCCTCACTGGTGAATCCAGACAACTAAAACTGTACTCAGGGGATAATCTACCCTCCAGAGCTAGTTTCTCCCTGACGAAGGCCCTCTCTGCCTCTGCCATCCTCTCCTGCGCTAAGACCCTCTCAGTCTCTAGCTTTTTCTCTTCAAGGCCCAACGCCTTGAGACTCAACTCCTGGGCCAACAAGGCCTTTTCCTCCTCTAAGGCTAACTTCCTATTCTCCAACTCCAATTTCTGAGCCTCCATGTTCTCATGGCTCTCCTTCTGGAGCTTCTCTAAAGCCAGCTGATGCTCCCCTTCTTCCCTCCTATCCACCCACTCCTCTGGGGACAGAGAAAGGGATATGGCACTCCCCCTGGCACCGGACCCAGCAAGGGACACCCTATTTATGGGGTCCTCACTCTCTACTGGCGTCCCTGCCCTGTCATTTTCTTCCTCCTCTTCAGACTCTTCAGGCCCTATCTCAAAACCACCACTTTGGTATGCAGAGGGATAATCAGACAGGTCCCCGCCACACGCTAAGGGTTCTCCCCTAAGGAGTGCTTCATAAAGGAAAAGCTTTCTGAGGATGTTACCCACTATTGGTATCCCCCTCTCTCTGCAGAATTCCTCTAACTCCTCCCGGGTGTACTCCCAAAGGTCATCCTCATTATAGATTACTCCCATCTTGGCAGAATACACAACCACAGTGCAACACAAGAGACCTAGGGGCATATTATCAAGAACGGCGTTAAAATTATCGCCGCTTTAGCGGCAGAAAACTGCAGCTAAAGCGGCGATAATCGGCTTGATAATATGCCCTTGAGAATTCCAATCGAAGCCCATGTTGACACCAGAACATGGGCTTCTATTGGAATTCCATAGGGCATATTTTCAAGCCCATTATCGCCGCTTTAGCGGCAGTTTTCTGCCGCTAAACCGGCGATAATTTTAACGCCGTTCTTGATAATATGCCCCCTAGGCGTCTGAGCTGAAGCAGGAATACACAATTCAAAAATGACACTTTTAAGAAGAAATAAAACTCAGGAAAAATAATCCCTAAACATGTGATTTCTCTAAATGCAGAGTTTGTAGTGCAACCAGTTGTCGCTGTGGTACTGCGTAAACGCAAGTCCTATCCTCACTGCTCACAACTAATGTTAGAAATGGGATTTCTGGTTGGCTAGAGCTTGCGCCTAAGCCAGGCAGAAACCACCACTCTAGTCTGGGCAAGGGAGTTACACACTGAAGATAACCCCTGCTGACCCCCTTGGTAGCTTGGCACGAGCAGTCAGGCTTATCCCAGAGGCAATGTGTAAATCGTTTGCGCAACACACACATACCACAGCAACACACTAGGCACACCACAAAAGAAACTCCACACAAGGTTATATGAAAATAGCCTTTGTATTATCCAAAACACATTAGAATCATAATCACACATTTACACTGTGCCAACTGGCACTAGGCAATATTTACAGGGGATTATATACAGAACAGGGCCAATCGGGCCACTGTCAGAACCTTTATAAAGCACTAGTAGCACACATAAAACACAACCAGTGACTACTGGTAAAATATTGTACTTGGCAATATCTCTAGCAACATAAACGCATTATGTCTGCATCACATTAGGCATCAAACTCATATGCATAATCACATTACGCAACCTCTGTAGGCATAAACACACTATGCAATAGGCATCATAAGCATAAACATATTATGCAATAACTCACAATTAGGAGGGCACCTTAGTGACACTCCCCAGGTGCATAAATCTCCTTAGGGCCTTGCGCCCTATCACCACCATAAAGCTGAACCCAGGCCAACTGCCCTTTCTAGGGGGCCCAATGCCCTTTGTCCATAATGTCAGGGCTTGTACTGGGGCCTTCCACTGGCCCTTTTGCTGCCAATGCAGCCAAAACCACGGTGGGCAATGCACTGGGGCAGGGGGTATGTATCTCACTCCCTCCTTGTTCCTCCAGAAAGGCTAGTTTCTCCTCTCCAGTTGCCTTTGAGATGCAGACACTATGTTTCGCCCTCTGTTCTCTGCTGCCTATGTATGCATTTTGACCATCTCCTGCCACGTTTGACTTACCAGTTAGTGAGGGTGGTCTGCGTTGCTCTGGATGAGGTCTCCTCCCAGAAGATGCTGGGACCTCTGCTACTGTGGCTGTCTGTACTCTGGCTGAATGTGTGAATGGGTGAGAAGAGATACACATCAACAATGGAAAATGTACATGTTGCACTTGTCAGACATTTCCTCCTATCTTCTGCATGCTAACAGTATTGTGCAGTACTGCCACGGCCGGTGCAGGTAGGAGCGGTGGGGTGTTGGTGATGTAATGGCATGGCAGGGTGGGAATTAAACAATGGATTCTGGGACTGACATTTTTAAATAAGGATTCTCTCACCTTCTGTTTTGGGATTTTGGAAGGGCCAGGGTGAGTTGTTTTTATGTTTATTTGGACTTATTTTCTCCATTCCGTTGTGTGTTGATTTGCCTCTGCACTGCACCCCCACCCCCTTACGTTCTTGACTGACCCAGCCGTGTCTGGATTAGTGGAAGGGGCACTTTGACAATTGCTACTTAGCACTGTTCGGTATATACGGCTTCAGGCCTGGGCCTTTGTATTTCATAGTGTGAAAGGTATTTGCCATTTCTAATACAAAGGATTCTGGGACTTGTGGTGCAACATACAGAGAGAAACACAAGAGCCTCTGACTGACTATATTTGTATATGGAATTTGGACAACTTCCTTACTCACAATGGCAGTGCGACACAGACATACATTTTGTATACTTGTTCTTGTCATCCCACTTACCTGGTGCCACGTTGCGGACATCACTCACAGGCAGCCCATGGAGCATGTGGGGGTGGATTGTAGTGAGGATATCCTCCTCTTGTGGGGTGAGATGGAGGCGGGATCGAGAGTGTGAGGCAGGAAGAACTCTGTTCAGCTGGATCCTGGAGTACTTCTCCTTTGCACTCATCTTTTCATCGTGCCACTTCCTCTTTATTTCACGGACTGTGCGCACATCCTCCCCCAATGCTGTGACAGCAGTGGCTAACTGCTGCCAGAGAGCTGCTTTCTGTGTGCCACTGGTGCAGTAAGGTGGGAGCCCATATAGGCGTTTGTGGTGCCTCACAACAAACTCCACAATCATTGTGGTCTCCTCAGTTGTGAAGTTCTTCTTCCTCCTCACAATGTACATTTTGCAGTGGCGATGAACAGCAAAGCAAACAGGAACTCTCTGTGGCCAAAGCTGGGCCCTGAATGTGTGCTGCTTTTATGTGGTACTGGTTTTGCAGTTGGTCTTAATTGACTTCAGCTGGAGCATGGTGGGGGATGGTAGGCACTTGAAATGCTGAAAAGGGAGAAATTGCTGGCTTTCCGGGCCGGAGGCGGAGTTTGCGGCCCGGATGCAGAGATTCCGAGCCGGAGGGCTGGAAATTCCGGCCCGAGTGCGGACATAAAGTTAGGATGTGTAAGTTCATTCTGTGAATACCCATATGTGTAAGTTCATTCTGTGAATACCCATCTGTGTAAGTTCATTCTGTGAATACCCATATGTGTAAGTTCAATCTGTGAATACCCAAATGTGTAAGTTCATTCTCTGAATACCAAAATTGTTGTAAGTTTAGGATTTTGACGTAAGTTAGTTCTGTGAATCAGGCCCATGGAGCTTTGGGATCCGTGCCTTTCTGTAATTGTTTGCTGCCAGTCTCCTATTTATGACTAAGGATCTGAATAAGATCTTGATGAGACTACGGCCATCCCGCAGCGGCGGCAGTTCCAAGTACTCCATCAAGCTGATGGCGATCCAACCGCTGTATTTAGATGTTACTTCAATAGACAGTTTACCGCAGCGACGGTGGTCTTCTCTGCTGGCTAGTAGTACTTCGTTGCTGTCACGCCGGCGGGTTTTTGCTGAGCCTATTTTGATGTTCCTGTTGTGCTGCCGGTGTTCTAGCGGTGGAGTCCTGACGGAGTGAGGCCATGGTGATGTGGAAACAGGTAAGTACTACTCATCATTATCTTACTACACATATATGTTGTGAATGTGTATGTAGGCAATGTGTAATGTCCTTTTTTTACATACATCATTGCACTCCAACAACATACACACACTATTGAATGTACACCTACATGCACCACAAGCACAACGCCCACAAGCACCACAACAACAATGGGGCATATTAGCAAGGGCTGGCGATATAATTATCGCCGCTTTAGCTTCCGTTTTTGGGCGAAAAGCGGCGATAATTATATCGCAATATCATCAAGGACACGCTAGCGCGTGTTTCCTTGATGTAGAGCCTGTTTTTTCACAGCCTCGCCTCACATCGCTAATGAGATGCAAAGAAGGCGTGGCTGTGAAAACAACACATGTTAATATCGTGAAGGCAGCTTCGCGATATTAACAAGGAGGTGCAGCTATACAAAAAATTGCGCTACCTCAGCCTTAACTCAGGAATTTAACGTCTGTTAAATTCCTGACTAAGGCATACTTTTAATGGGAGATGGATTATGCTGATACGACCACAGGGTCGTATCAGCAATGTTATCGCTGTTTTCAATGGAACATCGCTGGAAAACCAGTGATGTTCCATTGAAAACACCGCTATCACTGAAATATTATCGCCATAGCGCTATGCGTTGTAAATATAGCGTTATCATGGCGATAATATTCAGCGATAGCCAGCGATAATATTTCTATCGCTATGTACGGCCAGCGATAATTATCGCTGGCCGTTGATAATATGCCCCAATATTTTTTTAAGTGTCAATACCAGTGTGTTTATTTTACCATGATAAGTTTTAAAATTAACATTACTGCATTGCACATGAGAAAAAATTGCATATAAGAGTAATGCAAAAATACACAAGGCTACGGTAATTGTCAACACACGATTCATAGTAATACATTTGTAAAAGTAACTCACATTAGATTCCGGTGATAACTGAGTTATTTGGCATTGTGGTGCAGTCGAAGCTGCAAAGGCAAACCTGTAAGATGGGGTTCAAGATGGAAACAGAAGTAGGAGATCGTAAAAAAGGTAAGTTCCTACCTCATTTCCTTCAATTTCACCAACTCTAAGTAAGAGATATTCCCACCACAGTTGCCTCGACGGAAAGGCACATCATAATTTGACGGCAGAAATCTTGGCTGGACTCCCTCCGACAGCCGCATCTGCCTTTGGTGCCATCAATGCGGGATCATGATTTTGGTGGAGGTGGCAGGATTCCGACGGTCTTTCCTCCATAGACCTGCCAACATCTAAATATAACGGGTGGACCGCCAAGTCGGCGAGTGGTAAAACCATCATAAAGCGATGGTGGGACCAGATCTGCCAACAACTAAATGAGGCCCTTAGTCTGCCCATTATAGGAACTTTGGGGCCCATTACGATGCCGGACGGAAAAGCCCTCCAACCGCCATGGTGTCGGAAAAAATCCCCCCACGTGGGCCGCGGCATTTCCGTTGGTCAAATTACGATGCAACATACGCAAAATCGGACCGTGGCGGACGGATGTCACAAAACACCATCCACCACGGTCGGAAAAGCTGTACAACGGCTCGAAAAGACCGCTCCTTCCGCGGCGTGACCGCACGGCCAATTATGATGAGAACGCGGAGCTGGCGGACCGAGCACTGCCATCCGACCGCCTTGCATGCACACAGGCCAAAAGAATGGCGGGCGGAACCAACCCCACAATAACACCAAAGTGTGCCTGTACTCCCTGCCGCCCTCAATCACAACACACACGCCACAATGACACACCCCAACCTGCTCCTGGTAGGGAAAGCCATGCGTGGCATGGAAGAGAAATCTGGAGGCCATCACCCATGTGGACACACCCACATACCACAGATGGAAACCAACCCCTACCTGGGCCAGCAGCCCTTGCACACCAAAAGCCGAGACAGAGAGACAGGACACCATTGACTCACACTGCACAACATCACACCCACCTATCCCCACACAACACTACTCACACCCACACACCTCACACACCACACATATCTCCACCATTACCTTGCACCCTGCACCCCTCATTCATTTGTACCATGCACCCCAAGAACATGCCCAACATCACCGACTCAGAGTTGAACGTGATGCCAGACGAGACAATCAGGGCAGAACCACATTTGTCTGGGCACCTGGTCCAACACACCCCACTTGTGCGCAAGAATCAGATGTGGGCAAGGATCCACAGCCAAGTCAATGCCGTAGGGACCACCCTACGCACTGTGCGTGATATCAGGAAGCGGTGGTGCGACCCCAAGGGCCGGGAAAGCATCCGGCCCAGAGGAACAACGCGGAGGCCCAGAGTACTGGTGGCGTCCCTCCCATTCCACCACCAACCTTCACCGAATGGGAGGAGAAGGTGCCTGCCATAATGCATCCAGAGAGTCTCACAGGAATCGGGGGGACTGGAGGCTGGTAAGTACCAACAAAATGATCACATCACACTACAATACACCGTTGTGCACAACAAGAGAGCCCCAATCGCCTGCCCACATCAAACTCATGTAGAATGCACGCTTACAACACGAATGGATCACAAGGACAGCATCTCCTTAATCAGCTCAACCTCACAGGTAGGTGGCAGCTCATGCACCCTGGCCTCCCTCCCGAACAGCATGGCTCACCCTCCCCACCCCACAGCCATGTGGCAGCTAATGCCGTCGACTGTGCCTACCAACAGGTAGCTAGCCATCTCACTGGGGAGGGGGATGTCGAGCCCTGACCACAACACCACAACTCCCACATGGCTCTCTGTTTCCCCTCACAAACAGAATGACCCTCACAAGGATGTTGCTGCTCATGAGTCTCCAAAGGAGTGATTTCCCGAGCCAAAATGAATCCACAAAGGACTTCACTTCCCTACAACGCTCATCTGGCATGACGTCATGCCGTAACTACTCCACCAGTGATAAATGAGGAGTGTGACCATGCGCACATCAATGTGCCTGCTGGCTATGCATCCCAGCATGACGAAGGGACCGCCTGTGGCAGGGCACAAAACAGAGCACGAAAGAAACCCGTACCGAAGCCCACTCAGAAAAAGGAAAAAGGGACCGTGCACAGCACCGGTGAGACCCGGCCCCCTGAAAGCCCTGTATGTACATCAACACCATGTGCGACTGATGACATTCTGACATGAATGCCTAGTAAAGCCAAGGCAAAAGTCATGTCACCTCAATTCAAATGTGGCAAACATGAACAGCTAAGTTGTGCTGTGTGCAGAACATGCTGACAAAATGACCTAACTCCACAAGGTGACTCAATAGCAAC
This sequence comes from Calotriton arnoldi, assembly GCA_963921515.1. Lineage (NCBI taxonomy): Eukaryota > Metazoa > Chordata > Amphibia > Caudata > Salamandridae > Calotriton > Calotriton arnoldi. The sequence goes on along the minus strand of CAWUFW010001700.1, from coordinate 2,081,753 downwards.
AGAAGGCGAGCATGCCATAGGAGAGCCCAGCCAGCCCCCCGCCCGGAAGGTGAAGCCTCGGATGCAGAGTCTCTGGTCCGTTCAGGTGATGAGGACCTACATGTCCTCTCCTGCGTGCACAGGCCAGGCCTTACGCATATGGTAACAGTTGCACAACGTGTCCTTTCTGTGCCAATGTTCTGCTAACTCCCCCATAAGTGATTGTGGGTAGTCAATCGTGGCCTCACATTCCCAGAGCGAAAGCATACTTCAATGAGTGTGCAGGCACAATGAGCCTCTGTGTAGACAAGTAGTCACTCCACACCAGCCCAAAGACCTTCGGATACTAGGTGTCTTGACCGTCTCGCGCGATTCAGTCAGTGCTGAACACGGCTCTCCCACTATTTTCGCGCTGAACTGACACACAGAGTATTGATAGCGTCTGATACTGAAGGCCGTTGCACACTTTTTATCAGACTTGGGGCTCTGGCCTTGTCCCTCCCTTCCATGCTTTTCCGGAAGTACCACCGGGTGTCAGTCCCCCAATTTGCACACTGCATTTAGCGCTTTCTGACCATTACTTTGGCTGTACAGCTGAGCGCTGGTTCTGAGATTGCTCACACGCCATGTCTGACCGTCCAGTGGGCCAGGCTGAGCCCGCTATGTTGCAACTGTACCGTGCCCGCATGCAGCTCCTATTTGGATGTGTCCCACTGGCTGTGCTGGGCATCAGTTACAGGCTGACGTTCCACTATGCCTACTTCACCTGTGTGCAACCCGTCTTTTCCTGCAGAAGATGTCTGTTTCAGTGTGCCATGGATGTCTGCCTTTCAAACACATACCTTGCTGACCTGGATCATGAGCTGTAGGTGACTCCTTTGTTGGTCCACGTGCAAGACTGCTTCAGTGACACACGTTTATGGGATGCCTTTCAATGTGTCAGGCAGGCTGCCAGCTGCGCCTGTGCATTTGCGCAATGGCTCCTGTGCCATGCCTACATCGAACCTCTCCCAGGTTGCGATGGGATGCCCCTTTCAACCTCGTTGTGCGAGGAGCACATCTGTTCCTTCATACTGCTAGATTGGATGGCGGTCCTCTTCGCTGAAGATGAACTGGATCGTCTCTTTGAAATGATTGCCTTCGAAGCTGCCTGTGCCTTCTTGGATTCGTAACTACTTTACAGCAACAGGAACTGCTGGTGACTAATTCAATCATCGTCTCCCTTTGTGCACGCCACCTGACAAGATGTGGCATCCAGCTCTCTGACTATGGCCCTGTCTGCATTGGCTTGGACTGTGCTGTGCGCTGTGGTCTATTGTGCTTGGTACCACAGACCAGGGCAAGTGGAGGCTGTCATCTGACTGTCGTGGACTTTGTCGTCTGGCATGAGCCCGGCTTCCATTATGCAGCTGTAGCGCACGATGAAGACATGGCATTGTTGTTTTGCAAGTACCCAGGGCTCGAGTCGGGGGTACACGCAGGTACACGGCGCCCCCCCTCTTTGGCCGGGTTTGACGCCGTCCCCCCTGCAAGGACGTTGGTCCCCACAGGGATATGCTTAACTTGTCCCGGTGTGCCGTCCAGATACCGGTAAACCGTCTGCAGCACCTGCACGTTGTCTGCAGTCCATTCCCAGCAGCAACGTGCATGCAGCGAGTGTGCCTTTTTTCACCTCAAGCCGGGCCTACGTAAAGGGGCTATCCGGCATCCCTTTGTTTGTACATGCTGACTGGGGTCCGCCTTGCACCTTACATTTGAATGTAGATGCCACAGAGGGGAACCTGTGCACACAGCTTGCCATCTCTACACAGGTACTTAAGGGAGGCATGCTTTTGTCTTTGTTCTGTCCCTGTATATCAATGCTGACACTGTAAGACTGTCAGATGGGTTAGTCTGTCCCAGTATTTGCACAAATCATGTTAGTCGCATGATTTTCCTTCTCTCATAGCGCTACGTCGGGGCGTTGTTAGGTCAAGTGCGTTTTGTCTTACTTGGTCAGTCCCCCCACTTCATTGTTTAGGACTTGTGCCCTGCAAGTACCTTAGTACATGTCTGTCACATGAGAGGTGTCCGCAGAGCATGTTCACTGCGCGGTCCAGGAGTACTGTCTGAGCATTCTGTCCGTGGTCGCAGAAGCCTATCCCTTTTCATTCTGTTCTGTTCAGGCCATAGCACCCCAAATCAACAAGGTCTCACAGTTGCTAGAGGACACGGATCCCCTTTTATTGACATGGGAATGCGGGCCAGATGGCCCACACTTGGAGGGTCATCCATCCAGTGATGAGTGCGACACAGCCAATGTTGTGTAATCTCACCATGCATAGTCTGGGTAATGGGTTCTGCTGACAAAGGCCATAGACCAGGGACATCCCATACGACTCCTTCCTGCAAGGGGTGGGAGGATATGCTTGTGATTCGACGTCCAGAGGGGTTATTGATGCGACATCTTGCTTCATGTGAAATGGATATGTCACTGTGGTTACTGGTCCAGTACTCATGCATTTTTAACCTGTTGTGGCACGTATTTAGCATACTTTGACACTCTAGTAAAAAATTCACATTTGGATACGTTTCTTGTCTTCAAATTGTCTGCTTGTGTACATGCGCTTTGATGCCTCAGAGTGAGTAGGGGAGCAAGTGAGGCAGTATGGCAATGGTGTCCTGTGCTTAGTGGTGCTTCTGGGTGCTCAGTCCCTGCATGCATGTGTTTTCAACTCCGGCGCATAGTCCGGTATGTGTATGAAATCTCAGGGAAATGTCTCTGAGTCTGTGAGACGACAGCAAGGCACACAGACACAGTCATGGTCGCTCATTGTTGCATCACACTCAACGGAAGTAGTTGACGATGAGCTGTAGACGCTGGTCAAGGCCTTCTTCCTCACCACTGTCATCGTCACTGGGCATGTGTGGGTTGGGTGTGGGGGTGATGGTGCTGTTCCACCAGATGTAGCTGTCATGTGCCGACCCAGGTTAATCTGCACACACGTGTGAGATGATCTGCTCCGCCTGTCATACCACTGGCACGTTGATGGAGTGGTAGTGTTTGCGGTTCCTAGAGACGGGTTCACTTGCCTGTGGTGGTACGAGGCCAATGTGTGTGCCATCAATGGCTGCCATCAACATTTGGGATGCCTCCCAGGCAGGCCTGGCTCCAGGAATTTTTATTTGTGTGGTTCAACAATGCATTCGGGTGGGCCACTGCGTGCCCGAGTTGTTACTTATGTCTCTCGCCAGGCCTGCTTCAGGGCCCCACTTTGTCACTCCTCAGTTTCACAAGGGCCGGGGAGACGCATTCTTTCCTTCCAGTTTTTCTTGCTAGATATTGTCACTCTCAAGAAGTGTGTTTTTTCCTTGAAAGGACCTCCTGATGGCAGGCGAAGATTTCCTGAGGTGGGAGTATCAGGCAAGAGACACTTCTCATGCTCTCACTCATGCCCTCCTCCTCGGATTACCTCTCTGCCACCCTCGTCCATCGCCCCTCATCTCTCCATGTCCACTCGCTCATGTGCATTTCATTTGTTGTATGGCGCTACTGATATGAGTGTGGGGTGTGACAGTGCTTTACATCACGCACACATTGTACAGAGACAATCAGTCATGCAAGTGTGTAAGTACATCAGTCAACAGGGAATGTCACGTGAGTCATTGAGGATTGCAAGGTGTGGTAATCACATGTCATCCATACTAGTGGGCAGGATTTTTGAGGGCGTTCTGGAGAAGCACTGACTCAGGACGTGTGTGGGGACATTTACAGGCAGTTGCAGCTAGGCACACTGCATGCCTCACCAGTACGTGTGTTGGGTGTCCTAGGGATTACACATATGTCTGATTAGCACACAATGGACACCTCTGATTGTCTGCCTACGCCACTGACCCTTCACAATTCGACCCCTGGCCAAGAGATGCCAGTCAGATGTCAAGGGATATTCATGCGTGGTTCACAGGTTGGATGTTTCATTACACGACATTGGTACCGTGCGGGAGACCTTTGTCCTTTTTACTCCTTCCCTCATTTAAGTCCATGCTGGCCACAGGGCATGGCTATGTATGTAATTTCACTCTCCTTTCCTTGGACATTCCATGTGTGTGACGACTTGGCTCACGCGTCACGCTCTCTCATCCCTTTACAGTGTAGTGACCAGCTGGTCGCTGTTCTAGTTGTTCTGATGTGCCAGCCACTCCCAAAGGGCTGACTTACCCCCCACCCAACAGCCACCCAGCACAGGCGTCACTGGACCAGTGACCCTGCCAACAAACGGGTCCAGACGCACGTGCCCTGGGCCAGTTCTCCTATGCATGTACGGTGTCTGTGTGGTTACTCGATATGCATGGGGGCCTCGTGCCCCACAACATTGACAATGGGGTGCACCAGTCACTTTAGGCAAATGAGTTGTGATGTGTGATGTAATAGTCAGGGTGCCAATGCAAATGCAGTATGTGTTCGCATGCGCGGTAGCTGGCATTCGCAGCGATGACACGCATTGTCCACAGTTGAACATTGCAGGGTTGCGGTCGCAGCTTCCGGGCCGCCAGGGTGTGGCACACACAATGCGGATGAGCCATCAGCCAATGGGTGCCTTCGGCGTACATGTTTAGATGTTGCGGTGTGCACGCTCTGCAACTGCGGGGCTCGTCATTGGCTCCAATTGCCTTCGGGGGCAACGAGGGTCACTCATGGGGATTGTGTGGGCCACGCACTTTGCATTTGGCAGGTTGCCACATTCATTGTGGTGCCGCAACGCTTGCTGGGAGTTGTGGTTGTTCAGGGGTTGCATGCGTGGAGATGTCTGGTACGTACCTCTGCTGTTGAGCGCGGCGGCGTCTTGTCTGCCGGAGGTGCAGCCGGTAGTGCAGCGGGAAGGCCTGTGGCGCAGGATCCATGGCGGGTCCGGGGGTTTGGTTGGGTACAGTATCTGCTCTTCCTCTCCGATGTATTTCCGTCATCCGCAAAGTGGTGGTTTTTACGCGGCGGTGGGAAGGGCTGTCTGCAACATTGTGATTTGCTTAGCAGACGGAACGTGTTTCCGCACACCGGACCTGCCCTGTTGGCTCCGTCCGCCACCCTTGCATACGCAGAAAATGTGCGGAGCCTGACAGGCTGCGGCGGACGGAAAATAGCCTCTATGGGTCCATTGTGATTTGTTGGTCGCAATGTCCACACCTGGGGCGGAAGACATGATGGTTTTCCACCACCGGCACAGATGGCCTTCCGTCCGGCATCGTAATGGGCCCCTTTGTGTGCAGATATATCCAAATCTGAGTACTGAACTCCATTTGCAAGTATACCCCATCAAATATGGTACCAAACTCTCCCATTCTGGCAAACAGCATTGTGTACTCACAAGAGCTGACAAACACTTAGGGCCTGAGTTACAGTAGGATGCCTTAACATCTGTATGTCGGGGTGGCTGAGGGAATTACATTCTCCCTCCTGATGGACAGAAGACTGCCACACCAAGCACCATGCTGGCCCACTGTTGATCTCTTATCTTTCACAGGAGCCACCGCAATGATGGTACTGGGAAAGTTTGGTGCATGGACAACTTCTTTCAGGCGGCCTCAAAGCAAACTTTTTTGTTTTTCACAAAGCAGGAGTTTGTTCCTGAAAAAGATTGTCCCCATACCCTTGAAGTTTGTCCCTTACTCTGTATAGCTGTGAGAGTAACTCTTCTGACAGCGGAGTAAGCGGGTGCACTTCTGTCAGAAAACTGACAGTCAACTAGACTCGTACTTGAGTGAGCAGGCCGAGGGTTTGGTAAACAGGGAAATCCATCACGTTTTTTGAGTTGTGCACCAGTAGGAATCTCCATCCGCTTTGGCAAAAATGGGGAAATGTACCCATTATACTAACCTGATTTTGTGAAGATTTTTTGTTCAAGGTCCAGCTGTGCCTCAGTGGGTCCTCCTTCTGACTGAAATGCTGTATTGTTGATCACAATTTTTTTCACATTGTTGCCTGCTACTTTTGTTCTTGTGATCATACATGGATACATTATTTACTAACATCTAGGCGTCTTTTATGGTGTGAACAATCATCAAGGTTTTTTTCCACAAAACTGGGTGAAAGATGGTTTTAAATGAGACCACCCCCGGAAAACACTGCCTATGCCCATCGGGCACAGGGTCAAGACTGATTTGCATATGGCTGGGTTCAAACTGGAATGGCATGGTGAGCAAAAAAACGATGGATTTAGGCCCAGATCTCTGTACTGGGGTGAATGTATGACATTGTTCTGCATTCTGTCCATCAATTGTTGTTTTTGCATTTGTCACCCCGAGTGGGACGGGTATGCCCAGACGTGGGTCCCGTGCTCTCCATGCCACTGGAATCAAGCTATCCTGGCTGAAGAGGGGTGAAACCCCGAAACCGGTCCTAGGATGCTTGTTTCCAGTCCAGGGAGGACCTGGCCTGGCAGTTCGGGCTGGACTGTTCCCATCGGGCACAGGGTCCAGACTGATTTGCATATGGCTGGGTTCAAACTGGAATGGCATGGTGAGCAAAAAGACGATGGATTTAGGCCCAGATCTCTGTACTGGGGTGAATGTATGACATTGTTCTGCATTCTGTCCATCAATTGTTGTTTTTGCAATTGTCACCCCGAGTGGGACGGGTATGCCCAGACGTGGGTCCCGTGCTCTCCATGCCACTGGAATCAAGCTATCCTGGCTGAAGAGGGGGGAAACCCCGAAACCGGTCCTAGGATGCTTGTTTCCAGTCCAGGGAGGACCTGGCCTGGCAGTTCGGGCTGGACTGTTCCCATCGGGCACAGGGTCAAGACTGATTTGCATATGGCTGGGTTCAAACTGGAATGGCATGGTGAGCAAAAAAACGATGGATTTAGGCCCAGATCTCTGTACTGGGGTGAATGTATGACATTGTTCTGCATTCTGTCCATCAATTGTTGTTTTTGCATTTATGCTCATACAAGGCAGGGGTTTGAGAGCATTTTGTGTGTCAAAATGGACTGCAGCCTTAAGCCACTCAAATGACAAAAAGAATGTTATTTCAAATCTGCAGGAAAGACAGACCAAGTTTAAGTATATTGCAGTTTCAGTTCATCAGAAATATTCAAAGAATAACACTGGGTAAAGCTCAATCTTTTCTGAAACCACACATGTATTGGTATTTAATTTCAGCAAGAATGCTTATGTGTCGTGTTAGCAAGCTGTTCATTTCTGACACAAGTGCATACAAAAACAGCCCTCAAAAATAACAGCATTGAATCTGTTGACATGTCATTATGAACATCTTCAAGGCAATGCTTTAAAAAATAATAAGTTGTTTGCTTATTAGGCAATCTATGTTAAGCAAGAGTGAAATGCGCCAATCTAGCGTCAATTCTCACAGTAGCTTAGCATGGATGCCAAGGGTCCAGGTGCAAGAATGGAAAATGGCTCCTTTGCTTGCTGTCGGGTAGTAAAATGCAACAATTATCAGGGTTCAATGGGCACCTCAGGGCTCTGGGCCCCGGTGCCAATGCACCTGCTGTACCAAAGGCAGTAAGGCCCCGGTTCCTCACTGACATACCTTATAGCAGGGGTTTTTCTGAAATGACTATGCAAAGGGCTAGTCACTAATGAATGACGCTTTCAGAGACCCCATCTTCATGAGAGATACAAGTCCGACAACTCTGTGTGGCGGACTAATTGCAATCCGGAGTGAAGTATCATTAGGTCATTAGCTCGGGCTCAAGGTGTAGGGGGGCCCTGCACCTAAATTATGTCTTATGTTTTACTGTCCAACCTAGCGGCAGGGAGTCCACTTCTCTTGCTTGCTCACACTGCTTTGTGGCTATGGAGAAGCAAAGATTTTCATTGACATTAAAATACATACAATGAGGACATTTTGTGATGGGTGAAAGCTAATACGCTTCTTTGAATTTCTTTAGACGCTTCTTTTCATTCAATTCCATGCATGTGCCATTCCATTTTGCAAGAACTACTTCAGACGTAACCAATTCCAGGAAAAATCTATTAAACGGTGGAAGCTGCCTGCATGATAATCATGGGGTGAAAGCAGCAATAGTAAAGTAGAGCAGCAAGCTTTTAGTCAGAGCAAGAAAATACTGGGATAGCCTAGAAGAACGTCTTCAGTCCATAAAACTGGCTCATGATGGTTCTTTTGACAGCCGCCACTTTCATAGTCCTCTTTTGTTAATGTTTGATATCTTTGTTTTATGAAGTGCTGACTTTTCACCTTTAAGTCACTGCAGAATGTTAGAAATGTATTTGGTGTGGCACACCTCATTGGCCAAGCATCATACATTGTGCAATGTGCAAGGGAATGACTGGAACTTACTTCACACAGGGAGAGCGAGAGAAGACCAACCTAGTTAGGTTCTCTATGATTCATATCTACACGCATAAGGGAAACTAGGGGGCATATTAGCAAGACCGGCGATAAAATTATCGGCGTTTTAGCGGCAGGAAACTGCCGCTAAAACGGCGATAATGGGCTTGCTAATATGCGTTATAGAATTCCAATAGAAGCCCAGGTTAGATGTGCAGGACATCTAACCTGGGCTTCTATTGAATTCCATAACGCATATTAGCAAGCCCATTATCGCCGTTTTAGCGACAGTTTCCTGCCGCTAAAACGGCGATAATTTTATCGCCGGTCTTGCTAATATGCCCCTAGGTTTTTAAAAAAAAGGAAGAACAAGGAAACCACTTAGAAAACTTACTGGAGGTTCCACAGATTTTGGAGTAGACGCCTCACCTACTACATAGTGGCATGCTTCATCATCGACACCTAGCCACAACCTGATAGCGTAATATCACCAGGGCGGACTCGAACATGAATGGGAGTTCTTATATACATTATCAATCTGGATAAAGCAGGGATCCAGTTTGAGTAAAGAAAATAAGTTTAAAACAACCTTGTGGTATATAGGCCTGGGCGGTGAACTCCGCTCCGCTAGCTGAGTTTGCGGAGTTTTCGGAACTCCGCGTTACGCGGAGCTCGCGGAGATCTGAAAAACTCCGCCCCGTGTAGCGTAGCGGAGTTTTTTTCTTCGCTCACGTTCGTCAACTTCAAGTTGGCGAGCGCAAGCGAGGAAAATCCACCTCCCGGCGAGATTTTTCCTCGTTCGCGATCGTCAACACCAAGTTGGTGAGCGCGAGCGTGGAAAATAAACCTCCCAGCGAGATTTCTCAAAGTAGGGGGTCAGGTTTCTCATTGTGAGTGGTCGCTTATGCTCGCGACCGCTCGCGTTGAGAAACTGCCCGTTCGCGTTGAGAAAGCTGCCGCTCGAGTAAAAATCTACTCGAGCGGCAGAAAGGAAAGCAGCGCCCGCTTGCGCTGTGCATGGTGCCATTCGCGATGATTGCACAGTGCGGACAAGCATCCGGCACTGAAAATCACCGCAAACTGCATTTTTCTTTCGCACTCTGCCGCTTGTGGAGCTCAGCATAGCGCAGCAGAGTTTTTTTCCCACTTCGCGGAGTTTCGTGTAGCGCAACTCTGCAAACTCCGCCCAGGGTTAGTGGTATACCCTGTCAGAAATACTATTTATTAGTAGGGTACCATGGATATATTTAAAAATAAGTACAGGGTTCCAACTGAGTGTTATTCTCTCAATCACCCCTGATTTTTGCTGAACTTATTTGGCCCTCACAATGAGCCCATATGGGTCTGGGGCCTTCCTTGGGTTAAACGTATGTGTCCCTGCCTTTTCTGGCATGCATTCTATGCACTTCAATGAGGCACAAGACTCTTACCTGAAAAGAGGGTCCTTTAGTATTTCAGGGGTACCCTAACTTGTCCTTTTTCAGTGATCATGCGTGTCTGGCAGAGGGGACCATCCTATTGTCACACATACTCCAAGGAAATGGTCCTGCTTGATCACCTGGATGAGCTGCCTGGACCGCTGCCAAATTAATGATCGGAACTAATCTGGGCAAGCAGGGTCTTGAGCATGCTTGCAGGATGAGCCACATCCCTTCGACTGTTATCATGTTATGCGTTTTTGCTGTTATCTTGTGAAGTACTTATTCCCTCTGTGGAGAGCCCCATGGTCAGGCCTTATTGAATGCTCTCATATTGGGCTAATTGCTTAGGCCTGGCTCCAAAACATTGCAACGTCTGTCCCCAGTACTGGTTGTCTGAAACAGGTCTTCGTGATCAGATCAGTTATTGCCTTTTACATGCACTCTACTTGCTGTCATTGTTTCAATTGACATGGTCATATCTCATGTAAGGTAAGAACACATGTTTTATCCATATTAAGGTTATTTGGGGAATGGCCGACAAGATAGCTGACAGCACGTACTGAGCTAGTGCTCTAGACCCCTCAGCGTAATTCGTAATCATCCTGAGCCCCATTTCGGCCAAGAATCCCTGAAAATTGAGATGACCGACCATTCACTGCAGTGCTCCTCCTGTGATGGTTGCTGTTCTTGAAAAGGCAAAAAAGTCTGAGTGCGGAGTTGCCACGTGGAAAAAACTGGCGAGCAAGATGGCGATCAAAACTGTGATGGGCCCTGCATAGGTTGCCCCCCCCCCGTGGCCATGAGAGACTTTCAAATTGAATCAGCTGCCTCCGTGGCTACTGCTGCGACGACCTGGCATGCCCTGTGGTGGCTGGGAGGGTTGAATGCAGGATTGGTGTGCAGCTCGAGCAGCTGTGTATGATGGCAACTAGGATTGTGGGGGGGGTCCCGCTAGATGTACAGCTGAAGTCAACATATCCTGAAGGAGCCCCCCTGCCACATGAGAGGGAATGTGCTTGGTCAGGACCCTAGTTTGCCTGATGGGATCTGTGGGAATCTAGGAGCGATGCACATTAGTGGTGAGCCCTGAACAGTTTGAGCAAGACCGCTTCCCGGTGACGAAGCTCGAGGTGCTGCTGGAGCTGACATGCCTGCCTGCTTCTCCTGAAATGCTGAGAAAGGTTGGGTATTTCTGGTGGAGTAGAGCGCAATTGACCCCCAACAGGAGGTGAGTAAACTGGGGACATATGGACTGCTAGCTCATCTCTGCCCCTCCTCCATCTGGGCTGATTGCAAAAGAGTGAATTGTGCCACCTTTGAAGTAGCATAGGGCAGCTGCTGGCTGTGGCATTGACCTGTGTAAAGCATTGGTGTCATCATTTGTCTGAGGGGATCTCCTTGGGGACCACCGAACTGCCTGGGTGGCAAGTGGAGGTGTGCCACAGCTGCAAGCAATTCTTTACAATCCAATGGATGAAGTCCAGACGGATGAGCTGGCAACCAGGGATAAGACCTGAGATGGCTGGGCACTGGTAAGTGGGAGAACTGTTAACATCATCCAGGCCCGCCCCTAAGCGGACTCTTTGTGGACTGGTGGTGGTGGCTACATCTGCTTAGCCTGGGGACTGTAAGGGGACCTTGAGGGGTGGTGCCCTGCTCACCTGTGACCCCTGTGCACTGTGGTGGTGCTTGTGGTGTGGCTTCCCTTGGGATCTTGGGACGGGTGACAGGGGGTGAGCTGCTTGCACACTCGTTCCTCACTGAAGTTGACATTTCTGAACATTGTTGATCCTCTTAGAGGGGGCTTTGATACACCACAGAGCTGGGAACTGAAAACTACTCAACTGCGCCTCTGTATCAAGATGGTGAAATGTTTGGTGACCCAGCAAACCAAAAATTGACCAGTATTCAGCAACCAAGGCCCTCATTTATGGGGACATGGCGTAGGGCAGTGCAGCAAGTCACCTTACTGCGCTCCCGTACGCCACAGTGAAAGGGCAGGAATGCACCGTATTTATGCAATACGGTGCATTTCTGTCCTTTCCCCAAGCACTGGTGCCGTTTCGACAGCCTAGGATCAATGAAGGCACCCTTCCACCATGGTGCAAGGGTGGCTGTGTTGTCGGCGGGATTGTTTTTGTGCAGGAAGGGGCACCTTCCTACACAGAAACAAACCTAAGATGCATTTTACTTTTTCTATATGTGCTTATGAATGCAGCACACATAGAAAGTGGCACAATTAGGAGAAATAAAGATAATTCTTCTCATTACGCCTCAACTCGGGAGGCGTAAGGATTTGGCGCTTCTCCAGGTTTACATGCTCTTTTAAATATGGGGCAGCGTCAAAATCCATGAGTGTTGTGTGGGAACACCCCCTGCAATGCCCATGGAACGCCTCCCAAGCGCAAAGTAAGGCAATGCAGCGATTTGTGCTGCCTTGCTGTAATCCATATCTATGAGGCCATTGAAAGCCATGCATAGTGGCTTTGTGTGGCCTCATAGATATAATTTTGTTGTTTGCGCCAGGGGATCAGGGTCCATCTGGCACCCAAATACTTGCCACCATCGAAAATTTAAATCCGCGTTGGAAGCTAAAATATTCATTAATTGGAGGTTAATCTAATTGCTCTGAGAAGACCTACAAAAGGTCACTGAGGATCCTTAGAAACTGGACAGAATGTGACTTCCTTGCAGGAGGAGGTCATGGCCCTTAAGTCCACGGTAAGGATATTAACAGAGATCACACAGCCACTTGAAGACAGAGTTGAGGATGCGGAGGGTCATTGTAATCTGGACTTAGTGGGATTCTCGGTGTGGTTGGAGGAAACAATTTCAGAGGTTTTCATGGAACAACAGATTAAAAAGACCCTCAGGCCCAAGCTTCTGTCGAACCTCCTTATGGTGGATCTTGTGCACCCCTCGGGTGCCCCGCCATGTTACAGTTATTTTGAAGATACTGAACTACCTCAATAGGGATGTGATCCTGCAGGCTGTCCAGAGGTCTGGAGATTCCCAGTTTGATGGAAGCAGGATACACATTTTTCTGGACTATGCTCAAAGGGTCCTAAAATTCAGACAATCATTTGTGGGAGTAAAACAAAAGTTGAAAGCCATGGGCCTGAAATATGATTCCTGGAACCCACGCATCAGCAATAAGAACCTTGTGGGGGGTTGCAAGGTTGCACATTCTGAGTCGTGGTTGGTAGTTAGGCACGATGGGACAGTGGCAATGGGAAAGATATGAGGCAGCCATAGGGACCCAGACCCAAGTAGAGCCAGCAGTGAACATTGGGCCAGGTGAAATATTTGCTATTGTGGCTGAGACAGCCGAATGCATCAGAATTGACAGATGTCTCTGTTGCTAGTGACAGTGTTTGTTTTATTAGGGTGGCTGCTGGGATGGTCTATGTGGAAGGAGGAAGATGCAATGGTGGCCATGATTAGTAAATTGTAATATAGTCAATGTGTTCTTGATGGCCGCCTCACTAAGAGTATGATTTGGGAGTTGAAATGATGCCCGTTGGGGCTGAATGAATCGCATGTGGTTCTGTAAGAGTTCCAGGGAGGTGTCACTTCTCTGTATTCATGGGCTTGTTGGTGAGCTGGTAGTGGGGGTCTGGTAGCAACCCCTGAGTTAATATTTCTTAGGAGACACTGGGACATAATAGTAGGGTGGGTTGAGGGTTGGGGGTGAGATTAGTAGTCACTAAGACATCTTGGGCGGACACAGTTAGTCATATTGAGTGCTTACCCGAGGTGGGGGAGGGTGGGAAGTGGGACAGTTTTGTCTGCTGAGCAATAATACTGATAACACATGAACAAAAATTAGTGGCTGGGTCCTCATCGGTTGGTGTAGCATGTGATCAAATGGCCAGATTGGGCTTCGGCCCAAAAGAAGAGCACAGTATAAGGAGGGATGACAGATTTTATTAAGATGGTCACAGGGAAAGTCTGTGGCCTGAATACATTTGTGAAGTGGTACAGAGTACACATGCTTCTAAGATGTCAAGTGGTATGGATAGCTTTTCTCCAGGAAATCCATGTACTTGAGGTGGAGCAAGAAAGTTGCAAAGACAATGGAGAACTTTCTTAAATCATGTGCAGGGGGTGGTTTGCCCCAGATGTCCCTTACCAGATGAAATATTGAAGGGAAATAATTGGTTTTTCTATATGGGGGGGGTGGATGGGTTTGGATTATGCCTGCTGAATGTTTATGCCCTTAATACTGATGATAAGGATTTCTATGAAACACTCAGGGAGGAGAATCTTCCACAAGTAGATGCCCTAGTAGTAGGGGCAGGGGATTTCAACTGCAGGCTTGATGATCAGCTGGACAGGAATCCATTCAAAATGGTGACAAAGCCCACCATGGCTGTAGCCTTAAAAGAAGTGATAGAAAACCTCCACTGTATAGATATATGGAGGGCATTGCACCCAGACAGTAGGGAATATTTGTGCTACACATCAATGCATACTATATACAGCTGACTTGATTGTATCTTAGTCAAAACAACTCCCACAGATAGAATTGGTGATGCAAAATATGTTGCTAGGTTTCTTTCTGATAATGTACCTTTGCTGGTGGACTATAGCATGGGTAACTTAAGGCCCCACATTCCCCTCTGGTGATTACTGCTGGATACCCTACGGGATTCAGTTATCCAGTTCGATCTGAGGGAGGCCCGTTCAAACTTTTTTTGAGAATAATTGGAGTACCACTGACAAGCGCGGAATGATTGGGAGGCACTTAATGTAGTATGGGGAGAATGTCTTCCGAAAAATTATGGTACAAGGAGACAGTTACAGGCTAAGTTGATGGATAGTGAGAATGAGCTGACACAACTACAAAGTCACAATTCTAACCAAGCTGAGGGGGCTACGGCCCAATTGGCTGTCAGACGTAGAGTGGGGAATATGAGATAGACTGGACCGCTTCATTAGGAGGAACTACAGACAGAAGCTCCACAAAGAAGGTGACACATATGGACAATTGTTGGCATGGCTCCTGAAAAGGGAGAAGTCCCTCCAAAGAAACTAGCCTTGACTAAATGAAATGGCACAGTGCTGTCATTGCAAAGAGGGATAAATGAGATGCTCTGTGCACAAATGGCTGCATTATAAAAGGAACCTACACCTCATTCCGTGGCACAGGTGCCTCATCTTCAGATAAGGAGCCGTAGGCAGAGCTAGAAGTAGAACTGCAGGGTGAGAAACAGTTGGAACTATTAGTGATATGTCACAATGTAAGGCCCCAGGCTCTGAAGGCCTACTGTCAGACTTTTTTCAAGCTTATGTGGCATTGATTGTTGACAGTTTCCTGTAACACTGAATGAAGCCAAAGAAATTGTTATACCTCCGTCATCAACGAGAGAGGCTATAATAACCATGGTAGTGGGCCCAGGCTCATACAGGTCCATGAAGAATATGAACACAAAGATCCTGTCCAAGGTACTGGTGTCCAGCTTATACTGTCTGGTGATCTCTCTGATCTGTGAGGATCAATGTGGCATTATGCCAGAGAAGGAACCCCACATTAATTTACAGAGGCTCTCCCATGTCATGCATGTAGTCCAGGCTGAGGAGATGGACGATGCCATAGTGGCGCTGGACATCAAGAAAGCATTTGATACTCTCAATTGGGAGTATCTATGGACGGTGTTCGAGCGAATAAGATTTGACCGCCAATCCATGAGGTGGGTAGGGTTGCTGCAAAATAAACCTGTGCCACACGTGCTGGAGGGGTACTGGTGCCGGAGTAAAGGGACATGAAAAGAGGTACCAAACAAGGAATCCCCCCATCTCCTTTCATGTTTAATTTGGCAACGGATTAATTGGCAGTATATTTAAGGAAAGATTTGTCAGAGTGAATAATACGGGTCAGAATAGTACACACATAATGTAAATGTACACAGATAGTACCTACTTAATGCAACTGCAAATGTCGGTGCCTGTCTTGTTATGGGCACTGGATAAATTAGGTACCACCTTATGCCTCTCTATAAATTAACATAACGGGGTTCTGTTCACAATGGCTAGCTTGGCTGGAAGGAACTTGGCAGGCTTTCAGGTTGTGGAGTCACCCTGTGAATCCCGGACATACTTGAGCATTCAGATTACATACACCCCAGAATACCAGTATACATATAATATGGGCAAAGTTATTCAGGGATTGCAGAAGTCAATAAAGTTTTGGAATACCCTGCCTGTATGGGTTGTGGGCAGAATAGCAATCAGTAAGATGGTATTTCTGCCACAATGTCGATATATCTTACAGAGCTCTATGATCAAGATCCCACGGTCAACCTTCCTGGAATTGAAAGGTCTCCTGATCGCCTTAGTGTGGGCCAGCAAAACAAGCGCGGTTAGCCAAAAGACTCTGAAATTGAAACTAGGCGGTCTAGATTTGCCAGATTTATGAATGCATTACATTGCTGGGCTGTTACAATATGCAGCCACTTGGTGTGCTGAGGGGCAGAGTAGGGAGAAAAGGCTACTGGAAAGGACGGTGGAGGGGAGAGAGCTTCCTAAATATCTCATGAGCAGCTCATAAATGAGAGAGGAGAGTTCATTTATAGTGCAATAGGAGACAGACACCTGGGATTTAGCAGTTAGACAGGTCTTAAGATGCTGACCCTGTGCCAGAATTGAATATCTGGTGGTTAAAACCTTTCCAACGGATACAAACTGATATGAGTGTACGGTAAAGGCATGAAGTGGATGTCAGACTTTGAGAGACCTCAGTCCTGGTGAAAAATGTATCAATTGTGAAGCGGCACAGTTGACATTTCAGCTAGGAGTGTAGAATTTTCTTCAGTTTGCAAAGGTGTCTAGAACAGCACACGAGATTTGCACTGATTTCCCAGCAGAGCCAGTGGTTTCTCATACACTGAAACTGTTGCTTGAAGCTGGGTCAAATAGGGTGTCATCTCACGCCTGTCACCGCATTAAAAATGAGAGAAAGACTAAGCCACTCAAAGCACATACCCTATGGATGCCAACCTTCCAGAACCACTTGCTGATGGCAAATGGACCAGGGCATGTACCTTGATGTAGGAGATGGCCCTCAATGCTAGGTTTGAATTGGCACATTTTTATTATTTACAACACACTTTTCTCACACCCCAGAGAATGCATATAATTTTTCCATAAGATCTACTGCATATCTGAGGCATGATGCAGGCTCTGCGTCCTTCTTGCGTAGCGTGTACTGATCTGGAAGGTTACTAGAAAGCAGTGGTGGTGAAGCTTTATAGAGTAAAGGCAATACAGATAGTTGTAAAGATTAAACAATGCCTCCTTGGGTTCATTCTCCGACCTAAAAAAAGTTGCAATATTTGGAATAGATTTGCAGCTTTGGGATTACTTTTGGATACGAAATGTACAGTTATACATTGGCTCTTCTCAGCAGTCCCTAGATACCAATACTGGATAGAACACTTATATGAATGGGCTGCAGTGGTAGAACAAAGAATGCAGGATGTGAGTGTGAGTGTGGGCCAACATGCTGAACGAGATCTGTGAAGGGTTAGCCAACTGGTTAAAACTCTGAATGATCACTCCACATTGATGGATTCCCAATAGATAGTTCATCTGAAAGTGGGGGGTCAGTTTGAGACATGCATGTGGGGTGGGGCTGAGTTCACAGATGTGCTGGAATGGAGGACGTGGGCCCTAATGGCTGAAATGTGGACCTTAATATGTACTCAGATGTATATCCTGAATCGCCTTACCACATACTGAAAATGATATAATGTGATTGAAAGATCTAATCTTCTTGGCTCCACCCCCCTACTTACATATAATGCTATATCTCTAGGCTTTACACTCGATACCAGTCTAAATTTAAATGCTTATATCAATGCTATAGCAAGGAACACCAAATTCCAACTCAAGCTTCTCAAAGGCATCAAACTACTAATCCCTGCTGATGACTTTAAAATGGTAGTTCAACCTACGGTCCTCTATAAACTGGACTACTGCAAGTCTGTATTTATGGGCATTTCTAAATTTCACATTGCCCTCTTGAAGGCAGCCCTCAACTCTGTTGCTTGCTTGGTCTTGGGCACAAGGCATTTTGACCAAATCACCCCTATCCTCACCACTTTCAACTGGCTCCCTATTGAAGCAAGGATTTCCTATAAATTGGTCTACATTGTCAATAAAACCCTACATGAAAGCTCACTTAACTATCTCACGAATAAGCTAACCATTTCACATTGCTCCCGTTCCCTCAAAATTTCCAACTCAATGAGCCTGGCAAACCCAACCTTCAAAATACTTAGAACTCTAAGGCAATCCTTCTCTGGCACCGCCACCAAAATCTGGAATGCTATCCCACCTACCATCAGGACAATCCCGTCACATATTTCCTTAAAAAAGGAACTGAAAACCACACTCCTACAACAATATCTACTTACCAAATTACCTGGTCATGAATCTACTTACTTAATGCATGCCTCTCAAATTGGACTTTAATCATGTATTGTTAGCTAATACTCCATTGTAACTTTGCAAATGTACTGTTCAGCTAAGCTCTGTAAAGGGCTTCAATACCCCCGGGTCTAGTTTGTGCTATATAAGACTGCAAATAAATAAATGAATAAATAAAGACAGACAATGATGAGATTATGATATCAAAGCTAAGCTGGGGTTTTCTTTTACTGTAATTTAACACTGTGTTGGTAACCAATAAAATGATAAATAAAGTTTTAAAAAAGCCATATTGAGAGTGTTCAGTGTGCCTGCCTGCAGTGTGGAATACCTGTGTCTATTTCCCCTTCTCACTGGATCAGACTGATGGAGTGATTATGAGAGACACCAATTGCTTTGCATCACACTATCCCAAAATAGCTGCAGTATCTCATAGCTTCTTTTTGGGCCCTGGAGCTCCCAGCATACTTTTGGGCAGAAATGGATCTCTTTACCCTAGCAATCCTGACAAACCCATTGCTTGGCACACGTGAAAGTTCTTAGGGGCATATTATCAAGAACGGCGTAAAAATTATCGCCGGTTTAGCGGCAGAAAACTGCTGCTAAAGCGGCGATAATGGGCTTGATAATATGCCCTGGAGAATTCCAATAGAAGCCCATGTTCACACCAGAACATGGACTTCTATTGGAATTCTCAAGGGCATATTATCAAGCCCATTATCGCCGCTTTAGCGGCAGTTTTCTGCCGCTAAACCGGCGATAATTTTTAACGCCGTCCTTGATAATATGCCCCTTAGTCTCCAGAGCCTCCAAAGCAGCCACTTCTTCATGGGGTTAAAGAAAACATATGTTTTCTGAGCCTTTATTCTAGCTCAACACCACATACTACAGTATACACTAAGCTCCCACATGGACTCCAATGATGGAGAAGGGTAATCTATCAATGAGATAACATGAGGTATGAGAATTTGAGTTGAGCTGATGATCGGAAGTCAGTATATGTGTATAAGGAATTCCATCATGTTCCCATTCTGTCTTGACATTATAGTCCTATGAATATTTGACATTTGTTGCTGTCTGAGGCCTCCAAACAAGACCTCAATCATATGAACTCAGTTACCATGGTAGGCATTTTAACATGCAATACAGTCTCTACTACTTTGGATCTGCTGTGACCTCTAATCTGCCACCAGGTTAGAAGATGAAAATATATTAAAAAGTACTCATTTTATGGAAGAATCATGTGTTACTGCATTTGGAAAAGAACAACTTTTCCAGACAGTAAAAAACATACTTGCTGCAGCTTAGTGGTCATGACTGGCAATCAGTTTATGACCCATGTCTTATACAGAATAGCACATTTCAACTCTAAGAATTTATATGTGGTGATGTACACCAACATTTCAGCCTCCAACTAATTTTGCCTTAAGCTAACAAATTAAAATTAGAATAGGATTATCTTCTTTTCCAGCAAGTTTTAAGATCTGAGAATTGTATGCATTACACAGCCAAGATGTTCCCCATTTTATTAATTATCAATTTGGATAGCTCCGGCCTATCCAACCCAGACTGATCAATCTCCATTTCAGTGAAATGTTAAATTGGCGAATGTCCTTTTTGATGACAATCTTATGATTTAAGTAATATAAATGCACTCCACTAGGAATCAAATCCTTATGAAAAGTAAGACTCCAAAGATCCCAACAGAATATAAATGATTAACCACCCGAGGACACCCCTCTCCCAGGTGCTGACCACTATTTTAGTATTTGGCCAGTTCACACTTAAGCAATAATAACTTTTATTATGAAAAAGAGATGCTGGCCAATTTGTGGTTTTTTTCCCACACATTGGATATGCTAACTGTACCCAGGGTTTGTCGATTCCCCTCAAAGAAAGAAAGAAAATAGCCAAAAGTTGTTGTTGTTTTATTTAAACTGGGAAAAAGTGCTGTGCAAGAAAGTGTTTGTGTTTTTTGAATGGCATCAACAAAAGGTTTGATTTGCTAAGATATGCGTTTTACAGCTTGCAAGAACTTTCAGAGTTGTACCCCAGTTTTTGCATTTTTTTAAGTGGTAGTCAATGTTTCGAATTTTTGGGTGTGGTTTTTAAGTACTTGCAATTTGTGACAGAAACAGGTGTCAAACCCTGGAAGTTATACGTTTCTGAAACATAGACAAAATTCGAAATTCAGTAAAGGGCCATTTGAGTAGATTGCTCAAAGAATGTAAGGGCCTGATTTAGAGCTCAGCAGGTGGGGTACTCCATCTCAAACGTGACGGATCTCCCATATGCCGTACCACAGGCGCATTATATCTGTTGACACTTGTAATACTGCGAACGGAATATCTGTCACGTTTGTGAAGGAGGTAAACCTGTCTGCCAAACTCTAAATCAGGCCGTAATTGTAGAATTAAAACAAATGAAAAAATTAAGAACAAATAGAAGTAGGTGACTATGTTTTCATTCATAATTTTTTTGCCCTGGTGTTTGACGGTTGTACAAAAACAAACAATATCAAATGCCAACAACTGAGCTGCATCTTGTAATGATTTTTCATTGTATACCCAACCATGCATGAAATCATATGGTAAAATCTAATGAATGAAATATGTGTATGAAAGAAGCCAATCCATTTTTTAATTGTCCTCAAGTTAACGAGTTTTGAAATACTGGTTATTTGTACAACTCTGAATTTGGGGTTGCCCATAATACAATGTGATTCCGAAGGAATTTTGCCAATGTGTTTTCTTGCACAGTGGCTTAGAACTGAAAGCAAAAAATGGAGTGAAATTGAATGATAAAAAGTTCTACAATTCTGTATTTCAACATTCCTCCCATTTAAAAAGGGTACACCACTTTTATGACTGGGCCTTTTGCAGAAACTAGTGGGATATCCAAAATCCCTTCCGCCTAGCATTCCCACACTTCTCCTAATAAAAACATTACCCCATTGTATGGCTGGGCGATGTGGGTAGCTGAGGTATTTGGACCCTGGCACAGTCGACTCACATGGAACCCACAAATCCCACAATTTCTGAAAAATAGAAATCCAGGAGAGTCTAGGGTGGTATAACTTGTGTGGATCCCACTACATTTTCTTACCCTGTGCATCCTACAATTGTCACATTGGCTGAAATTTCAGATTTTGATCTTATTTCTCAGAGAGAAAGTTCAGGAATCATCAGAGATCTACAAAATTGATATCACCCAGCATTCCCACACTTCTTTCAATAAAAACTGTACCCAACTTGTGTGACCCCAAAATGTAACAAGGAGAAATCAACATTTTGTCTTTCAAATTCACTACTTCTGGTGATGTGGAAGGCTGCAGTATTTGGACTGGGCTCAGCTGCCGCCCAGGAAAACCAAGCACCCACAGACATTTATACAAACTAGACACTGAAGGGAGTCCAGGATGGTATGCCTTTTTCTAAATCAGAAAGCCCTGCAAATGTCAAACTGCCACTAAAATCATAGATTTTCCTCACATTTCTGTGAGTGAAAGTTCTCAAAACTTCAGGGACTCACAATGTTTCTCACAATGTTTCTACCACCCACCGTGCCCACTCTTTTCCCAACAAAAATGGTACCCCCATTAGTGTGAGTCATCATCTGCAACAGGAACTGGTCAAAACTGTGTCAAGCCAATGTGATGTCAATTAGGTCTACACCAGGCTTCAGTGTTGTTTCGTTCCTATGACATACTTTCGGTCCCATACATGGGAGGCAGTGTTTCAATCAGGAGATTGTGGGAACACCAATGTGGTAAGAGTTTGGTCATTGGGTGGAAGTGCCCAAGCGTTCTATACATGCATTTGGGAAAATATCCTTTTTTGTTCATTTTTGCAGGTTATTCTGAGTAGGAAAATATATTGTAATCCATACCTAGCCCAAGATTCCTCTGCATCTCTAGATTTCAGAAATACCCAGTGTTGGTAGGGTTCCCTTGCTGCCGGCTGACCTGGAACCTGACAGTGCAGTCAATCAGCAGGGCAAGTAAGAAGAAATTTGGATTTCATTAAGCATAGTTTTGACATGTGGGCTGGGAGAGAGGCAGGAAGACCCCTTTCAGCGTCTCTTGGGGGCAGAAATAATGTGTGATGCCAAGGTGTGGGGGCCAATGCCAAGATGATCCAACAATATACCTGCATGTGGAAGATCATTTACAGCACTCTCAAGGTCATTTCCAGACACCAACTGTAATTTAGAGTCTGAGGGGTCGATTCCGATCTCGGCCGGTAGGGCACCTAACAGTATTCGTCTGGAAAAAATACCAGCCGAATGCGTGTTCCCCGACCGATTCGTACACTCGTCCGGATGAACAAGTACGATGCGTATAACAACTCATTTTCCGAGCGAGCCGTACTCACCCAATCCTGCTCCTGTTCCCCGCCCGAGCCGGATCCATGAACGCCGAATCGAGCCGCACGGAAGCAAATACACAGCACCTCCGGACGGACTAGTACGATGCGCAATCCGTACGCGCCGAACCCGTCGCTACGTCCGGCACGTTTGAGCATCCGGGCGAGCCGTACATAAGCTCCGTTTCGCGCCACAAGACGATCCACGGCTACGAGACGAACAAGCCTGCTACAAGTACGACTCGAAGACACGAGAAACCCGAACGAGACGATCCAAGCATGAATCCCATTGCGCAGGTCCTACCTATACTCTACATCTATTACCGGGACCGGCACGGACGCGTACGGCGCAGACGGTAAGTCAAACACCAACAATACAAACAAACTACACGTACCCGAAATATGTCACACACACATAGGGATGCACAAATAACGTACACTAGCAACAGCAGAACCATAGGGGTGGGATGGCCAACACCAATGCCATACACACCCATAGGGGGATGGATGCCTACCACCATCACCACCCTACCACCACCCCTACTCAGGGGGGCCTGGATGCCTGCCACTACTACCATCCCCACCCTTAGGGGTATGGTGCCTACCACTACCACCACCCCTACTCAGGGGGCCTGGATGCCTGTCACTACTACCATCCCCACTCATAGGGGGATGGATGCCTACCACTACTACCATCCCCACTCATGGGGGATGGATGCCTACCACTACTACCATCCCCACTCAAGGGGGATGGATGCCCACCACTACCACCACCCCTACTCAGGGGGCCTGGATGCCTGCCACTACTACCATCCCCACCCTTAGGGGATGGATGCCTACCACTACCAACATCACTACTCAGGGGGGCTGGATGCCTACCACTACCACCACCCCTACTCAGGGGGCCTGGATGCCTGTCACTACTACCATCCCCACTCATGGGGGGATGGATGCCTACCACTACTACCATCCCCACTCATGGGGGGATGGATGCCC
Organism: Calotriton arnoldi; assembly: GCA_963921515.1. Classification (NCBI taxonomy): domain Eukaryota; kingdom Metazoa; phylum Chordata; class Amphibia; order Caudata; family Salamandridae; genus Calotriton; species Calotriton arnoldi. The sequence goes on along the minus strand of CAWUFW010001700.1, from coordinate 2,058,273 downwards.
ACCACTACCACCACCCCTACTCAGGGGGGCCTGGATGCCTGCCACTACTACCATCCCCACCCTTAGGGGGATGGATGCCTACCACTACCACCATCACTACTCAGGGGGGGCTGGATGCCTACCACTACCACCACCCCTACTCAGGGGGGCCTGGATGCCTGTCACTACTACCATCCCCACTCATGGGTGGATGGATGCCTACCACTACTACCATCGCCACTCATGGGGGGATGGATGCCTACCACTACCACCACCCCTACTCAGGGGGCCTGGATGCCTGTCACTACTACCATCCCCACTCATAGGGGGATGGATGCCTACCACTACTACCATCCCCACTCATGGGGGATGGATGCCTACCACTACCACCACCCCTACTCAGGGGGCCTGGATGCCTGTCACTACTACCATCCCCACTCATGGGGGGATGGATGCCTACCACTACTACCATCCCCACTCATGGGGGATGGATGCCTACCACTACCACCACCCCTACTCAGGGGGGCTGGATGCCTGTCACTACTACCATCCCCACTCATAGGGGGCTGGATGCCTACCACTACTACCATCCCCACTCATAGGGGGATGGATGCCTGCCACTACTACCATCCCCACCCTTAGGGGTATGGATGCCTACCACTACCACCACCCCTACTCAGGGGGGCCTGGATGCATGCCACTACTACCATCCCCACCCTTAGGGGGATGGATGCCTACCACTACCACCATCACTACTCAGGGGGGCTGGATGACTACCACTACCACCACCCCTACTCAGGGGGGCCTGGATGCCTGTCACTACTACCATCCCCACACATCGGGGGATGGATGCCTACCACTACCACCACCCCTACTCAGGGGGGCCTGGATGCCTGCCACTACTACCATCCCCACCCTTAGGGGGATGGATGCCTACCACTACCACCATCACTACTCAGGGGGGCCTGGATGCCTGCCACGACTACCATCCCCACTCATGGGGGGATGGATGCCTACCACTACCACCACCCCTACTCAGGGGGGCCTGGATGCCTGTCACTACTACCATCCCCACTCATGGGGAGATGGATGCCTACCACTAACACCACTCCGACTCATAGGACGGGTAATGCATGGCACAACTAGCATACTCCCACATAAGGAATGACAGAAGATTACATCCCCCCAACACCATGACAAGTGTGTGTAGTCTGTGTCAAATGCCTACAACACTGAACATGACATTGAACATACAATGTGACCCCCTAGCACATGTGTCACACATAAATGTGTGTGGCCTCCACAATGCAAGCCGACCATGGCCACTGTGGCAATGGGCTCGAACACCCCATCACCACAGTGACCAAAAGGGAAGTGTGGTGTCCATAGCTGATGCACATTTTGAACAGTGTGGCAATGAGGCCTAAAGCCCCATCTCCACAGTGACCAAAAGGGAAGTGTAGTCATGGTAAAAGCTGCCAAAGCCAAACTGCATGGATGAATCCTGGTCACACAACAACAAACACATCAGTGGCATAGTAGTGCTTGTGTCCCATAGCAACATAGATTGGTCGAGGGAAACAGTGCAGTGTCACTGAAACATCGTTTTGGCCATGTGCATACAAACATCACCCATGGGGGCCCACATTGTCAACATTCACAAATAACACAATGACAGAAGTGACCATCATAATGCTGACCCACATATCTGCACCAATGGACACCCAAATGTAGCTATCCTGTGGAGACTGTAGATGTCAGGTGAACAAATACCTTACCATGGCAGCAATGGGACATACAAACCATGATTATTGTGCTGACTGATGACCTAGGAGTCCCAGGGACAGCAGGGGAAAGACACCAAACAACATACAGCCAATGGCACACTCAAGATATGCCATTGCAGTGGTGCAAAGGCACAAACACAAACAGGCAGACTCACACTGCATATCAAACACAACAGGTGATGGGGGGGGTGTGCCAGTGTCCCCAGGCAACCACACAACACATGAGGAGTCCTGAATTCCAACCACACAGATGTGTATACAGTGCCATACAAAAGTTACTCATGGATCGGATACCCCTATGTGGGCAATCAGGCATTGTTAGATGAGAGGGAGCACAAATTACACATGTCACCAAGCTTGTAGGAACAGCAACTAACACAGCAAGAGACAGACCCACCACAGCACTACCCCCAGGGACCCCACATTGTGCTGACACTAGCCTGCATGATAATCCCACTGTGATGACAAAGTTAGATGTCGTTCACACTGTGAACCACAGCCATGTGTCCTGAGCAACTAACTACCATCACACCTACACAAGCTCCAATCAATCAGCACGGCCTGCCAGCCAAGGCCAATATGGAGATAGGGGTCTAGCCGTGCAACCACTCACTTTTGCACACACTCAACACCACACACCCTGATCTCCACCAATGTGCAGCAGTGAAGCTCACATGGACTGGTGACATTGGACATGCACCCATGACAATACCAGGGGTGGTGGTGGGAACTAAGGTGCAGAAACCCATCACACATGGCCAGTCAACAAGACTAGTCAATGTCTGACACACAGCACAGTATGCCGTACATGGGCATGATGTGAAATCCACCACAATCAATGGGATCCTGGCCATAGTCACACACCAACGAAGAAGCCAAAGTGACACACGAAGAACACATGTACACAACTTCCAACATTGCAGCTCTGACCCTGAGGAGTGACAGCAGTCACACACACAACGTGTCACAATCACTGAAAGCTACCACAAACTGTAAATCACATGACTCGTGTAAACAACAAGTGCCAAGGGAAATCCTGAATGTTCCCATCTGCGTTTGCCCACATCCCCAGCCCTGACAACAAAGACAACCTGGTATGACAACCTCATGAACATTAGTTTGCCATGCACCCACATCACGGAGAAACCAGGTCCAAGATGCTGGATGAACACAGAACAACTCAGCAAGCATCACAAACAGGAACATCCCTAGGGACACAGCCTGTGTAGGAAAAGGGAAGGGAACACGCACAGACATGCTTACACAACACACAACACAGGCCCACGCAATGTCACCGGATTACACACTGCCATGAGGGCACTCCACTCCTGTGGAAGGTCCGCTGTGCCAAACCTTGTCTGTGCACGACCCAAACATGTCAGCAGAACACTCCGTCAGTGAGTCAACAACCACAACACACAGAAGGCTCTGCTCACATCAGCCTGGGTACGGGAGTGTCACGTCAGTCATCTGCACACACACAAAACACGTGTCAAGCAAGTTGCACTGTATACACAGATGAGTCCTTCGACATTGATGTGCAAAACTGCATGTCCAGTGGAGCTGGGCACACAGTCAGGGAAATCGGAACATTGAACAGTGGTAAGCCCACCAGATGTGCATCAGTGTAAGACAAAGATGTTCATTTACAAATGCAAAATGGACATCCCTGTGTCAAATGCTGAACATTACACCCTCAGACTGTAGCAAAGGATGCCATAGATCCAGACTACAACAGGACACATATCCCATGGACCACATGGAGTCCATCACTGCAACACTTCATTTTCCTGATGTGAACACTATTACAACTGCAAATGCAGGATGCTACTCATCCACATCATGTACATCAAAAGAAAACCCACAAGTAAACAAAAAGAGGCTTTATTCAGCAAATGTCAGGGTAAACACGGAAGTCCAAAAGAAACTAAGGCCAATGGCCAGTCCAAAAGCACAGTCCCAACGGGGTGAGAAGTGACAACTGGTCACACATTGCTTGCCTGCACTGGTACGGTTAGGGGACATCCCCCTTGGAGGGGCATACAAGGGGCAGGCCAGGCACCGCAGGGACAGGATCAGGGGATGGCAGAGTGAGGCAGTGAAGGGGTGGTGGGTGCAGGAGTCTCACCGGCAACTGCAGTGGAGGTGTCTGACTCAGGGGGGCCGGCACCACTGTGGTACACAAGTCAGTTGGTGTGGGTGCTGCAACCACTGCAGTGGGCTGGACTGATGTAGTGGACTGGGTACCCACTGCAGTGCCCGAGTCAGACGTGGTGGTTGTGGACTCCACTGCAGTGCATGACTCCAAGGGAGTGGAAGGGTGGGCAGATGAGGTGGGCAGGACAGAGGGGGGGACCCGGTCTCCACAACAGTGCCACTAACAGGTTGAGCGTCTGGGTTGGGGGTGGAAGAGCAAGTGGCAGGGGGAGGGCCTAAGCAGTCTGGGGATGTGGTATCGGTGTGTGGGGGAACCTGGGGCAGGGTGTGGCGGGGGAACCTGTGCAGTGGTGGCCTGGGGGATGGAGGAGAGAGACTGGGCGGTGGAGCTGCGTGGTGGTGGTGGTGGGGTCTTGCTCTTCCTGGTCTGGGGGACTTCCGAATGGGGTCCTGTGTCTGCCTGCGCCTGGGGGAGGGTGTCCGGGAGCGAGGGGCACTCCCTCTGCGTGGGTGGACTTCCTCTTCCCCCGGTATGCTGGATCAGCAGGATTGGAGGGAAGAGGCCGAGGTCACACAGGAAGATCTGTTGTGTAGGTGGGGTAGCAGGCGAGGCAAGGGAAGGGGTCTTGGAGGGAGAGGATTTGGAGGACTGCGGAGTGAATGTGGATGCCTGTGTGTGTGTGTGTTCCCCATCCCCTGTGTCTGTGGTATCAGTCCCCTGAGGATGCTTGTGTGCACGTCTTGCCTTTCTCTTGGGTGTGTCTGTGCTGCTCGTGTCTGTGTGCTTGGGTGACTGTGCAGGTGTGCATGTGCTTTGGACAGGTAGGGGGGCAGGAAGTGTGGATGGGGCAGAGGTGGGAGGGGTGAGGGACTGTTGGAGGAGGGACACTGCTGCCGTCAGGGAGGAATCCATGGACTTATTGCTCCTCTGTAGGGCAGACATACCCATCGAGATGCCCTCCATGAACGACACCAGCTGTGTCAACAGAGTGGTGTGTGCATGGAGGACACTCAGCATTGCTGTCTGCCCTACATGGAGCTGCCGAAGGAGGTACACAGACTCCTCACTCAGGGCAGCAGGGGACACAGGGGCAGGGGGTGCGGTGCCTGGCACGAAGGAGACACGCTCCCGAGCACAGGAGCCTCCAGGGACCTCAGGAATGGGAGCCAATGGGAGGGCGGTGGTGGTGGTGGCGGGCCAGACAGACTAGCTGGCATTTGGTGGCTGCTGAGACCCGCCTCCACAAGGGAGTCATCCTCCGAGCTGCTGTGGTCCTCAGCTGAGGTGGATGATGCTGAGGACTCCTCGGTGTGGCTCCCCTCGCCCTCCGTGCCACTGGGTCCCTCTGACCACTCGTCCGATGCTGACCCAGTCTGGCTCCGCTGCTCCTCCTGGTCCGTGGAGCTGTCCCCTCCTGTGGCCTTGGATGTATCTGCAAACAATTAGGGAAACAGACAAACATCAGTCACCTGCACTGACCGCACACACCACAGTAAGTACAGCACATTACAGAGCAAGCCCTGGCATCCTTAGTTGAACATTGCCTAAAGTCCTCACACAGATTCGGGGAAGCCAATTGTCAGTCTGATGGTCAACCATGGGACTCACACCCCTCCTGCCCTTGCACCCATCTGTCTGGTGCCTGTCTGATGGTAAGACCCCAGTGTGGACACATGCACCACCTACACAGTTGTTGGACATTGCAGGGAACACGGTGAAGTATGTGAACATGCACACATCACATCTCTTGCCACTGAGTCAGTGCAGGTGTCCGGATAAAGGGATGGCCAGAGTCTAAATAGAAATGCATGTGATGCATACCAGCACCAGACACCATGATGCACCCATGTCCGGATAGTCAATGCCACAATGGGGTGCATGTTGCACATGTCACTCCCCTGCAGGATCAGTCTCAGGAAGTTTAATTCCATGACACAGGAATGCGTGCAAAGTCATACATTACTGTCTCAAGTCACATGGCCATGGCAGCCAGCCAACAACAGTCTGCACTGTGTCACAATCCGAGGGCATGGGGAATGCAAGTTATGTGACTGACAAGTGCACATGTCCATCCCCCAAATACCACATCATCTGTACTACTATTTGTCCACGTCATACCAACTGGACATATGGGGGACATGAAACACAACTCTCTGAACATGAGCACCTCACAGTGTGCTGTGAATGAAAATACAGCTGCCTGAAAGTCACAGTCGCAAACACCTGTGTGCACAGTCAAGTGATCAGACACCTATAAGTCACAGAAGTATCCTCTATCATGGTCACATCTCAGATGTCTTGCTGAGCCCTAACCGATAAACATACCAGTAGTCCTGACAACGAAGACACAGCACAATGAGACAGAGGCAGACACCTGAGGGTACATTTCACTGATCACAACATGCCAGATGATACACGGGAGTGGGAGTACAGAGTGTATTGTATGCCCTGGAGTAGGCATGACTGTCCAGCTCCACTTGTAAGAGGGATGAGTCCTGGACAGTAGGCAGGTGGCTAAGCATGTGTGACACACTGGATACACATACTCCTGAGGCCCAAACATTGTTCCCACCAGCAGCATGGGTGTGTGCCAAATTCCCCAGGGACATGTGGTGAGTCAGAGCAGCAAGCGGACCACATATCAAAGTTACACCCAGATTACATGTCAGAACTTAGGCATTGTGTAAGCAATTGACCCACCCATGAATCGCACAACATATTCACGGGAACAAATGATGTCCCCCACCTTGAGCAAAGCTAAATGCAATGACACAGTCCCCAAATGACACAATTTCCTGACTATAAGGGCCACACATATGCGTATCAGAGGAGAAGTGGGCATGTCACAAATGAGGGACATGGGTCCTGGACCACATGACTGATGTACTGTGGAAGTTTAACCAGGCCAGAGGAGGGCACATAGCATGTCAGACAAAGTGCACAGTGCAGTCATGGACTCACCCCCTCCTTGCTGATGTCTGGCCTTCAGCTGCCCATCCAGGTCAGGGAAGACCACCGCCAGCATCCGGAGCATGTGCGGGGTCAGGGTCCGGTGTCCGCCCCTCCTGCGAGGAGGCGACAGCTTCAGCTGGACCCTTGCGATCCTCCGGGTCCAGCCACGAAGGTCCTGCCACCTCTTCTGGCAGTTGCGGATCCTGCACCTGTAGACCACCACGGATCTTACTTTCCGGGCGATGGTCAGCCATATTTCCTGCTTCTGGTGGGCATCAACCTGTGAGGATGACAAAGTGAAAAGGCCATTACTACACATGCAACATATACGTGCATCACACAGTTGGATATACATGTCTCAATCACAGGGGCATATGATGTACACAGGCAGTGCAACAATGGCTATGAACAGTTTGCCAGCAGTCACTACATGGTATCATTGCATGGGAAGTAAACCTAGTTGGAATGCACTGTTACTGCACTGTACCAGTTCAGTGCATGTAACTACACACTTTGGGGTGTGACAACTACTCAGTGGGCATGCTAGCCAATGGTGTGCACACTGAAAGTCCTGCTAGTCAGACAACATGCACAATTAGTGAGGCAGTGGACAGCACACTCACCTGCTCCCCTGGTTTCCCATACAGCTTGCTGTACTGTGGAAGGAGGCTGTCCAACAGGGCCTGGTTCTCCTCAAGGCTGAAGGCTGGGGCTCTCTCCACATTACGTGCCATTGCAGGAGCCAGAGGATGCATAAACAGCAGCAGTGTTGGTGGCAGATGTCGTCCTGGAGCATGTAGTGCAGGCAAGTGAGCTCCCAGGGGAACAGCCAGCATTATATATATGCTGCAGAGGCAGATACTGTCCCATGTGTCCAAAGTGATAGGTCCAAGTCGTTTGCATCTTCTGAATCTGACCAATCCATGGAATAGCAGCACTAATACATGCCCACAGCATCCTTCAAAACTTCAACTTCATGACACCCATGATTTTGCAACATTGTTGTGGCTGGCCAACTGAATTCACTGCATCAGACTCGTTGGAGCTTCGAAAACGCGTCCGTTGCCATGCCAGGCCCCAGCCAATGTGTGCGCACCGTTCGGTCCATTGCTGTACAACGCGTATTTTGGGATACAACGCGTACCCGCTCACAACAGATGCAATGGGCCGGCCGGGCACACCAATCGGTCCATTGCTGTACAACGCGTATTTCGGGATACAACGCGTACCCGCACACATCATATGCAATGGGCCGGCCGGGCACACCGATCGGTCCATTGCTGTTCAACGCGTACCCGCTCACAACAGATGCAATGGGCCGGCCGGGCACACCGATCGGTCCATTGCTGTACAACGCGTATTTCGGGATACAACGCGTACCCGCACACGTCATATGCAATGGGCCGGCCGGGCACACTGATCGGTCCATTGCTGTACAACGCGTATTTCGGGATACAATGCGTACCCGCTCACAACAGATGCAATGGGCCGGCCGGGCACACCGATCGGTCCATTGCTGTACAACGCATATTTCGGGATACAACGCGTACCCGCTCACAACAGATGCAATGGGCCGGCCGGGCACACCGATCGGTCCATTGCTGTACAACGCGTATTTCGGGATACAACACGTACCCGCACACATCATATGCAATGGGCCGGCCGGGCACACCGATCGGTCCATTGCTGTACAATGCGTATTTCGGGATACAACGCGCACCGCGACACATCATATGCAATGGGCCGGCCGGGCACACCGATCGGTCCATTGCTGTACAACGCGTATTTCGGGATACAACGCGTACCCGCTCACAACAGATGCAATGGGCCGGCCGGGCACACCGATCGGTCCATTGCTGTACAACGCGTATTTCGGGATACAACGCGTACCCGCACACATCATATGCAATGGGCCAGCTGGGCACACCGATCGGTCCATTGCTGTACAACGCGTATTTCGGGATACAACGCGTACCCGCACACATCATATGCAATGGGCCGGCCGGGCACACCGATCGGTCCATTGCTGTACAACGCGTATTTCGGGATACAACGCGTACCCGCTCACAACAGATGCAATGGGCCGGCCGGGCACACCGATCGGTCCATTGCTGTTCAACGCGTACCCGCACACATCATATGCAATGGGCCGGCCGGGCACATCGATCAGGCCATTGCTGTACAACGCGTACCTGTACAGGTCAGTTGCATATGTCACCATGCTTGTCACTGGTGAATGGATGCCGGCCACATATACCTGCCAGAGACCCAGGGGCACACCTACAACACCACACCCAGTCCACACTGTTTCCTGCATTTTCTTCTCTGTGTATGGGGGTTAACATGTGGTTTCTGTGGTGGCACTTGTGGGCAGCCACACCCAGGCTGTGCATGTGTTCATGGGGACAGGGTCCTTGGTGTGTTGTGCACATGACCACTGTGATGTGCAACAGTTCATTTTGGAGCATTTGGCATGGTCACATTTCCAGGTTGTGTATGTGTATGACATGTCACATACCCCCAGAGTCCCATGTGGGAAGGCATGTACGTCACAGGATGACCCATTGCCACAATAGTGATGTCCCTCCACAGTCTGTGTGCATGTTGTGTTTCCGATGTCACTGATTCCATGTGCACGATGGGAGACAGTCTCCACATCAACGTTGTTTGTGCATGGACTTTGATGTTGTGCGTCACTGGCGTCCATGTCTGTCCTGCGGATGCGACAGGGGCCACTACCTGTGGGAGTCATGTTTGTTTTTCTGACGTGTACATGATACGCCATGTCATGCAAGTGTCCATGTGGCAAGACAGGGTCACTGGGAATCTACCTGTCAATGATCTGTGATGCCTGTGGCGCATCTGTCCAGACATGTCACTGTGGTGTGTGTGTGGAACGTGACAGCAGTAAATGGGTACTGTGACACAGCCTAATGGTTTCCCATAGCACAACCTGGTACCTGTTGTGCACACATGTTGTACTGAGAAGTTAGATGATGGCCATGTAGGTGCGAGTTATGTCTGACAGAACGGCACACACATCAAGTACTTGTGTCACGTAATGATGTATCATGTGAAATTGAGTATGGTGAATGGCACATATGTATTGTATTGTATTGTATTGTATTTGTGAGATTTATAGAGCGTGACAGCTGCCCCGGCCAAGAGGCGTCCAGGCGCTAAACAGCAAATGGGAGACAACAGCGCAAAAGAGAAGCCAGGAGACTTACACAGTGGGAAATAGAAAAGTTTTAATAGCCTTCCTAAATTCGAAGAGATTACTAAGACCACGAATATGGAGAGGCAGTGAGTTCCAAAGGATAGCTGCTCTGTACCGGAAGGAGCGACCTCCAGCCCGGGTCCTCCTGACCCGAGGGACCACTAGTAAATGTTGGCCCATAGAGCGAAGCTGACGGGAGGGGACATAAAAGGATAACAAATCCGTCAAAATGTTGGGGGAGGAGGCCTTCAAAATTTTAAAAGCTAAACAGAGAGCCTTAAACTCAATCCGTTGAGCTCCAGGCAGCCAGTGGAGGCGGCGTATTGTATTAGCCACCGAGCAAACTTTACGCAAACCCAGAAGAGATCTTGCTGCAGCATTCTGAACTCTTTGTAACCTGAGTACTTCAGCCTTGTTGGCCCCCAGATACAGAGAGTTCGCGTAATCAAGCCTCGATATGATCAAGGCCTGAATAATAATCTGTCTGGTCGGGGCATCAAAGAAGCCCAGAATAGGTTTGAGACCGCGCAACAAACCAAAACAGGTGCCCGCCACCTTCTTTGTTTGGGTCTGGAAATTGAGAGAGGCGTCCATCCAAACCCCCAAGTTCTTCACCGCCTGTTTAGGAGGAGGGGGGGTGCCTAAATTCGTAGGCCACCAGTACTCATTCCATAACCCGTGATCTCTACCTACCAGCAACACCTCTGACTTACTAGCATTCAGCTGGAGGCAGTTAGCTGTCATCCACCCGGCAACTGCAGCAAGATCGCCTCGAAACTTCGAGGCGTCGTGCTTAGAGCTGCTCTAGAGGGCTACCACCAGCTGCATGTCGTCGGCATAGGAGACCACAGTCAATCCTCTGCTCTTGGCTAAAACAGCCAAAGGTTGTACATACAAGTTAAAGAGCAGAGGGCTCAATGAAGAGCCCTGTGGTACCCCATGCTTGATGGGAAAGGTGGGCGAGGTAAAAGGGGGAGCAATCACCTGAAAAGTCCTATCGGACAGAAATGATGCCAGCCACTTCAAAGCAAGACCACCAATGCCAGCCTCTTGCAGACGGCGCAACTGTGGGGTGACTGACAATCTTTCTTCCTTCAACCTATGCACTGCAGGGCTCCAGCTGTCCATAGACCATTCCATGACCTGGCAACGATGGTGGAATGTGACAGCATCCAACGGTACCGCTTCACCAGGCAGCTGATTGAGGATTTGGCAGTGCGCTTGGCACCACATTTGCAACATGGCCGGACGTACCCAACGGCGCTGACCCCCAAGGTGAAGGTCATGGCAGCTCTACACTTCTTTGCCACCGGTACCTTTCAACACACTGTTGCGACTGCCGGTGGGATGTCACAGACTATGTTCAGCCGTGTGCTACGCGATGTTTTGGAGGCAATGTTGAAATGCCTGAACCAGTACATCTATTTCCCAACACGTCAACAACTCACTGACATCAAGAGTGACTTCTATGCCCTGGGGAGGATGCCACATGTCATTGGCTCCATTGATGGGACACATGTGGCTTTGATACCACCACAGGCACATGAGCAGGCATACCGGAACCGTAAACATTACCATTCGATCAATGCTCTGGTGGTATGCTTAGCAGATATGAGCATCACACATGTGTGCACCCGTTTCCCTGGTTCAGCACACGATGCCTACGTGATGAGGAGTAGTCGCATCCCGAGGATGATGGCACAGATGCAGAACCAGCGTGCCTGGCTTGTCGGTGTGTACTGACTTTGTACCATTGTGTGTGTTCTGATCTGTAGTATTCCACCCACTTTTCCAACTCAGCTAATGTGCACTTGTCTGTCCATAGGTGACTCCGGATACCCCAACATGCCGTGGTTGCTGACACCCCTCAGGAACCCTGTGACACCAGCCCAGATGCACTACAATGAGGCACATGGTCGGACCAGGAGAGTGATAGAGCGGACCTTTGGTCTCCTGAAGAGCCGCTTCCGCTGCCTGGACAAGACAGGAGGGGCCCTCCCATATGCCCCAGCAAAGGTGTGCAAGATTGTCATCGTCTGCTGCATGCTACACAACCTGGCAGTGTGGAAGGAGTTGCCTCTCATCCTGGATGACGATGACCAACGTCCGCCACCTGTGGAGGATCCTGGCCTGGACCACGATGCCAGTGATGATGATGATGATGATGGTGATGTCCGCACACAGCTCATCACCAACTTCTTCAGCTGAATGTGAGTATCCAGGGAGATGTAATGTGAATGACGTGAGTTTGCATGATATGTGTGGGTGGTGCTCTGGTGCTGTTTGAGTGTGGCCATGTGCTACTTGACTGGATGCGTGCAGCAATGTGTCCTTCCAGGTAGTCTGAACTCACCAACAGTTTTGATATGCTAACTTGGTTTTGTGTAGTTGTCTTGTGACATGTATTGGGCATGAGTATTGCAGTACTGTCCTGTTCTACAGTGATTTTAACTGTGTGTCATGTCTGTCCTTCACAGGGTGCTTACTGAGTACTTTGGTCAACTTGGATCCCCCGACACCATGATTCAGCTTTCAGGGTGGCAGCAGTAGTTGGCCTACAAGTGATGTGCCACACACCCCTGGACTTCATATCTTCTGCACTTGTTGACTGTGTGGCCACTGCCACGTGGGTAAACCTTGCATTTGTAGTGGAAACAACATGTTGTAAATGTGTAATAAACCTGTGCTTCACTTTGGGATGTGCGTTGTCTGTGGTCACACATCTGACTGACATTTGCTTACTGCGCCTGTGGGCTAGTTGACACAGACTCTGAATAGGTGTGGTGTCTGTGCATTCCACTGTATTTCCTGGCAACATCACTGTGGGCGATGAGTCCGATGGCCCTGGTGCCTGTGTTGTGTGGCCCTAGTGGTGTGTCTCCCTCATATGTGTCACGTCACCATGACTCACACGACGGTGTTGTACTTGCTGTAGCAGTTAGCATACACAGTGTAATTTAGCAGAACATCATCACCATAACAGTATCCACATTTGAATAACAACAGTGGCAAGTATGGTGTACTAGTGATTTTATTTACAGAAATGTGTGTGTGTATAGTGCACAGGATGGTGGGTGCTGTACATTGGGATTGTGATCCAAAGTTCCCAGATGAGTTGGAAGTCTTGGTAGCAGAAATGTCCTGAGTGAAGTCCACAGTCATATGATACATTAGTCCAACTTGAACTCCCCATGTCATGTGGGAAAGTAGTGTTGCATTCGACAGGGTGAAACGTTTGCACACAAAGGAGAATTTCCGGAACAGGTGTTGGCTTCCTGGGGGATGTACGTGGCCATCAACCTCTCAGTTTTCCTTCCTCGGACGACCCCTCTTCTTTGGGGGGGACCCTCACGTGCAGGCTGCGGCGGTGCAGGGGACTCTCCGCCAGAGTCCTCCTCCCTCCCTGTGGCGGTGTCAGTTGTTGCAGCACCAGATGTTGTGGGCACACAGGGAGGTGTGGCCATGTTGGTGCTAATCTGGCGGAGGCATGTCAATATGTCCCTATGCACCGCTGTGAGTTCTTGCAATGTGTCCCACTTGGACTCCATGCCCGACATGTGTGTCTCCACACGGGCCATGTGTGTCTCCACACGGGCCATGTGGGAGTCCAAGCGGGCATGATGGGCAGCCTGCTGCTGTTGTATGTCCTTGAGGATCCCCACTACCTGTCTGACCTCTCCGGTGCTATCCTGGTACGCATCAGCGATGCGTGCCAGTTGTGGGTCATCATGCAGTCCAGACTCGTCTGCAAGCAGCGACCTATGTCTACCACCCCTCCCACCACCCCTGGCGACACGTGCAGGACCTGTGGTGGCACGCACAGGTGACCCAAGGCCCACTTGGGGGTTGTTAGTGGTGTTGTCATCCGTTGCTCCACGGTGGGCCTGGGGCCCTGTGCTGTTGTCAGCGGTGGTCCTTGGTCTGTCCGTGTCGGCGGGGGTGGTCTGTATGTTGGCAGTTGTTGGAGGGGTGGGTGCAGGGGTGCAGATGTTGGTCCAGCTGGTGCTGCATGATGACTCACACCGGAGGTGCCAGGTAGGTCTTCGCCATCCGAGGAGGGCAGAGGCTGTTCCACACCAGTGAGCTCTGTGTCCCCCGGAGCCTGGGACAGGGACTCCTCCTCGCCTGCTGCTGTGTCCCCATCATCGTCACCTGTATTTGGAAGAGACACACATTGTATGTAATGTTTCTACAGACATCAATGGATCACACACCTGACAGTTGTGACTGTACCTCTGGATGCGGGCATGTACATTGCATTGTCCTAAGTTGTCACAGTAAGAGGTTGATATTGGTGTAGCACATTGTCATGCATACCTGGGGCATTTCAATATGAATGTTGAGGTGTGTGCATGGCCAGCATTGGTTGTATTTGGTGGACATCCGGCCATCCTTCTCCATCTGGCCCAGTTATCCCACCATGAAGCATGCCACCCTTGCAGTGGGTTCAGGTTGACTCTCAGGATGTCATTCAGTGGTGTTGTGCTGTTTGTTGGTGCACAGTTCCCAGAAGGGCCTTGTGCTCCCCACAGCAGTAGCCAGTGTCAGCCATCTTGTCAGTCCTTATCCACTCCCTGTGATGTGAGCATGGTTTAGAGTGGTGTTGATGGGCCAATTGTGAGGGTGAGCAGTATCTGTGACTCCAACTCCCATCATGCTATTGCCTACACCCCCCTTCCCAGCATGCCCGTACTTCCTTCCTTTGGACTCTGCTTCCCTGTGGGGTAGTGTGCCTGTGCTGACAGGAAGGCTGACAGTGTTGTCCTTGGTTTGTTTGGCTACAAGTCCCAGGTGTGTCCCTGTGCTTCACACAGCATTACCCAGGGTGGTGGTTCTTTGTGGGATCTTCATTTGGTATGTGAGGCATTGCATTCTCCCAGGTGGGTTATGTGAAGTTTGTGTTGAGGGGGTGTATGAGGTGAGCTGCTTGTAACTATGGTCAGTGCTGTGAGTCCTCCTTCCCAGCCAGCCAGATATCCCACCATGCAACGTGCTTGCATTGCAGGGAGTGCAAGTTGGCTTTCAGGATGTCAGGCAGTGGTGTTGTGCTGTTTGTTGGTGCACAGTTCCCAGCAGGGCCTTGTGCTCCCCACAGCAGTAGCCAGTGTCAGCCATCTTGTCAGTCCTTATCCACTCCCTGTGATGTGAGCATGGTTCAGAGTGGTGTTGATGGGCCAATTGTGAGGGTGAGCAGTATCTGTGACTACAACTCCCATCATGCTATTGGCTACACTAACTTCACCAGCATACACAGAATTCCTTCCTTTAAGTGAGCTTGCCTGTGAGGTGGTGTTCTAGTGGTGGCAAAATATCAGGCAGTGTTTGTTGGTTATATTTGTGCCACTGCCTTGCTCTATTTGTTGTTAGGTTTGTACATGTCATGACACAGTTACATATCACTATGAGATGGCATGTATTGTGTTTATCTAACTGACATACACATCTTGGGATGATTATCTTTTGGTTGCTGTTGATTTGCTAGGGGTGGATGGTTTGACTGTCCCCTTGAAAGTGATGTGTGTGTATTGGTACACAATATTGTGTATATTAGTTGTGTACTCACCAGGCTCTGGGATGTCTGTTAGTCCATATACGCTCACTGGTGGTAGGATGGCCCGCACCTTCTCCTCCCAGGGCCTGAGGTATACTGGTTTTGCAGGAGGGCCACTGCTGGTGTGCTGGCTCAGGAGGTAATCCTTCTTGAGTAGGTCTCTGACCCTCCTGCGCACATCATACCACCTGTTCTGGATGTCTTCCTTTGTGCGCAAACATGGTGATTGTGCGTTCACATTGTCGGCGATCCTCGCCCACGTCTTGGTTTTCTGCGACATGGGGGTCTGTTGGACCAATGTGCCAAACAACTGTGGCTCTACCCTCAGGATCTCTTCTACCATGACTTCCAATTCACTATCTAGGAACTTTGGATTCTTCTTTAGGGGCATGGTGATGGGTGGTGGTGGTGGTGATTGATGTGTGTGTGTGCAAGTGAGGGTGTGTGTGTGTAGGTTTTGCTGTGTGTGTGTGAGGGTGCTATTTGTTGAGGTGCTAATGGTGTGTGGCTTTTGTGTTGGATGAGCTGTGTGTGTGTCTGTGTTTGCTGTGTGATGGTGTTCTGCGCTGGCAGGTCAGTGGGATTTGCAAAGGATCATGGTAGGGATTTGTGTGCTTTATGTAGGTGGAGTTGGGGGTGTGTCCTTGTTCCATTTTTTTCACCCCCTGTATTTATTGGCTTTGTCATTGCTTGTTTGGCCCTTTTTTTAAATATTTTTTCATTTGTGATTATTGTGCATGTAGGAGTCGTTCTTATGACTGAGCAGGACGTTGCAGTTGTCTCGTGCGCGCCTCTCCGAGTCGTTCCCGCTGTGTTTCAGCTCAGTTTCATATGCGGCGTACGCGTCGGTCGCGGAGTATTGTGTTTGTTCGGCTGGGTTTGGTATGCGTGTCGGTCGTACGGCTTGTGCTCCGTACGAATCGGTCTGAATTTGCACCCATTGCATCGTACTGCGCGGGTCGGAGTTCGCGGGTACGTTTCGTTCGGATTATTTCCTGATGCGTGTAGGTCGGTTCGATTCGTGTGGTTTCCCGGCCGGATAGCTTGTTTCCGGCCGGGTCGGTCGTTCGCCTTGAGTTCCGTACGAGTCGGTCGTGATTCCCATGCATTTCATCGTACTTCCCAGATCGGGCAACGCCGGTACGTGTCGGTCAGACTATTATCCCGTACCGAGTCGGTCGGTATTTTTTCCGGCCCGAATCGGATTCGGCCCCTGAGTTTTTGAAGTTTATGCTGGGGGTCTGCTTCTTTTTAAGTGCCCGCTCCTCTGCCCTCTTCCTCTTGAAAGCAGCCTGTCACAGCAGGAGTGACTCTAAAGCAGATGGCCACACAACACAGGCATGCCAGTGACTAGAGTTCGAACCTCAATGTCAGCCACAGTGATATGTGTATCAAAAGGATAGCGCAGAGCCCCAGCCCTACTCTTTATGATTCTCTTATCAGGCCCATCTCCTTACTAATATATGCTCAGGGCCCTTCCATTGGGCTGGTTAGCCCAATTTCTTTTATTAAAAAAAAAAAATCACTTGTATCTAGTGGACTGCTTGCCGAGGAGGGTAGATTGGGGATAAACCCCACAATTTGCCCCCAGAGGGGCAGAGAAATTGTTGGTGTCTATAGCGGTGGGGTTAGTGTCAATGGCATGGTGGGACAGCCTTACTCCATTTTTTTTTTTCAATTGTTGGGTCCAGGAGACTTCTGCTGTAAAGGACACGTTCTCTCCTTTCCACCTTTCCAATAGTTGTTCTTCCTCATGATTGATGCTTGTGGGGCTTAGATATGACCCGAGGAATGATCAAAATGAAATTAGTAGGAGCCTAAAGGTTCTGGCTGCTTTCACTTTCTATCTGCGTTACTCGCTGATAGTCACACAGACTGAAAGAAAATATTCTCCCGCTGGGAGGTCAGCTCTCCCCTCACTGCTGGAGATGTCTCCAAAAATAGAAAATCATTCTGGTGTCCGAACAAGTAGGATTTTCTACAGTTAGTACAAGAACAAGACATTCATGTCCTCCACCCTGGAGAGGTATTATGGAGAACGTGAATATATAATCCCTCTCTTTAGAGTGTTTAAGAATTAATAGTCACTCTTCGAGAGAAGGGATCACACAATCCTGTAATGAAAGTATTAGTGGAAATTGATGGAATATTTAAGGCACTGGGCAATGGAAAGCAACACATGGCCAATTATACAGTGGCTCCAAAAGCCCATGCCTAGTTCTCAAGGATTTTGGAACAGGCCTGGTCCAATGAAACCCAAAGTCTCTCTTTCTGCTGTTCTTTGAAGAAAACCTCCTTGCTACTTGTTGAAAAAACAACGCTGTTAATGTGAAGAGAATATTTCACGAAATGACCTGCTGTTGTTTGTTTAAGAAACAATAGAAGGTGTGTACATCTGACAGGAATACTATGCCATGTCTCCTGCTTCCATGAACTAGGAGAGCAACTTCACTGTGCAGATACGTAGGGCCATTTGGATCTTTGCCTGATGTAGGCAGCTGCCCTGGTACTGGAGTATGTGCTTGCTGAGATCCAAATGTGTTTGAGATGAAGATGTCCCTGCATCAGATGAGGTTGCCGTAACAATTCTATAAATCCCAGTTAACTGCTGTGCTACCCATTGTAGTCCTGTCCTCCTGCAATGCGGAGCTGGTTGGGACATTTATGCCATGGTTGGTGTTTGCTTCCAGTCCACCCCTGACCAGGTACACCCTATTAACAAAGCTTGGACAAATTTTGCTAGCCACGTTATCTTATCATGCTTGGAGCTTTTCAATTCTTACACATATATTTTCCAAAGTTCTCCCACAAAGTCAAGCCACCTAACCTATCCCATATTAGACAGAGTATTTCACTTTATCCTACTGGACTGCACCAAACTCTACAAACATGACACAGTTTCAACATAGAAATCTTAAATGTAACAAACCACTATTTTATATTCTGCCACAGTTTTCTCCATTCGGTTTCAGTTGGTCCTATTCTATTTCACACACCAGTTTCTACCAGTCATGGATGGAGCCCACACATGTATCCAATGCCCTTAGAGTACTGCTCATGCAGAGTCTCCAGGGTCATTTTGCATGTTTCCAAAATATGATGTTAAAAGGTAAATATCATCAGCCAGCCCAGCCATCAACTTCAGTTTGGCTACATGGATTTGTGGGTCAGCTACTCAGGTTGCCTAATTTCAAGTCACTTCACTAGAGGGCACTTGTACAATTTTCTTTTTTCTTTTTCAATGTGACTTCTCTTTATTAAAAACATCTAAATTATTTATTTTTTAACTGTATTGCTTAGTTACATTTGTAACGCCCAGCCATTCACACACTTTTGCATAGGACGTCTTTGCTGCTTATGTGATGCTGCCAAAGATGATTCAAGGATACCCTAACTGAAATGATATTTAGTTCCTATAAATTTACAGTCTAGTTTCCTACAATGTGAATGAGTGCATGTATGTGTACATATAGGAGTTTGAGCGTGTACATGCATGTGTTTTATGTCTGTATATGTAACTGCATGCATGTATCCCCCGTTTTAAAAAGGCACGTATGGGTGGCAGATCTTTTACGCTCGGGGCTGCAAAACTGTGGAACTCCCTGCCGAACAATTTCCGCACTATCGATACCGAGTCCCTTTTCAGGAAAATGGTGAAAACCTGGCTTTTTAAGGCAGACTGAGGGCCCATGACTTGGCCCTGAGCGGTCCAATGCTGTATTACTTTCCGCTTAGCGCCGGGACACCTCTGTTTGAGGTAGCTGTCGCGCTTTACAAGTGTCTGTATTATTATTATTATTATTATGTCTGTATCGGTATGTGAGCATGTGCATACTTGCCTTTATGTGTTTCTTTCTGTGTGGTAGGGGTTCTCTCAACTTTCCTGGCACATGTGGCTCTGATTTGAAAACGAGAAGAACAGGGGGAATATCAAGGCATTGGCAGGCATATGAAATGAGGTTCCTATGGTATATAATGGATTTGAATGTATGACAGAATATCGACGGACAGAAAATCGACCTGAGAAAATATCGACACAGAAATATAGAAGTCAAAAATATCGAAGTCCAATTTACATAAAGGTAAGTACAAAAATAGCGAAAAAAATATATAGTTGTCAAAAATATCAAAGTTAAAAATATCGTTTTTTTTAATGTTTTAATAATAATGTAAAATTAAGTAAATAATACATATAATTAAAAGAAATATAGTTAAAAATATTAAGAGATATTTAAAAATAATAACTAATACATTAAATGTTAAAATAAATTAAACATATACATATAAATTAATATATATACTTACTCCACATAGTGCAACAGTAGAGAAAGCGTTTGATAGCGTAGGGGTAAAAATTACTATTCCCACTCCAGAGAGTGCAACAGTAGGGAAAGCGCTGGATAGCGTAGGGGTAAAAATTACTATTCCCACTCCAGTGAGTGCAACAGTAGGGAAAGCGTTGGATAGCGTAGGGGTAAAAATTACTATTCCCACTCCAGAGAGTGCAACAGTAGGGAAAGCGCTGGATAGCGTAGGGGTAAAAATTATTATTCCCACTCCAGTGAGTGCAACAGTAGGGAAAGCGCTGGATAGCGTAGGGGTAAAAATTACTATTCCAACTCCAGAGAGTGCAACAGTAGGGAAAGCGCTGGATAGCGTAGGGGTAAAAATTACTATTCCCACTCCAGTGAGTGCAACAGTCGGGAAAGGGTTGGATAGCGTAGGGGTAAAAATTACTTTTCCCACTCCAGAGAGTGCAACAGTAGGGAAAGCGCTGGATAGCGTAGGAGTAAAAATTACTATTCCCACTCCAGTGAGTGCAACAGTAGGGAAAGCGTTGGATAGCGTAGGGGTAAAAATTACTATTCCCACTCCAGAGAGTGCAACAGTAGGGAAAGCGCTGGATAGCGTAGGGGTAAAAATTACTATTCCCACTCCAGAGAGTGCAACAGTAGGGAAAGCGCTGGATAGCGTAGGGGTAAAAATTACTATTCCCACTCCAGAGAGTGCAACAGTAGGGAAAGCGCTGGATAGCGTAGGGGTAAAAATTACTATTCCCACTCCAGAGAGTGCAACAGTAGGGAAAGCGCTGGATAATGTAGGGGTAAAAATTACTATTCCCACTCCAGTGAGTGCAACAGTAGGGAAAGCGTGGACAACGTAGATGTTAAAAATAACATACATATAAATGAAATAAATATTGTAATTAAATAATGATTTATTAATAAATTTAGAAAAGAAAAAAAACTACAAATATATCAATGATATTAATTACTTTAATAATATTAAATACTTCCCACCCTTTTCCCAAATAAACACACAACACACTCCACATAAATTTCCACACAATTAAAGTAATTTTCAATTAATAAAAATTAATTTGCAATTAATAATACATAAAAAAATGGCAATAACAATAAATATTATGTAATAAGAATTAATAACCAATTATTAATTAATTAACATTTTTTTATTATCAATACCAATAAATAATATGTAATAAAAATTAAGAACCAATTAATAATTAATTAACAAGAAAAGTAATTATCAATACCAATAAATAAAATATGCTAAAAATTAATAACCAATTAATAATTAATAAACCAAAAACATATCAATACATATAAATAATATTTAATAAAAATTAATAACCAATTAAAAATTAATTAACAGAAAAATTAATTATCAATACTCAATTTTTCTTAATTAATTATTTAATTACAAATAATTTACTTACCACCCTATTCACCATAAAACACACAACCCACTCCAATAATAAATTAATACAAATAAAATAATTATCAATTAATAATAATTAATTACCAATTAATAATTAATTAACAATAAATCAATTATTAATAACAATAATTAAAAATTAATAATTACTGAATTAAAATTAAATTACTTCCCGCCCTATTCCCCTATAAACCCCCAACCCACTACAGAAATGAAACACAAAATTTAATTAAAATAAATTAATAATTCCTAAAAATTATTATTTAATTTACTATAATTAACTTAGTGGCCCATTACGATGGCGGGCGGACTTTGTCCGCCCGCCACCGCAACGGAGCCAGGGACCGCCCGCTGACGTCGCGGTGGTCCCGCCCGGCACATTACGATGCGCCCGCCACACTGGCGGGCGCATCCCGCATAGTGTACATTGCGGCGGGCGGTGCTGCTAGCAGCACCCGCCGCAAGGTACAAAATGCATGCTGTGCATTTGCATGCACAACGTGACAGGCACCGCGCGGTGCCTGCCACCTTGTGCATGCAAATGCAGGGGGGTACCATAGGTGCACCCCCCCCCCCCCCAACATCCTGGGGACCCGCAACGGGCCCCCAAATGCGAATACCGCCAGCCTTTTTATGGCGGTAATGCCGCCATGAAAAGGCACCTCTCTGCCTACATCCTAATATGGATGGCAGTGTCTCACAGACACCGCCACCATATTAAGGCCGTTTACCGCACGGTCGACAAATCGACAAGCGGTAACGCGGTGGGCGGTATTTACATCCACCGCTGACCCCCCAGCCATGCTAATATGGCGGGGGGTAAATGGGTGGCGGGCAGAGGGAAATGGAGGGCGGATCGCCACCGCCATGCAGGCGGTGGCGATCCGCCCTCCATCGTAATGACCCCCTTACTTCCCACCCTATTCCCCTATAAACCCACAACCCGCTACGGTACTAAAACGCAAAATTTACTTTTAAAAAAATTACTAATTTCTAAAAAATGTATACATATATTTAAAAAAACAGTACAATACTTAACCAAAAATATAGAACACATACATATTAAATACATACTAAAATACATAACACATATAAATATCGATATTATTAACATCGATAATTTAACTATCGATATTACTAACATCGATATTTGCAACATCGATATTTCTTACCTTAACTTCGATATTCTGGTTGTAGATATTCTTGACTTCGATATTTTGTCCCTACGATATTTAAAACTCGATATAACTGTGCTTCGATATTTAAAAATCGATATTTTGACTGTCCACCAATGGATTTAGCTGGCATATGTGGGATTCCAGTGGCACAGCTTGGCATTGACCAACATAGGGAAACACCTAGAGGAAATTATACCATTGAATGTTTATATGGGAGTAATCCAGGATACATAGTTTCATTGGCATACGGAGAATCAGAGTAGCATCATGTAAATGATTGACATATGGGAAGGTAAACATCACATCATGGCTTTGACTGGAATTTGGGAGGTACCAGAGGGTCATGATGGTTACATCAGCTGGCATATATAAGAAGGCCCAAGAGAAATGGGACAACAAATGTCATTTGGGGGATGCCTGCAGCACATTATTGGATTGGCTGGAAAACCCTGGCCACATCATTATACCGATTGTGCTATGCGGATACCTGTAAACCAACATGCATTGACTGTCAGGAGGAAAGCCTGAATTATATTATGGCAGTTATTGTCAGAGAAGGGGACACCAAGGTCAAGTAATTGTAGTGACCTGCATTGGTGATACCTTCATCAAAGAACAACATTGCTTTGGGCCCATCATGACATTGAATGGTATTTAGGGAAGCCAGGCTGCTGCATTATGGACCACCTGCAGACTATGAATCATATAGTCTGGCATCCCATATTACAGAGCATTGGCGTAATCCAGCCTAGATCTGATAAGGTCCTGAATTTCAGTCTTCCTGACTGGAGCAGACAGAAAAAACAAATGTTTTCTGTGCATCGAGGAGCCCATAGCAAGTTCCTACCACAGATCTAATTTGAGGCTGAAACAATAGTAGGTTATCAAATTTAAATTATAGATTCTTAACCATATCTGTTTGAGGGACCGGTGGAGGTGCTCACTCTGGCCATCAGGCTGACCAATTAGGAGGTGCGTCCATACCAAAAAAAGAATATTTCTATCCTATTGGCGTTGCACATCAGCTGATTCTGACGCATCCAGGAAAACACTGCAGTCAGGCAGGGCCTGATTAAGTCCAGGGCAATGTCTTCACCTTCATTAAAGAATAACTGAGTGTCATTCACATATGATATAATCTTGACATCAAATGATTCCACCAGGAAGGCAAGAGGGGTAAGATAGATATTAAACAAGGTGGGGCTAATGGCAGAGCCTTGAGGGACCACAACTGTTATAGCCTTATTGCCTGATACAAATGGGGGGGTCCAAACTTCTTGTGCTCTATTCCTTAAGAAAGAGACCATCTATCTTAGTACCAACCCCTTTATTCCAATCTCCTGAAAGCGACGTAGAAGGATAGAGTGAGGGACCGTATCAAAGGCTGCTGATAGAGCAAAATCAGCACTGCCTTCCCTCCTGTGTCCAAGGCACATTTAATTTGCTCAGATACCTCAAGTAGAACCTTTTCGGTGCTCAGGTTTGGCCTGAAACCTGATTGACTTCGGGGCAAAAGACCATTAGAATCCAGATAGCCAGAGTTGTCTATTCACAAATTTCTCTAACAATTTTGACATCGCCGGAAGCAAAGAAATAGGCCAGTAGCTGGTCGGAATTATGGGGTTGGCCAAAGGCTTTTTCAGTGAAGGAAGAATTTTTGCCTGTTTCCACGCATAAGGGACCACCGCGTTAGCTGAGGAGTTGAGCAAATTGTTCATCATTGGAAATCACCTTGGTACCCATAATTAACACATTTGTGGGTCAGGAATCCCTTGGTAAGCCAGATTTAAGACTCAGAATGGCTGCAAGAGACTCCTCCACGGAGATAGAGTTGAAAGAAGAAAGGGAGCACTCCGCCACCTCTGTCACTTCCTTGGGAGAAATTGAGCTAACATCTTCCAAGGCGGATGTAGCCAAATTAGTTGAAATTTTGAGGATGATATCATGGAAAAAATAAGCCAATTTTTTCGCACCACTCTAACGAGGGTGGCAGACTTTTACTACAAGCAGTGGGGGCCATGAATTTATTTACTACCTTAAACACTTCCCTCGATTTATTGCCAGACACTTCAATCTTGTCTTCAAAAAAGGCTTTTGTAACAGTCTTAACGGAGGCATGGTATTTCCAATAGATATCTTTATCTTCCGTCTTATAACTTCTCTGCCAACTTCTCTCAGACTTTTTACACTATTTTGTTCTGCAGCGAGAAAATCAGTGAAACAAGATGCAGAAGGTCTGCTTCTACAGGATTTCTGAGATTTAATAGGAGCAAGTTTGTTAACCGCAGAGTCACTCCAGCTATCCAACATAGTGGCGTCAGTTTCAATATTACCTGAAAGCTTGGGAGTAGCCTCTGTTAGAGAGCCCAGAAGCTGACTTTGCTTAACTTTTCTATATGGTCTTTATGAGTGGGGCACCTCCCCAGCCTGTTCACCCTTCCGAGATGTAACAGGCCAGCTGAACTTAACTAAAAAGTGCTCCGTCTATGGTAAGGGGAAAGAGTCAAGCATCTGCAACCTAACATTGGAAAAAAAGAAGTCAATCGTATGACCCGCCAGACGAGTGGGGATTAAAACAATTTGGGTCAGATTGAATGAGGACAATGTATCCAAAAAGGAAACTGCCTCATTAACTGTGGCTCAGTAGAAATGAATGTTAAAATTGCCAATTAGGATAAAGAGCGAAAACCTTAGTGCAAAATGAAACAGAGCTTCTCCTAGTGAATTTAAAAAGACTCCTGCAGGACCCGGAGGTCTGAAAATTAAGACACCGCCTATTGACTGCTGAGGTGAAAGTCATAGACAGAACCCAAAAGGCTCTGCACCTACCAAATCATTTATCTCAAAGACCGTACCACCAAAGGTTTGTTTGTACAATGCCCCCACCCTTCCCACAAGGCAGATCCAAATTACAGATCTTGTATCCCTGAGGGATGGCCATTTCACTCACAGAGAGGGCCGTACTGGAGATC
Source organism: Calotriton arnoldi (assembly GCA_963921515.1). NCBI lineage: Eukaryota > Metazoa > Chordata > Amphibia > Caudata > Salamandridae > Calotriton > Calotriton arnoldi. Next base: position 2,032,740 of record CAWUFW010001700.1, on the reverse strand, counting down.
CAAGTCTCAGTAATAAAAAGAACATCAGGTGAATCTCATCACATAATAAATTGAAAATCAAAGCAGCATGTATCTGGAGGGAGCGCACATTAGGAAGATATGCTGAGAATAGCTCTGCCTGCAACGTCTTTGCCACCAGCAAAGACAGGACAGAGCCATGAGGGAGACATTCAGCGCTAATGCCACAGGATTGACAAGACAGTATGACCATATCATTGTTTAGCTTGATATGTCTGGTGCAGAATTACCTCGAGCGAAGTTTAGCAAGCTCCGATGAGGTGTAACATATGCGGGTAGCTGGAGTTGGCTTGCCACGGGCATCGTGACTGGCGTTGGCCGCTAATGGCTCGTTGACTGGCACAGACAGGCGCGCCTTCAGCATGCCAAGAGTTTGCCTGATGCGCAGGTCCGCTGTGCGTGCATGCCACAGTCCCGGCTTCAAACCTCCGGTGCCGCCGCCCCGTTGGGAAACTAGAGAGCGCACTTCCAAAAATGGCACCTCCAGCTGTCCCAAAATAGGAAATTTGGATACCCGCATGGGGTCAGTATATCTTGGATACAATCACAAGTTTAAACCCTGGCCTACCTTCCAACATCGAATCCACTAGTGAAATGAGTCAACATAGGGTAAAAGCAGAATAGCAGATTGTTAAAAAAACTAAAAAGATCATCAAAAACAAAGCAAAATGAATGACCAAAACAATTACCAAATGAATCCGCATTAGTTGTACTTTCAATATTCCCACGCAAAATATTTCTTTTCATGGAGAAAAACCCTACTTCTAGACCCCCGTCAGTTTCAGAGATGTTCCATCACCATTCCTCGCTGGAAATGTATTTGTTCTTTACTGAATTATTTCTCAAGCTGTTTCCAGCGTGGGAACTGGTTATTGAGAAGATAGCAAGTACCATATTAGCATGCAGTTGTGAGTGTACACGGGCTTTCCAGGTCATCCCTACTTTGAAAGTCCACTCGCTGCCCTGGGAGATGATTTAATCGGGTATAATATTGCTCCATAATGCAGTAACATTAAGCATGAGTAAATCAATTTATAAGTGCAGATTAAAAAACTGAAATTGATGTATTACGTCAAGCCCTTTGATCATACGGGGGACATCATGTCAATATAAGCAGAACCGTGGCACATCATCACATTACCTTGCATATGGCTCAGAGCCAAGAACAGCAAACTTGTTATTGGTACCTAGAAGCAGTTCCATCCACAAAGTGAATAAAATACATTCCTCACTCACAATGTTCTCAGGCAATTTATTTCTCACCTGCAAACATCATTTTCTGGTTCCTCCAGTCCAAACTGATTATCAAAGGCCAATTGGATTCTGGTGTTCTCTGCAGAGTGCAACTTCCATGTCAGTAAGAGGTTTCTGGGGTAGCTGTTTGGGAATCGTGGGCTGTGTATGCCGCCATTTCCAACCACATGAATGGTTTCCTCCTTCCGGTACAAGTCTGTAAGATGATTGCTTTCTTCAAATGGACAAAAGAAGTAAAAAAAGAACATTTTGATCAGTCATTAACATCTCGAAAAACATGAAAATGCCATTTTAATACGGTATATTTTTTAATCAATGTTTTTTTTAGTCTGAGTTCATTTGGTGGTGATTATACTTCCTGCACACACTTTTTATTTTACTTTTTCACAAATCAATTTAATCACTAATAGTTATTGTGCTTTAGTCCTTGCAGGATGTATGGAAGGCACTATGGGGCACATGCATCAAGCTAGGCAATTGCGATTCCTTAATAGCGATTATTAAGGAATCGCTATTAAGGAATCACAATTGCCTATGCATGTAGGTTTTGCAAAATTTTTTGCGATTCCTACAAATTCCTTAATTGCGAATCGCAAATTGCGATTCGCAATTAAGGAATGCCTATCCATTCATTCCTATGGGCCTAGAGGCCCATAGGAATTAATGGGAAGCCATTCGCTATGGTAATTTGCGACCCCTATTAGCGAAATCGCTATGTTTAGTGCATTGCATTTAAGGAATAGCAATTTGCGATTCCTTGAATGCAATCGCAATTAAGTAATCGCACTTTTGCGATTCCTTAAATTGCGATTTTTGCATTTGGGATAATGCATCCCAAATGCAAAAATACAGGTCGCAAAGGGGCAGATTCTGTGAATCTGCCCGTTTGCGACTCGATTTTCGGATGATGCATGTGCCTGTATATCAATACCAATACAATACAATACAATTGCTGTAATACTACTATATGCATAATGAATATATAGACCCAGAGTTCTGAAGCGGACATTAACCTCAAGTTTCACAGATCATTTCCTGTTAATAGTTCGGTTTGTCAACATAAGGCAACTAGAGGAAAATTGTATATTATCTCACAAAGAAGCCACTAGAGCTGGTCTAATTGCGAAATGAGTCAATTCAATAACTGTTTGTCCAATCACCTGTAATTTGAAATTGCTTTATGCGTTATAATTGAAAGTGTTACAAATTTTGGAAACATCAAAAAGCTCATATGGAGGAGGCGGGGGTGGGGGGAGGCAGGGACATCAAACACAGAAAGGCAGGAAAGCAACATACAGGAGAAAGGGAACTTAGACTGACTCGAAAGCCAGACAATTTTGAGCAAGGAATCACTCTGTGGTGTATGGTATAAAATGTTGTCTTCAGGCTTTGACACAAAAACAACAGAGGGTTTCATATGCAGTGATTGTTGAAATTAGGGGAGAAAACGAGCCTGGGATCCACTGAAAGCTGAAATTAGGGGGGCAACACTAAACTACTCCACATGAAGGAGCCAAGCTGAACTTCAAATATGGAGACAGATCACATACACAGTTAACACATTTAGGCTTGAGCATGGGCTAAGGATGCTTACTCAAGCTTCCAACGAAGCTATAAAGAATTTATAGAAGCAGATAGTAGCTAAACAACAACTAAATATAGACCAAATTAGAGTAAAAGTGCTAAAGACAATCCAAAGACATTGAGAGAAAGTATTTTAATTTAGTGAATTAATGGGAAGCATTCTAGCATATAAGCTGAAAGAAACTGTAACTGCTAACTCTACTGATGTTGTTGTGGGCAAAAAGTGGGTTGAACAATATCAAACTTCTGAAATACTAGCGGTATTTCATAATTATTATAATACACTAAATACAGAAGATCTAACTAATAATATTGAGTTGTTTGAAAAATATTGGTCCAGGCATATGGAATGCCAATTAAACGCTGAAATTTCCTCTCAACCTGAAGTAACATTTACCTTACCGATAGTTCATTCAGCAATTAAACCGCTACCTAGTAAATGTCATGGGATTGGACTGCATCTCTTCCGAATTCCATAAAACATTCATTCATATATTGGCCCCTCTCTACTTAGATCTAATTAATGAATTTGAACAGTAATGAAGAGATGTTAATCTGATTATTTTTCCCAAAAATGTAATGACCCTTGGGAATGCTCATTTTACTATACAATGCCTAATAAGTTTGCATGGCAAAATGAATGGAAAGATTTTGGTGAAACGATTAGTTAATCATATCCAGTCACTAGTCTCTCTCAAGATGCATGGATTAATTTCCAGTAAAAATAAAATGCCACTGACAAATATGGCAACTTCTATAATTGCCATTCTGAAGTCACTGGGGAAGGTGCAAGTATGGGCCTGTTTGATGACAAGAAGGCAACTGACACGGCCTCATGGGCATTTCTTTAGTTTACAGTCAATAAAGTTTGGTTTGATCTAACATTTCTAAATTAGGTTCAAATGTTATATGACCCAACAGTTGCATGTTTTAGTTAAAATGAGGATTTGTTCAATTCAATTTCTTATACAATACGGTACAAGTCAGGGCTGTCTAATATTCCCACCCTATTTGCATAGTATCTTTCACACTTTTATGCCAATTAGAAATGTCTAATACCAATAAACGTAATGTAGTAAAGTAGCGCCATTTGCTGACCATATTGCCTTATTTTCATCTGGTCCAACTTTCTTGCTAAAGGCCATGGAAAGAGAGGCATTAGTTTTGGTTTTGGGATCCTTTTTGGGTATTCCTTTACCTCAGTTAAGATACAAGTACTCTGTAATAGACCATCTCTAAGCACAGACAAGGGTCATATTGTTTCTGCGATTTACTTAGGTGTACATATATTCCTACGGCACAAAACATGGCAAAGCTTAATTATGGCATTTTGCTTTTAGAATCAATTGGTACAATGAAAATATGACATTTGCTGTCTATCAATTAGATTGGTTGTTGTACAATAATTCAAATAATAATCCAACAAATTACTACTTTTCGATATTCACAAACTCCGGGCCTGATTCTCATTCTACACTTTGTATTGCGTTTTGTAGTACTGCAAGATGTACCACAAATTGCAATTCACATACTACGTGTGGGCTTTTAAGACTCCGCACTCCATATACTTATTTGTGCAGAGTTCTGCACCCTGAGTGCAGAGTCTCCTCACATGCAATTACACACTTTAGAAGTAAATGAGGGAGGGAATGGGTGGGAAAAGGGGCAGACTTGCTACTAAAGAGGATGGGATTAGAGAGGAGTAAGAGGTGTTTAAGCAGGGCCAGGGAGGGAATTAGGAAGGGACGCCACCCACCCACATAAGAGTACTCCAATTGCATTACTATGAGATGGTTTCTCTTACTTTCCTCTAGTCATTTTTATTGGCATTTTCAGTAAGCAACCACTAATATAAACAGACAATTAGACACATAGCAGCACTTCCACATGACGTAATTGCATTATAATACATTTAAAGACCATGAAATGGAATAATTAGCTTTAGTGCCAGTGATAGTAACAATCTAATTATGGTTTCCCTCCTTCCGGAAGCCCCGAGCATTGTTCCCATCCTCCCTATATTTTGTGATGCTTTTGGGTCACTGTCTGGTGATATTTTGTGACACTTCCATTTGCATACATTAGTCCATGCCTCCTTTTCATTTGGTAGAGGCCCTAGTGAGCGTTATGCTCTGCGGACAGCCCTTCTTCTCTGGGGGGGGCCCTGGAAATGAAATGAAAATTAAATTTATGAAGCACGCTACTGCCCGGAGGTGTCTATGCGCTAACCTGCTGAAGGAAGTGACCTAAAAGGACCTAGTCGGATGTGTGGAATGAAGCAGCCTATTGATTGAAGAGCCATGTTTTCAGAACTTTTCTAAAAGGAAGCAGTTCTGTCATTTTCTTGAGATCAGGGGGGCGAGTGTACCAAAGTTTAGAGGTGCAGGTGACAAAGCTTCTGCCACCCCAGTTTGATCTTCTAAATTCAGAACAGTTACATTATGGGCTGAGGATGAGCATAGGAACCTAGGATGGATGTACCATTGGAAGCTTTTTTTAGGTAGTCGAGACCAAAATCACTGGTACTGACACTCTTTTACCAATGCAGCATGGTCACTGTCTCTGATATGTGTGCTATTGGTGTTTCTCCTGCCTCTACGGCTCATACCTTCAGAGGCTCAGGCCTCAGTGTGGCCAGTGGCCAGTGGCCAGTGGCCAGTGGCAGTGGCGGAGAGGCCCTGAAAAGGGCAGGCATAACACCTTTGTCATGGTGTCATGACGAGGTTAAGATCCTCCCCTTGAGTGGAGAAGAAACATTTTTGTTCCATACATACTAGAAGAATGTGTAGCACAGCCCCTTTCCAAGGAACTGGGATATTATAATATCACACTCAAAGTTTTACTCATTGGTCAGCCATATCTTGAGTACATGTGATCACACTAGAGGTTTTAAAAGGGCTGTGGTGTTCCCTCTAGGCTCAGGGCACATACACTGAGATTCAAAAGTGCCTCATATGAGTGGCAGATTAAAATGAGGACATCTCTGGCCCAATTTGCTCCAGGCAAATTCCACCAGTCATTATTAGCTGGTCGACCCTGAGACCAGAACAAAGATAACTTATCACAACCTGGGCAAGCCCTCCTTCTACCTCTCAGCTTCACACATCAGACGATATTTTCACCCTTCATAGCATGTGTTACTATTTCTCCTCCTGGCAGCAACAGGCTTCATTCAAGGGCTCTGTGCCTGCTGTTCTTCCTTGCCTTGGTGATCTTCTGGCCTGAGGCACTTCCGCTCCACAGTAAGTCCCCAAATATCACCAGTGGCAGGCCACACACCACACCTAGATGCCTCAGTCACATAGGCCTTCACTTTCCTGCCAGGTGATTGTGTGCAACAACACAAGTCTACAGTGATCTACTCTTCCAAGACATAACAGTAGGTTAATTAACCACACGAGTCCCCAGAACCCCTCTCCTTGAAGGCACTACAGTGAGTCCTTTCCACTCTAGAAATGGGGAACAATCAGGGGGTTGGGGTCACCAGCACTGAGGATAAAGTGTAAGAGAATACAAGCCAGGAGTACCCTTCCAAGGCTCCTGAAAGGGGTTGACTGGTGTGCTGGTCTTTTGGCCTTCTTCTTTTCTCAGCTCATCATGTCTATGCAAGGACTCATAAGAGGAGGTGGAGGATTCTACTATTGGTGGAATGCTTCCTCATTCAAGAATTGCCACATCATCCCTCCATCTCCAGCTGATACTAGCAGAAGCCAACCCACTGACTGGCCCTCCTGTGGGCAGCAGGCTGGGATAAATTACAGATGGTGAGCACAGGTGGATTGAGGAGATTAAGGTCCTATATGTATGCATTTATTTTTAAAGAGGCATTTTTATAGAGCTAACATAACTAGGAAACATTGGAGTACGGTACAATTAGTGAGATACCAGGGATTAAATAGAGATCATTTGCAAGTGGCCAGGCTTATACAATAGCACTAAACATGATGGCTCATTATCCTGGTGAATTAAACATTATAAAGCCTTGGTAGTTAGAGATTTTTAGTGAAAGCTATGCCCTTACTGGTTAGAGCAACTGGATGAGCTGAGGTGCCTGAATGTAGAATAAATAAGTGACATTCGGATCACTTTAGGTGATGCGAGTCTAGACAATGACAGATCACTGCTCTAGTTGTACTCTGAGCAGACGAAGACACTTTCAAGTATTTACAGAACTTTACTACATCAACATCAGTTTTAGGAGATGCAGGGATGTCCTAACAGAGTGTGAAGCTTTGTAAGTGCAAGGGTTGGGCTCTATAGCTTCTGCATCTTTGTTGGTAGACAAAACTGAAAATTGACTTATGTCAATTATTGATAACAATATCCTCAATTAAGCCCTTAATTTGAGTTATTTGTTTTATTGTGAATACTGATTTGTGGAGTAATTGTACATGCAGTATAATGGCATGCGAAATTAGCACTGGTTGATCTAGGACACATTTGCCAGGTAAATCCTGGAGAATTTGCCCCCAGAATATGACCTGGAATTCAGAAATGACATGCAGAAATAAAGTGCAGAAATCGGTTTGGAAACAGTGATTAATGATCGGGGACAATTTTGCATCACAAGATTAGTAACAACTCAAGTATACCTAGTTTCAGGCGCGAAATTATCACATCGGGTGTCCAGTTTCTAATGATAATGGCCTTAGTGTGTGTTGATAAATAGCCTTGGACGTGTACACTCAGCATACTGTATGATCCATGACCATTTTTCGATCAAACTAGAGCACTGTTTATGGCTAAGCAGGAAGAGGCTAGTATTAGTTTGTTTACATCTTTTATTTAGTCCAAATATTTTATTTTAACCACTTTAGTTTTTAATTTTTTTGTAATTGAGCACCAAAATGGTCTCGCAAAGGGTGTAGAGACAAGTGAGCGCTTTCTTTTAATAACTGGATGCTGGATTGCGGTTGGAGACCTAGCATTTCACGTTGTCATTACTCTGTCAAATTCACCACAACATCAGGAGACAGGCCTGAAATGTCGATTTCATGCTGGGTTGCAAAAATAATTCCACTCGATATCATTGTCCAAATCAATATAAGTGGGCCTGAGTTGAATGAAAAACCCCGAAATGCAGGCAGCAGGCAACATTATTGAGTAGCAGGCTGAAATGTAAGATTTTAGTCAAGGTCGAGCTTTTAATATGGGAGTTATCCGCTTATCATGAAACAAGAGCCAGAAAGAGCAACAGCTACAAAATAATGAGAGCACTCGTTAAAGTGGATTAGGCAGTCCATAAAAGAATATCTTAAAAATGAGTGAGCCGTGCATACCTTACTGTTCTGCCAAAAAATGTTGGATTTGTTCCTTTGCTTTTTAAAATGCAAGAACTGTGCTTAAAACAGTTTTAAATGTGCCTCTTGTTATTTGCCAATGCACTTTATTTTCAGCTGTTTTATTCCATTTGGCATGGGTATGTGCCCCAATTGTTTTTGTTAAAAATAAATACTGGCCTATAGTAAACATTGGATTCCAGGCCATGAACAGGTTTACAAGAAGGGCAGATATGTTAGCATCCCGTAGCTATCAAATCTCGGTACAATACACGTACTGTGTCAGTTGTAAAATTACAGCACACTGTGTATATTGGAATACATGGTCTATTCTAACGATTAGCGGTGGCTATTATGATGAAGTTTGCTACAACTAATAAGAAGTTCTAGGTTTTGTAAACTAATATCAATTTAAAAACAAAGCTTTTCATTTGCTTCCTCTCAAGTGGCCCTGCTAAAATGTAAGCCACATTCATATGGCATGAATGTTTTGATGAACATTAGTGTTATGAACAATTAATCACAGATTTCCCGGGTGGGAATTCCAGTTGACTTGTTTCAAATGTGTTTCACCATCTGCGGCCGTCCATGCAAGTGACGGGGCCACATCCACTCACCTTTTTCCTTTTTCCGGAGAAGAAGAGTGTCTGTCAGGCTGAGTAAAGGTCGACCTGACAGGCACAAGTCAGACAGCCAGGAGCTGAACATGCACTAAATGCGTAGGCTCCTGGCTGCCTGAGCTGAACTTTGCTAGGCTGAGGATATCACAGACCTGTGGGCATGACCTCCTCAGCCTAGCAAACGTGCCTCGAGGCCCTTTCCCACGTGACTAGGGAGAGAGTCACTGATTGCCTACGACTTGGGCACTTCAATTTGTACGGATTTGTCTGCTTAGATCAGTTAAGGTCCACAGAGTCTGCAGGGAGCATTACTCTGTAGGAACAAATGCCCTCACACACCTAGATAGGTGACATGCTTCATCATTTGGGCTTTTGCTCCACGTCGGGCCAGTTCTGCAATGCTCGGCGGGAACCCTGAATTGGGGCTCTTTCCCGGAGATCTTTTTATAAGCAGTATGATGAAGTGTGGGTGAGTGGGTCAAAATAGTAGATTGTTGTTTTATTTTAAGTAAATATGTGAAAGAGTGGGATGAAAATAGGACTCCTGATTTAATTCCTGCATTAACACCTCAGTGCTCATGTATTTCAGCTTGCTCTTCTGGAAAGACTTTACATTCAACATCTCCTGTTCAAATAAAATTGCATTGCAGGAGTGGCTCACTTTTGCTTTGAATACAAAATGTTAGCACTCCAAGTGTTCATTAGAACATCTCCTATTCAAATAAAATTGCATTGCAGGAGTGTTTCACTTTTAATTGACTACAAAATGTTAGCACTCTAATTGTTCATTAGAAGTCTGTGGTGATACTGCAGTTGATGACGAGGGATTTACCTGACAGACTGCTGCTGGTATTGGAAGTACATGTTTTACTCTGCATGTTAAACTATTTTAATGACTGGATGAGAAAGATATTTGAGGACTCATAGTAAATGTGTCTTCAGTTTAGCTTTCTAAAGCACTAACTATAATTTCTGTGACAAAAAGAACCCCCTCATTTTGCTCCTGTTAGAAATGGGGGTCTCTAGTTGGCAGAGGTAGGTACCTTTGACCAAGTAGGGGCCCTTGATTCTAGTCAGGGTAAGGGGGCTACACTCCTAAAATAACCCCTGCTCACCCCCTTGGTAGCTTGGCACGAGCAGGCAGGCTTATCTCAGAGGCAGTGTGTAAAGCATTTGTGAACACATACAGTAATACAGTGAAAACACTACAAATGGACACCACACCAGTTTAGAAAAATAAGTAATCTTTATCTAGACTTAACACAAGACCAAACGACAAAAATCCACAATACAGTAATCAAAAATATAACTTTAGAATGGTAGAAATAGCTTAGTTCAATGTAAATAGTAAATGCAACACTTTACTCTCAAAGTACCTTGGATGCGTCACGCAAAACAAACAAAAGGGTCGCAGGGAAGGTGATGCGTCGGTTCCTTGCTTCGGGGAGGTGATGCGTCGGTTCCTTACTGCAGCGCAGGGGAGGTGATGCGTCGGTTCCTTACCGGAGAGGAGGTGATGCGTCGGTTTCTTACTGCGTTCCGGTTTTGATGCGACTAGATGGCGCCTCGATGTGATGTGACGATCAGGTGCGATGCAACAAAATGGCATCTTTGATGCGATGCAACAACGTGCCAACGTGGATGCGATGCGTGCACGCCCGACCGCCGTGCGACGAACTTGGTGGACTCTTGAGCCGTGACAGGCCCTGCGACACGCTTCTCCGGTGATGCGACGGCAACCTCTGCGGCGGCGACACACTTCTCCGGTGATGCGACACGCTTCTTCGGCGATGCGACGGCAACTGCTACGGCGGCGACGACACGCTTCTTCCTCGTTGCGTCGCGCTTCCAGCTCCCAGCGACACACAGTCTCCAGAGGGCCCAAAACAACAGTAGGCACCTCTCTGCAGGCAGAATTCCCAGCATGGAAATTCAGGGGGAGCTGGTGGTGAAGTCTTTGTGTCCCTGAGACTTCAGAACAGGAGGCAAGCTCAGCTTCAAGCCCTTGGAGATCTTCCTCAAGATAGTAAAAGTACACACAAAGTTCCTTTTTTCCTTTCCTTGGCAATGAGTAAACCACTGCAGGCCAACCCCAAACAGCATCCAGCACAGGGGCAGTCTCCTCCTTCAGCTTCCTTGGTTTCTCTCCTTGGCAAAGGGTTCGTCTTGATTCCCAGAAGTGATCTAAAGTTCTGGGGTCTGGGCCCCAATATTTATACTGCAAAATCCTTTGTTCTTTGAAGGCAGAGAGTGTCTGTGCCCAGCCAAAACCAGTTCCGTCCTCCCTGGTGCAGCTTCCTGGCAGGAGGTGGAGACAGCATTGTTGAAAGCAGACCTGGCCCAGGTAGCTGAAAGGAAATCTCCTCCCCCTACTCTCTATTCTATGAAGGCTCAGGCCAGTGAAAGGAAATCTCCTCCCCCTACTCTCTATTCAATGCAGGTCCTATTCAGCCCAGCCCTGACCCATCAGACTGCTGGAGCCAAGGCCCTCTCCAGCCCCCTGTCACTCACAAACCAGACATGGAATACACAAACCTAGCAGAGGCATACTGGATGGTTAGGCAAGAAAATACCTATTTTCTAAAAGTGGTATTTTCAAACACAGAATGTAAAAATCACCCACACTAAAAGATGTATTTTAACATTCTGAGTTCAGGCATACTAAACTTTACTTTCCTATCTTGTTCCTAGGGTCAGTTAGGATTATAAGATGTTATAATCAAACTGCCCATTCTGGCCTATGGGAACAGATAGCCTTGCCATAATGAAAAACGAAATTGGCTGTAATTCACTATCAGGACATGCCACACACACCAGGGCATGTCCTACCTTTCACATACAATGCACCCTGCCCACAGGGGTACTTTGGGCCTACCTTAGGGGTGACTAACATGCAGAAAAGGGAAGGTTTAGGGACTGGCAAGTGTGTGCACTTGCCAAGTCGACATGGCAGTCCCAGACTGCACACAGGCTCTGCAATGGCAGGCCTGAGCCATATTTTACAAGCTGCTTCTGTGGGTGACACAATCAGTGCTGCAAGCCCACCAGCAGCATTTGATTTACGGGCCATGGGCACTCATGGTGCACTGTACTAGGGTCTGACAAGTAAATCAAATAAGCCAATCATGGAGTCACTAATCCATTACAACCATTAACAATAGGGAGCACTTGCACTTTGGCACTGAATAGCAGTGGCAAAGTGCCCAAAGCATCTAGACCAGCAAAAACATAGCAAAAACACAGGAGGCAACAGTGAAAAAGTGGAAGGGAGACCCACGCCAATGGTGCCAGGTCTAACAGCTCCTTTGATGCAATCTCCTCTGCTAAAAATGCTATCAGAGTTTCAGCTTTGAATCCATCAAGATGACATTTAGGTGTACCACACTTTTGTCATAAATACAGCATTTTAGCGCGTTAGCTGTTCATTAGAAAACTAATGAAAGTAGCTGTAGAACACTAGGAATCAACTGACAGGTTGCTGCCGCTTTTAGAGTTACTTTACTCGTGATATCAGGCCTAATTCTCACATGGCTAAGGAAGATAGTGCGAGTTTATAGAAAATGTGCTCTTTTTTAGCTTCTGGAGTACCTTCCATAACCACTATGAGGTAATCCTGGAAGAAACAAAAAATTCCTAAAATATGTATATCACAACCAACAAATAATTTATAGTTTGACTAAAATCTGTTATCACCCTTAATTTTCTGACCCTCAAAAGCATGATTTCACTACAATGCATTTCAATGGGGACCTTGATCTCAAGCCCCTTAATGCCTGCCTCAACATGTTGTCCATGTTTTGGCTAGCCAAGCAAGGAGTGGTCCCCTTGATACCCAACCCCAGACCCATGGAAATCATGGTGTGCTCACCTTGCTCCTTTATATTTTTTCTAATTCATTTTCAGGGCGCAGGAACTTAGGGCCTGATTACGAGTTTGGCGCAACGGCGCCGGCTCGATACCGGCTCCACTGTGCCAAGCCCATGCAAGGACCACCGACCGTATCACAAGTTGAACTTGTGTTACACGAGTTCAACTCGTGATACGGTCGGCGGTCTTCTGCCTTTCCTATAGCGGTACCTGGAAAACAGGCACCGCAGTGGGAACAACAAAAAAGTTCCAGCACGGCATGGATGTCCATGCCATGCTGGAACTTTGGGGGAATACAGACAGGGGGGTACATGTTGGGCCCCCTTTGTTCCTCCACCGTCAGCCTTTTCATGGCTGGGCTCTCGCCATGAAATGCTGGCAGTGGACGAACTTGTAATATGCTGAGCGGGACTGCGCCAGTCTCCGCTCAGCATATCGCGCTGAGGCGCAACTGTGCCACCGCCATGGAACGATTGTTCCCTGGTGCAGCCAGCGGTCCACCGCCGATACATCTTTAACAGTCGTAATACTGAGGACGGTGGACCGCCTGTGCCCGCCAGACTCGTAATCAGGCCCTAGGTTCCTGAGTCCTGTAATGGATGCTATAACATATTGTTCATGTTCTGTCCAGGTAATCATGCTTGACTAGTGACCTTTGAATTGGCCAGTCAGAGGATATCTGAAAACCATTGGTCCAGACCTACCAACTTTGTAACCCTTCATGACCATCCCAGGCCCTTTAAATCCTAATTCCTCAAAAAAGGCTAAAAGGATTGACACCAAATCACAAAAGACATGCTTTCTTTGTAAAGTTCTAACTTTTTGACAAACTTGATGTCATTCTCTCTAGCCATTTTTTGAATTTTTTGAATTCTATGAAAAATAACATGGAAAAAGCACACTTTTGAGACCTCCCCCTTTTTTTCATTGTCCATCTCTGATGGATAAGTGCAAAACTTTTCATGAAGGAGCAGAGGTGGAGGAACTATTTTTTTTGCGGGGGGAGTTTTGTTCAGATTCATTCAATAATGCTACAGCTATTAGTGAAACAAAAAAACTCTTCCAATGGAAACTCTGACCTAACTATAACTACACAGAGACGACCATATTGAAAGCTTGAGTATTAAAGGTGCTTAGAATATGCTAAATATTTCATAGTAGGACTACTAGACTGTATTTTAAGAAAAAGAAGGAAAATGTTGATATTTTCTTGTTTCAGAAAAAGGATCTACCAAGTTACTTTTCGAAAAACTGGTGCTTTGATTGGTTCTGATTCTCTCAGGTTTTCACTTTGTTCTCATACTCTCGCATACACCAAGCAAACTCAGGCATTAGAAGTTGTCCTACTTGCATTTCCTGCTTGTATTATTTTCCCTGATACATTTCAGTGCTTCACACGTTTTTACATCATTTGGTTTAAGCATTAAAGCATGAAATCCAAATTGCTTCACGCTTGGCAGGTCAATAAAATGGCTTAAACACTTGTGCTCAGAAGCAAGTAAATAAAAAAAAACGTGTTTGGACACGAACTGGATTTATCATGCACAGCACGCGGGCATGAGTTAGAATTAATGGGAAGTTGTCGAATGTTTTCACAGATTGGCCCAATTTAGAGATTCACGCAATTTGTTTTTTTCTACTTTCAATTTCTTTTCTGAAAATGAAGCAGAGTGAGAGCCAAGGCAGGGAGGGGGACAGCTTTCTTGCAAGAGAACTGCATCCAACGCACTTCAAACCTCAATAAAAATACGTCAGAAACATTTCTACATTCACACTGTAAACACATAATGTTCAAGCCCGGGCAAGAAGCTATTCAAGCAACGGGACCAGTTCCAGTTATAATATGTCTTGTTTTCCGTTCACTCTGAGTGCAATATGTGCCTGAGATTACAAAATGTTTCTGAAGCTAGCTTAGCGTGAAGTGATATTAAAAAGAACAGTAGGTAGTGATTGATTGTACAGTTTCATTATCTGGGACTGGTACAACAGTTTTATACGCCATTTTAGTGTATTTTGTAAAGAATATTGGAGCACACAAAGTTTGTGTAAGAGTTATTACAGGAATACACATCTGGCGTTATTTATTTTATGACCAGAATACTGAGAAGTGAATATTGCTACCAGCTGAAACTTCTTATGCTTTGTTTCTATATGTTGTGCCACCGGAATGTATCACAATTCCGCTCTTGTATAACGCAGTGGCGGCTGGCTTGTACCGAGGGTGGTGAGCACCAAAAAATAAATAAATTGACTTACATTCGCAGCGCAACGTCCTCCTCCCTGGGTGGTCTTCAGGAAGCTCCAGTCGCAGGAAAATGCACTACCCAATCCTTGCGCTGTTCTCACAGCATGAGAGCAGCGCCAGAATTGGATAGAGCAGGCTCTCTCAGCGCTCCTAAAAGCACTGGAGGCCTGTGCTTTCTCTAATCCAGCTGTCTAGGACAGCTAGGTTAGAGAACTTTAAAATGTGCATGTCTGGCTGGCCGTACCAAGAGGGCCGACCAAAGAGACATGCGCATTTTAAAGCGCACAGCTCCCTGAAATATAAAATGGTAATAAATAAACTTTATTATCATTTTATTTTTCAGCTCTCTGGCTTGCAGGGTGACACTCCTCTGCTCAAATGGAGGAGCCGCCCCTGGTATAAAGTGAGCGTGCTTTTAGGGTAAGAAACCCCTGAACTAGAAAAGCTGTAGGCAAATATATGCTGCTGTCTTGGATTGTTAGGAGGTTTAGACAACACAATGGGGTAACCACTTAAATATAAACTCACTGTCACCCATTGTGGGCGAATCTAACAAATAGATCTCAGTGACAAAAGTATTGTGCGACCAATCAGGGATACAGCTACATTTTGTGAACTGAAAGCGAAATCTTGTATTTGTCTTTTTGGGGCAAAGCGCTAAGACAGCTCGGTGATGGAAGCATTTGCTGTATAGATCTTTGTGTAATTGCAGGTCAAACATTCATGTTTTGGCAAAGCTGAATCAAGTATTCAAAGCTGAATAGGAAGAGTTCATGGTTATCATGAACACTTGCATGAGCAAAAAAGAAGGTTTGAGCGTCCTTTGCATTCATTTTTGTTCTTCTGTGATCAAAGACTGTGTTCATAGAAACAATCGTTCATCTTTGTCCTTGGGATAAAATCTCTTCCACCACGGCCCAGGAACTATCGAGCAGTTCTCAGTCTTTATGTTTTTTACCTCTAAATATACAAGGGCAGATTTACAAGCCCCCTGCGCCACCAGTACGTCACTTTTCGTGACGTACTGGTGGCGCAGGGGGCTCCTCCATATTTACAAAGAGAGGAAAAGCCACCCTGCGTGACTTTTCCTCTCCTTGTAAATACGGCCCCTTCACACGCAGCACTTTGCGTTGAAGGGGCGTTCCATGGGTGTTGCTGTGGATGTTCCCACGCAACACCCATGGAACAAGACACATCTCCAGATTTACGAGAAATCGTAAATCTGGAGATGCGTGTGAAGGTGCCCCTTCCTGCACAAAAACAATCTCCCCACGACGCAGGCATCCTTGCACCATGGTGCAAGGGTGCCTGCGCCAGCCATGGCTGCAGTTTGTGCACTAGCACAGGGGGAAGCACAGAGATGCCACATATTCTTGTAAATATGTCGCATTCCTGTGCTTCGGAAGTGCCGCAGCGTGGCGCAGCCAAAGGGCTTGGGGTGCCACGCTGCGGCACTTCCTCGTAGATCTGCCCCACAGTTACTAAAGGTGGAGGTATGCATTTGGCTTTTACATATCTAGCGTGTGTTTTAGTTTGAGTTAACCGTTCCAAATTGTGGCACAAGATGCTGCCTTTGGGTGTGGCCCAGGCAATCGTTTACATTTTGGTGCAACTCCATATGAATGCAATTGCTTGTGTATGTTACAGATCAACACACGAATGTACCAAAGCATTTAGTTTTAGTAGAGGAATACCTCAGGGGTATTTCCTGACCACTTTTCTTTTGACTATCTACATCAATGACCTAGAGGTTCGCCTCAGGTCTGTGGACCAGGGCATGCCTCAGATAGGCTTTCACCCAGTCTCAGCGCTTCTCTATGCGAATAATGCCATTTTAATGGCTTGTACAGTGAAAGGGGGGCAAAATATTCTTGATCCATTTGCAACTTACATGAAAAATCTGGACTTACAGACAAATTTAAACAGATCTTTTGTCATGGTCTATGGCAAAAGTCCCTGAAAACGAAATCTCCTTTGATAGTACGCCCATTTAACAAGTTAGCACTTGTCAATATTTGGGGGTTCCTTTAGAATCTGCATTTAAAAGGAGACACCCTAAAGGAAAAGAATGGATCATTTTGAAAGAACAGCTGAAGCTGTCTTTAGGTTTTCAAGCAAATTAGGCTCAAAACCTCTCAGAGAAATGCTAGCAATCTATAAAAGCAAGTGTACCGTTTCTGTAACATATGGGGTGGAAATCTGGGCATTCACCTACTTAAAAGGGTTTCAATTGACAGAAAACAAACGCTACTTTCAATCACAAAAAGGAAATCATTTTTGTCACACTGAATTGGGAATTAGCTGTCTGTTAGACTTTGTTAGGTTTCGTCCACTAGCACTTTGGTCTTCCGTCTCATCAAAACAGGAGACAACTTTTAATTGTTTATTCATTTAGGATTGCTTATCCCTTGAATATGGCATTGAATCCCATGGATTAAAATGTTAAAGATAGGTTCTACTGGATTGGGAAATGTGAGGTTTTTAATATACCAACTTCAGGCAAACTACCTATGAAACACCAGCTGAAAAGTGTATTTGAAAATAAATGTAAAGAGGCAAGAATCTTATCTGTGGTGTCAAATGAGATGTAAATTCTTATGTCAAAATTTCTACATCCATTAACATTGAACTGTAGCGTGTGTTTACAACTAATGTTCATCGTAGGTTTCTCTTAGTTCGAATTAGACTTATTCTTGGGCCTTTTTAGTGACTTTTCCTGTGAAGGACCTATGGAGGCATTTGCCATGTTACCCTTATGATAACTATTCATCTCAATCAACCATTCACTTTAGTTTCTTTTGCCGTTATTAGAAAGTACCAAGAAAACGGTTTTGTTACCTTTATTGAAGAAGTATAATTGTAGATAGCATTGGTGTGCTTTGTTTTGACAACTTTACCCAGAGATTGTATTTTTTGAGATTGTCAATTTCATCCAACATACACTCAAAACAATGACCTTATTGCTGTGACTATAACGAGGGAAAAATGTCCAATTATGTTTTAATAATTGATTTAAACACATATGTGTTTTTTAATGGTATAGCTGTCTTATTGAACATTTAACTTTTCAAATGATTTTTTTATACATGTATGTATTCTTTATGGTGTTATGATTCCCAATGTACCCCAATATGGGTCTGGGTAGTTTCCCAACCTTTCACCTACATTTACCCTGCCATTGTACTACTTAATGGCTTTGGTGCTGACCTTTTACCTCGTTAGGTGCTGGATAAATATCGTGTGGTTTTCTCTGAAAACTAGCCTCATTTATTATGCATGAGGATTCTCAAAATCACAGCAGGATTAGCATCTTCTGCATAATAACTGTGTATAAGGTTCGTCACTATCGTCACCCTTGGCCGACATGACATAGCAAGGTAGAACCCCTGAGGGTACCTTTTGGGTATATAAGCACCGCATCTTCACTGAGCGAGGGAGGAGAAAAAGACTTCCATGCTGACACGAGACGCTGAGGTCCCTGCACGCAGACACTCCAGCACGCAGTGGTCACCGTCTGACATCCCTCGTGGGGTGTCCACCTTGAGACCAAGACGGGGTCCTTCGTTCTCTCACATCAGGTAATGGGGGTGGCTCTATCCTAGGGGGATTCTTGGCTATACACCTACATACATGCTAGGTGCACTTAGGTACATCTAGTTAGGATTATCATCGTAGGAGTACGCATTTTTACTGTCATGTATTCATATGCCTGCAACTATCCATTGTTTTAGCACTATGGTAGAATTCTACTACCTATTTACTCTGTTGGTGGTTATAACCATAAATATCTGTTTCTGTCTTATTGCTGTTGCAGCACACGTATTTTACACTAGAATGACTCTGGTTCAATAAATGTTTATTGAAAACGTCCCCATCGTTTATTCTGTGTATCTCTCTGAGACAAAGTGAGCACGAGTGACTGAGTGAAAAGTACTGTACGGTTTCCATGATCCCTGAGGGGTCAGGGTTGTCATGTTCGATAGTCGCCAGAAACTATTTGCTCCTTGGTAAGAGGAGTTCATAGTGGCATTGTGAGCTAGCTGGTATACAGGCGAACATATCCGGAGGGGGTGTCTGGAATCAGTCTGGACACCAGTACCACAGTTTATGTTGTCTAAACGTGCAGATCCTATATAGATTTATAGGAAATACACGACAATGGCACATTAACAGAATAAAGATCTATTTTGACTTTTTTGGCTTTGACAATTTTTCTTGATTACATTGATTACATTTGCTTTTGTACTTTAAGAAAGCACAGTTGAGCAATGCACATTTGTACTCCATCAATACACAAATGTAAAAAGCACTGTAGCATATAAGTACCAAGTATAAAAACAGACCCGGATTCACATAATGAATATGTACATTTTTGATGGCAAATATGCAACTGCATTTTTGAGCTCAGGTTCTATTGTTGATCGGGATCACCAATCAGGAAGGGTGTTGATCAGTGAGTGAAGAGACTGTTCTCATATTTCCCACCTGGTCTTCCAAGCATAATAATACTGTGAGACCACCGTTATGCACTGACTCTCACGAGCCACATGTAAGTAGAGATGAGACCCTGCTGATAGCAGCATTCACAGACCCCCATTTTTACATCATCCATTTAAGCACACTGACATGCAAAGACATCAAGTGATCCTTACGTGTCCTTTTTTACATTTTCATTTACGTCCCTAAGTTAAGGGTGTCAAAGTAATGCTCTACATTACTGCTCGTGGGTTTCTTAGTGGCAGAGTGCAGCATCTGCAATGCAGACGAGACAGTTTTGTCGCCTTTCTTCAGAGTGCATTCATCTTCAATGGGAGGTATGCACTAGGTCACAGGAGAATGGGAAGGTGTACGTGATGAAGGTTTCAGTGTATTTCTCCGAGAATTTGGGATAAACTGTGATTGGTGTCAGCCACCCTTGGACATCCCCAAGCATAATATTTGCTTTGGGCCAAGATGTATGTGCACAAGGCAAAGTGTGCATATGATTCTCATTTAGCTTAGATTTCTCTTTTTTACACAGATCAGGAAAAGAGCTTTATTAATTGGGCCCCTAGAGCACAAACACCTTTCTGCACAATGTGTTTGTGATTGCACAGTGCACATTTCCATAGCAAAGTAACCTAACAATTTATATTGTTGGAGACTAGATCCAAAACAAAGGCTGCGAAAAATTGCCTCATTTTATTGTGGTCCTCTCATTTTGGCCTGTCCAAGTTTGCTGACTTTAGAACTCTGTGTGCTTTCCACCACTAAACAGCAGTAAAGCTTCCCCTAAAACATATGCTGTACATTGGAACTCCCTGTTTGACACCTCAATCATCAACTTGTCGGAGGATTCCTGAACCTAAAAATACCCCACTTAAAGAAGAAGGTCATGCTGAAAGATAACTTCTGTTGGAAGAAAATGATTCACTGAAGGACTCCTGAATCCTGCTAACAGACAAAGAATAGAACTGCTCTCAAGGAGTCAAGTGGTTGGCTCCTGGTTGCCTGTTTCAGGAACACAAGAAGCAGAAGGACTCATGACTCCAAGAGGGCTAAGCTGACTATAAAGAACTGAACTCTGAAGGATATCTGGTGCCTAGAAACCTGTCTTAAGGAGCTGGGGGTTTTCAAAACTGACCACAAGGAACTTTCCCAGCAGTTACAGAAAAGTGTGACTTGTCATTTTTGCCACCTCCTGAGGACAAGGGCAAGGTGCTGAGGCTTGCCATGGAGGTTGCACCCAACGAAGAAAAGAAAACCAAGTTTGTACTGCTCAGACCTTTTTGCCACATTGAAAACTGGCACAGGGTGACATTGCGGTGAAGGTATCTGGCTTTATAAAGCCCTGCCCGACTATTGTTTCAAGGCTTGCAATATAGGAGGATTTTTGATTTCCAAAACAGTGACTACGTTCAAAGGTAATACCTTAGACAGGACGAGACAATAAATCTATCCGACCTATTAAGTGACTTTAGTGGCTAGATAATCCAGGTTGTCCCACTCAGACATTTGGTGTCAAAACCAATGGGATTGCATGAACTTAACACACAGCGTAAATTCCTAGGGCAACTTCAAAATAAATATCACAGTGACTCATAACAGTTCCAATATAAGGAGAGACAAAGACAAAAGTATGTATATTCAAAAGTACAAAAATAGTTATTTATTGATGATAATATATTCAATATTTCATCATTAAAACTGAAACAAAAACAAACCACAACACACACATCTATCTCATCATTCATACTCAACAGTCATAATGTATACATCACAGGTATGATCAACACCTGGAATTCATAAGTCAAAACATTATGTGCATGATCAGAAATTTTATATTATCACAATAGTATTGATTTAGATATTTTCTATAGATGGGCCTTATGTACAGGCTCTTAATTCATAGGTGTGTATCTATGTCATGGAGTGGCTGCAACTCCTGGATGGTTTCTACGCGCTATTCAGCATAAAATGCCTTCTTCAGAAAAGCCACACCAGATACAGGCACTATCTGAAATATAAACAAACCACATATGTTGTCTCTCCTAACTAGGCATAGTACATCGGATATATAGGCATATGATAAAAGCTTTGTATTTGAATAACCTCCACCTCTAGAGGTAGTTCAAGAAGAAAAAAAAAGGAAGAACACCAAGTCGATTGTTAGCCCCATTTTACCAGTGATGGTGTAAACATAGCAAGAATATGATTGCATGCTACAATGACTAGACGTACTAGAGGTGTACAAAGTGCCCAGTGCATACGCACTCTTGCAGTCCGAATATGCTCCTATGTGTACTCCTGAATCATGCAATATTCATTTAGTAATTTATTACCATCTAATGCGGAGGCTGTGTGTCCGGACGTTTAGCAGTAAGAAGACGAGCGTCTTTCTTGAGAAGGGATATAGCCTGATCTTCAGGATGAATTAAAAAGAAAATTCAGGTATCTGATATGGTTATAAGTTCATGCTATAGATGTATAGAACATGCAAAGGCATATTTACCAGTCAGATGGTCAAAATCCACTTAGAAAATGATTCTGCAGTCATTTTTGTTTAGGGCTCGATTGCCCGTCACTAGACTGCTTCCTGCGTGGAATAAGAAAACAAACAACTAATGTCCAGATACTTATCCCACTCACTCTCTAATCTGGATGTTTTTCAAGCTCTATAAATTGATGGTAGCAAGCAGCTCATACTGCCAAATAGAATACTGGGGGCTAAAGGTGGAAATAGAACTCATTTGTCATGTATCTATGACAGGACATATTTGTTCATTAGTGAAGGCATGACATTCTATAAGTACGGTGATTCAGTAAGAACCGAGGAAAGCTAGATTGTAGATGAAATACTCACGCTAAATGTCCGCTAAACGTTAATGTAAACGCCCAGATTGACAGCTGGACATTTAATAATGGCCCAAAATAACGGTCGAGAGTAGAAATGTAGCCGTTGTGCAGTTAACCCAGCTACAAAGCATCAAATAAACGAGAACCACCATGTGGAGTAGATATGTAGTGTGATACGCACAATATTAAAAGTGAGATATAAAGTTGTTATGCTCAGACTTACCATGCTTTTATTTCGGCTCAGAGATGTTTTGGGGGTTTTAAACGATGAGTCTCGAGCCACACTGCCCGCGTGTCGAAGGATGCAGCACGCGTAGTGGAGAACTATTTCTACTCTCGACCATTATTTTGGGCCATTATTACATGTCCAGCTGTCAAACTGGGCGTTTACATTAACGTTTAGCGGACATTTAGCGTGAGTATTTAATCTACAATCTAGCTTTCCTCGGTTCTTACTGAATCACAGTATTTATAGAATGTCATGCCTTCACTAATGAACAAATATGTCCTGTCATAGATACATGACAAATGAGTTCTATTTCCACCTTTAGCCCCCAGTATTCTATTTGGCAGTATGAGCTGCTTGCTACCATCAATTTATAGAGCCTGAAAAACATCAGTATTAGAGAGTGAGTGGGATAAGTATCTGGACATTAGTTGTTTGTTTTCTTATTCCACGCAGGAAGCAGTCTAGTGACGGGCAATCGAGCCCTAAACAAAAATCACAGCAGAATCATTTTCTAAGTGGATTTTGACCATCTGAGTGGTAAATATGCCTTTGCATGTTCTATACATCTATAGCATGAACTTATAACCATATCAGATACCTGAATTTTCTTTTTAATTCATCCTGAAGATCAGGCTATATCCCTTCTCAAGAAAGACGCTCTTCTTCTTACTGCTAAACGTCCGGACAGACAGCCTCCGCATTAGATGGTAATAAATTACTAAATGAATATTGCATGATTCAGGAGTACACATAGGAGCATATTCGGACTGCAAGAGTGCGTATGCACTGGGCACTTTGTACACCTCTAGTACGTCTAGTCATTGTAGCATGCAATCATATTCTTGCTATGTTTACACCATCACTGGTAAAATGGGGCTAACAATCGACTTGGTGTTCTTCCTTTTTTTTTTTTCTTCTTGAACTACCTCTAGAGGTGGAGGGTTATTCAAATACGAAGCTTTTATCATATGCCTATATATCCGATATACTATGCCTAGTTAGGAGAGACGACATATGTGGTTTGTTTAAATTTCAGATAGTGCCTGTATCTGCTGTGGCTTTTCCTGAAGAAGGCATTTTATGCTGAAACGCGC
The DNA here is from genome assembly GCA_963921515.1 of Calotriton arnoldi. NCBI lineage: Eukaryota > Metazoa > Chordata > Amphibia > Caudata > Salamandridae > Calotriton > Calotriton arnoldi. The sequence goes on along the minus strand of CAWUFW010001700.1, from coordinate 2,009,215 downwards.
GTAGAAACCATCCAGGAGTTGCAGCCACTCTATGACATAGATACACACCTATGAATTAAAAGCCTGTACATAAGGCCCATCTATAGAAAATATCTACCTCAAAACTATTGTGATAATATAAAATTTCTGATCATGCACATAATGGTTAGACTTATGAATTCCAGGTGTTGATCATACCTGTGATGTATACATTATGACTGTTGAGTATGAATGATGAGATAGATGTGGTGTGTGTGTGGTTTGTTTTTGTTTCAGTTTTAATGATGAAATATTGAATATATTATCATCAATAAATAACTATTTTTGTACTTTTGAATATACATACTTTTGTCTTTGTCTCTCCTTATATTGGAACTGTTATGAGTCACTGTAATATTTATTTTGAAGTTGCCCTAGGAATTTACGCTGTGTATTATTTCCCTGCCTAGAGAAACTCCTTATTAGTAGCAGGGGGCCCTTTGTTTTTACATTAATTGCATGAACTTAACACACTTTAACACACACTTCTCTGGGGATTGCCTGCTGCCCAAATCATAGGTATGAGGAGTTTATTAAGTTGGTAAGGGTAGCCCCTCCCAAATAAGCCCATTCTTGACATAAGTCAATAAATCTAACAAAGTCAAATGCCCAAAAAATTGAGCTTTCTATCTGATCTATAAAATGCGAAGGTCTGCAAGGTGGAGAGTATGAAGAATGGTCAGCTGAGTTTGATATATGCATCTGCAATCTCCTTTGAAGAGGCTGATAGGTGCAAGGTCAACCAGATTTTAAAATATATTGTGGTTTCTACAGAGGTAGACAGACTGCCCTGTATTGAAAGGTCCCGTGTGGTCGGTGCCTCGCTTCTTAACATCAATGGTATAGAGATGCTTAGTCCAAAAAAATGGAGTTAGGCAGGATCTGTTCAATTCTCGGTTTGATTGTTTTGAACCTATTTCTGACTAAAACATTTTCAGCATTGTTATGACCACTATGTCTGGATCCCCTTTAGATCACTTCCCTTCTAGATAGTGGAAAAAGTGGGCTAATAAGCTACTACTGCCTTTGAGATTACTCTGCAATCAATCTCTGGATTTGGGGGTGGTACCTTGTTGCTGGAGAAACGCCATAATTACACCTTTATTGAAAAAGTCATCTGCTGCCTCAGCAGTTTTAAGTAACTTCAGGACTATCGCCCTACTTCCTTCTCCAGTGAAGGTATTGGAACGTTAGATTAGTAAGACACTCCCTTCTTACGTGGAAACACATTCACTGTTGGAAGAAGAACAATTTGGTTTTATGCCTGGCCATGGCATGGAGACAGCTCTCCTGAGTGCCTGGATGAAATACGCCTGAGGGCAGACAATGGTCAGTGTACAGTGTTGATTCTAGTTGATTTAGCAGCAGCTTTTGACATGGTTAACCATCACACTCTGCTGCCAAGACTTGCGTCGTCGGGTGTAGGTGGGACTGTGTCAGAATGGATACAATTTTACCTGCAGGACCGCTGTCAAGCACTTGCATTGCCTCCTTATCGATCGTACTTGAAATGTATCCAACACAGAGTGCCACAAGGTTCGGCACTCAGTCCAATTCTGTTCAACGTTTATCTGAAGCCTTTAATCTCTTTAATAAAAATACATCATATTGTGATCATTGACTATGCAGATGATACACAGTTGATGCTGTCTTCTAACCTTTCAGTGCTCATGACGGAATGGTTCCGCCATGAGCACAGAGATTAGTGTGCTCATGACGGAACCATTCCGTCATGAGCACATGCTCAGGAAATCCCTCTGCTGCAGACAGCAGAGGGATTTTCCATTTTAAATTTTTTGCCAGGGGAGGTGGGAAAGAGCTTCCCCAACCTCCCCAGGCCGATTTTTGCATTTCATTGAAATGACGATCGCGCGCATGGCGCGCTATCGTCATTACAATGAAATCGAAACTGAAACTTAGTTTCAGTTTCTCAGTTTCGGTGCTTGTGGGGCTATCTCAGCCCCCCGAGCACTGAAAAAGATATGAGAGGTATCGTTGGAAAGGGGGGAATCTCCCCTTTCCAATGGTACCCTTCCCTAGTGGATCCCTGCTTGGGGATCACCCCAGGAGGGTGATCCCCAAGCAGGGATCTACCCACTAGCACCAGGGAGGGGGGGAGCGGCCCCTTGGGCAAGGGCCTTTGCTCCCCCCATTTTATTTTGGGCACAACAGTCTTTCTGCCCCCCCGGGGGGGCAGAAAGCCCACTAGACACCGGGGATTTTTTTTTATTGACGTTGGGGTGGGGACTGCCCAAAAAGGGCAGGGCAATGCCCCCACCCCCCCCACATAAATGTCAGTCTTTCTGCCCCCCCTGGGAGGCAGAAAGCCCACTAAAAACCAGGGATTTTTTTTTTATTGACGTTGGGGTGGGAGCTGCTCAAAAAGGGCATGCCAATGCCCCCACCCCCAGACAAATGTCAGTCTTTCTGCCCCCCCAGGGGTCAGACGGGGCAGTCGCCCCTAATCTGCCCCCCCAGGGGGGCAGAAAGCCCACTAGACACCAGGGATTTCTTTTATTGACGTTGGGGTGGGGGCTGCCCAAAAAGGGCATGGCAATGCCCCCACCCCCCACAGAAATGTCAGTCTTTCTGCCCACCCTGGGGGGCAGATGGGGGCAGAAGCCCCCAATCTGCTCCCGGGGGGGGCAGAAAGCCCATTAAAAACCAGGGATTTTTTTTTTATTGACGTTGGGGTGGGGGCTGCCCAAAAAGGGCATGCCAATGTCCCCCCAACAGAGAAATGTCAGTCTTTCTGCCCCCCCAGGGGGCAGACGGGGGCAGTAGCCCCCAATCTGCTCCCTGGGGGGGCAGAAAGCCCACTAGAAACCAGGGATTTTTTTTATTGATGTTGGGGTGGGGGCTGCCCAAAAAGGGCATGACAATGCCCCCACTCCCCCTCCAGAGAAATATCACACTTTCTGCCCCCCCAGGGGGCAGACGGGGGCAGTAGCCCCCAATCTGCCCCCCGGGGGGCAGAAAGCCCGCTAGAAACCAGGGATTTTTTTTAAATATAATGTAGGGGTGGGGGCTGCCCAGAATGGGCATGATAATGCCCCCAACCCAAAAACAATTACCATAGTCTTTCTGCCCCTCCCCGGAGGCATATTGGGGCAATAGCCCCTTATCTGCCCCCCGGGGGGGCAGAAAGCCCACTAGGCCTCAGGATTTTTTTTTTTGTAATTCAGGGGTGAGGTCAGCCCAGAATGGGCATGCCAATGCCCACATCTCCCAAAAAAATGCCACAGTCTTTCTGCCCCCCCCTGGGAGGAGATGGGGCACTGGCCCCTGATCTGCCTCCGGGGGGGCAGAAAGCCCAATAGGCGCCAGCGATTACGCTGGCTTTTTTATGCATGGTGGTGGGGGCTGCCCAGAATGGGACTACCAATGCCCCCACCACCAAAAAAGAAGCCACAGTCATTCTTCCCCCCTTGGGGGCATATCGGGGCAACCCTCCCCCCCCCCCGATTTCCCCCCAGGGCGGCAGAAAGCCCACTAGGCACAGACTTGTTTTTAGCAATGTGCCTAGCTGTGGATTTTGGGCCCTAGCGCAGCCGGCACATAGGGAAACCTAGCAAACCTGTACATTTTTCAAAACTAGACACCAAGGGAAATCCAGGATGGGGTGACTTGTCTGGCTCTCACCAGGTTCTGTTACCCAGAATCCCTTGCAAACCTCAAAATATGTCCAAAAAAAACCACATTTTCCTCACATTTCTGTGGTGGAAAGTTCTGGAATCTGCGTGGATCCACAAAATTCCACCCACCCCGCATTCCCCAAAGTCTCCCGAGAAAAATGGTACCTCACTTGTGTGGGTAGGCCTAGTGCCCGCGACAGGAAACGGCCCAAAACGCAACGTGGACACAACACATTTTCACAGTGAAAACGGACCCTTTTTTGCAAAGTGCCTAGCTGTAGATTTTGAACTCTAGCTCTGCCAGCACCTAGGAAACCTAGCAAACCTATACATTTTTGAAAACTAGACACCCAGGGGAATCCAGGATGGGGTGACTTGTCTGGCTCTCACCAGGTTCTGTTACCCAGAATCCCTTGCAAACCTCAAAATGTGTAAAAAAACACATTTTCCTCATATTTCTGTGGTGGAAAGTTCTGGAATCTGTGTGGATCCACAAAATTCCACCAAGCCTGCATTCCCCAAAGTCTTCCGAGAAAAATGGTACCTCACTTGTGTGGGTGGGTCAAGTACCCGCAACAGGCAAGGGCCCAAAACCTATTGAGGCGACATCAAAATTACCTATCACAAAACAACCTGGTTTTGCAAGGGGGGTCCCCAGAGTTTTTGGCCCCGGGCTCGGCGGCCATCTAGGGAAACCTACCAAACCCACACATTTCTGAAAACTAGACACCCTAGGGAGTCCAGTAAGGTATGGCTTGCGTGGGTCCCCCAACATTTCCCTACCGAGAATACCCTGAAAATCTCAAATTTAGATGAAAAAATCACTTTTTTCTAAAATTTCGGTGTGGGAAAGTTTTGGAATCTGCGTGGATCCACAAATTTCCTTCTACACAGCATTCCCCAGGTCTCCCGATAAAAATGGTACCTCACTCGCATGGGTGGGTCAAGTACCCGCGACAGGCAAGGGCCCAAAACCTATTGAGGCGACATCAAAATTACCTATCACAAAACAACCTGGTTTTGCAAGGGGGGTGACCTGGGTTTTTGGCCCCGGGCTCGGTGGCCATCTTGGAAAACTACCAAACCCACACATTTCTGAAAACTGGACACCCGGGGGAGTCCAGCGAGGTATGGCTTGCGTGGGTCCCCCAAAGTTTTCCTACCCAGAATGCCCTGCAAACCTCAAATGTAGCTGAAAAAATCACTTTTTTCTCAAATTTTTGTGTGGGAAAGTTCTGGAATCTACGTAGATCCACAAATTTCCTACCACCCAGCATTCCCCCAGGTCTCCTGATAAAAATGATGCCTCACTCGCGTGGGTGGGTCAAGTACCCGCGACAGGCAAGGGCCCAAAACGTATTGAGGAGACATCAAAATGACCTATCACAAAACAACCTTGTTTTGCAAGAGGGGTCACCTGGGTTTTTGGCCCTGGGCTCGACGGCCATCTTGAAAACTACCAAACCCACACATTTCTGAAAACTAGACACCCGGGGGAGTCCAGCGAGGTATGGCTTGTGTGGGTCCCCCAACGTTTTCCTACCCAGAATCCCCTGCAAACCTCAAATTTTGCTGAAAAAATCACTTTTTTCTCAAATTTCTGTGTGGGAAAGTTCTGGAATCTACGTGGATCCACAAATTTCCTACCACCCAGCGTTCCCCCAGGTCACCCGATAAAAATGATACCTCACGCGCGTGGGTGGGTCAAGTACCCACGACAGGCAAGGGCCCAAAATGTATTGAGGAGACATCAAAATGACCTATCACAAAACAACCTGGTTTTGCAAGAGGGGTCACCTGGGTTTTTGGCCCCGGGCTCGGCGGCCATCTTGGAAAACTACCAAACCCACACATTTCTGAAAACTAGACACCCGGGGAGTCTGGCGAGGTATGGCTTGAGTGGGTCCCCAAACGTTTTCCTACCCAGAATGCCCTGCAAACCTCAAATTTAGCTGGAAAAAAACTATTTTCCACATATTTTTGGGTGGAATCACCGTGCCAGCACAAATGTTCTACCCCACAGCGTTCCCCTCAGTCTCCCGAGTAAAATGATACTTCACTTGTGTGGGTGGGGCAAGGGCCTGTGACTGGGAAGAGCCCAAAACATAGGGAATAAGGGTATAGCACCGAGAGTTCTAAGCGCTACATTTTTTTTAAAATAGGTTTTTAGCCAATTCTGCATTGGACACCCACACAAGTGAGGTATCATTTTACTCGGGACACTAAGGAAAACGCTGTGGGGTAGGACATTTGTGCCGCCACGGTGATTCCACGCAAAAATATGTGGAAAATGTGTTTTTTTCAGCTAAATTTGAGGTTTGCAGGGAATTCTGGGTAGGGAAACGTTGGGGGATCCACGCAAGCCATACCTCTTTGGACTCCCCAGGGTGTCTAGTTTTCAGAAATGTGTGGGTTCGGTAGGTTTCCCTAGATGGCGGCGAGCCCGGGGCAAAACCCTAGGTGCCCCCCCCAAAACCAGGTAGTTTTGTTATAGGTATTTTGAAGTCTCAACAGTACGATTTGGGCCATTTCCTGTTGCAGCCACTATGCCTACCCACACAAGTGAGGTACCATTTTTATTGGGAGACCTGGGGGAACGCTGGGTGGTAGGAAATTTGTGGATCCACGCAGATTCCAGAACTTTCCCACACAGAAATTTGAGAAAAAAGTTATTTTTTCAGCAAAATGTGAGGTTTGCAGGGGACTCTGGGTAGGAGAATGTTGGAGGACCCACGCAAGCCATACCTCGCTGGTCTCCCCCGGGTGTCTAGTTTCCAGAAATGTGCGGGTTTGATAGGTTTCCCTAGATGGCCGCCTAGCCCCGGGCCAAAAACTCAAGGGACCCCCTTGCCAAACCAGGTTGGTTTGTGATAGGTAATTTTGATGTCACCTCAATAGGTTTTGGGCCCTTGCCTGTCGCGGGTCCTTGACCCACCCACGCGAGTGAGGTACCATTTTTATTGGGAGACCTGGAGGAACGCTGGGCGGGAGGAAAATTGTGGATCCACGCAGATTCCAGAACTTTCCCACACAGATATTTGAGAAAAAAGTGATTTTTTTTCAGCAAAATTTGAGGTTTGCAGGGGACTCTGGGTAGGAGAATGTTGGGGGACCTACGCAGGCCATACCTCGCTAGACTCCCCCGGGTGTCTAGTTTCCAGAAATGTGTGGGTTTGGTAGGTTTCTCTAGATGGCCGCCGAGCCCCGGGCCAAAAACTCATGGGACCCCCCTTGCAAAACCAGGTTGGTTTGTGATAGGTAATTTTGATGTCGCCTCAATAGGTTTTGGGCCCTTGCCTGTCGCGGGTACTTGATCCACCCACGCAAGTAAGGTACCATTTTTCTCGAAACACTTTGGGGAACGGGGGGTGGGTGGAATTTTGTGGATCCACGCAGATTCCAGAACTTTCCACCACAGAAATGTGAGGAAAATGTGGTTTTTTGACAATTGTTTAGGTTTGTAAGGGATTCTGGGTAACAGAACCTAGTGAGAGCCAGTCAAGTCACCCCATCCTGGATTCCCCTGGGTGTCTAGTTTTCACAAATGTATAGGTTTGCTAGGTTTCCCTAGGTGCCGGCAGAGCTAGGGTTCAAAAACTACAGCTAGGGACTTTCCAAAAAAAGGGTAATTTTTCACTGTGAAAATGTGGTGTGTCCATGTTGCGTTTTGTGCCGTTTCCTGTCGCGGGCACTAGGCCTACCCACACAAGTGAGGTACCATTTTTCTCGTAAGACTTTGGGGAACGCAGGGTGCATGGAATTTTGTGGATCCACGCAGATTCCAGAACTTTCCACCACAGAAATGTGAGGAAAATGTGTTTTTTTGGACAATTTTTTAGGTTTGCAAGGGATTCTGGGTAACAGAACCTGGTGAGAGCCAGTCAAGTCACACCATCCTGGTTTCCCCTGGGTGTCTAGTTTTCAAAAATGTATAGGTTTGCTAGGTTTCCCTAGGTGCCAGCAGAGCTAGAGTTCAAAAACTACAGCTAGGCACTTTGCAAAAAAAGGATCATTTTTCACTTGGAAAATGTGGTGTGTCCACGTTGCGTTTTGCGCCGTTTCCTGTTGCAGGCACTAGGCCTACCCACACAAGTGAGGTACCATTTTTCTCGGAAGACTTTGGGGAACGCGAGGTGGGTGGAATTTTGTGGATCCACACAGATTCCAGAACTTTCCACCACAGAAATGTGAGTAAAATGTGTTTTTTTTGACAATTTTTTAGGTTTGCAAGGGATTCTGGGTAACAGAACCTGGTGAGAGCCAGTCAAGTCACCCCATCCTGGATTCCCCTGGGTGTCTAGTTTTCAAACATGTATAGGTTTGCTAGGTTTCCCTAGGTGCCGGCAGAGCTAGGGTTCAAAAGCTACAGCTAGGCACTTTGCAAAGAAAGGGTCATTTTTCACTGTGAAAATGTGGTGTGTCCATGTTGTGTTTTGGGCCGTTTCCTGTCGCGGGCACTAGGCCTACCCACACAAGTGAGGTACCATTTTTCTCGGAAGACTTTGGGGAACGCGGGGTGGGTGGAATTTTGCTGATCCACACAGATTCCAGTACTTTCCACCACAGAAATGTGAGAAAAATTTGTTTTTTTTGACAATTTTTTAGGTTTGCAAGGGATTCTGGGTAACAGAACCTGGTGAGAGCCAGTCAAGTCACCCCATCCTCGATTCCCCTGGGTGTCTAGTATTTAAAAATGTATAGGTTTGCTAGGTTTCCCTAGGTGCCGGCAGAGCTAGGGTTCAAAAGCTACAGCTAGGCACTTTGCAAAGAAAGGGTCATTTTTCACTGTGAAAATGTGGTGTTTCCACGGTGCGTTTTGCGCCGTTTCCTGTCGTGGGCACTAGGCCTACCCACACAAGTGAAGTACCATTTTTCTCGGAAGACTTTGGGAAACGCGGGGTGGGTGGAATTTTGTGGATCCACGCAGATTCCAGAACTTTCCACCACAGAAATGTGAGGAAAATGTGTTTTTTTTTACAATTGTTTAGGTTTCTAAGGGATTCTGGGTAACAGAACCTGGTGAGAGCCAGTCAAGTCACCCCATCCTGGATTCCCCTGGGTGTCTAGTTTTCGAAATTGTATAGGTTGGCTAGGTTTCCCTAGGTGCCGGCAGAGCTAGGGTTCAAAAACTACAGCTAGGCACTTTGCAAAGAAAGGGTCATTTTTCACTGTGAAAATGTGGTGTGTCCATGTTGCGTTTTGCACCGTTTCCTGTCGCGGGCACTAGGCCTACCCACACAAGTGAGGTACCATTTTTCTCAAAAGACTTTGGGGAACGCGAGGTAGGTGGAATTTTGTGGATCCACGCAGATTCCAGAACTTTCCACCACAGAAATGTGAGGAAAATGTGTTTTTTTAACAATTTTTTAGGTGTGCAAGGGATTCTGGGTAACAGAACCTGGTGAAAGCCAGTCAAGTCACCCCATCCTGGATTCCCCTGGGTGTCTAGTTTTCAAAAATGTATAGGTTTGCTAGGTTTCCCTAGGTGCCGGCAGAGCTAGGGTTAAAAAACTACAGCTAGGCACTTTGCAAAAAAAGGGTCATTTTTAACTGTGAAAATGTGGTGTGTCCTCCATGACAGATATTGTGAAGTGGATGAATGCAAATTCCCTGAATTTGAACGGACTAAGACAGAATTAATCTGCTGCTCTGCAAACATGGTCCTTCCCCCCAATTTTTTGCCATTACCTACGAAGACAGAGATGCGTCACTCTGAGGCAGATCGTAATCACCTTTGACAAACAGCTCTCTCTTGAGAAGCACATCAATAAGGTAGCTAGTGTCTATTTTGCCCTGCTTCCGGCCTTAGGAAGGTTTTCCCGGTGCTACCTATGCACACCAGAATTTTATTTTTTCAGAGCATTATACTTAGTCGACTTGACTATTCTACTGCGCTTCTTTTTGGATCCCTGAATTATCTTGTTAAGAGACTACAAAGAGTGAAGACAGCGGCTGCCAAGCTAACATTAAATAGACCCAGAAGATCCTCAGCTTCCTCAGCTTTGAGAGAACGTCATTGGCTCCCCGTGGAAGAGAGGATCTATTTTAAGTCCATGTGTATTGTGTTCAAGGCCCTTCAAGACAGGGGCCTGTGATGCTGCAACATAGAATAAAACACTATGTTCCGGGGAGATCTCTGTGATCTGCCATAGCTAATCTCATTCAGGTACGTAGATTGCAAAAGGTTCAACGAGGTGGACGAGCCTGCTCGATCAAAGGTGGCCAAATGTGGAACAAGCTTCCACCCAGCCTGAGAGAATACACAGGCACGTTGAAATTCAGGAAAGCCTTGAAGACCTGGCTGTTTCCTAAGAAGTAGGTGCCCACAGCAATCTATTATTCCTGTTCCTCCCTTAGGCAGCTTACACTTCAGTGGCAGGATACCAGTCTGGTCATAGTGCGCTCTAGAAATACTTTAAATAAATATAAGGCAACATTATATATGTATTATAGAGAACTTGACCAGAAAACAATGACTTGTTGAGTATAGAAACACAAATGCTGAATACGGTTCTTAAATATTACCAAACAGACACATAAGTTACTTATTTTAAAACAACCAATAACGGAAATAAATTTGATTGTAATTGTATAAGCTAATTGAGAGAGAGAGAGAGGGGGATTACAGTCTCTGCGCACCCACATGGCCAAACTTATCTGACCCTTAGGATAACTAACTTCTGCGTATAATCCCTCTCTCACCTTTATTAGATTGTCTCAAGCAGTAATCTTTTCGAGTAATGAATGTAGTCCATTTGCAACAACACACCAAAATAACTAACTATTTAACAAGTAGAAAGCTCTAAATTTCTCTTGTTACTGATATGATGTGAAACCAGAATGTGCCATAAATATGGTATTGTCTTTATATGCACAAGTACATCTATAACTAAATGGCTTTCAAAGTAACAATTAGAGGTGCACAATATGCCACTAAACGGGATTGTACTTAAAGTTATATCTTACAGATTTGAGAGGAAACATCAGTGGTGAAATTCCTTGCTTGTAGGGCTACCATCTCCCTCTAGGTCATTACAAACACTGTTTCCAATTGTGGACTTTTCTGTGATAGCCTAATGCATTCTGGGTGTTGTAGTTGTATGTTGCTTTCATTGAACTAATATAGCACCTGAAATCAGTCCTTTGTAAGTCAAACGTTCAGAACTGGCGGCAGTGACCCAATTACTTGGACTAAGATGGTCACACTAATTGTATATTCAATATATATATTCATAGAATTTCTACAGTGCATAGTTTTAAAAACCTGTATGAGAAGATGCAATAACATATGCTCTTATGAATGGTATAAAAGATTATGGGGCACATGCATGAAATCGCTATTTGGTAATCACAAAATGCAATGCAACAAAGCATACAGCAAATAGCGATTCTCTGATTGCGATTCCTTCAAAATCGCAAACGCAATTAGGGACTCACTATATGCAATTGCGACTCCATTCTTTCCTATGGGCCTCAAGGCTCATAGGTGAGAATGGTCTTGCATTACCTAAATTGTGATTAACTAATTGGTAATCGAAAATTAGGTAATGCAAAGGCAAGGGTGCCCTGGGGCCTAAGGCACCCCTGAGGCGCCCCTAACAAAAAAAGGTGCACATGTAAGGCCCACACATGCCCTAGGGGCATGTGTGCGACACATGCACTTTGAAAAATGCAGTGTTGTGCATTTTTCAAAGTATGCACATGGTTTACATCAACTTGAAGTTGATGGTAATTAGTGTTCCCTAAATGCACAATTCGCATTTAGGAAAGGCTTCTTGCATGTGCATTAGGTAATCGCAGATTGCGATTCCCTATTTGCCTTAGCAATTTAGGGAATCGCAAAGAATTGCGATTACCTAAATTGCGAATCAAAAAACCTTTCATGCATTTTGAAAAGGCCATTTTGTGATCGCAAACGGACGATTTTTGCGAATCGCCCTGTTTGCGATCGCAAAATAGCTTCATGCATGTGCCCCTATATCCGAGAAAAAAACCATAGTAATCACAGGTACAAAAACTGGTTACATATACATAATTGAAACCATGCAAAAAACCTAATGAAAAGAATCCTTAAAATGAATACTAATTAACAAGTCTTTGGCCTTCATATCCTTCAGCAAAGTAAAAAAAGGTATGTCAAATGTACAGCAGTAGAAGGAAATGGACAATACTGCACTTCTGTGAGCGTAATTGTTTTAAAAGATTAGCGAAAATGATTTACAGAACAAGACAACAACAGGCTGTAAAATATGTGAGTGAACCATGGTACTCATAAATCATTGATAGGGGAGAAGAGTTGGCCTAACGGCTAGGGCGTCTGACCTCGAAGCTGGGGAACTGGGTTCGAGTCTCAGCAATGACGCTGAACATCCTGTGATTCCGGGCAAATCACTTAATCTCCCCATGCCTGACAAAAAAAATGAATGTGTGTCCTAATGTAATGTAACTGGTGCTATGTAAAGCACTCTGATACCTGATTCGGGTCAAGTTCGCGCTATATAAAACTCTGCAAAAAAAAAAAGGGGAACTGCATATATATGCATAAACTATCTTTTGTTACCATAGACGGCACCCAGTTGCAAGTCTCACAACAGACTCTGGGGCATATTCTCAAGAACGTGCGATAATCATCGCCATAAAAGGCTAACGCACGTTTCCATATCGCCGTCTATCGCGGGAAAATAACTCCGTGTCAACGTCGTATTCCCAACACGGCGGTAACATGCGATAGTCTCCCGAGAACGCGTCAAATGTCCGCAATACAACTATCGCGACAGCGATAAAAAAGGAAACCCGAACGTGAAAAAAGTTGCGATGGGCCCAACTGCGATAGAAAAATCGGCGACAAGCAGCGCCAGGCTTGCAATTCCCACGTCAGGCGGGAAAAATCACCATAAAAGCAGCCAAAAAACATAACAACTGCGAAGCACAATGGAGGGAGCTGGAGCAAGTACAGAGGACACCCCGAACCCCACAAGCCCCACGGAGGACCACCCTGGGACCTTGGGGCCAGGGAAGGGCAAGGAGAAGAAGAAGAGGAAGACGCGGTTCAGTCCGCAGGAAAACAGGATCCTGAGCACAGAGGTGACAGAACACCATCAACACGGGAAACGGCCACTACAACGCGGCCGTTTCCACGCATAACCATAACCACGCATGCATTACAACGCATGCATGGTTACAACGAATAGCCTTTACCACGCATACCTTTACTACGAGATACGTAGTAAAGGCATGTGTGCTAAAGTTAAAAGAAAAAAAACGGGGGGGCTTGGGGGGTCTCCCCCCCCCAAAAAAAAACAAAAGCGTGGGATTAAAAAAGGGAGCTTGGGGGGGCACCCCCGAAAATAAAATTTAAAAAAAACGCACCTGTTTCCGTCGATAAAAGAAAAAGATGTGGAGGCAATCGGCGTCGTTAGAGGAAACGGAAGGACACTTCCGCTTCCTCTTAACGACGTGCAACGTCACCTCGAAGATCAAGGAGAGGAGAGGTAAGGGGAATGAGGGGGTGGTGTCCGCAGGGGTAAATTTAAAGGGTACATTTTTAGGGTGATATGCTTTAACATGAAAATGCCATTAACATGCATATTTTAACAACGAAAATCGTTGTAAAAGTATGCGTGTAAAAGGCATTTTCGTGGTAAAGGATATGCCTGGTGATGGCATTCACGTTGTAACGCATGCGTGGTAAAGGCATGCGTTACAACGGAATGCGTTGTAAAGTCATACAACCCATCAACACCTGTTCGTCATCTCCACTGTGTCATTGGCAACAAAAAATTGAATATGGCAGTCCATCCTGGACAAGGTGAATGCAGTCGGAGTGCTGAGGAGGACAATGGAAGAGCTCAAGAGGCGCTGGAATGATGTGAAGTGCAAAACCAAGCTGAAACTCGCAAACAACCGCAAAGCAGCAATGCAGACTGGGGGTGGGAGTCCTGCGCCACACGAGGAGCTGGATGAGATGGAGGAAATGGTGTCCACAGTCATCAGTGGGGAGACGGTGGCAGGAGTCGGGGGACCGGACACTGCTCGACATGACCTGACGCAACAGCAACAGGGTGAGTAACCACCAGGGACTGGGGGGACGGGGGGAGATGGGCACAATGGCACACATGTACAATTAAGGATAGCACACTGCACAACCACAATGACTCTGGATCATGTCCCTGATCTCCTTGCCATGCTGCAGCACACATAGAAACAGCAAGTAGGCCCCCGTCCACAATGTGCCCAGAGGGGGCCCTCCTCACACAACACAATTTCACAACAAACCCATGCACATGTGCTGAACCCAGCAAAGCTGCGGATCCGTGAGCCCCACTGACAATGTAAGTGACACTGCATGACAATGAGCATGGCTCCAGGCCACTCATCATGACATGTTGCACGCCACAATACCGAGGTGGCTGAGTGTGGACCACATCCGGAAAGGAGCAGGTCACACACTGACACATCCACGTGCACAAACAACCCCTGACGGCAACAAGACATCTGGGGACAAACCATGCCCAAGAGTCCCAACTCCCACCAAGAGCCCAATTTACCCAAGTATGCAACATCTCAGCGCTGCATAAGCAGAGAAGTCAAAGGCACACCGCCTGAAAGGGAGAAGGCCAAGCAAAGCCTGAGCTGCAGGGGCGACTCTCCCACAATGCAGCACACACACAAGACTCAGAGCACATCAACATTGACAACAATGTGTTACAAACTGCAACACATTCACAACAGAACAGAGGACACAACTGCTGCCGCTTGTGTGTAGAAACTGGCCAATCACATTTGGCATAGCCAGAAACTGTGACATGATAATGGACAAGTACAACCCCACATCCATGATGGTGCACAAATGTCCACTGTCCCGCTTCACATAGGCAGCTCCTCCTAAACAGTCACAATGTACATTGTCATGCAGTCTGTCTGGAAACTTGGCCAATGCATGAACATACATGGAACACACTGTTTAACTGCATCTCCCCTTTACATTGCAGAGGGAGAAACATCACCTCCTGCAGAGCAGACCGAACACCCCCTCACTGATGACGAGGAGGACCTCCCCACCTTCGACACCGACGCCCTCCTGGAGCTCATGGACAGCTTCCGCACCCCACCTCCAGGAGCAGGGCAGCCCAGCTGCATCGAGGAGACCCCAACCCCTGCACAGACCACACCGCAGGAAGCACCCACCCCCCCGGCTGTCTCCCAATACAATACAATACAATACAATACACAACATTTATAGAGCGCAACAGCTACCTCAAACAGAGGTGTCCCGGCGCTAGCATGATCCAACAGCAGAGGGGAGACAGAACTCCGAAACCGAAACGTAATTTACTAGTCCCGGCTAAAAAGCCATGTTTTTAGAGCTTTCCTGAACTCCCCTTCATCCGGTATATGCCGAAGTCTAACTGGAAGTGAGTTCCACAATTTGGTCACTCCAACTGAGAAAGCCCTGCCTCCAATACGAGCCTTTGCAAATCGGGGGACACACAGCAAGTTCTGTGAGTTAGAACGTAACACTCGCCTTTGCTGATAAGGGCGGATACGTTTTTAATGTAATTGGGACCGCTGCCGTTCACGGCCCTGAATGCAATAGTCAAGGCCTTAAACTCTATACGCTGTACAACTGGCAGCCAATGAAGTCGTTTAGCATGTGGGGAAATATGTTGTCTAAATGGCACTCTGCTAATCAATCTTACTGCTGCATTTTGCACCATCTGCAATCTTTTTATCAAGTATGCCGGGAGGCCAAGAAACAGACTGTTGGCATAATCAAGCCTAGAAGTCACCGTAGCATGAACGACTAGTTTTCGACAGTTTTCCGGCAGAAGAAAGAGAAATTTCCTTAGACTCTTCAAAATTCGAAACAAATAGATGTAATGGAACGTATTTGGGGAGCAAATGTCATTTCAGCATCCCATTTTACACCCAAATTTTTTACCGTAGAAGATGGAGAAGGTGGAGAGCCCATTTCCTCCGGCCACCACAGACCCGATGGAGGGGGAATTCTTACCAAAAAACAACACCTCAGTTTTCTCTGTGTTCAGTTTTAATTTATTATTGTTCATCCATCTAGCAACATCACACAGGCAGCCCCTGAGCCTCTCGAAGGTGTTTGCCGATAGATCCCTGAAGGAGAACACCAATTGAGTGTCATCAGCATAAGACACGGTTTTGATTCCCCATTTAGAAATGAGCACACACAAAGGGGCCAGGTAGATGTTGAAGAGTAGCGGGCTCAACGCCGATCCCTGCGGCACCCCACACCCGAGAGGCTTAGCTTCTGATTTATAAGGGTGTAGTGTCACTCTTTGTGTGCGATCGCTAAGAAAGGACTTGATCCAAGCGAGTACCTTCCCCTTCACTCCCACAATCCTCAATCTAGCCAGCAATGATGAATGGTCCACCGTATCAAATGCGGCGGACAAATCCAACAACACCAGCATAGCTGAGGCTCCTCCGTCCACTTCCATTCTTATTGATTCGGCCACCTCCAAAAGTGCAGTCTCTGTGCTAAAGCCTGCCCGGAAGCCGGACTGAGTTTCATGCAATATATCGTTATTGACCACGAAATTATTAAGTTGGTGCTGTACCAGTTTTTCCAACATCTTTGCCGGCGCTGGGAGAAGGGAAATAGGGCGATAGTTTTTTAAATCCATCAGGTCAGCATTAGGTTTTTTAGAAGAGGTTGGAGCATCGCGTGTTTCCAAGCTTCTGGAAATCTGCCAGTACTTAGAGAATTATTCCATAAAAGGTTAAGGGTTGGATTGAGAATATGTGCCAGTGCCACCCACAATTTTGGAGGGCAGGGGTCTGCTGGGGAGCCAGACTTACACTTCAGGATTCCATCCAGGGATGCCTCGAGTGAGATAGGTAAAAAAGCAGACAAGGAGACATCCCCGACTGGTTCTCTCCCACATCAGACTGAACAGTGTCCTGTACAGGCAAAAAAACTCATAAACCTTCAGAATTTTTTCCTCAAAAAAGACTGACAGCTTTTCACAGAGTTTAGGTGATGAGGGTATCTTGCCCTCGAGGGCAGAGGGTTTGGTGAAGGAGCGTACTATATTAAAGATTTCTCTGCTGGAGTTATCTGATAAATTTATGCGCTTCACAAAGTAATCCCTTCTAACTATTTTCATAGCTTTGTGAAACTCCTTTGTGACATCCCTGTACATATTTTTTGCCAGGGGACAGTACGCTTTCCTCCAGACACGCTCGAGGCGCTTACAATTACTCTTTGCCGCTCTCAGCTCCTCTGTAAACCATGGAGCCGAGGGAGCTCTTCTAGGGAGCTTACTAATCTTGCTGGCGCCAGCTTATCCAGAGCGCCCAGTATCCATGCGTCCATGGACACAGCATCCTTGTCTGGGTCATTGGACCATTGGGGTTGGCTGTCCATCATAGCTGGTCCTAAGGAAGCAGGCGACAGTCTTTTCCAATTCCTCTTAAGTGCTTGTATAGGTTTCCCATTACCTTGGGGTATTGTTTTGCCGCATGAAAATGGGATCAAAAAGTGATCAGACCAAATCTGTTCTTGCGGTGATTCAATAACCAAGGAGGAGATGTTAGAGAACACCAAATCAAGTATATTGCCGGCACTATGGGTTGGAGATTTTACGTGCTGCATGAGATTGGCACCCTCAAGAGACATCAGCAGTTGTGAGGATTGGGAGCACTTTGTATCAGAAATATGGAGATTAAAATCTCCAAGTGCCAAATAGTTTTTATGTTGTAAGGATTTTTGCACTATAAAATTACAAAGGTCTGACATGAGACCAGGGGGGGAGCTAGGAGGTCTGTAAATGAGAAGTCCAGCTAGGGATGTCGTCGGACTAGTCTTAACACAAAAATTTAGTCCCTCAATTTCACCAAGGTTGGACACCTCCGAAGTTACAATCTCACAGGAGTCTCTCACAATGAGAGCAACCCCACCACCCCGTTTATCTCCAGGCCTGTTTGCACAGCAAATCTTAAAGCCGGGCGGAATCGCTAGCGCTAAAACAGGGTTAGAATCCTCTTTTAGCCAGGTTTCAGTGAGGAACATCACGTCCCAGTTATTATTCATGAGGGACATCCAGATGTCCCCCGAATGTTTGGCCAGAGACCTGCAGTTAATAAGGCAAGCTCTGAGCCTGTCCTCAGAAAGCTTTGCCCCTACGTGTAAGGCCGGTGCTTGAGTGATGATTTCACTCCCCTCAGGGGACCCGCTAACCCAGTTGCACTGCGTACAGATAAATGGCAAAACTGTATGTCCTATATTTGCAGTACAACAGTTCAAGGGTTTCTGCCTCCTTAGGTCCAACAATTCTCCACGTGTAAATTGAGAGTGTTTACTTTTTGTCCCATTAACAGTATGGCTGGCACTGGCCGCGGTCCGGACGCGGACGGGCGCAGACGGGCTTGCCTTAGGCGCGCCTTCGGCGCGCCAGCGGCGCGCCCGCTGCGCGCGTCCGCTGCGCGTCCGTGCAGTCATTGTATATCAGTGTACTCTTGCCGGAAATGGTCCTGGAATGACCAGCCCACTGGGTGGAGCCACGTCCCTCCGAACAACGACTACAAAGTCGCGTCGGAACGAGGACCGGAAAAGCAGGTAACACAATATTTTAAAAAAGTAAAGATAAAGCTTCAAACAATGTTAAAACAATGTTAAAACTTCTGAGTCCCAAGCAAAATTAAAAGTGAGGCTTCTGACTAACCCCACTGCAGTCACACTGCTGCGCGTCCGGGCAATCACCGCAATTATTGTACTCTTGCCGGAAATGGTCCTGGAATGACCAGCCCACTGGGTGGAGCCACGTCCCTCCGAACAACGACTACAAAGTCGCGTCGGAACGAGGACCGGAAAAGCAGGTAACACAATATTTTTAAAAAGTAAAGATAAAAGCTTCAAACAATGTTAAAACAATGTTAAAACTTCTGAGTCCCAAGCAAAATTAAAAGTGAGGCTTCTGACTAACCCCGCTGCAGTCACACTGCTGCGCGTCCGGGCAATCACCGCAATTATTGTACTCTTGCCGGAAATGGTCCTGGAAGGACCAGCCCACTGGGTGGAGCCACGTCCCTCCGAACAACGACTACAAAGTCGCGTCGGAACGAGGACCGGAAAAGCAGGTAACACAATATTTTTAAAAAGTAAAGATAAAAGCTTCAAACAATGTTAAAACAATGTTAAAACTTCTGAGTCCCAAGCAAAATTAAAAGTGAGGCTTCTGACTAACCCTGCTGCAGTCAC
This sequence comes from Calotriton arnoldi, assembly GCA_963921515.1. Lineage (NCBI taxonomy): Eukaryota > Metazoa > Chordata > Amphibia > Caudata > Salamandridae > Calotriton > Calotriton arnoldi. The sequence continues at coordinate 1,990,327 of CAWUFW010001700.1, read as the reverse complement.
ACTGCTGCGCGTCCGGGCAATCACCGCAATTATTGTACTCTTGCCGGAAATGGTCCTGGAATGACCAGCCCACTGGGTGGAGCCACGTCCCTCCGAACAACGACTACAAAGTCGCGTCGGAACGAGGACCGGAAAAGCAGGTAACACAATATTTTTAAAAAGTAAAGATAAAAGCTTCAAACAATGTTAAAACAATGTTAAAACTTCTGAGTCCCAAGCAAAATTAAAAGTGAGGCTTCTGACTAACCCCGCTGCAGTCACATTCCCAGGATCCCCACGACCAACACATGGCATTTCAACGCCGTGTGTTGGAGGGCCAGAAGGAGACGGCTGAGCAGGTGCGGGTGGGGTACGAACTTATGGCAGCCAAACTAGATGCCAACCATGGGTGTCTACATCCCATCAGGGACCACTTACAATCCCTAACGGACACCCACAGTCCGCTCCATGGTCTCCAACGAGCCATGGCTGACATCGCTGGAGTCATGACTCGGAGACAAGAACACCTGTCTAGTCAGAGTGGCTCCAGCGATCTCAGCCGGGAGTTGGGACACATGTGGAGGCTCATGGAGGACATGGTGCGGATGGAGGCGGAAAGGATGGCTGCCACGGCTGCACACCAGCGAGATGTAGCTGGGATCTACCATGCCCTGCAGATCCTCATCATGGCATTGCTGCCACTAGGCCAGGCGCAGATGAATGCTGCTGCTCCTACACCATCCACATCTCCGCCCCCTGATGTGTCAGTGCCACACAGTACGGCCGACAATCCACCTCCGGCCCCTGATGTGTCAGTGCCACACAGTGCGACCGACAATCCACCTCTGGCCCCTGATGTGTCAGTGCCACACAGTGCTGCAGCCGAAACACCACCACCCACAGGTGAGGCACATCACACATCGGAGGACGATGATGTGGATGATCCTGCCTTTGTGGTAATGAGGAAGCGGTAGCATTCATCTCCGCCATATGGCCTGTTTCCTGTCCCCCAATACACTCTGCGGCACTCACCTTGGACCTCGACATGGACTGCCATATTCTGTTTGGTCACCAATGACACAACTATCAGACTGCGGACTGAACTCCTCCTCTTCCGATGTACTTGTCATGCCCTGTAGGACTCTGGCTGGCCCTCCACGGGCCAACAATGTAAAGTGTGGTTTGCATGGCCCTGTACTGCTCCAGCAACAACACTCCACTGAATGTGCATTAAACAATCAAATTCACACAGATGTGTCATGTCTATGATCATTCAAGTATGGAAGTATGGATGAATGTAGGGTCAGTGATTCCCCCTTATGTCCATGTTGCACATGTTGTGGGACCTGAGTCACAGGGTGCAACATTACCGATTGCAGCCCGGGTGGCGCCGACACCACATCAGAGACACACGCATCAGTTATCTTCCTGTCCAGCCCAGAACGGGTCCACGCCCAGAGCGCCGGGGTCATCGTTCACACCCCTATGCTGGACTGGCATACGCCAGGCCAGCCCACTCCGCTTACGCTTACAGGGGGGGGGGGACAATGCTACATGTCCCAGGTCTTCCCTGTCGTGATCTGCTGATCACAGGTCTAGTTGTCAGCATGCCACAGCCACTCCCTGAGGGCTGGTTTACACCCACACCACACCCATCCAGCACAGGCGTCACAGGACATGTGACCCTGCCAATAAAAGGGGCCGGGCGCACGTACCCGAGGCCATTTCCACTTCCTAGCTGAGTGTGTCCGTGTGGTCATGATTTATGCATGAGGGCCTAGGGCCCTACCACATCACAGTCCCCACTGCCAGAGGTGACATGATGGCGTCCGCACCACGAGACCCAATCATAAAGGGCCTATGACTTGAGGTGCACAGAGTTGGTGGCATCCGAGGCACTCAGGCCGGCACGGGCCTACCGCCACGGGACGGCGACTTGAGGTGCACAGAGTTAGTGGCACCAGAGCTGATTCGATTTGAATTGGGAGCCCTGCTGGACCGCAGTGTACGCCGGAGGCAGCAGTCAGCACACACATGACTCCGCGGTGCGGTGCCGCACGGTGCGCTGGGGGCCTGTGGCGCGGAATCCAGAAATCGGCTGAGGAGGTTGCACCGGCGCGTGGTGGGCCCTCTTGGAGACATGCCGGTGGCGGCAGGTGAGCATTGAGGCCTGGGTGCGCAGGGGCGGGCACTCATCGCTGGTTGGCGGACTGGTCTGGGCACCAGGGCTGGGGTGCATCAGGCTCACAGGATTGCGTAGGCACCACCGGTCACGGCGGCGCCCTCGTGGCTGGGTGGGGGGAGTGAAGGTGCAGGGGTATCATGCTGATACAAACCGTGATGCTTACAGGTATGAGTAATCCTGCATCATGAGACCGTAACAGAAGTTAGTGTGACCGTAACCTTCCTTTTCTTTCCTACGAAGGTTACGGCCACACGTACTTCTGTTACGGTCTGTTTTGTGCAGGATTTGTCTTTCCTGTGAGCATTCCGGTTTGTCCAAGTGCTATACACTGTACAAGATTAGGTTTGTGACCATACGGACGCTTGACCATTGTCACCATTTGTCCAACAGGTTTCTGGATACTGACTTCCGGAGTATGGGATGGTATTGTGGAGTTCCCGCAGCATTTGCAGTTACTTGGGGCCACACGTTGCCCTGATGAAGTTCCCTGTTGGGCGTTGGCTGTGCTTTTCTTATTGTTTTTTGTTGTATTTGTAATAAAGGACTGTTTTTACACTACTGTTGACTGCTGGACTTCATGACCGTGCGCACCCCCATTTCAGTTGCTATAGTATTGGATCTGGGGCACAGTGGTGTCTGGCAACGGCTGGCGTTGGGGTTGGTTGCGCAGGAACACTACAAATTGAAACTGTCGTGTGGTGCGGTGACAGGGGCCCGCCGTTGGTATCGTGGACATGCATCCATGACATGGGTGAGGACGTATGATGGGCTGGCCGTGAGACTCCTCAGACTCTGGCAGTTGTTGTTTGGGAGGTCCCAGGGGCCAACAGGTGCAGCACAGCCAGCAGCTTCGTCTGCGGAGGGATGGTGGTTGTCCGCTGTGTTGGTACCGTCAGCCTGTGGGCAATGTGGGTCAGGATGCGGAGGATGGTTGTCCTTTTGTGCCTGTAGTGGGCAATGGCTTCCTCTGGCGTTGAGTCTCTGAGGCTGGTGCGTTTTGGGAACGTCCTCTGTCCTGTTCTGCGCTGCCTCTGTGGTAGTTGTGGGGCCCAGGGGGGTGCCTGGGGGTGGTGGCGGTGGGTGTTGTGGCCCTCTCGGGTCTCCGAGCTGCACGGTCAGTGTCTCCATGGCATCTGTTGGTCTTCAGATGTGGCTCTGGGCTGGGCTCCCTTTCTACTGCAGGTAGTCGTCCTGCTTAACACCAGCAAAAGGCAGGTGTTAAATCCCTGCTGCTAACGCGCCTTATTGCCTGTTTTTGGTTCGCATCGCAGGTCTGGTTGGAAGTTGAGAATATCGCGGAGTGGTGTTTTCGTGTGTTTTTGCACGGGAACGCCTACTCTGAATATCATTAGCGTTAGTTGTCTCTCTCATCCGTGGCGATGTTTTTTGCGGCAGCTATCGCTGGATAACTGGCGATGTGGGCAGTTTGCACCAGCTTGAGAATGGGGCGATAATTCTTTCGCCACTTTTGCAGCGCTAAAGTGCCATTAACTCGGCGATAAGTCCTTGAGAATATGCCCCTCTGAATGTAAGAAATAAGACAAACACACTATTAATTCAAGTATTAGGAGGAGGGTGTCAGTCTTCTTATGAGCTGGTACTAAGCCACCTTAAAGCCTAGATAGAAAACTCAACAAAGCCAACATGTTTAAAAATGGGAACCTTAATTCATCTTTGGTAGCTTAGCCTGAGTAACAAAGAAACCCTCAGAGGAAATGTCTAATGGCCAAATTACAGACAACAACACAAATAACGTAAACCTCGAAAAAACAAAAATGATGGACATTGAACAAGGGCCCAGATTTACTAACGCTTTTTGTCCGGTTTGTGTTACTTTTGTAAAGCAAACCCAAAGCAAAGTGTTGTGGTGGGATTTACAATCCAACTCAAATTGAGCTAGGCAATCACTGGCTTGCTTTACTTTGCGTGAAGTGGGGATGGCTCCATGGGTGGTACATGGGCATTCCCATGCAACCACCCATAGGTTTTGAGACAAATTCCTAAGTACAAAGAATTGTACAGCACACATAAAAAGAGGGAATGTCTAAAAGTATAGTTTTTATCCTGGAAGGCACCCAGTGCACCAGCTTCTTGCATACAATGTTATCTAATATGAGCCCATTCCTGCCTGTCCTGTGTATGCTATGAATTACTATATGAAGGTCAAACTCCCACTGCAAATGATAATCCATTGTGCAAATGCACCCAATTGCATAGAGGGCTCCCAGATTTTTAGCCATTCTTACATGCACCAAAGTAATGGCATAAGCACTGGTGACTCAGTCTTGGGGATAAGATGTGGTGGTTCACTATTTGTCCCAGCACATTTGGTAGTAAAGAAGCAATCTTGAAAATTGAATGTGAATTAGTTTCAAGTCTATTTCAATTTGGTCGGTTAAGAATGTAACGTCTTGCATCAGGCATTTGTGGCACATGTGGACAGATTTAAATAAATACATTCAATCTTCGTCATCAGCTAAAGTGTAAACAGATCAGTACAGTGCAAGCTGGGCAGGTTCTAGTGTGTTTAACCGCCCTTAGCCACAGTAAAACGTCAAAAAGCGTAGGAGACCATGACGCCCATTGAGGTAAAAGAGCAAGGATGCACATACATTTAAAAAGGTATAACATCTTGCAACAGGATTTTATGGCAGTTGTAAACATGTTTGAGCAAATGTAATAAAACCCTCGTGGTTGGCTAAAGTGCTGGCAAGTTATTATAAACAGTGGTGTAACAATAGCCTCCGCAGCTCTCGCAGTGCAGGGGGGGGGCTCCAGGGGGACCCCTCCAGCACTGTGACCGGGCCCCTGCCCTGAGAGTGCCAGACTGGGCCTGGAGAATGAGGCCCATCTCCATGCACTGTGACCGGGCCCCTGCCCTGAGAGTGCCAGACTGGGCCTGGAGAATGAGGCCCCCCTCCATGCACTGTGACCGGGGCTCTGCCCTGAGAGTGCCTGGAGAATGAGGCCCCCCTCCATGCACTGTGACCGGGCCCCTGCCCTGAGAGTGCCTGACTGGGCCTGGAGAATGAGGCCCCCCTCCATGCACTGTGACCGGGCCCCTGCCCTGAGAGTGCCTGACTGGGCCTGGAGAATGAGGCCCCCCTCCATGCACTGTGACCGGGGCTCTGCCCTGAGAGTGCCTGACTGGGCCTGGAGAATGAGGCCCCCCTTCATGCACTGTGACCGGGCCCCTGCCCTGAGAGTGCCTGACTGGGCCTGGAGAATGAGGCCCCCCTCCATGCACTGTGACCGGACCCCTGCCCTGAGAGTGCCAGACTGGGCCTGGAGAATGAGGGCCCCCTCCATGCACTGTGACCGGGGCTCTGCCCTGAGAGTGCTTGACTGGGCCTGGAGAATGATGCCCCCCTCCATGCACTGTGACCGGGGCTCTGCCCTGAGAGCGCCAGACTGGGCCTGATTATAAAGTGCAAGCTGGGCGGGTTCTGGAATAGTTCAGCGAATATGAATTAAAGGTTTTGTAGAGGGATAAATGTATGTTCGTTTGCTTTAGGTGGTGTTGTAAACATTATGGGGCGATTCGGACTTGGTGGTGCTCAGAAATCCTCAAATTTCCAAAGCAAATGCTAAATCCCGGGGAGACTCGACAAGCTGATCTTCCTACATCATGCACTCCTTATGCATGAGGCCATTTCACGGGTAGATTGGTTTCCAGAGTTTCAGCTGTAGCATTATCTCCAGAAACTGGAGGATTTCACATTATTGTAATACTTGTTCTACCCACACCCTGTAAGTACCTTTTGATTTTGCTGTGCAATGGCCTTCTATGTCCTCCTCTCCCTTAGGCCTACTTTAGTAAATAATAGTTTAATTGAATAACTCTTTATGATATTGCATCACTTACATTTTTAATATAAAACATACCACAACATTCTTCTGAATTACAGTGCACAGTAGCATAAGAGGACAAGCGTGTTAAGTTTCTTTCTTGTATCTGCACTCAATCACAGCTCCTTGAGCGCAACTTTGTGTGTTCTTTTCAGAAACTAAAGAAATGTGTGAAATTGCAGACGTCTATGGTATAACGTGGTCGTGAGTGATAGACAGCATTCCGAATGTATATATACTGGTATTTTATATAATGCGCCGCAGCTGAATGGCAGCAGATCACTTTACATGAAAGGGTTGATGGGAGATAATACAAGATCGGTGTAAATTAACCGGGGATTACAAAATGCACACCTATTTAAACTTTACCTACAGAAAGATTTGCCTATAATCACACCATTTACAATCAAGTTCCAGAGCCAGGATTGGAATCTAAGGATCCAGGTTTCAAAGTAAGATGTTTAGACCTGGGTTTATCTGGAACAGTATAAGCAATAACACGACACTTATATCAGAATAGCATAACACCTTTAAGCCTGTTCACATCTACATGAGCAGAGTTAGAAATAAAAGATGGCTTTTGATAGTTCTTTTGTGAAACATGCCTTTTGCTACTGTAACGCTCATTGTACAATTTCTAATAGGTAGTTAAAACACAACCACTTTGCGATTAGTGCCCCATCATCATGGTTTCGCTGCACCTGGTGCTAAATACCTTATAAATTAGCCTTTCGCTGCCTGTCTGGCTCACACGGACATAGGTGTGCAGTCACAGAGGTCACCGCTTCGGGGGACCAGAAGAGCTGAGCAAAAGTAAAGAAAGCATTTGGAGATGAGTGGGTCCTCTTTTACATCAGGCTCCATTTTGGGGATTAAGTGTGGCGATGGGGCAGTGCAATGGACTTTATAGCTCTCATATGTAATATAATCTTAGCACCGAGGGTGAATATATGCCATTCAGCCCTAACTTAAAAAAACATGGAGGATAAATAAGTACTTATTTTCCTCTCATTAGTTAGGTTTTTCATAGTGATCTCATTATGAGTTCCTATAGCAGGATTTAAATTGTGCTGACAGATTCAGATGTTGGGCAATGGCACTCATCATTTTTGGGTACCTGGACTGATTTTTCGTTATCAGATTTTGACCGAAAGCAAGAACGAGAAAGATCGAAAAAAGTGACAGGAGCAAAAGATTATCAGGCAAAAAGTGACAAATGGAGAAAGCAGGGATGAAACAAAACAAATAAGAGTGCGAAAAAGAGGCAGAGAGCCATATAATATAAAAATTAGCGATGCAAGTGCTAACTTAAGACAGCCACCATTTTGGGCTGACTAGGGCCAGATCACAAAACATTTGAGACTGGTGCTGTTTCATGCCCTTGGTGATAAGTTAAAGCAGTGCTTGGGGCAGACACATTTTACACCATGTTATGAAACTAGTTTTCTAGAGGTGGTATTGTGGAACTGTGAGACCTGGCCCTTTTGAGAGGTTTATCCCCAAACTTTTTGCCTTTTGCCTCCTATTTTCTGACCCTATGATTTTGGGCACTCCACTGCTGCTGATCAGTGCTACAGTGCATATTCTCTCTGTATAAATTGTGACAATGGTTAGTTATCCATGATTGGCATATTTGATTTACTGGTAAGTCCCTAGTAAAGTGCACGGTGTGTGCCAGGGACTGTAAATCAAATGCTACTACTAGGCTTGCAGCACTGGTTGTGCCATCCACAGGAGTAGCCCTGTAAATCTGTTTCAGACCTACCACTGCAGTGTTGGGGCCCGCAGTTGTAAATTGCCATGTTGTCCTGGCAAGTGCACTTGCCAGGCCCAAACCTTCCCTTTCCTTCCATGTGAGGCACCCCTAAAGTAGGCTGAAGGTACCCCCATGGGCAGGGTGCAGTGTATGTGAAAGGTGGGACATGTACTGGTGGGTTTGACATGTTCTGATAGTGAAATACTGTGTATTTCGTTTTTCACTATTGAAATGCTGCCTGTCCCATAGGCTTATCATTGGGGCTGCACTGTAACAATTTTACATGTGTAACTTGCAATAGGTACAATATAGGAAAATGGACTTTAGGCTCTCTGAACTCAGAATTGATTAACACACCTTAAGGCAGAGTTCTTCAATCTGTGGGGCGCGCCCCCCTGGGGGGGGGGCGCAACACCCTCTCAAGGGGGGCGCGCACTCCATCCTAAACTCTGCACAATCTCACTAATTTCGAGTTGTTCTTGTTCTGGTGAATTTCCCGCAATTATGCACTTACCAGGCGCGCAACACCCATTGGGCTCACCCCTCCCACCGTCGTGTGAGTCAGCCCGGCTGAGACAGCTTCGAGGGCTGGCGACGCTCTAATTGCAGCCGCACCCGAGTACTTCAAAGGTCTTTAAAAGACCATTTACTTGTTAATGAGGCTTTTGTTCTGTTTTCACCCCTTCTTTAGAGCCGCTCTGCCTATGGCCGGAAGAATTAGCCCCCCACCCCCGAAATCTTTTTCACCCGTCGCCCCCCCCAGTTGCCCGCCTGGAACTTACACCATACCCACAGCAAAGACACCGGTCGCAGGAACACAAAATTTATTCCTAAGAGTTTAGGAATGAACGTCCGCTGTAGGCTGTGACATAACAGGGCATGCGCTGGCGGTCCTCGTGGGCAGCACCTGCAGTGTTTTTTGTACATTCTCTAACTAAACTGCAGCAACTTTTCGGCTGAGGGTGTGCTTGAAAAGAGGGGGTGACAGGTCATTCTTTTATCATTCTCCGTGTCTCCAGTCACATCTATCTGCAACTTCTCGCATTGGTTTGGTGAATAATGTCTTTTGTTTTTCACACATGTGAACCCATTAGCAGTGAGATGCTGGCAAATGTATCTGATTAGCTACCTCTGCCTTCTCATCCACTGGGCTGTTAATCCGTGTATGCCTACATGGAAAAAATGCACAAAGCTAATAACTACATTCAATTTTGTTTATTTCAACTGTCATTCTGACATAGAATAGTGAATATGAAAGTTCGAACACCATTCATGCTTAGGGGATATTCTAAGTCTACATCTGGAAAATCCTGTTGCTGTCACTTGGAGATCTGCTGTTTGTATATATTATTTGGGTGAATGGATGGATAATGAGAGAAAGGATGGATGGGTGAGTGGGAGGATGGATGAGAGAAAAGGTAAATAGATGAATGTATGAGTGGAAGGGTGGATGGATGAGTTAAAGGGTGGATGATGTGCGAGTGAATGGGTGGATTGGTGATTAAAATGATGTTTGGATGGATGGATTGATAAGTGAAAGGGTGGATGGACAGATGAATGAAAGGGTGGATGTAAGGATGGATGAGTGAGTGAAAGGGAGGGTAGATGGACAAAAGGATGGGTAGATGAGTGAAGGGGTGGATGGATGAGTGAAAGGATGGATGAGTGATGGGGTCAATGGTTGGATTCATGAGTGGATGAGTAGATGGGTGGGTGGATGGAAGGATGGATGGCTAAGAGAAAGGGGAATGGAGAGAGAAAGGGAGGATGGATGGATGACTAAAAGGGTGAATGGGTGGAAGAGTGATGACTGGGTGGATGGATGAGTAAGTTAAAGAATGGCTGGATGGGTGTAAGGGTAAATGGCTGTATGGATGGACAAGTGTACGGATGGATAGGGTGAAAGGGTGGATGGAGGGATGGATGAGTGAAAGGGTGGATGGATGAGTGAAATGATGGATTGAAGGATATATGATGGATAGGTTTGCAAATGGTTGAATATGTGTGGCTATGGTTGGGCACACAGATGGAAGGACATGGTGAAATGAATGAATGGTGAAAGACTGAATGATGGATGAAAGACTGATTACACCTTGTAGCCCCCATTATCTTAAGTACATTGACTTTCACATTTATATGAGTCATTGTCTTTATATAATATGTGTGTGATGTAACGCACTCCGACACTCTGCCATACACACTTGGGACGAGTAGCACTATAAAAGAAATCAAATACACATGAGAAGCAGTCTATGCGAAGATGAGGGGCACCATTGGGTGGTAGCAAGGCCGGACTGGCCGCTCCAGGTATCAGGCGTTTCCCTGGGAGGCTGGAAAGGTGGGGTTGGTTTTGTTACTGGGGGCTGACACTGCAAAGTACCTTGTATATCCAGCAGTTTTTAGGCAACAATAAAAGCGTCATCACTTATATTCAGGTGTGGTTCACCAGTGTCTGGTGACTAATGTACCGGCGGAAAATTGAGTTTTGAGCTGTGTAATAAGCATCTGTCATTTAACCACACCCACTCACAAAACTGCAGTTAACTAAACACACTTACTGTGTTGAACATTATTTGCCGGATATGGCCCGGGATATGTGGGTGGCGGACGATTATGTGGTGTACGAGATTCCAGAAATTTCTGTCAGGTGGAGGGGGGCTCAACATTTAAAAAAATTCAGCTGGGGGGGCTCAGCCTACAAAAGTTTGAAGACCTCTGCCTTAAGGTAAAGGTGGTTTTTAAATTCTGTGTTTGAAAATGCCACTTTTATAAAGTGGGCATTTTCTTACTTTACCATCCTGTGTGCCTCTAACAGTCACTGGGGGGGGGATTGAGGTGTGCCCTGCCTTGCTTGGGTGACTCATAGCTGAGCTGAACAGACCTTGGCTGCATTTAGCGTGGTGGGAGGAGTTTCACATACACCTGAATAGGCAGCGTCTCCTCTGCACAATGCTGTCTCCACCTACTGTAGTGATGCTGCACCAGAGATGACTGCAAAAATAGCAATTGATGGACAGAATGCTGCACAATGTCAAACATTCACCCCAGTACAGAGACCTGGGCCTAAATCCATCATTTGTTTGCTCCCCATGCCTTTTCAGTTCAGACCCAGCCATATGCAAATCAGTCTTCACCCAGTTCCCCATGGGAACAGTCCAGCCCGAACTGCCAGTCTCTTGACTTGGGGTGAATATTTGATTTGCTCTGCATTCCGTCCATCATCTCTGTGTCTTTTGCTTTCTCACCCTAAATGCGCCGGGGATGCGCAGACGTGGATCCCAGGCTCACTGTGCCACTGGATTCAAGCTAGCCTGGCTGATGAGGGGTGATGCCCCGAAACCAGTTCCAGGACGCTTGTTTCCGGTCCAGGGAGGACCTGGCTTGGCAGTTTGGGCTGGATTGTTCCCATGAGGAACAGGGTCAAGACTCATTTACATATGGCTGGGTCTAAACTGGGGTGGCATGGTGAGCAAAAGAACAATGTATTTAACCCAGATTTCTTGACTAAGGGTGAATGTTTGAGTTGCTCTGCATTCCGTCCATCATCTGTGTGTCTTGTGCTTTCTTGCCATAAGTGCGCCTTGTATGCCCAGACGTGAGTCCCGGGCTCACTGTGCCACTGGATTCAAGCTAGCCTGGCTGATGAAGGGTGATGCCCCAAAACGTGTCCCTGGACACTTGTTTCCGGTCCAGGGAGGACCTGGCTTGGCAGTTCGAGCTGGACTGTTACCATGAGGAACAGGGTCAAGACGGATTTGCATGTGGCTGGGTCTAAACTGGGGTGGCATGGTGAGCAAAAGAACAATGGATTTAACCCAGATCTCTTGACTGGGGGTGAATGTTTGATTTGCTCTGCATTCCGTCCATCATCTGTGTGTCTTTTGCTTTCTCGCCCTAAGTCCGCCGGGTATGCCCAGACATGGGTCCTGGGCTCACTGTGCCACTGGATTCAAGCTAGCCTGGCTGATAAGGGGTGATGCCCCGAAACCGGTCCCAGGACACTTGTTTCCGGTCCAGGGAGGACCTGGCTGGACTGTTTCCATGAGGAATAGGGTCAAGACAGATTTACAAATGGCTGGGTCTAATCTGGGGTGGCATGGTGAGCAAAAGAATGATGGATTTAACCTAGATCTCTTGACTGGGGGTGAATGTTTGATTTGATCTGCATTCCGTCCATCATCTGTGTGTCTTTTGCTTTCTCGCCCTAAGAGCGCCGGGTATGCCCAGACATGGGTCCTGGGCTCACTGTGCCACTGGATTCAAGCTAGCCTGGCTGATGAGGGGTGATGCCCCAAAACCGGTCCCAGGACGCTTGTTTCTGGTCCAGGGAAGTCCTGGCTTGGCAGTTCGGGCTGGACTGTTTCCATGAGGAACAGGGTCAAGACTGATTTCCATATGGCTGGGTCTAAACTGGGGTGGCATGGTGAGCAAAAGAACGATGGATTTAACCCAGATCTCTTGACTTGGGGTGAATGTTTGATTTGCTCTGCATTCCGTCCATCATCTGTGTGCCTTTTGCACCAGAGTTGACAGCACTAGTTTGGACTGGGCTCTGAAACCCTTGTCACAAAGAGAACAAAGAGAAAATGGGGTATAAGTAATGGACCTCAAATCCCAGAGAATTAGATTACTTTAAGGAGCAGGAGGACCCTGCCAAGAAGAAGAGCAGAAGGACTGTGTGAGGAGCACTGCCTTTTCTGTGTTAGGGGTGGGTTGGCCTGCAGTTGCTGCTTCTGTCTGTGGTAGAGGAAAAGGACGGACTCTTTTTGCCCTGCTGTGATATCCTGCTTGTGAAGAAAAGTCTCCAAGGGCCTGTGTGTGCTGGCCTCCTGTTTTGGAAGACTCAGGGACATCAAAGACTTCCATCTGGTGCTTATTTCAGGAAAAGCTTCCCACTGGTGCTTTGACTGCTACCCTATAAAAATCCTGGTGCCTTGACTTTAGTGGGAAAAGTACTGATGCCTTCACTTTATTCAGAGGAAATTCCTGGTGCCTTGACCTCCGTTTACACTTATCTGCAGTGGGAAAGCCTCTCTGGGCTTCCTTATTTGAGGATCCCTCATGCTTCCCGCACCCCTTCACCTCTGGCAAGCAGTGACCGAGGCACTGCCTGCTGGGCCATGCAGCAAGGTCTCTGACCTCAAAGAATCCGAAAATTAAGAGCTGCCACTCCCCAGCTGGGCGAGTGCAGCTGGGCTGGCAAGCGCTGCCTGGCAACGCTCCTGTAGTGGGCTGGCCCCACGTGTACAGCATACAAAGTAGACGTAGCCGAGTTGTAGTTGATGTAGTTTATTCAGTAGTAGCTGTAAGCTGGAACAAGCCCCACCAGGAGCAGCCTCCTAGCTGCTCAGCCCATCTTCCCAACTGTCTCACACACACCAGGCACCCAAGCATTCCACTCACACTGACATTCTGACCGGAACACTCACACTGGCTGAGCAGCTAGGTAGAGGGAACAGAATGACATGACCTGAGGATACTACAGCTCCACAATGCTGCATGTTGCCGAGGTTCCAGGAGTGGCCAGGATCCTCCCAGCTCGTCTGCCTGGCCCTGCCTTCAATCGTCCCTCAGCTGGAGGGAGCGGCTGAGAAGGCACCGCCAAACTGCGTAAAACGGGACGGACTGAGTCACCTGGGGCGGTTGAGGAGAACACAGTTTGGTGCGCCGTGGCACCACGTGAAAGCGGGCAGCCGCCTGCCTTTTGGTGCAGGAGGCCTGGTGAGGTTGCCCGTGGTGCCCTGAGGTGGGTGGGTATTCCCACGCACTAGGGTGATGGCCAACTTCTACCAGCGCCATTCCGGGTAAGTCGTCAACGGAGGCACCCAGTGAGGAGTGGATAAGGGTGGGGGAAAGCCCCTGCGAGCTCATAGCAAGCAGCCTCCCAGGAGCCCCAGTGCGTCGGATTCCAAAGTTCACAGGGAGTTACTGGCATTACTCTGGGCTCTCCCTGACTAACGGAGGGTTGATGTACCTTGGGGGCATTTCTTGGGGATCATTGAGTATCCAGGGCCAGCAGCAGGTGCACCACACATTCGCGGGCAGCTGCACTTCGCTCAACTTACGCATGCGGGGGACCAAGTGAGGTCTCCCTGCAAACGGGGGCATTTGTGACAATAGTAACCGATAACGGTGAGAGCAGCACAGGTGCGCTGTGCCCATGGGTGATTGTGGAAGGTCCTGGTGATCCATGCACAGTGATGTTTGGCGATGTAGGTGTCATGCCCTACTAAGACCAGTTGACCAGTATAACTTCCAAAAGTTGCATTTACATGTACAGTAATGGTATTTACAAAAGTGATTCATGACAGGTGCAACTTATATAAGCGCTGCAATATTAACACAATCGCCTGTTTGGCAAAGTGATTTATAACCTGTTATGCTTATGACAATTGCCTAGTGGCATAGGGATTTATGTGATGTGGTCTAAAGTGTTTTATGTTTGATACAAAGTATATTTTTATATAACCTTGTGTGGAGTCTCTTTTTGTGCTGTGCCTAGTGTGTCACTGGTGTGTGTGTGTGTGTGTGTGTTGCACAAATGCTTTATACACTCCCTCTGGGATAAGCCTGACTGCTCTGCCAAGAGTGTGAGCAGGGGTTATCTTGGGTGTGTAACTCCCTGACCCTGAATAGAGAGGTGGGTTCTGCCTGGCTTAGGTGTATACCCTAGCCAACTAGAAACCCCATTTCTAACAGGAACAAGAATGTTTTTGCATTGTTTGTTGTATGGCATTTCGTTGGGGTAGTGATCTGTTCTGTTATTTTTTACTTGCATTATATGTTGTGTTGTGGTGTTCAGCTTTGACAAGTAGTGCTCTGTTACGTTTTCACTGTGTTGCTATGTTATTTTGTGGAAGTAATTATTGGGTTAATTTCTGTTGTTTACTTTATATGTGTCAACAAATACTGCTGCATTACCATCCAAAAGCAACATATCTTTAAAGATACTGAGACAGGCCACCATTTACCACTGTTTATGGGGGGAAAATAGCACTGCTCCAGCTCTTCAATGATTTAAGACACCATTCAGAACAAAACTGTAGCTCAGATTGTGGCCCGTATCACACAAAGTGAGCACTGGCAGCACTAAGTTAAGACAAAGTCTCTGGCACAGTTTGGGCTTATTGGTGTTAGTTGAAGACCTTGAACAGAGCTAATTTACTATCTTGGAGAGAGGTAAATGTTTGCTTGTCACAGGAACGTTGAAGGCATCTGCTGCTTTTGGGTGGACTTGTGGCAGCATTTGTAGACCTATCTAAAGTTAACAACAGAACATAACACAATAGCATATACAACACAATTTCAAACATAAAAGGGCAAATCACAAAAAACCATCAAAATAGAACACAACGAAGCAACTGCACACGACAACAAAATCACGTTGCAGTAATGCAGCAAAAAACACAGTAGCAAAAAAACAAAAGAACACATCACCACCACAGAAAAATGTCACCTAACAAATCTGCATAATTTTTCTTTTCACCCATTACCGCCTCCATAATCCTGATTACATAACATGGTGGTAAAAGGTGTTTGAAGCAAGGACTACCTCAACTCACTACCAAGGACATACATTCATCAAAAATGTTTTGTGATCCAGACCCTGGTGTATTAAATAGCAGAACAGCTGGAACAGTGCTATTTACCACCATATGCAGTGCTTGGCTTAGACACTTTAAAGGCATGGGCTGCTTTTGCATAGAAATGTATCAGGATTTCTTGACATATCCAAAGAAAACAACAAAACACAATAAAATCCACAAAGCAATATAAAAACAACAACCTATTAGGGCAAAACACAATAAAACAGTCAAAACAGAACACAACACACCAAAAGTACAACATAACATCATTGTAATAAATCAGCAAAACAAAAACACCACAACAAAATACCGCACAACAAATATGCACACCATTTTTATGACAATACCATCTCCAGAAACCTGATTGTGTAAAATAGTGGAAAAAAGGTGTTTGCATCAAGCACTGCCTTAGCTTACCATCAAGAACATGAAATAGGCCCACACGGCAATTATATGGTCTAGTTTTTAAGCAGGAACCCAAAGGCACAAATTACTATTTTCGGCCAGGAATCAAGTATGTTGTGATTTTAGCTACTGTAATATTGATACTGTGCATAAGAAGATCGACAGGCTTAGCTGAAGCGTGTGAAGGTCACATGTTTGAATCTGGATGTGCATTCTGAATTGCTGCACTCATCTCACCAAGATGTCTAAAGGTCTTGGGATTACCATCACATCAAAACTAGCCAAGCATGTGCATTTCTGATGTGCTATGAGGACAACCTATATACAGTAGTCCACAAATAGAAACAGTAGTGCTTCTTCTTCAAATGGGAGCCATGCTTCCAGATAACTTGGGCACTGCCTGGCTTCTATTTAAGAAGGATCAGGCTTACTATTTGCAGACTAAAGTTGATCAGCTAAGATTACCACAAAGCTATGCTGACCTTTGGAGGAGAATTGCAGGCTGGCTACCTATGTAGTGAATTATGCACTTCAGAAGAAGCTGTTCTATAAATGTGCCTGTATACTGCCCTGCATAATTATGACATCTCAGCATGCTCCTTATCCGCCTAATAATTATGGCACTCATAACGAGTGGTTGTATAAGTTAACCGGAGTTACTACGCATATCTGACTTATTAGCTTTGCCATTTCTATCGCATCAGGTACATACTGGGTGGAATCAGAGACGTTTTAGGGTATGTGCAAAGTGGGCTCTTGCCCAGGGCCCCAGCCTCTCAGGGAGCCCTCTGATGGAGCTAAAACTCTTCTGCAGAGTCTCGGCCTGATGACCTTGATTAATTCTTAAACAGATTGTTTTAAATACAATTTTCATTTAATCTATTTTTAATGTGGGTGATGTGTGAGAGTCTATTACAGACAGTTTGCAGTGAAATGTGTTTATGTTTCATGCAATATCTATTAGAAAAAAGTTTCTTATAGATCAAAATAGGACCTCACATATTAGAAATGGGAGGGTGTCTCGGAGATTACTTGCAGCAATATTAGTGAGCTACTGCTGTATTACAATATTGAAAACATTTCACTATCCCTGAATATTATATGTAAATACAGTTAGAATTTGGACGAGCGTGCCTGTGCACTGTAAGGGACCTGGCCTAAGAGTGAATGAAAGAGCTAACATTGGTTCATATATTCAAAGCTGTTACGAATAGGGCCCCCAAAACACGTTTGGACCAGGGCCCCCAAAATCCTTAAGCTGTCGCTGGATGGAATAAAAACACACCCTCCTTAGATTTTGGTAGGTCAAACCGCATGCTGTTTCCCACGTTAGGAAAAAACTTTTCACATTGGCTATTTATTGCACCCGATAAATAATTTACCTTACGGTATTGTTATATATCAGGTGCAATAAATATCACACCAAACACCAGGCCATGTGTGATAACGTATATTATTAAGGATATCATTTTTATAAATGCATTTCACTGTGGTTATTGCCACTGCAGTCGTGTGATTTACATGTCTGCTACCACATTAATTCACTGATAGATTGAGGACAACTGCATTTCTGTACTGGAAATATCAGGAATTAATTCATAGTATAAAAGTCATTAAGTAAAACTAAACATAGATACGTAACAAAATAAATTCATAAAAATCAAATACACACATAGTGCAAAAAATCTAATTAAGGAGTGATGTGCAAATCAGGCCAGGAAGATAAAATTTAGCACAAAAATTAACATTTATTTGGGCGCTAAATCGTGGTTTAGTACTGTGTTACAGTAAAAAGGTTATCACATGTAGGCGAGGCAGTGTTGCTCCTCAGTTTTACAGTTCAAGCACAAAATGCGTGATAGAATGTGCCGGCAGAGGACACAACCTTTGTACCTGTTTTATCTTATGTTTTCCCACAATTCTCCCTTGCCAAAGGATGAATGTGATTTATGGACAGTAAGGCACAATTTTTGCATAACTTTAAGCAGGTCCCATGGCCAGCTCTCCTCTGCTGCTCGCCCCTCCAGGCTGGTCCTCGGATCTCCCTGTGGGCTCCTTAACCATTCTGGGGCAGATTTACAAGCCCCTTGCGACACTTTTACGCCGCCGTTGCGTCACTTTTGTGACGCAGCGGCGGCGCAAACAATGCGCCACTATGCGACATATTTACAACGTGACGCATCTAGTGAGATGCATCACGTTGTAAAGCCCTGCGCTACATTATACCTGCGTCAGGTATAATGTATGCAGGGTGGGCGTTCCGTCGCAAGGAAGCCCCGTAAAAGTGACGCAGTGAAATCTACAAGATTTCGCTGTCACTTTTATGTCCCCGCTGCGTCAAATCCTTACGCCTGCAGGCGTAAGGAGTGACGCAGCATTTTAGGTACAGGGCACCCCTGAACAGTGCTGGAGTTGCGTCGCGCTTGCGACACGACTCCAGCACTGCGTCACCCTTACGCTGACAGATGCGTCACGCATCTGTCTTTTCTTGCGCCACGGTGCGCCGCATTATAAATGCGGCGCATCCATGGTGGCGCAAGGGTTTTTTTGAGTCACGCAAAATAACTGGCGCATCCCTGCTAATATGCAGGGATGCGCCAGTTATTGTAAATCTGCCCCTCTGTCTCTACGTATCAGGCTCCCAAGCTCTGTTCCTCCTCATAACATGCTTTTCTCCACAGGTCCCCTGACTCCTAATCCCGTGTTTTTTTCCACAGGTCTCCTTGACTGTCTCTCCTCCTAATCTTGTTTTTCTCCACTAATCATTTTTCTCCTCAAATTTAGTTTTCACCCCTTCTAATCGCATTTTTCTCATAATCGTTTTTCTCCTCTAATTTTGATGTTACTCCTTCTAACTGCATTTTTCTCCCCAATCATTTTTCTCTTCTAATGTCATTTGTTACTCCTAATCACATTTTTTTACTTCTTAATCGTTTTCCCCCCTTAAACATTCGCTTTTTACCCCCTCTAATCCTCGATCACTTCTCTTCCAGGCTAACCTCTTTTCCCACTAATTTCCTCACAGCAGCTCTCTCGTCCTCCCATTTGCTTCCCGCCTCCCATTGACCCAGGCCAGTGCCCCGCCTCTCTCCCAGGAAACCTACTTAAAGGAGGTCGGAGTGCGACCCCATCAAGCAGGTCCCTAGGCCAGCTGTCCTCTGCTGCTCACCCCTTGGATCTCACAGTGAGCTCTTCAATTCTGTCTCTGCATTTCAGACTCCCAAGCACTGTTCCTACTCATAACACCCTGTTCTCCATAGGTCCCCTGACTCATAAACCCGTTTTTTTCCACAGGTCCCTTTGACTTTCTCTCCTCCTAATCTCGTTTTTCTCCCTCATCATTTTTTCCTCTAATTTCGTTTTTACTTCTTCTAAATCACATTTTTCTCCCCAATTGTATTTTCCTCTAATGTCGTTTTCATTCCTTCTAATCACATGTTCCCCCTAATCGTTTTGCACCTCTAATTTTGTTTTCACTTCTTCTAATTGCATTTTCCCCCATCATTTTTTTCCTCTAATTTTGTTTTCACTCCTTCTAATCGCATTTTTCCCCCTAATTATTCTTCTCCTCTACGTACATTTTCACTCCTTCTAATCACATATTTAACGTATTCGTTTTTCTCCTCTAATTTAGTTTTTACTCCTTCTAACCGCATTTTTCTCCCCAATCAATTTTCTCTTCTAATCTCACTTGTTATTCCCTCTAATCACATTCTTTACTCCATAATCATTTTTCCCCTTAAACACTTGCTATTTTCCCCCACTAATCCTCAATCACTTCTCTTCCAGGCTAACCGTTTTTCCTGCTTTTTTCCTCACAGCTGTTCTCTCGTCCTCCCTCTCCCATCTGCTTCCTGCCTCCCACTGAACCCCACCAGCGCCCCATCCCCCTCCTGGGAAGCCTACGTCATGTTGACAGCAGCGCGACCTTGCCACTGGCGTGCCAAAGGCAAGCTCATCTGCACCAGCCCGCGCCTGGCCCGGCCCCAGCGCCCGTAAACCTGGCCACCCACCCATCCACAGGTACACCAGCACCAAACTTTCAGCCCTCAACCCCGGAAAACGCAACAACAACTGCAACCGTGCCTCTCCACACTCAACAGCAGGACCTTTTTCCTGCCGTCACTGCCCCTTCCACTGCAACACAGACCCCTTCACTTCAGAGGCCCCTCCCACTGCCACTGCAACAGATCAACTCCAATGCCTGCTGATTAACACTCAATCACCCCACAAGCACACCAGCGAGATCTTGGACACCATCTCCTCCCTCACGCCCGACATCGTTTTACTCACTGAAACTTGGCTGAACCTGGCATCAGCCCCCAACATTGCCACTGCCACACCTAATGGATACAAGATAACTCATCTGGACTTTACCAACAAGCACGGCGGTGGAATAGCTATCATCCACAAAGAGTCCCTCAACTGCACAACCACTGCTGCCACCACCACCCCATCATGGAACATCTCAACTTTCAGATCAACACCACCAGCAAAACAACAGTCAGAGGCACTCTTGCCTACAGACCTTCCAGACCACATCCCACATTCTGCAAGGCCATCTCCGACTTCCTCTCCCTGTGGGCCATCAGCTCAAAAAACGTCCTCTTCCTCTGCAACCACAATTTTCACCTGGAAGACCTCAACAGCACCAACACAACCAATCTACTCGAGACCATGGAAATACTCAGGCTTTCCCAACTGGTCACGGACCCACATACATGGCCAGACACACTCTAGACCACATATTCTCAGCCAGCAACAGAATCAGGTACAGCCACACCACTGAAATCACCTGGTCCGACCACTCCATTGTCCACTTCCACATCACTACCACCTTCACCACTCCCCCGCCAAATCCACCTACAGGAGCTGGAGCAAAGTAACCGAAGATCCCTCAGCGACTGACCTCCCGAGGCCACCCCCAACCTCGAGGGGGCCGTCGGCAACTTCAATGCATAGATCAACAATTGTACTGACATAGTCGCACCCCTGAAACCCACCAAAACCAGCAGATCCTCCAAACATCACAGCTGGTTCAGCCCAGAGCTCAAATCCCACAAGCTCAACTGCAAGCATCTTGAAAGGATCTGGTGCAGCAGCAAAACAAACAATGACAGCTCTAACTTCAAACCAGCCTTCAATGAGTACCCCCAGCAACTCAAGACAGCCAGGAATATCGCCTCGGCCTCCCGCCTGGATGCCAGCTCCAACCACAGCATGGAACTAATCTGCATCATCAAGGAATTTTGCAACCCCGCAGCCACTGAGAACACCATCACCTTCTCTCAGGAGCTCTGCGATTCCCTTGCCGACTTCTTCTACAGCAAAATCGCTACCATCTACAAAAACTTCGACCCCCAACTGAGCATAACCAAACTCAACAGACTACTCAACACCATTGACTCCCACTAAATCTCACTAAACACATGGGAATCTTTCTCCGCAAAAACAAACACCACCATCATGGGCTCCATCCACTCAGGAGATCCCAAGGATCGGCTCCATCCCCCACATAAAACTCAAGAAACCTTGCAATATTCTGGACAGCAAGCTCTTGATGAGGAAGCAGATAAACGCTGTCTCATCCTCCTGTCTCCTCACCCTGCGCATGCTCAGGAAAATCTTCACATCGCTCCCCATCAGCACTAGACACACTGTTACACAGGCCCTCATCACCAGCCGCCTGGACTACGACAACTCGCTATACGTGGGAATCACCTCATACCTACTAAACAGACTCCAGACTATCTGGAACGCAGTAGCCAAGCTCATCCTCGACCTCCCGAGATGGACCCACATCACCCCCACATCAAATCTCTGCACTGGCTCCCCATCAGCAAATGAGACCAGTTCAAAATTCTCACCCATGCCTACAAAGCCCTGCACAAAAAGGAACTGGCATACCTCAACCACAGGTTGAACTTCCACCAACTTACCCGTATACTTCGCTCCTCATCCCTCTTATTGGACCACACACCCCATATTCAGAGGAGCAGGAGCGGTGGCAGCGCCTTTTCACACCTATTGGCCAAATCCTGGAACGGCCTCCCCCTTGATCTCTGCATAGCCCCCACCCTGCAGGAGTTCAGGAACGACCTAAAGACCTGTCTCTTTGACTAATCCATCTCAGCAGCAGCAATACCCCCGCACCCTGCACTAGATAACCTCGCAGGTAATAAGCAGCGCTTTACAAATCAATTGGATTTGATTTGATTAAATAAGTGTGAAACTAAAAATTAGCAGGAATCTAATTACCGCACACTTCTACTTTTAACACGGGAATCCAAGTGAGTTTTAAACTCTCTAAAGCTCCTTTGCATGATGCTGAAGAGCCTCACGTGTCTTTCATAATTTATGGGTACCAGACAGGATACTAGGGAAATTCTTTATCAGGCTACAGTATCGTTCATCAAAATGAAATATACAATTCAGTTTTTACTCTCGTCACAGATTTCCAGGAAAGATCACTAGATCAGGCTGCCTTGGCCATACCTGGCGTAGTGGGCCACAGATGCAGCCAGAAACGTCAATGTTTTCTCGTCGTAAATTGTTATCATCCTGTACTGAGAGGGGACTGTCAGTGCTATGAGGCAGGATGTTTATTCGATGCAGAGCAATGGAAATTGAAATTAAAAGTTTCTGAAATATCCACCCAATTGAATTATGCAATGACTTTTTAAAACTACACTGCAAGGTAAACATTAATTAGACTGGAAAATCTTACAACCTATTGGTAAATGTATTCTTTTGCTCCCCCTCGTTTAGGTCCTAGTGTAGAGACAGATTTAGCTGTTTCGCCAGCCTCATGTCATCAGAAATTCATAAAGAAAAATACATATTTATTTACACAGGCATAAACAGACCTTAAGTCAGGACTATTTATCTATTGGTCAGTTCAACTAATTCAAATAACACTACCAAAGAATGTGCTGCATAATTTTCCTTTTCGTGCTCCATAATTTAGTCTACACTGCCACCTAAACTAGTCCTCTATTTCTGTATAGTTTCAGTGGCCCTGATCATAATAGTAGGTATTGTATCAAAATTCGTGGCAACTTTTTTTTCAATGGGTCCGCAAAACAAATTCCTACGTTTTCCTTTCAGAATAGTCAAACTAGAAGAAATACTTTCTTTCAGATTACCAAAAAAAAAAGCTTGTGACAGTAGTACTATAACCGTTTTAGGCATTTGCAATGAAGCCACAGAAATTGACTGCCCCTGGAAACACAGGTGGATTTTTAGCATTTTAAAGGAGGCCTGCTCTCAGTAAAGAGATATGGACGAGAATGAAAGAGAACACATAGGGGCATATTAGCAAGACCCACGTTAAAATTATCGCCGTTTTAGCGGCAGGAAACTGCCGCTAAAACGGCGATAATGGGCTTGCTAATATGCGTTATGGAATTCCAATAGAAGCCCAGGTTAGTTGTGCAGGACATCTAACCTGGTCTTCTATTGGAATTCTATAACGCATATTAGCAAGCCCATTATCGCCGTTTTAGCGGCAGTTTCCTGCCGCTAAAACGGCGATAATTTTAACGTGGGTCTTGCTAATATGCCCCATAGTTAGTTACATGAACTGAGACTGCAAGGGAGGCGTGTGGTAAATGCCAGCAGTGAAGGTCAAATGTGATCTAACTCCTCTCGGGAGGACGTGAAAAAGAACCCCTTTGGAATGCTGAACAGTTCTTTAGCAGCAACTTCTCTATGAGCCAACCGTGCAACAATGCAGGAGGACTGACTAGGCATAAGAATACGTTTCATCACCTAGGTTAAATTCAGAAGTATTTCACTCTTGTAATAGAAATGCCACTTGAAGAACCCTGGATTTCCCTTAAAAAGAAATTACAATGTGTGCATCATACAAACAGAGTGAGGCTGCGGAGTACTGAGCCAGATCCCAGACACCGATCACTTTTAGGCCCTGTTGATGAGTGACCAACCCTGTGCAAACCTTTATTACAGGGTTGGATAACTGCAGTCCTAGAGAAGGCCACGCCAGGCACAGCAGAGAAAGTGCCACAGGTGACTCATTCACAACAAGCCTAAATGTTTCTTAGCATAATTTGTGCTAAAGCAGGGCTTAATTTGAGCCGGTGGTTTCAGCACCGGCACCTAATCAAAACCGGCGCTTTTCATGGGCACCAGTTACGGACACATTCTTTTACCGGGAGATTAAGTGATTTGCCCCAGAATCACAGGATGTTGAACCGACGGCGAGGCCCGAACCTAGTTCCCCAGCTCCAAAGTTGGCATCTGGTTCTGATTTAGGTGACACTAACAGGAGAAAGGGGCTAGTGCAAGCTGCCTCTTGATGAGAGCCCCAGCACTTACTTTTTTTACAATTAACCACTGTGGACAAGTAATGACATTTGCTAGTAATTATTATAAATGCTGTAATATTACATGTACCATCTAATGGGTTAAATGAAAGGTTAACACTTTAGATACTCCTTTACAACCCTTCTGTATTTTTTACTATGTTCCAATTTAAGAATTTAGGCTGTTTCTCTGTTATGTTATGTGTTATGTAGATTTACATGGTGCAGCTTTTCACCCTTGGGGGTGATCCAGCGCCATACCGGGGGTCTCCGAATGAACACAAAAGACAACGTGCCCCAAACATACAATACACAATTTCTCACCATTTAACAAACCCTACGAGAATGACGCTGAATATGCGTTTAGTGTGACGTTGATTTTGTCTTTACTCATCTAAAAGGAACACAGATTATCTAATCGTTTCTTCGTTATTTTAGCCCTTTAACCTATATCGTCAACTACTTTCCTCTTGGGCGATGAATCATATTGATTGAGTAGTGTAAATTATTGACATGACTAATTAACTAAAATCTCAACAATTGTCATGAGGAAATAATCACAAACTCAAAATATCGTTAATCTGTTTATCTTCAGTAATTACAAGAAAAATCTCAGGTACAAAGTTACAGGGAAAGAAAATACACATTATAGGAGAAATATAATAAAATATGCAGACAAGATCACAAACATCTGAATCACAGTGAGTATTTGAGAGTGGATAGATGAAGAGACATAAGAGTCATGAAGAGAAAACATTTGCAAATTTCCCTATTGATACATACCTAATGATAAAAGTTCAGAAAAACCACCACCCTCTGGCCACGAGGATAGTGAAAAAGGAACCCGATAAGGGAAACCGGGATATAGATAGGATCAGGAAACAGGTAGGCCTCTAACTGACGGACAGCGACAATCACCCTCTGCCTCTTCGGACCTACGAAAGCTGACAGTCTAACCACACCCCCCAAGAGCACCCCAATTATACCCTAATTCAACCTGACCATCCCACTAATCTGCAACATTCAGGAAAACCTCAACATTTCATTGGTCAATTTGTGGGGTGTTACACCACACCTCCATTACTTCATTTGGCTTTACGTGCTCTCCTTTGTTTTTAACTCATTCTCACGATTTACATCCCTGCTTATGAATCGATTTCTATCCCCCATCACGTCACATTTTCTGATCAATGGCTTGTCCCTGCATTAGCAACTTTGTTTCAAACAATGTATCGGCTAGACATAAAATGTTCATCAATTTGAGCTTTCCCAGGCATCTCGACGTCCTGAAATATTGCACGTCTTTCTTTCACTCTTCAAGGTTTCCTTTATCCGCAGCTGACACCCACCAAAGTTCACATATAGGTCACATTTTCACGGCCTGTCTTCGGCCTTATGTAAACTTTAAGCACCCAACTGACTGCTCCCCATAGGCCCATTTTTAAAACTACGATGAAAGAGAAATATAAAGAATATTAATAACACAAAAATGAAAATTACACTGTTTCCCTCCCACCATTGCACTAATCCCATGTTAATTAATATGAGCATTAATGTGCAAAGCACTATTATTGCAATAGCATTATTCCTCTTTGTCGGTTTTAATATGCAAAAAGCGATATGCGGCCTAAGCATTTCATGCATTAATCTTAATTGCAATGCACGCGTGTGCAAAGCATCTCCCCGTGTTTGTGTGTATTAATGCATATTAGTACAAAACACACGATTAATAAATGTTATCTTGGGTCGTTGATCCGAGCAGGTTTACATGACGCAAACCCTGCTCCATCAGGGGTATCCAGGCACTGGAGCAGAAGCATAGGCCCAGTGGTGCTCCTAGTGGAACAGCCAGGTCTTCGGTTTCTTGTGGAAGTTGAGAAGTGAAGTGGCAGTCCTGATGTGCAACGGAAGTTCATTCCAGTTTTTGGCAGCGATAAAGGAGAGTGTGTGCCCTCCTTTATTGCTTTTGTGGATGTGGGCGATTCGTGCGAGGGAGAGAGAGGAGAATCATAGCTGTCTGGAGGATTGGTAGAGTTGGGTCGGTCATTGAGGTACGCAGGTCCTGTGTTGTGGAGGGCTTTGTAGGTGTGGATGAGCAGCTCGAATTTGCAACGGTTCTGGATGGGTAGCCAGTGTAGTTCAGCGAGGTAGTGAGTGATATGAGCACTTCTGGGGATGTCTATGATATGCCTGGTGGCTATGTTTTAGATGGTTTAGAGTCTTTGCATGAGTTGGTTGGAGATGCTGACGTAGAGTGCATTACTATAGTCAAGTCTGCTGTGATAAGGGTCTGGGTGACCATGTGTCTTGTGTGCATGGCGAGCAATTTGAAAATCTTGTGAAGCATTCTGAGGATGTGGCAGCAGGATGCGATCACAGCATTGACCTGTTCCTGAGTTTGTCATTGAGGATGATGCTGAGGTTTCTGCCGTGGTCTGTGAGGGTGGGCATGAGACCCAGGCCAAGTGGCCACCAGGAGGAGTCCTAGGGGGAGCTCTTACTTCCGAAGATCAGGATCTCCATTTTGTCTATATTGAGTTTGAGGCAGTTCTCTAGCATTTAGTTGGCCATGTTGGACATGCAGGGAGTGAAATTGGTCCTGGTGGTCATGTTCATATTGGTGATGAAAAGGGCGAGCTGAGTGTCGGTATAAGAGACACTGTTGATGCCATGGAATCTTATGATGCAATTGAGAGGTGCCATGTAAATGTTGAACAGGGTTGGGCTGAGGGAAGAGCCCTGGGGGACTCCGCAGATGAACTTCTTGTGTTCGAAGGTGAAAGTAGAGAGTCTGACTGGTTGTGTCCTGTTGGAGAGGAAGGAGTCGATCCAACTCAAAGTAGCCCCGTGTTTCTCTGAGTCTTGGAATCTGTCGATGAGTGTGTCATGGGAGACGGTGTTGAACGCCGTATGAGGTCAAGTAGAATTTGAGTGGTGATTCGCCTCTGTCCATGATGGACCGCATGTCATCTAATGCTGCCAGGAGAGCAGTTTCAGTGCTGTGGTTGCTGCAGAACCCTGACTGGGTAGAGTCCATGAATTGGTGCTGTTCAAGATGGGCAGGGAGCTGCTTGTTGCTCTCTTTCTCCAGGGCTTTGGAAGGGTAGGAGCAAGACGGGCCTGTAGTTGCTGAGATCCTTTGGGTTGGCCAAGGGTTTCTTCAGGAGAGCTGTAACCTATATGTGTTTCTAGCTGTGCAGGAAGTTTCAGCAGCGGATGGAGGAGCTGATGGTGGTGAGGTTGGTGCTGATCAGTGTGCTTCCCAGGTTGTACATGTGGTGAGGGCAGGGGTCTGAGGGGGCCCCAATGCGGATAGTCTGCATGATTCTGGCAGTGTCATCTGTGGTTTGAGGGCTCCAGCCAGTTAGGAGGTGGGTGCTCCTGGTGGTGGTTTCTTGATAATGTCCTCTATGCTGGGTTGGGGTGTGAAGTTGGTGTAGATCTTAAGAATTTTGTTGTGCAAGAAGTCAGAAAGGTCATTGAAGAGGATCTATGAGGAGATGATGGTGTTGGAGGCTGCTGTTGGGTTGGTGAATATTTTGACGATGTTGAAGAGAGCTTTACTGGACCAGCACTGCATTTTGGATCTGTAACCTGCCTTTACTCCTCTACTGGAGTAGCTCCACAAAGTTACAAACATACATTTGTGGACCACTTTTGTCATATTTCTTCTTACCTCCGAACTATTCTGGATCCGATCCAACTAGGCTCATAGCAAAATAAACAATCTAATAGTCATGCCTTCTAGCCACCCAATACCACATACCAGGTCTGTTCCTTCCTAGTTACTGCAACACACTATAACTAAGTTTCTTAAATGATTAAAACAGTCATGCACTCTCACATCCTAAATTCTCTTGCTCTGCTCATTCCATTAGAACATTGCTCCTGGTCACACTGCACCTACCCCACAGACCTATTTCAAGTTCCTTTTTACAGCGCTGTAACAATGTTGTAGACTGTGTGTTGTAATGTTGTCCTTTAAAGGACATTAGAATGTTTGGGAATTCCTTTGTTGGCATGGGAGCAGTGACATTCCAACCTTTGACAGTTGTGAAGAACTGGCAAGGAGGTAAGTCACGCTCCATCAGTGAGTAGCACTGAAGACATACGCTGACAAGTTGTAGATTACGTGAATTGTCAATAAAATTTCAATTTGGACCCATTACAGACAAAATGATTCGAGACCAATTAATAGTGCAGAAGTAGTAAAATGCAAGAAAGGTTGTGGACTGCTAAAAATCCAACCTTGAAAGATGCTATTGAAATAGCAAAGATTGTAGAAGAATTTAAATACTGCATGAGGGAAATGGATAAGAGGGATGGGAATGGTGAAGTGGCATTAGTAGATATAATGACAAGTGAGGTTAGCGGTAGCTGCCAAGGCTAGTAGTGCCATGTCATGGAAAGGGTTACCAAATAACAAATAATCAAGTAAAATGTGTGGAAGATGTGGACATTTACCCGAATATAATGCGGCCCAGTAAAGGGGAAAATAGCGTTGTTGTTGAATGACACCATCCCTGAAACCATGAGCGTAGGGGCAGATAGGATCTTATGTATAGAGGGTAGAAACAATTGTCCTGGTAGGAAAAATAGGCCGAAAGCAGAATTTCTCGTGAGGGGAAAACAAGTTGAGTTAATGATTGGTTTAGGGTCTCTAAAAACCATTATACCGAAAAGTTTGTTTTTGACAGAATGGCCGCATGAGAGGTTGCTTCCCAAAGATTTTAACTCAGGTGGCTATCAAGGTGAAAAGACTGATATTATAGGCTACATGTTTGCAGACATTGCATTTGGAGGAAGGAGCATGAAGGGTAAGGTGTATGTGGCAGAATCAGGTCCACCAACTCTAGGATGGGTTCACCTATTCGATTTACATATCATAATGAATCCCAGTTTTCCCAATCAAATTATGGTAGTAGAAGAGGCTATTTTGCAAGATATCATCAGGTCAGAAGAGTACCCATAATGGTCAGAGATAAGGTAAAGAAACTGCTGGAAGAGATGATGGAGAGTGGGGTTATAGAATCTGTGGAAACATCAAATTGGATATCTCCGGTAGTCATCATGTATAAAACAGATGGCATACTCAGATTCTGTGTAGATTTAAGGAGCCTAAATCAAAATGTAGTTACGGACAACTTTCCACTTCCCAACATAAACAAATTAATATCAATACTTAAGGGAGTTAGATTTTTCTCCAAGTAGGACCTAAAGAATTCCTACCACCAAGTCCATCTTCATGAAGACTTTGGATCTTTGATGGCATTCATAACCATGGAAGGCACTTTCCAATTTACGAGAATGCCCTTTGGAATGTGTTCATCAGGAAGTGTTTTCCAGAGGGTAATTACTGACGTATCTAAAAGCACGAGTAACGTCATCCATTTTTTAAGATAACATCTCTGTCTTTGGGGACATTGTGGAGAGTCACAATTTCACGTTGAAACAGGTTCTAGACAGAATTTCAAAGTCAGCATTGACATTAAGAAAATTAAGGAAGGAAAAGTGCGTACTTCTGGCTGAGGAAATTGAGTATCTTGGTCACACCTTGTCGGCTAATGGGATTTAACCTAAGACAGATCTGTTGGCTGCTTTTAAGTTGGCACCAGCGCCTTAGGACAAGGACCAATTAAGATATTTCTTAGGTTTAATCAAGTACTACTCGAACTTTGTGAAAAATTTTGCCTCCAAAACGGAGAATCTAAAAATCGTATTAAGAAAAGGTGCAAACTTCTCCTGGGGTGATCCACAAGAAACATATTCTGATAACATCAAATAAGAAGGGTGTGAAGCAGGGATTTTGGTACCGTTTGACACTAGATGTATCTTTGCTGTCACAGTAGATGTAAGTGTGAGTGGAATGGGGACTGTTTTATCACAATTTCATGGGTCAACACAAAACACAGTTGCATTTGATTCTCGCTCTTTGACATCCACAGAACGCCACTATTCAGTTATTGAGAGGGAGGCATTGTCGGCAGAATGGGGTTTGGGGCACTTCAGAACACATATATGGGGAAATTAGATTCCATACTTGTCACAAGCCCCTTGCAAAGCTTTTGTCTCCTAGGGGTGCTGGAAAAGGTTTGGCCAGACCGGCGACCAGGTTAAAGGCGTATAACTACACAGATGAGTATATACCTGGATGGAGAAATATACAAGCACACTGTCGCTCACTCTTGCTGTTGGATTGGGAATCGGTGAAAAGGAGGCAGTTATTCAAAGTGGGAAGGAAGGTGCTATGGCAAGTGTGAGTGGAGTGGTTCATTGGAGTTTGGGAGCAGTGAGCAATGATGAGTGGAATAAAGCTATGGTGGGTACTGAGGTTTTGAGAGAAGTTGTTGAAATGATATTGAAAGGTGGACGAAGAGAGAGTACGCTGCTGACAGCTTTGATGCTTTATGGAAAGGTGTTGGATGAGTTGCCATTGGTAGGTAACAAAATTGTGGTGCAGGGTGTGAAAATTGTACCACCTGTGGAAGTCAGGAATAAACTATTTGGCATTGCTCATGAAGGACATTTGGGACAAACGCTCACCAAGAAAAGGCTAAGATTGGAATTTTGGTGGCCAGGGATTGATGAGGCTGGATGGAGCGGTGTGATGCATGTATGGAGAGTGAAAAAAGGCTGAAGGTTGGAAGTCAAATGGATTTTGGTACCGTACGTGACCCTGGGCAAGTTTGGCATAGTGTGTGTCTTGACTTTATTGGTCACATGTTTGGAGTTAGGCATGAGCACAGGTTTGCACTCATTTTGGTTTAGGCGCATTCGAGGTGGCTAGAAATGAAATTCATGTCGGAAATAACAACATCCACGATAGGAGTCTTGACAGAAATGTTAAGGATGAAGGATTGTTCCAACCTTTGACAGTTGTAAGGAACTGGCAAGCAGGGAAGGCACGCTCTATCTCTGATCCTGAATAACACAGTGCTTCGATAAAATCAACATTGCAGTGTACTCCTTCACTACACTATGACATTTTGCTGTAGGTATGTGTGCATTAAAGCCTGTGATCATTCAGTATGACAAACTTCACTAATTACACAACAAATGGTATTGCAATCCGCATGATAAATATGCAAAATTAAGCATAATAATCTTTCTCAAATACACAACAAATTGGCATGACTGAGTGTTGACAAACTGCATGAAAATATGATATTGCAGTACAACATTTTTTAACATGGGCGCAAGAAAAGGCATTACCTCCATCATAAATGTGATGATTTAGAATAGCAATCTGTATGAAATACATGAAATTGGCATTGCAGTACGTTTACAAACAGCATGATAACTCTGTGATGTTGCACAACAATAAACTGTGCCAAATGCATGAAGCATGGTATGGCAGAGTGTTCACAAACAGCATAACAACTGTGCTAATCAGCATGAGAAACGGTACCAAAGGCACAACAATTGGCTTGATGGAATGTGTACAAACCGCATAAATGCATGATGCAGCAGCATAACAAACTAACAAAAGCACTGCAAATTAAAATGAGAGTGTGTGCACAAACTCTAATTCCTTATGCCTGATTCAATTTCTAATACCGTAAACATACCTCGGAGTAGTGTGCTACTCATCCACAAAGTGCTTCAACACATCATTAGGGGGGTAGTAAATACTAGTACAATGCATTTTTGAAGAACTACAGAAACAAATTCAGTGTCACAATCAGTTAAGTATGAATAAGTTAATCAATAAAATAATGTAGCATGTGCCTACACGACCAAAGAGCTAACAACGTTATGAAAAGATAGCACTGTGTCAAATAGCCTGCTTCAGGTGGCTTCCTGAAAATCTATCAGATGAATGTCCATGCAAACGATTAAACTTGACAGGATACTTCAAGGTTGTGGTCACATGGTACTATTGCTTTTCTGGCTCCACTGACACTATGAGTATATTGGCACTCCCGAATCGAGTTGTGATACCACCATCAGAGGACATTCCATTTAAGAGGAAACCTTGGGGCAGATTTACTAACATTTCAGGCAACTTACTGCTTTGCGTTGTGTGAAAGAGAGAGATCAGAAATGTGCCATATCTATTGAGATGTGACACACTTATGCCCTATTCGAGCATTGGAGCACTGTGTGCTCTCTAGGACCAAAGCAAGCACACTTGTGCCATGCTCCAGGGTTGCCTGCATTACAGGCGGGATTGTTTTTGTGCGGGAAGGTGTACCTTCCTGCAGAAAAACTATTCTAGTGTGCAATTCTCTCTTTCTGTGCGTGATGTAGAATGAATCACACACCGAATGAGTAGGTAACAAGGAGAAATAAAGATATTTTTCATAGTTACACATCTCTGTGGTAGATGCACCATTCTGGCACAATCCCAGGTTTAATGACTTTAGAAAATCTGCGTTTGTGTCAAATTCCATGGGTGGATGCATGGGAATGCCCATGCGCCACTCATGGAAAGCCACCACAATGAAATGCAATGCAACGCAGCACAAGCTGCTATGTTATGTTGCATTTATTTACAAGGTCTCACAATTGAGTTGCCTTGCAATGACTTGCATCTCACAAGTACAACACAAGTACTTAGTAAATCTGTCCCCATAGTTTGTTACATCAGAAAATACCCCAATTAGGTCGCTTAATCTGACAGCACAAATTTATCTATCCGCCCATACAAAAAAAAATCACTTTTCACGGCTAAAAAATAAAAGGACACAGCCTCTCTCATAAAATATTCTAAACAAAGCCAGCAAAATATCTCAGACAATGCAAGCATTTTTTAATGTAGTATGTGTCAAGTCACAAGAATGCTGCACAAACTTGGAAATGAGCAAGTAGAAGACACCATACAGAATCCTCCTCAATAGCCAAACATCCGTTCCCTAAATGTTTTATGTCAAGCACATCTTATGCTTCTTCTCAAGGAGCATCCGTAATAAACTGAGTCACCTCAGTGTTTGCTACTTTCGTCTGTCTTTGCTTTTAGACATCTGTCCTCATTCTACTTTTGACAACATCTTGAGATCCAAGGACGGTAGCTCCTTGAAGCAGTTCTATGGATCTTCAAAAAGCTGTTTAAAATGGACGGCTCTGGATTTTAGCTCTTCAATAAATAATGTAGCATGCATATTCACCCGTAGGCATCTTGGCACTGAATAACAGATGTTTTTTGGTACCCAGGTCAATGGTACTCAGTTTATCAACCTCAGATGGATGAAAGGCTGAGCGGACCCACCAGGATTTGAACCTGTGACCATGAGGTCAAACACATGCCCTTGCAGTGGATGCATTAGTCCACTGAGCCATCAGACCCAGCATGTTTTGCACTCATAGAGTTATGGTGTCCATCCCCGACATGGAACACTGACTGTCTCTTCTTAAGATTGCCTTTTTCCCTAGGTCATTGCCCTCAAACTGGTAGTGGCCTTAAAAAATCATCTATGCATCTTCCTAAAATATATTTCTTCTGCTCCTGTGACAAATGTAGTTCATCCCAGTGGTACATTTTATTCCTTTTTAAAAAAGAAAATCATTTGACATGATTTGGTGTTCTAGATTGGAATGTTGGGGTGATATATAGTCTGCTGAGGTAGGATCGATGGCACTAGATTCTACAGTTATCAGTTTACCTCAAACAAATGCAGAATTTCTTTGGAGTGGCTGTTCAGAAATTCTGAACTGGAGACGAGCGGGAACGGGAAGGTGACTTCTGTGACTGAGCAGGAGTGATGCTGTTGGTTGGTTTGTGGAAGGGGCATCAGTACATTTTTGAATCCTCAACGGCACCAAGCAGCTGAGTCGATGTGCTAAGTCAAGAGATTAATATGATGCTAGGGTAACTCTTTCTCTGGTGGCAACTGATGGATGGAGTATGTAAGGCCTATAACTCACCAGCAAGCAGACTGAGTAGTACCTGCACGTTATGCTACAAGTTAGAGATAATGATTTGAGTCACCATAAGTTGCATCAGAGTTTTGGGAGGTCTATCATTCACAGGCATACTTTCTTGGGTAGCACCTGGATGTTACATCACAAGGAAAGACACTACCTGGAGCCTATGGAAGTCACATCAGTGTGCTGAAGTCAGAATGCAATATTTACCATGGGGTGTTACTTAGCGGTATAAAAGGCCATGCAAGGTATTCGCACTATGGTGTTACAGTAAAGGGTAGTCATTATCATTGGTGACAGCAATGCACAAAGAGCTACCTAATTAATATCTAAACTTTTAACGGGTCGATCGCTGCAAGGTATTCAATATTTCTTTACTGTGAGGGGGCACCTAGCTTATGGAGAGTCCCATAACAGATATTTTAAAAAAAGGGACAAGCTAGTGCATGCTAATATGTGGAATGTTTGATAACACTGTGGCAGCAATTTACAGAAATTAACATATATACGGGTATCTTCGGCAAGGAAAATATTAGAGAATAAAACTATTGTTGGCCAGTCAGTTACAAAAATAATGAACTTGGCTCCCGCCATTTCCATACACCTTCTTTAAACATTTAGGGGCAGATTTAGAAGAAAGTGACGTATCTGTAGAGATGCAACACTTTCCCTGCGCCACCCTGAGAAACCCTTGCGCCACAATGGATGCGCCGTATTCACAATACAGCGCACCATGGCGCAAGGATTGACAGATGCGTCAGAAATTCTGACGCATCTGTCGGGGCAAAAGTCACGCATTGCTGGAGTCGTGTTGCAAGCACGACGCAACTCCAGCAATGCATTTTGAGGCCTATTCCCACTGCACTGCGTCACTCCTTACACCTCCTTCAAGCAGGCGTAAGTTTTTGACGCAGTGGCGTCATAGAAGTGACGCAGTGAAATCTTGTAGATTTCACTGCGTCACTTTTACGAGGCTTTCCTGCATGGGAACGCCCAGCATGCATACATTATACCTGACGCAGGTATAATGTGACGCAGGGCTTTACAACGTGACGCATCTCCCTAGATGCGTCATGTTGTAAATTGGCCAAATGTTTTACGACACCTCTGCGTCACAAAAGTGACGCAACGGCGGCACAAAAGTGTCACAAGGGGCTTGTAAATCTGCCCCATAGGGCCTAAATTTGAGTTTGGATGATGAGTTACTTCATCACAAATGTGACGGATATGCCATGTGCCTTTTTAAAAATGCCATAGTGTATAATGTACTAGTAATAATTAGACAGAATATCCGTCACATGTGAGATGGAGTAACCATCCACCAAACTCTAACTCAGGCCCAATGCTCCTTCAAAAGTTCTTTAACTGTGACCTTCCATCTGGACAATCTTGTTGGCTTCCTTATTGAATCTGTTCTTTATTCAAAGCATCTTTTACCAGCTCATCTGCTCTGCGTGATCATTCAAGTGGGTGAAAGAGCATAGACATAAATGCACTTACCATCTCTAACATAGATAAACAAAATACAATTGAAACATCTGTGCTCCACCTGCTATTCACTTTTATAAACAAATGCACCTCCTTTACTCCTAGAAGAACATTCAACCCATCGATTTGCTTCAAGAAACATATCCTGTGTACCATCTCAATTTTAAAATTCACATGAGCCAGAAATGGGTACTTTGCTCTGCAGACCTTCATGCTGTGAAATAAGCTCTCACTCCAGATAACCTAAAGTATTTATATCACTTACAAAAGCTCTTAAATGTTGACCCTCCTCGATCACTAGGCACTCCTGTATAGAGAGCTTTGAAAGTTCTACAATGGATTCCTAGGGCCATATGACACATTTTTATTGTTTGCACCTGTTGCACTTGGCCCTTTTTGCAGGGTCATCCTAGAACTTTTTGCTGACCTGTTGTTGGTGGTATTATGACTCTGGGCACTTTATCACTGCTATTGAGTGCTAAAGTGCATGTGCTCTCTATGGTAAACTTGGTAAGATTGGTGTATACCTGTTTGGCATACTTAATTTACCTGTAAGTCCCTTGTTCAGTGGTATACCATATACCCAGGGACTGTAAATTAAATGCTACTGGTGGGCTTACAGTGCTGCTTGCGCCACCCACCAAAGTAGCCTTTCAAACATGTCTCAGGCCTCTGCCACTGCAGGGCCTGCGCGCGCAGTTTACTGCTGCTGTGACGTGGCACATAAAGTGGTTGCCACGTTTGTGACTCCCCTTTTACTACATATCAGTCACCCTTAAGGTAGGCCCTAGCTAGCCCTATGGGCAGGGTGCGGTGTAGGTAAAAGGTAGGACATGTGCCTTAACAGTGTGGCATGTCCTGCTGTGAGGCTGCCCTCTCATAGGAATGCATTGGGGATTTCCTGATATGTGCTTCAGTGGTAATTGCTGATCTGGGAGGGGTAGCGTGGTCAAGTTTGGTATCTTTGGAATAGTAGTGATAAATCCTGCTTATTGGCAAAATCAGATTTATTATTACTATTTTAGAAATGCCACTTTTAGAAGTGGGCATTTCTGGGTGCTATGTGTCTTTGTACCTGCCTGATGTGTATTGACCGTCTGGTTCTGACTGACAAGAGAGAGGGGAGGTGTATTCACTCCAGCCAGTCCCTGGGGGGGGTTGAGGTGTGTCCTGCCCTGCCTGGTTGACTCAGCACCAGGCTAAATAGGCCTGGTCTGCATTGGAGTGGTGGGAGGAGTAGCACCCGCACCTGAATTGGGCTGTGCCTGCCTTCCACAATGATGGCTCTGCCCCCTGTGGTGTGTCTGGAGCCAGGGCTTACCCTTTTTTTGGTTTTTGTAAAGCGCATGGCTACCCGGAGGCATCCTAGCGCTGTGACAGTAACTAGAGTTGGAGAGAGCCTCTACGGGAAGAGCCAGGTCTTCAGATGTTTTCAGAATGTGAGGTGGTTGGGTTCTTTATGGAGGTCCAGCGGGAGGGCGTTCCAGAGTTTGGCGGCATTGTAAGAGAAGAGCTGTCCCCCGCTTCTGGCCTTCTTGATCTTGGGTATTACTGCTAGGTGGAGCTCATCTGAGCGTAGTCTTCTGTTGGCCTTGTAAGGGCGGATCAGATTTTTGATGATAGGTGGTCCGCTCCCTCCCAGAGACTTATGGGCAACGCACAGGGCTTTAAAATGGATTCTTTCTTGCACCGGGAGCCAATGGAGAGCGCGCAGAGCAGGCTTTGCTGAGCACCGGTTGTGGGTCCCGTAAGCAGCCTTGCAGCGGAGTTCTGCACGATCTGTAGTTTCGTGACAGCTGAACTTGGGGCACCCAAGTAAAGGGCATTGCTATAATCTATCCGAGACAGAATTAGCGCTTGGACCAGCAGTTTTTTGGCTTGGCTGGGTAGGAGAGGAAGTACTTTACGTATCATTCTTAGCAGCCCATAACAAGATGCTGCCGTCTTCCTAGCTTGGGTTTTAAATGAGAGGTCTTGGTCTAACCAGATACCTAGACTTTTGATCTCTGTTTTTGGGGACAGTGCCGGCCCCATACAGGCTGGCCACATGGTGTTTGATTTGAAGCTTAGATGGTTGCCTAGGAGCAGCAATTCGGTTTTATCACCATTAAGTTTTAGATGTGATAAGCTCATCCATTTGGCCACTTCTTCAAGGCAGGAATGGAGATCAGTAGGTGTCTGGTCGATCTGGTTCAGTGCGACAACGAGCTGTGTGTCGTCAGCATATGTTACTATATGAATGCCAAAGGGGGAGGTAATATCTGCCAATGGAGACATATAAACATTAAAAAGAGTAGGGCTCAGGGATGAGCCCTGGGGGACTCCACACTGCAGGGCGGTGGGTTTTGAGCAGGTGTCGCCTTCAAAAACCTGGACCAATCTATCTTCTAAAAAATATTGAAGCCATAGTAAGGCGGTGCCGGTCACACCGACGCTCCTGAGATGGTGAATCAGAATTTGATGGTTCACTGTGTCAAAGGCTGCGCTCAGGTCAAGGAGAATTATGGCAGCGGAACCTCCTGCGTCCAGGATCTTTCTCGATTCTTCCACAACCGCTAATATGGCAGTCTCTGTACCCTGACGGGGGCGGAAGCCCGTTTGTGAGGGGTGGAGCAGGTTGTGGGACTCGAGAAATGCAGAGAGTGTGTGATTGACATGTTTCTCCACGATTTTGCTGATTCCTGGGAGCAACGAGATGGGATGGTAATTGCCCAGATCCGCAGGATCCAAGTGCGTTTTTTTTAGCAATGCTTTTATCATTGCCCTTTTCCACTCGGAGGGGACTATACCTGACGTGAGGGAGGCGTTAATCAGGCCAATGATAGTGGGGGTAATTGTGGGTACTACCAATTTTAAAATATTAGGTGGCGCAGGGTCCAGTGGTGACCCTGATTTAACTGAGGAGAGAATAGCTAAAAAAGACTCATGGGTCAGCAGGGCGTAGGTCTCCAAATGATGGTCATTTTGGCACTGACCCAGATCCATAGGATCGGTTATCATATTACTGTTTGTTTGGGGGAGTCGCTTGAGAATGTTCTCTTGCAATGGAGAGTGTTGTGCACTGTAATGATATTGTTAAAGTGCCCCCAGAACTGGTTTAAACCGGGCTCAAGGCCCTGTGGCAGGGCAGAACAAAGACTGGAAGTACTATAAGTACTGGGGCTGTGACCCCATGTCTGTTGAACTTGTGGAACTTGAAAAAGAAGACACTGCGTGGGACCAGGGGAGTGCATTGCTGGCAGGGAACCGCCACTGTGACTTTGTCTGGAGTACTGATATGCTGGAGGAACTGCATCCCTGCCCGAGGGCCTGTGTGCTGGCCTGCTTCCCTGTTTCCAGTTTTCATGGTGAGGACAGGCGGAGCGCTCTACTTTCAATTCCATTGCCCTGTCTGATCGAGACCAATGTGTGGTGGGTGC
This sequence comes from Calotriton arnoldi, assembly GCA_963921515.1. Taxonomy (NCBI): domain Eukaryota; kingdom Metazoa; phylum Chordata; class Amphibia; order Caudata; family Salamandridae; genus Calotriton; species Calotriton arnoldi. The sequence continues at coordinate 1,951,472 of CAWUFW010001700.1, read as the reverse complement.
TGTGCTCTTCGCCTGGCTCATTTTGGCAGTCCTGTGGAACTGGGCCTGCCCTGGAGAGCGCTTTCTTTGTGACGGCCTCAGCTCTGTGGAGACCGGAAGCTTAGGGGGCCTGAGCCTGTTACTGGCTCTCTGATTGAGCACCCGCTCTGAGGTCCCCCCGGGGCACAGGCAGGCATCCACTTTGGTGCCTCCGGCTTGTATGGAAGCCCTGTGTGAAAAGGGAGCCGTTTTTTAAATTGAAGTGCGTGGTGGGTGCTTCCACAATTGTCCTATGAGCCCGAGAAGTGGCTCAACCCTCAACCTACGGCGGGCGCTGGGTGTGTGTCCACGCTGGGAGGGTGACAGAAGACGGAAGCCCCGACGGAGACTTCGTTCCCTACTTTGAAGCCGCCGGCCCCGCCCCCAGTGAGAGAGAGAGCCGGCCGTGACAGAGGAGAGCCAGGAGCTCAAAGCAGTGGTGGCCCCACTGGATTCCAGGTGAAAGGACGGAGGGAGACTCCACCCCGCTGTGTAGCCGTGGACCAGAAAGGGAGTTCAGCCACACCCTCCAAACCGAGGTGAGGCTGCCCACACGCGCAATCCTTACAGTGGTCCGCGAGGCCCAGGAGGGCTCCGGACGGGGTGCAGCGCCGTGGAAGCTGGTGGAAAAGTAGCAGGATATTGGCCACACTTTGCCTGCTGGTATCAGGCCGAGACTGGGCTTGTGTTGCGCCCCACCCCCATATTTGGTGTGCTGGGCACCAGGGGCATTCTTGTTCGGCCGGGATGGGGTGAGACCTCGACGGAGGCCCCCTGCTTAGTGGAATAGGGAGAATGCTGCATTCCCGGTGGTAGGTGGGCAGGTGGCCCAGATGCCTACGTATGGGGAACCAAATTACTGCCTAGTATCTAATAGGGGCCCAGGAGATACGTGCCCTATGTGATGAGAAGGGTGTCTGTAGTATATGGGCATATGGTAATGTGATGGTGATTCCTGTCTCTTGGGTGCTTCACCCAGCTGCTATAGTTTGTGCCCTGATGTGATTAGGCTGTGATATTACATTGCCAGTGAGGATTACAAATGTGTGCACTCTACAGGTACTTGCTATGAGGTACTGTTAATGATGTCTATGCATAATGTTTTTATGCTGTTTTGGTAACACGGGTGCCCTATGAGCATTGTGTCAAGTGCACTACATGTGTTATGACTGTGGCCTGATTGGCCAAGTGATTTATGTAAATCCCTGTGAAGTCATGACGAATACCTAGTGGCACAGTATTATATGTGATTGTGTAATAATGTGCTTTTGTGGATAATACAGAGGATATTTTTATATAACCTTGTGTGGAGTTTCTTATGTGGTGTGCCTAGTGTGTCGCTGCTGTGTGAGTGTGTTGCGCAAACGCTTTACACATTGCCTCTGGGATAAGCCTGACTGCTCTGCCAAGCTACCAAGGGGGTGAGCAGGGCTTATCTTGGGTGTGTAACTCCCTTACCCTGACTAGAGTGGTGGGTTCTGCCTGACTTAGACGTAAGCCCTAGTCAACCAGTAACCCCATTTCTAACAGCGCTGGGTGCACCTTTTCAAAGATGCACTGGACGCAAACAATGAAAATGCACCCTATTACGATGAATGCGCTGCCCCAGGGCAGCCGTGAACTCGCGCTGCCCTGGGGGCAAACCTCACCAGGCTGTGGAAATCACTGAGTCTGAAACTGAGGGCACAGCTAAACTGCCCACAATTTAGAAAGGCCTAAAACCTGCCCCATTCCACATCACATTTACCTGAAATCCTAAGAAACATACCTGTAGAATATTGGAGTGATTTTCTTCAGTGCCAAATGGACTCTATGTCACGCATTGACTCAAGATTCATATTCTTGCTCACTTGAGACACACTACACTTTTTAAAATTCCAAAATAAATAAATGAATATGTTCTCCACCTAGGACCTGCTTGAGGTCAATTACTTTCTTTTTTTGTAACATGCACATTAGAAAGAACACTAATTAAGAAATATAGGGGCATATTAGCAAGGGCACTATCGCCGCTTTAGCGGCACTTTTTGCCGCTAAAGCGGCGATATTCTTATCGCCCTATCAGCAAACTGTCTCTAACAGCAGTTAGAGACAGTTTTCGGGCATTAGCGCCCGTGTTTTTACCGCTTTGCATGTCAGCGATATTTATCGCTAATGACATGCAAAGTGGGCGTTCCCGACGAACAAACCTGGGAAACACCCGCTAACAGGCCTATCGCCTATTAGCAAGGTGGCCATGGCCCCAGTTAGCGACGTGAAAATTCGCGCTAACCGGGTTCATCGCCATTTATTTAACACCTGCAATTAGCAGGTGTTAGCCATATCTAACATGGGGGGGTGGATTATGCTGATACGACCACAGGGTCGTATCAGCAAGGTTATCGCCGTTTTCCATGAAACATTGCTGGAAAACCAGCGATGTTTCATGGAAAACACCGCTATGGCTGGAATAATTATCGCCATAGCGCTAAATGTCGCTAATACAGCGTTAGCATGGCAAATTATTCCGACGATAGCCGGCGATAATGAAGTGCTCGCTAAACACGCTTTGCGATGTTTAGCGCACTTTTTAGATAATATGCCCCTTAATGCACTAACGTAGGTCAGGATAACCTGGGAGAAGTCGCCTGGTTCTGAATCTTTTGCTAGTGTGGCATATAAAAATGTCTAGGATTGTATCCATCTCTGTTGGAAAGGAGTTTCACACAAACGTGGGTCTATACTTCTGTAATTCTCCTCATTCGCTCTGTTCTGAAAATCTTTTCAGTTGGTCTAAAATGTTCTATCTTTGCTTTAAAACAATACATTTCAACTCGGCCTCTTTGCTAAAAGTCTCCTGCTCTTGAGAGACATTGTGCATGTTAACTATAAAACATTACACTACTGCCTTTATGTTGGCTTCTACTGATATCAGTCAGGGCCGGACTGGCCGTAGCGGGCACCGGGCGTTTCCCCGGTGGGCCGATAGGGTGGGGGCCGGTTTTGGGCCCCTGGGGGCCGTTTTTGTTACCGGGGGTCGGCAATATCGGCCCCCTGTAACAAAATCGGCCGAAACCGGCCCTCGCAAACAGCTTGGCTGCACCCCCCCCTAACCCCAGGGGGGGCGGCCGAGCAGTTTGCCAGGGCCGGTTTCGGTTCCCAGTCCGGCCCTGATATCAGTCCTATGTGCCATTGCTCCTTGGTAAAAATGGACTTTATTAATCCCTTTGCTTTTTCAGTATCTACGATTTTTTGCATGATGCATGCTTGTTGCTTTTCGTAGTTGTCAGTTTTCATACTAATGACAGCAAGGTGACTATTTGTCTTGAAGCTGTAAGACTTGTTTGCAATTCTAAAAGATCAAGGCATACATATATTGATAAGTTAGTGTAAAACGATTGCTAGCAAACATAGAATTATTTCTTGATTTTGTGAGGGAGTGAGCATTTGGTGTGAACAAATGTGTAATCACCTGCTGTTGATCATGTTGGCATGATATTCTTGAGCAATCGCCCCACAAAACTCATGGAAGTCTCTCCCATATTCATACCCTATATGTCAACAGAGATAATTGGTAAACACTGCAGATTGTTTATTTGTGGGACACAGTAAACCCTGCTCTATATTGTAAGGTCATAAAGATCTGAGGTAATTTGCTATCCTTTTAATGTAAAGCAGAGGGTATTTTGTTCCTTATATTTCATGGTTCCGCAAACTACTTACAGCTTCTTCATATCGAAGAAATAGGATGGCTGAGACTTGAAGAATGAAAGTGGAACCTGTAGTGCAAAATTAAACACATCAAAAAGCAGTTGGCAATTTGTTGTAAAAAGATATTTAGATCAATTTAATGTAAGTCAGAGTTACAAAAATGCGGTTGCTCAGAGTGTGAATAAACATGCAGATAGATTCTGTCATTCTTGTACAGACCTATAGTGTGCAAAAAAAATGTTTCCATAAAAATATCCTTTCTGCGATTACTGTTCAAGTTAGGAAAAAAGATCAGAATAATGAAAAAACAGTTCTAATTTTCCTAGTTTTAACTGCACCTGCAATAATGCTCTGTGACCTGCCTTTTACTGTGGCTTCTGGCTGTGGCAGGGGACATTATGATGCCACAACCCGTGTGTAATAAGTTATCATAGTTGAGTGGCAAGTGAATAGATGTCAGAACTAGATAACAATAAAGAAAATAGTGAAGGAATTTTTATACAGGGATTGCATGCCCCCATCTATTATAAACTAGTTTTGAAACTAAGAGGATGTCAAGGCTTTTTTTGCATTGCAGATCCATACCCATGCAACAATACATTGCATGGGATGCATTAAAAAGGATGGTCATCTCAGGCCTATGTGTGATGAAGCTGAAACTTCCCTGCAAGGAAGAGAAGACCTCAATGAATTTTAACTTGTGAATTTTGTGATCATAGATAGTATATTTTTTTTTTCATTTGTGATTGCTTGACACATAATTTCGTCTATATAAACATAAATTGGAATTTAATTGAACCATGCCACCAGCACAATATGGAAGCAATGACTTCAAACATTTCTCACACCTAGCGACCGACACATCTCTTATCCCTCAGGTCCAGAGAAATGGAGCAAAAAAAAATAACATTTCCTTCTGCAATCTAGGGAAAACCTTCTTGATCACCACATTGATGCCATGTTTAACAGAGTTGTGTTGCTGTATCCAAAGCTGATTCAGTTTACTAAGTACACATTATAATGGACCAAATAAATGAGTAAACAAAATATATCCTTGACTTTCAATCTATTATTATTGTATAGCCATCAAAGGAAGCATCCTTAACTTCAATGAGTCAGAAATAATCTTCAACTTTGCCAGTAACAAACGCATAGCCCATCTGGAATACTGCAAGGCTTAAACTAACACCCATAAGATGGTTCTGCAATTTAAAATACCATCACTGCCATTCCCTGGGGCCTTCGAACACAAGTTTAAATTCTAGCAAGGTCATCTCAGCCTTCTGTTCCTCAGAGGACAATAAATTAGGTACCATTAAATTGGGTATTAGTGGCACTAGTTTGTAAAGCTCTGTGTGTGTGTGGTATAAAATGCTACACAAAAACAAGATATAATGATCATCCTTACATTTCACTCAGCACAGGACCTTATTGTATCCAGCATCCTTCCATGTCGCAATCCTAACATTTTTCTTTTTTCAAATACCTCCAAATAAAAACAAATTGCATTGCCCTCATTACACAACCCATTTCATCTCTGCATAAAAAAATGTTTTTAAGTTTGTCACATTAACAATTTACACAATATGAGGACTCGTCGTTAAGTCTGGGCGGTGAACTCTCCTCCGCTCGTTGAGTTTGCGGAGTTTTCCGCACTCCGCGTTACGCGGTGCTCATGGTTTTTTTTCCCTCGCTCGCGTTCGTCAGCATCAAGTTGGCGAGCGCGAGCGTGGAAAATCCACCTCCCGGCGAGATTTTTCCTTGTTCGCGATCATCAACATCAAGTTGGCGAGCGCGAGTGTGGAAAATCAACCTCCCAGGGAGATTTCTCAACGCGGGTTGTCAGATTTCTCATTGCGAGTGGTCGCGTATGCTCGCGACCGCTCGCGTTGAGAAACCGTCCGTTCCCGTTGAGAAAGCTGCTGCTTGAGTAAAAATCTACTCGAGCGGCATAAAGGAAGCAGTGCTTGCTTGCACTGTGCATGGTGCCGTTCGCGATGATTGCACAGTGTGGACAAGCACCTGGCACTGAAAATCACAGCGAACGGCATTTATCTAATGCACTCCGCCGCTTGCGAAGCTCCGCGTAGCGCAGCGGAGTTTGTTATGCACTTTGCAGAGTTCCGTGTAGCGGAACTCCACGAACTCTGCCCAGGCTTACTCGTCAAAGACATCCACACAACTACTGATTCATCTTTTTACCCTTGTGCCTTTGCACTTGCTTTCTAAGCTGTTAGTTTCCCTGTGAAAATGTATTCTGGTAACTGACCTGCATCTCTTTCTTATCTCAAATCCCTTGAAACCAGCCCATTAACCACATCCTGCTGGTGCGAGTTCGCACCTTCTACTGCTGGTTTTAGATCTGGCTTAACGAAGACTTTTTAATTTAACTAAATGATATGTACATACACCTTCTTTTACAGTCTTTCAGCCAGACCTCGTCATCCATTAGGCTGTTATGTCATTCACATTTTTGTTCTGCCCATTACAGCAAACAACATAGGCCAGCCCATTTAAGCCACTGGCTGCCTTCACTGTGAGTGACAGCATACTGTCCATTCACAAGGAGCACATCAACACAGAAAGTGCCAGGGACGAATATAGCAATGTGAGCTTTTGAGACAAATAAAACATTTTTCCTCTTAGATTGATGAGGATCCGACAGCTTTTCGCAACATTAAAGCTTTGCAAAAGGTATGATACAACAAAACAAGGATCGACAAGGCCAAAATGCTGGTGGCCAGTGTTAGCCCTATTGGCTTTGCCAATGCTTATTTTGAATGGCGGCAGATTATTCTTGCCTCTCTGGCCCATCTCCTTTAGGTCTACTTATATTAATGTCTATTTCTTTAATGATAGGTTGTCGCTTTGCACTATATTGTTCTCCTGGTTGTAAATTGTGTTGGCCTTTGCGGAGCAGTGACAAGGGGGAGAAAAAAGCATTTCAAGAACCAATTGACGTTTCCTTGAGAACATGGCTTTGCCGATTTATTTGTTTGAAATGCTCTAGCAAAACAAAATCATGCCATGGAATATCTTTGGGAAACAAATGCATTCTACCAAGCGTTATAAAATGTGCATTATATATGGTAGACTTCATAATGTCTTGACAGGCAGTAAGTATTGAGGGTAGGTAAAAAGGCCGGTAAGATAATACTGTAGCTGGCATTAATAACATATGCCTCAAATCTGCCTCATGAATTACATAGTTGTTCAAAATCAAATCTATATTGACAGTAAATATCCATGTATGTGTTGCAGCTTTCTTGAAATAGATACATTGCTTTATTCAGAAACTAAATTTGCATGAACTCACATTTCATAATTCCCTTTCAGATTGAAGACGTTTGTGAACAAAACATCTCAGTATTCAGTAGGCGTGTGTGTGTGCGTTTTGCAACCATGTGGATGCCATGGCATTGTCCTATATTTCAATTTGTCTCAGTTGTGTTCTGAACTGACTACTTCTACAGAGTCAGAGATTTATTAAATTCACGGACATGTTTTTTGGAATGCCACAAAATTCACAAAGGAACTTCTATTATTATTATAATCCACTTTGACCCTAGATTCCTCTAAAACAAGCGGTCTAGGTATCCTGACCTAGTGGTACTCACTGCACCTTTGACATACAATCCATGTTCAAGGTGTGCCGGTAAACAAGATGTGAGCTCTCTATAATGAATCTGATGCTTGCATATTGCCCTTTTACTTAGTATTCTCAGAATGACGAGTATTTCTAACTTTGCTTCTGATTTGGTATTTGGTTAACTGCATTTCATACCCAAATGTGGAGCACTGACAATGTACCATGTATATTTTAAAACAAAGGAAGGTTAAGTCTGGGTTAAAGATGCAAGGAGCCACTGAAAATGTTCTAATAGCAGTGGCGGAGTTTGGAAATTGACCTGTGAATGCATCCGCTTTTAAGCATCTGGGCAATTCGATGTTGGACAAAGTACCACAAATATTTGGGTAGCTTCTACCGCAATACTGATTGTGTGGGCACATAGTTAGCTATTATATCCAAGCAGAGATGATCACAGTAAAACAGACTAGCACAACCACTAAACAAGTAAGAGAGGAATACATGAAAAGCAAGGAATAAAAAAAATACATATAAGTGCTAGGTTGCTGTTTGTACTCACCTCCTCTTCCCTAACTGATGTATGACGTTGTACTCAAGGAAATAGGTAAAAGTCTAGGGGAGAGTGATAAAATGCTGGAATGCAAGAATTGCTAGAAGGTGAGATACTTTAAAAAGAAACTGATACTGACACACAGGGGTTTACCCCATTCCCAAGAGGGTACACATAAGATAGATCACTACCCTGAGGGGTCAGACCAGCCCCCTACTAATTCGAAAATGAAAAAAGACACAGTGCTCTGTGGTGAATGAGGCTACTTCCAAAGAGTTACAGAAAAGGAGCTCTTTCACACCACCCCATTCGCCTGGGCCGATGCTCCTGCTGTCTAGCCTTCTTAAAGTTGTGGGCGCCATTGAATTTTCGATTAAATCTCCTGGATGGTGTATAATAACATTTACCCAACACTGCCATCCAGGTGTAAATTTCCACATTGCCTCAGTTTGTAAACTACACATTTCTATAGAAGTTTATATTTCCCACTTTGTATTGCAAAAAGTGTCATGCCAATTTTTTCAGTCCTGGTACATAGAGCATTATAGACATGCCCGTTTCTACATTGACCTCATTTTTTAAAAGCCCCACTTCGATGCCAGTATCACAGTAGCCCATCAAAATGTAAAACCCACATTGCAATGACAATTTCTGAAATAGACACCACATGTAAAACATAACTTCTAGTCCAGTTACCACATTGCCTGGGTATGCAAAGCACCTTTGCCATGCAAGAATATGATGGGTCACATAATGAAAAAGCTTGCTATGCCAACTTCCGTACTGCCACAATCTGAAACACTTTGTTGCCATATTTGTTGAATTCTGATGATGCCTAATCTAGGCTTCTCTTAAAATTTAAATACATGCACTAAAAACAATTAAAACATGACATGGGGCATTCTGACTTCTATGTCTAGTAAGATCACTACAGAAGAGATGCATAACTACTAATCCAGATACTGTCTATATGTCTTTTTACATCTCTGTGTATGAGTAGCATGTGGCCCTAGCTATAAAAAGGTTTTTTTTTACACAGGAGTTGTATATTAAAGATGACGAATTAACACCTGGACATCTCATCAATAATAATTCAACACCAGCAGAAGGGTGTTATAAAGGAATCATATTTTGCACAAAGAGATACATGTTCAGTTCCTGGATGTGCAACAGCGAGGTACCTTTTCACATAACAAGAGACTGCTCAACATCATTCTCTAAAATATATGTGTGCATGAGAAAATATGCCTTTTAGCGAGGCTGTTCTAATTTTTTGATTAATTTTATTGATGATTTCAATTTACAGTCTGCACACTGGGGCACTGCTCTCCAGTGCCCAGTGTATGTGCTCTCAGTCCTAAAACATATTTAACAAAATGGCTAATCCCTGATTGGCATATTCAACTTTCCTATAAGGCCATAATATTTGATGCAGAAAAATTCCTGTGAAAGGGAAAGTTAAAGTTCACCTGTGGACCACAGCACTAATTGTGCCATACACTAGTGTGGCAGAGAAAATATGGCATCAGGCCTACCAGCGTAGCCTGACTGCTGCAGTTTAAATCTGCAGCCCAACCTATTAAAATAACATTTTGTCACTGGGAAACACCTCCCTTCGCAGCACAAGGTAGGGTGCATAGTATTTAAATTTGCTTTCTGCTTCCCCTGCATTGGTTATTCCTCTGTTTCTCCTGGTTTCTCACCTTGCTCTCCCTTCTCACATACCACCCTGTTTACTCTGACCCTACCCTCTTTTTTTCCCCTCCTGCCCTCTCCTAACATTACCTCCTATCTCTATCTTTTCTTTCTTTCTCCGTTTTTACTCTCTTCTCTGCCCTAAACTGTCACGCCCTATTTATATTTTTTAATTGTTTATTACCCGCCAATCCGCCCAGAATTACTGCTCCCCTTAACCTTATTATGAGCTGTACCTGCGTGTTTTCGGTTACCCTGTAAAATTGCTCTCCTTGTTTTACCTCTACTCATGTAATGTGCTTATTGCCCCACTTTAACTTAATGTGAGATGTACTTGCTTGTTTCTGTTTACCCTGTACAATCGTCTTTCTTTGACTACTTCTTCTCATGTAAAGAGCTCTGATAGCGCCGGGTCTAGCCAGCGCTATATAAAACCTTTCAAATAAATAAATAAAATGAGACATGTAGAAACATAATGTTACTATATCCCTACAGTGATATGACCTCAAAAGCTATTTTCACTGTGGGAGGCTCAGTCTGTCCTATGAGAAAATTCATTCTTCTATCTCAAGTTTGGGGCCAGTTAGAAAAATGATTCACCCACTGATTGATTAAAAATCCAATCTAATGGTAAAGGTAGATTTGTAATAATTGTAATAATTATTTAGGAAAAGTGACTTCTAAAAGTTACTTTTTCTCAGCCTGAAGCTACTGAAGGCTAATTTGCATTCGCTCTCCAGCAGCTGTTCAATCAGTAGTTGGCTTAATAAGGTGTGAAAACTGCTCCCAAAGGGGGGAACAATGGCCTGGGTTTAGGGAGGTGTCTTTCTTCCCCTGACAGGAAAACCACTTAGGACGGCCTCAGGATCTTCATTAATTTGTAAAGGGGTTGGCCCTTTCACAACTACATGTAAGGTGACCTGGGCAAGGCACAGTTGTTTGCCTCAGGCAGCCTGGCAACAAACCCAGTGGAAGAGAAACTATCCCAACAAGGGATGGCACTGCTCATTTCCCTGACCGCACCTCTGGGCAGGCACATATGCTCTGCACAAGAGATAGTTTCCCTAGTTTGGATTTTGGGATTAAGGTGTACTGTGAGATTGTTTGCAGTAGCTCAAGGGAACCTTTACCCCACTGATTAGGGAGAGCTAGGAGTCACCACATCCACTAGCTGGTGCCAGCTATAAATGTGGCACCACACCGCACCATCTACCGAACACTTGCTGGACTTGTGGAAGCACAAAAGAAGGACTGCACCTGCTGTTTGAGGCTTGTGAGGAGACCTCAAGGTCTAGAGATGCTCCCACATATAGGAGGAGAAAGAAGTGCACTGCAATAGTCAGTTGGTTTGCCTCTGGTGTGGCTACTGGACACAACAACCTGCAAGAATCTGTTTCCCTGAAGTGCCCAGCTGACTTGTAGCAACTGGACCTGGACTGGACCCTGCTAGTGGCCTCTGCTGGCATGCGTATTGACCCCAAGGTACTGTCCCTGAGGTCCTAGGCCATGTCACACAAGACTTCTCATAACACCTCTGAGTCTCAGAACCACCTCAAGTTGCGACTTAGACACATTTTGCACTTCCAGCTGCCAGAGGACTGGGACCAACCACCTGGGCGGTTCTGCCCAAGGCGTGACTTAATTGGACAGAGGAAGCAGTTTCGTCCCACACAGTGCTTCTCCACAGCAGCTAATCTGTTTCAGCATGGAACTCATCATCGGATACAGTCAGCAGCCTTGCCCTGCTGGAGGAGTGTGAACATCGAAAAAAGAAACTAAGGGTCCAATTTAGTTATAAGCGGGTGGCTCGTTTCTCTGTCTAGGAGACAATGTGAAATAGTCCATTGCCCAGACGGAGGTGCCACCTGCCTAATTTAGAAATGGCGGTCATTTCTAAAGCATTGGCAGGAACTGCCATCTTGGCGGTTCCTGTCAATATTTTTTGAAGTTTGTTGCAATTTTCTTTTTTATTTAAAAAAAAATTAAAAACTCAAAGGGGGATTTTATTTTTTTTAAACAAAAAAATGCTACCCTTGCCATGAGAGTAATCTCCCATGGAGACTGAAGCATTTATTAGTTTTCACTGCCCCTTACCACCAGGGTTTTCCTGGCAGTGACGGTCAGAAAAAAGTGACCTCAGATTCCGCTCATCTAAATTAGGTGAGTGCAATTACAGGCCTGTCTTCAACAGCCCATAGTCCACAGGGCTTTCGGAGGGATTTAATTGAGATGGAGTAGTCTCTGCTCTGATTAAACCAATGTCCGTTCACATCTAAATTCAGAAGGCACACCGCAATTTCGGTGGTAATGAGAGTATCCTTTCCACCAAGAATGCACTGTTGTGACAGAGTATCCTTACTGCTAAGAATTAAACCAGGTCCTAAGTTCGAACATAGGAATCTAATCAGACAAAAGTGCGAAAAGTATTAGGCTGACCAGAGGACTTTTTATTTATTTATTTATTTATTTATTTTTTTTGGAGGGAGTTTTATATAGCGCAAAGTAGACCAGAAGGTATCAAAGCGCTTTACATGAGCACCAGTTGCGTTACAGATGGGCACATTTAGTTTTTTTAAAACTTTTTGTTAGTCACGAGGAGATTAAGGGATTTGCCCAGAATTGCAGGATGTTGAGTGTCCCTGCCGAGGCTCGAACCCAGTTCCCCAGCTTCGAGGTCTACCGCCCTAGCCGATAGGCCACATCCTCTTCTTGGGTGCAGAATTTAAACTTTTCCCACTTGGAGCCTTTCCCCCCAAAACCAACTGCTTTAGTGGGACATCATCCAATGGCTATCCAGCTCCCAGAGGACTTTTTCGGATAAAGTCCAGCAGGGCAAAAGTCCAGCAGGGCAAAGAGGTTTGGAACTTCCATATCAGAGACTACGTCCTAAGGTAAAACCTTAGATCAGGACAAATCTACTTGGCCTATTTGACCCATGCTCCATCGCAGTCAGCCTGAAATTGCACCTAGGTCCCGGTCACCCATGTAAATCATTACTAATTGAGGCTTTACATTTTCTTTGCGCTTGTCGTCTTCAATCTTTAACAATCCATATCTCTGGTTCCCTTAATGAAATTTTGTCATTATGGTGTCATTTTGTTCATTACATTTCACTCTTTGTTTCTAAAATGGAGTTGGATTTGTATTGAGTTATGTTTTTGTCTTTTTTAAAGTTTTGGTACTTTTAAATGCTTTACACATTTTCGTTCAGTTAAGCGTGTTGACTCTGTGCCATTGCTACCAGTGGTTTAACGCTGGGTTAAATGACTAAATCCTGTGACTGGACACATCAAGTCTGCAACTTTATTACTTGGGGTGAACTCCCATACACCACAAAAAATAAGTCATTTTCTTGCAGTATGGAAGAATTTTAAGCTGTGTTTCCATGCTAAATGACCACCCTATTGAGATACTTTAAACAGCAAATATTAACTATTACAATTGTAGGCTGAAGACATATTTCTATCAGCCTTTTCTTTAGTCCTCAAGTCGGCTAGACAGTTCAGTGCCTTGAGATAACAATTCATTGTAATGTGCACTATATAAATGCTGTATTATCATACCTGCAGAAGGTTTTGCAAGTCAAAACTGATTTTCAAAGGTGTTATATCCTTCGACCACTTTAAATGCCCTTCGCCTGTCCTCATTAGGGCATCTGTGTTTCCAAGTGCATATGGTCTAACGCTGCTACTGCTATGAGTTGGAATATGAGTAGGTGCTTCTAGTAGCCTTAGAGTGAGTGACCTGGAAGACTCATTTTAAGATGTCTTCCATGTCCCTCAGTGTGAGTTACCAGTAGCAATACTTGTTAAAGTCATTGAGATCATTTTGCTAGTGACCAGGCCTTCCAGCACCCCACTATATTGTACTTCCAAAAGGCATTTACTCAAAGCATCTCACGCTCTCCTCCTGTCTTTTTTAGTCTTTGAAATTGTAGCTTTATAAACAGTGCTTGTGCCCTATATTGCTTCTATGTGCACTTCCGTTTTGTGATGTTCCTTTGCATACAACTTTAATAAATAACGATGATGCCTTTTCTGACTGTAACACTAACATATGCCTATACACCATAAAGCCCTTCTCAAAACTACATGTGATGGAGCTCTAAGATGGGATGTGCCAATAGTGTGGTCAACCTTTGAGCTATAAACTGCAATCTACTAGCTTCACATCCAAGTATTTAGTCTAGATACGTCTTTCACCTCATGTCATTATAATCAAACTATCTATGGAAGAACCTCATCTCCCACTCGTCACCTTGATCACCCTTTCTACTCATACAATGTTTCACCCTCTTACACACACGCAATGCTCCACCACTTTTACTCATACAGTGCTTCACACATTGGGGCATATTCACAAGGATATGTCGGAGCACAGAGCAGCACCAAATTTGGCAGTGCTGCACTCCGACACTTTTAAATCGCAGGGATGCGCCTTATTCACAAGAATACGGTGCACCCCTGTGTTTCTCCTAGAGCTGGTGCACAAAAAGCTGCCAAGCGCCAGTGGAGGCACCCTGCTGCCATGTTGCAAGGGTGCCTGTGCTGTAAGGATGATTGTTTATGTGCGATTTGCACATTCCATGTGTGCTGTAGAATGCAGCACACATGGGAAAAGTAAAAATGAGGAGAAATTAATAATTTCTCCTCATACCTTGTTGCGCCATTCTAACGCCTAGTATTCCATGGCGTTAGTTTACTTTTTGGTGCTGCCTCAGCTTTGTAAATCTTGGGCAGCATCAGAAAGCAATGGGTGTTGCGGTGAAACGCCCACAGCAGCACTCATTGCACGCCCCTTTGACGCAGAGGACTGTGGCAGAAAGGGGCATGTTTACAAGATGACGTTAAGCCATGTAAAGTTGTAACTATGGAAAATGGTGCTATGCCACCGGAGCATCAAAAAAGGTGGCGCTCCGGTGATGCTGAGGACTTGCAAATATGCCCCCAAGTCCATCGTTTCACACATTCCACTTACATACCTCTTCCCTCTCACATTACCGCCATCACACTCTTCTACTCACAATCCACTTCTCCTTCACAGTCAACTGTTCACACTATTATCTCTCAAAAGACCCCTTACTCAGCTCCACTTGGCATTTCACAACAAAGGGTTTGATACAGGGCACAAAAGTCTAGTCTAGTTAGAATATTTGCTCAAACCCATGACTTTGGTTCTATGTCCCTCTAATGGTAGTTATCCTGTCTCACAGTGAAGTGTGCCAGCAATCACATCTTTCTTTTCCATTTGGACTTTTGTCACCCATCAAGATTTCAAGCACACAGATATTGTAATGTCACGCTGTTGAAAGTGGTTCTAATGCCCCGTCTTCGCACATCAAGGCAGGGGGACGCATCCACTGAAACTGTTCATTTTTTCAGGCTGAGAGAGGATAATTGTAGCGCTCCGGGGATATGATTCCTCCCATATTATGGTTCTATTGTCCGGTAATCTGTGAGCATTCAACGGGAGCAAATGGTTAAGTACACCGGATGGGAAAACGGACAGTGTCATCATTACTTATGCGGTGGACTTTTTCATTGACTGCGATTCATTTGAGGGACACTGAAAAATGACGCCTGATTAGCTGGCAAAACCTCGCCGAACATGAAAAATGATCACGAAATTATATTTTTTAAGGTGCTGCATTAATTCGTTCATCCTCAGCTGGAAAGTTGTTATAAATGGTCGTCTGTAGCATTCTATTATGAGAGCCACATTTCACAATCCTATTAAAAAGCCATCGCTGCTACTGAGAGCGTTTTCTTATTACGAGCAGCCTTCAAGACAAAAACCGATTACAGCAGTCACGCATTCCACTTCCTATTCGTTTACTATTTCACCATCTAAACGGGTGAACGGTATTCTTAAAAACCTATCCCTTAAAAATGTTTGCTACGGAATTCCTACACCGACACGGACCATTCTGAGCCTTCATAAATATTTGTGATCCCTAATAAAGTATCCAATTCCCAAAAGACTCATTCCGATCTGAAAAACCTGTATTTCGTGTAAGGAGCTACTTTTAGTTATTCACAAACATAAGTCCCGATTCACGAAGGTAACTTACGTGTAGTGCAGTTACGAGTGCAAAGTGTCTGCACTGCAACCTGCAGAGAGTGCACAGTGCGCGGATTCTGACCCGAGTGTGGAGATTCTGCCCTGAGTGCGGAGATTCTGCCCTGAGTGTGGAGATTCTGCCCTGAGTGCGGAGATTCTGCCCTGAGTGCGGAGATTCTGCCCTGAGTGTGGAGAATCTGCCCTGAGTGCGGAGATCCCGCGGCAAATGCGCAGACTCCACACTTGTAACTTTACTACACGTAAGTTATCTTCGTGAATCGGGCACTACTTGCAGACTTTCACGACAATGCACTTCCTATACTTATGTGTGCTGAGTTCTCCGCTCCTGGAGACTATGCAATCAGAGCAGAGAACTCTGCACATATAATTATAGGCAGTGCCTAATTTGTAAAAAATTAAGTGCTGGAGCTATAATCAGGAGGCCACTGCAGCTTGCACCACACATTGCCCCTGCCATGCTGCCAATCATAGTAACAACACAGCTACTAACCATCACACTCCTACAAGTGTGACAATTCGGACAATTTCAGGCCCCCAAAACTATAAGAATGGCTTGGGTGGTGAATAATAGTCAATTGTAATGTATATTAAATTAATAATTAACTGTTGTTGTAGTCATGTCTAAATTAGCCAGACAGCGCAAACATGTGGTAGACTGTCACAAGCGCCTGTTTTGACGGAGGACCGGACACCACAGGCTCAAATTAAGCGCTGACCATAGGGAGTGCAACGTTGTAAAACTATGCATGTAGTTTGTTAATTGCATTTAGTAGTATGTTCTGTACTTCTATGAAACATACAAAAAAGTACCATTTGTGAATCATATATGTATATATGAATCTGCACTTAGGGTAACGCTGGGGGTAAACCAAAGGCACTTTCTGGCTCATACTTCACTGAATCAGAGAAGGTGCACCCTCCTTCACCTATCGCTGCAGCGCACCCTCCTTCTCCTATGGGTGCATTCCCAACTTGGACTACTATAGTCATGAGGTTCGCACATCAAGTTCAATTGCTCGTCATCTCCTCTGCTATTTTTCAAGCACACAGTTGTGTGAGATACAAGCAACATAATAAGGCACCTTTCACAAAGGCATTTTAGAGTATGTGAAGTAGTACTTCCATAGTACTCATATGTGCACTTACATGCATGAGTGAATTAGCCCCAAAATACATGAAATAAACATTCTGGGGAATAGTCATGTACAATTAATACAAATACAAATAACTGTGCCCTCTTTGCACTTTTACTACTAGGGAGTTGGACGTCTAGGCCGACTTACAAAGGCATGTAGGATTGCTGTTGTTGTACTTCTTCCCATATTCATAAATGATCTTGTAAATCCGTCCCACCTTTGCCTTGTTGTAAAGTGCATGTTTGCCATATGCTGCTGAATAAAAGATCTTTATTAAAATCCAGATCAATAAACATTTTGTTGATCTTGAAGAATTAAAAGCTGATTGGACTTGCTGGGTTCAAACTTGTGAGAACGGGGTCAAACAGAGACTTATGGAGTGGATGTATTAGTCCACTGGGCAGCAGAACAGGCTATACCCATTGAAGTTGATTATTCAAATGCCAGTGTTAGCAGAAGTGACCCTTTAACCCCTCAATGATAACATACGGTTAGCCTTTTTTTTCTACCTGTTACCCCAAAATAGCTTCTTTTTGATACTGGGGGTCTAGGGGTAATGGGTGGATGTGGTATCAACAGGAGATAAACAAGGCTGAACCCCGTTTATTCTCTCATCATGATACTGCCTCCAGAGAGTATGACTAGCAAAGACAGTGAGTAGGATACTGAAGGGGTAACTAAGGAAGCAGCTTATTCTTCTGGTTGCCCCAATTCGTGACCTAGGCAACCCCACATGTGTACAGTCTGTTCTTCATGGGCTGTCTGTGTTATCAAAATAGTATCAAAGTTACCTGGAGCTGCTATAAAATATCTCAGTGCTCGAGATTACTTATAGGCATAAATCAAGTGTTTGTAATGTCTTTTTGGGCAGCCACGATAGAAGGAATTACAAATCAAGAGACACGAGTACAGTGCTAGTATGTCCCTTACTTTTAAGCTACTAATTACATGCTCACTAGAGCCCGATCTTCTCCATGCCACCCTGCCCCCGTAGATGCCATGTATTGTCCTTAGGGGGTTGTGACAAGATCTCAGAAAAGGCCTTTAAAACCACACAACAGTGAGGATTGTGCTGGCTGCCCTATCCTTATCCTTAATGTCCTGCCTCCCCACAATGCCGATTTGCAGCCACTTTTGAGTAACCCTCATCCAAAAAAAGACCATATGCTGGTCTGGACCACTCTCTAATCTTTCTGAAAGTTTGGACACTTTAGTTAAGGCCAGGGTTTTCAAGCCCATATATGATGCTGCCATCTCTAAGACTTGGGTCTTTACAACCTCTAGTCATTTTATGTTTCCTGTTCACTGCTCTTTTCTCTTATTTGCAAAGTTTTTCATTTGAATATTGGCACAGGAGACCTTCCATAACTTCAAAGTTCCATGAGAGTGAGCAGGACAGGAGTCAAGCTGGAAACACTCACAACACACAAAATGCCATAGCATACTTTAGATGATGACATAGTAGTTCTTCAAGTTTTATGTTCACCTTTTTCAGCAAACATCTTTTAAGTCAGATGCCCAGGTATTCAAGGTATTACCATACATATGTGTACTTGCGCATAGGCTTGCCCTTGTAAAAATACGGTCTCACTTGTTACCAAAGGTGTGTGATTAAGTCCCCTTAAGCTTATTGTACAGTGGAAGAGGTCTACAAGGAAGTATGCATTGTCTGGCTGTACCCAACTCGATGGGTGTCTCAATGGCCTCGCTTAGTGTTTGTGCGAATCAGTTTAATAGCACAGAGCAAGTCTGCATGGCCAGGTGCATTGCCTAACTTGGTACCAGTCAAACCCACCTACCTTTGGGAGAGGTCCACTCATGGGGCTGGTTTCTCGTGGGGTATTTCCAGAGCCCCCTTGCTCCATACTATGACCCACTTTGGGATGTGGAAGGAACCCAAAGTATAACAAGATGCATATTTCCTGCTTGCATTCTGTAATGGCACCACGCATCAACATGGGTAATACATCCCTGAAATGCCTCTATGCCTGTGGAGGACATCCACGGGTTCACTCAGTATTACTGAATCCTCTGCATTACTAAATTAACCAAAAATAAGCTTGTTAGAAATACGACTAAGAAAAGAGCTTGTTTTTAAAAAATGAGGTCATATGGTAGTTCAGTATTCAAAAGCTAGTGGTAGTCCACTTATATACTAATCTCTTTGTGAAAAGATTATTTCTGCATCTCTAAAGTCTGTAAGGACAATCTGCATCATGTGCGATTCATTTGAAGCTCAAGATACAACACTGGAACTTTGTTAAGTATAAGACTGTACCGATAACTTAGGAGCTTCACCGGCTGACTGTTTACATTTTGAAATGACTGTAATATGTGGTGTTTTACAAAAGGGTTATGGGTATTGAAAGGAACCATCAACAGTGTCCTTGGGTGCTGCTTGGTAAAGTATCAGCTTTGATGAGAGGATGGGTTAATATCATTTGGGTCTTTTAAGTAATTTTTAAATATAGACATGCATAGTTGCAAAGTTTCTCTGCAATCTTAAAACGTCTGTAGGAAACTTTACAACTTGATAAAGCTGCAAGGTTTGCATGCACACTTGTGACTAGATACTTGATGTCTAAAGTTAAACTACAGACAAAAATTCGGTATACATTTACAGCTGTGTATGGAAAAACTGCAAAAGATAAACTTGCAGGCAAAATATCTGTATGGATTTCCGCTCTTGGCTGGGTTTGATTAGAGAGAGAAAACTATATTTAAAAGCAGTGATAATTATCTAACAATTCACAGAAAAAAAGTTGAAAACTAGTTTTTAACATCACAATGGAAAAAATCTGGACCTTTCAGAGAATTCGTAGATTAAAAATGTTGCACATCCCTAGTTATACCTATTTCTGAAACATATTATTACTATTTAGGAAGGAGAAAGGACAGGTTAGAATGCTCTTTATCTATACTCAAAACAAGTGAGTTTAATGAGGTAGGTAGTTTGACTTACCCTGCACGACAATATGCATTCTAGACCAGATGGGGAATTTTTTGTGGAAGTAAAAGTGTAATGGCCTTTAGTTTTAAAATACGTATGCATTATTTTAAAACACTTATATTTTCTATTAGATTGCATGTCTGTTTATGGTAGGTAAAAAGTAAATTATTTATTGCATAATTTAATAAAAATGATTTACAATAAAAGTATCTATTATGCACAAAATAATATAGTAAGGCAATTATCAAGTGTGCCTGTTTGCACTATTAACAGTATTAAATAATGATTTCAATCTATTATATACTAAATTAAAAAATATTGTTGTGCAACCAATCTGTTTAGTGCTTATGCATTAAATGCTCGACTGCAAAGCATCCATTATGGTTCTAATTCCCAATGTTAGAAACATGAGTTGCGAGTACTTCTCCCTTGGGTCTAACAGATTGGGGCATAGGCAAATGATATGCTGGATTGTTCCTTCCATTGAACCACATAGTCAACACGGTTTGTTTTTTTGGTCTCTTCCATTCCATACACTGTCAAATTGTAAGAACGGACTATATAATAGTCAGAGCATGGGAAAGGATATTTTTTTATTGTTGTTCAAGATCAGAATCTAAATAAAGCTGACGTTTTACCGTCAATTAGAAATTGTGAGCTGAAGTAGTTTAAGATCAATTCCATATCTTCCTTGAAGTGAAAATGTCTGACTGCTCTTTTGATTGGCAGTTTCCTTTTTTGTTTGTGTTTAATGTTTAGCAGTGATGTGATATACAAACTCTTTAGGTGTAAAGAATTTCCTAAGATTTGAGTTAATTCTCTTTTAATCAGAGTTTCAGTAACTCTTTCTCTGAGCACATGCAATCGCAAATACAATTTTTCTGTTAATGTCATGTAAGGCTGTTAGTATGATTACATCAAGTTCAAGTTTTATGCAGTGGAGCAGTGCAGCTGATCCAAGTTTTATCACTGATCAAATGTTTTTCATGTGTTGCTTTTCTAATGTGTTTAGTATTTGTTGAGATAAAAACACACGCTGTATAGAGGTACTGGGATGGTTTTAACAGTTATACCTGTAACGGTTAGTCCATATATCCTCACCTTCAAATTTCCTAAAACAAAAATCATTAGATAGTGCTAACAGTTTCCATGAATTCTATGAGAAATGTGCATCAAATACTAGTCCAAGGTAAGTCTACCTTAAAATGTCTACTATTTGGATTGGCTATGTTCCAATTAAAATTGAGGTCCCTCTTTCTTATTGCTATTATTTTCCATTTGGTGTAATTTCTGGCTATGGTTCTCTGTTTACAATATATTTGCTTCATGTTCTGTCGTGTGAAGTCAACAACAATATAATACAGGGATTAAGTATAATTAAATTAAGTGGTGCCAGCACAATTTTTCTTTATTTGGCTAGTAACAAAATCTGATAAGAATGTCACTTCACAGCCATTAGTGCAGCCTATACTTTTGTATTACTTGACCATATACATCCTTAAATATGAATTGTACAAGTTAACTTAAAATTTAACTGTTTGGCTGTTGAGTCCAATGGATATGTAAGCAGCTTACTGCTACTTCTAATCCTACAGGTTTTTGTCTTAGAGTTGAAGAAGTGAAGTTTAAATATTTTGCAAGTTGTGGACCACAAAACCTTTATTCACAATCAATATTGCAACAGCACGGAGCCTAGGGTTTTCAGAAAAGTCACTTACATTATGCACACAGAGGCTGTAAAATGAGATTGAGTGATATATCCTTAGTGGCATAATGTGCTCCAGCCTGTAATTAGAATTCATTGTAGGTTTCCATTGGATGGACATGTGTAATGGCAACCGCTGCCACTCAAGTTTTATTGTTGAAAGCAATAGAATAACAAGATGTGTGCAGTGTGGCATTTTTCAGTGATGTGTTCTTTAATATGAGGAATTAAGATCATCGATTGGTATGACATAATCATGCCACAAAATATCCCTCTATCTAAATGAAGATTGAGAATTGGCAAAATTTACATTTTATTGTTAGAATCAGTTTTTTATGAATATCCTTCATGACAAATAGAGTGGGTTGATGTTAATTGTTAATGACTAATTTTTGTCCTGAGAAGGTGGAGTGGAAGAAATTGTACCACTGAAATCCTGCATCAATGGATGCGCATAGATTATTATTACACAATGCTTTTTGATGAATGAAAAGTTCATAAATACGCATTGCTTTTTCAAACTAAAAGTCTAAAAAATTAGGAATGATTATTTGTGGGAGGGATGAAATTTATATTTATTTGCTTTATGTATATTATATGATCTAATAAGATTTTAAATATTTAAAAAAACATGTTTTAGACAATATTTATTGTACATGTGTACTCTGTGGTAAAAGTTGACATTATTATCACATGCCTCATTAGGTAATTATGGGGATTATTATTCTCCGTTTTGTTTTATTACCCTGTCCCCTTATTGTATTAGCAGAAGCTCTTAGGTTTATTTACAGAGCCTAGTATAAGCTAGTATGCTTGTTTCACTAACCTTTACCAACCAATTAAGAACCCTCTAAGCTATGGTTTGAAACGTAACCCCAACAACTCTTCTTTAAACTTCATAATGTCCCCTGCAAAACAGGCAACATGGCCCAGAGTACATAAAAATATGTGGAAGAGTTTTCATTTAAGGTGCATCTATCACCTTCCAAACACCTCGAAATTTGGGGCTAGCTAGTTCTCATGTAAATTACTTAGGATATCTTTATCATTGGCACTACGCTATCTGTGGTTCTTGGGATTTTTTATATACAACTTCTGTTATCCAGTGGTAAACAGAAAATTACTCACTACCATATCTCCTTTATGTCAAATGGAGGAACATAACTAAAATAAATCAGATTATAAAAATTGGCATTTTCAATGGCTAGTCCTAGTTTCACCCGATTATCCATCCCACCTTGAAAGGAAATAACCCTGACTGTATAAAGATTGAATTGAAGCAGCTGCAGTCACCACTTAAAATAATTTTGGTCCTCTTCACAAAGGTAAGCGTACATGTAAGTAAATCCAAATCTGTAAATCTACTCTTACAGTTTTGAGTAACTTCACTACCTTTGGTTTTCACCATTTACTTAAATGTCCCCACCCAATGAAACAGTGGGTGGTGTCAGTAAAATTATATACGACTGTAAAGTAACTATTAGTAGTGATTTTACAAGCCTAGATGGGACCTCCGCAATAGGAGCTCTCCCTGTGGTAAAGTAAAGTAAAAATGTTTTGAAGTTTATTAAAGTTAAATAATATAATTAAAATATATTAAAGCTCAATATTTCATATATTCATTTTAAAAGTAGTGTAAATGAACAAAATGCTGCAGCACTATTACCTTAACTTTTGAACACATGTTCTAAATAATGTAAGTATATTAAATTAAATTAAAAAACAATTTCTAAACATATATTTTAACAAAGCAATGTAAAATATTTTTAATACTTATTTATTATGTATTAAAAGTCGTTTAAAGTTATGTATGAATTTAACTTTAATTAGTTCAGTTAGTTTAAAAAAATGATATTCAATTCAAATTTATAAGAAGTACTTAAATATTTTAATATTACAATTATATTTGTTTATAATTTATAT
This sequence comes from Calotriton arnoldi, assembly GCA_963921515.1. Classification (NCBI taxonomy): domain Eukaryota; kingdom Metazoa; phylum Chordata; class Amphibia; order Caudata; family Salamandridae; genus Calotriton; species Calotriton arnoldi. The sequence goes on along the minus strand of CAWUFW010001700.1, from coordinate 1,928,135 downwards.
TTAATTTCTTAAAAATAAATGTATACATATTTTAAAAAGTTTGAATTAATGATTTATTTCAATATTATTTCCTTTGAGGTTCTATTTCAAGTATGTACCCCCATTTTTTTCCATGGAGGATGTTGCAGTTGCAGTACCCGTGGTTGCCCATGTGTGGTGTTTGACAGATGGTGCTGTTTTAGAACCTTGTTGGCTGCAGTAATTTTACAAGTGGAGTTTGTGAATAGCAATGGGCTTACTCTATAGAGACTATTGTGAGTAGGTGCATGCACTCCATAAGCCCCCTACTTAGACCTCCTTAAATCCTCACAACTCCTTCCCAAAACTCCTCCCCTGTAGTCTTCTCTGTGCCTCCCATATTTAATCCTAAAACATATATCTACGTGTACTATTGTGGCACTACTATACGTACTACAAAATGCAAGTCAGTCAAAATATCTTTATTCGGCTTAAACAACAGCCATAAAAGTACAAACATTTACAACAAAGTGTAAGTGTCAATAAAACACATACTATTTGCTAAAACAGTCTATTTAAAACTATTCATTAAATTCTATTTACATTTCGTATACTACTTATGGACAGCAGTGTTTCCTTAGTTTGAAGGTACTTTAAATAGAATCAATTAGAGCCATACAGCTCATTTCTGAGGAAAGTCGCTATAAATACAGCAATGCATGATTGGCATTTTATCTTTGATCTTTAATTAAAGCATGCAACAATGGCAATAAGTGTTTTTTCCTAGTAAAAGAATAAAATGTACACAAAATCATAAAGTGATGTGAAGTGTAATCATTACATGGGCATACACTAAGATTCTCAAACCAATGAACTCAGGGGCATATTAGCAAGACCCACGTTAAAATTATCGCCATTTTAGCGGCAGGAAACTGCCGCTAAAACGGCGATAATGGGCTTGCTAATATGCGTTATAGAATTCCAATAGAAGCCCATGTTAGATGTGCAGGACATCTAACCTGGGCTTCTATTGGAATTCCATAACGCATATTAGCAAGCCCATTATCGCCGTTTTAGCGGCAGTTTCCTGCCGCTACAACGGCGATAATTTTAACGTGGGTCTTGCTAATATGCCCCTCAGTTTGGAAACGTCACCAAAAAGTGGACAGTATTCAGTCTAAAACGTAATAAATAAAATCTATGCTCAGGATTTAATACCATCAAAAGGTAGGGCTCCATCCCCTCCACTGTCAATAAATTTAGATGAGATTGCACTGTGGATTTACTTATTTCTAGAGCTAATCTAGCGCCTTCAAGATATGTAGTATACAGTTGTTTCACCATATCCTTGCCTGACCTACCTTGTTAATAAACTGAAAAGGTATCACCCTTCCAGAACTCTCCGATCTGCTAATAAACATCTTCTCATCATTCCCAAGATCCGTACCGCCAGGAATGGTGGAAGATCTTTCTCTTGTCTCACCCCCACTCTGTGGAACGCTCTCCCTCTTCATCTCCGTACTGAGACCGACCACAGAAAGTTTCGTAAGTCTCTCAAAACCTGGCTGTTCTGAGGCTGTCTTCCTGTGACAGGCTAGCGCTTTGAAACCTTCGGGTGAAATGTGCGCTCAATAAAAACCCATACATAACATAACATAACATAACATGATGCCCTACCAATTTCTGGGTTATTAGAAAACTATGGAACTCCCAAAAATTATAAGTATTTTTTTCAAAAGCAAGCCAAGGATATACACAGATGTATCCAGGAGCAAACAGTCTCTTATTATCGTCTCTGTAAGACTCATCTCCTGTTTGGTACATATGTGGACCCATAATAATAGTGGTCGAAATTTAATTTGGTGCAAAACAAAGGGCAATATCAACTGATTATTGCATATATAGGTGGAAGTGCCCTGTGAGACCACCAAAACTCTACGGAAACATGTGTTATCTACCTTCTGCAATGAATGTGCTTCTTCATAGCCCAATAGCCCTGCTCCATATATGGCTATAGACAAACAGCATTTCTTAAATAGGCTTATGGTCAGGTTCTTGTGTAAATCTAAAAATAGCCTCTAAAAATCCAGAAAACTGCGGTTGTCTAATATTTATCAAGTGGCTACGAGCAAATGATGATTGAAAGGGGATACATAAATGTGCTAGAATGCTCCACAGCAGAATCATCTATAAAATGTGATCTCTATTTTGTATTTTTTGACCCACATATCATGGCAAATGTAAATGGTAAATTAGTATTGAGATCTAAATCTCCCATAAAAAGAGAGAAATGCAGTTTGTGAATAAGCCCCAATGTTTACATTACATCTATTTCCGCATTTCTGAAAAAAAATTCATCCTGGCATGACAGTGTAATCTCTGCTAGGATTATTGAACCATATTGTTTCTTAAAGAGCGTGTCCTCTGGACTGCTTGTCATTATCAGCCTAAGTAGTAGAATCCTGCTGCTTGGTGGCTTGAGATAACCTAATGGTGTTTGCCAAGGACTCACTTAAGGGACGCACAAGTGGTCTGATACGTACTTGTCCTTCTGGATGGTACTATTACTTATGTCCAGCTCTTCTTTTGACTTCCCCAACCACTTACCATGGCAGCCAACATCATGTACAACCCAGAGCTTTGGGACATGGGCCATGTCAATCGGGACTAATTCAGAGGAGAGAGGAAGCAATTACAAAAAATTGAAGAGAAAAAGAAATAATTTAAAGTGGTAGCATTCTAACCATGATGGCTGTAACTCGGTTTAGATCTGTTACTATGTTTAGATCCAGTCCTTTTTTCTTCCACATTGACCATCAAACGTGGGCATTTAAGGTAAATGGGAGGGGTATGCACTGTTTCTGGCCAAAGTTCAATGGCATAGTAAAGGTGCTTGATCTGCAGTCACGTTTCTCAACATGGTCGTGGAACTCCTTGGTGATTTGTTATATCACTGTGAAAGACAGCTGGGGAAGTATTACACAAATATATCTTTAAATACTAATTCATTGGCAGAGTCTTAGAATGAAGATGATGGTGATCAGGACTGTACAAAGACAAACCACTCTGGAAATTCCAAACTAAGGACTATTGGAGAGTTGTACAATTGTACACTACTACACATAATCATTTGGATCAAATAAAAAGTCAACAATTGTCCCATTTTCAAATTATTCACAGATGAATTAATAAATGTGATAACCACATCCCAGAATTTAACAGACATCCTGCACTTATACTTTACAAAGTTGAAATTGTCAGGTAACAAAATTCTACCTAGGAGACCTTTCAAAAGTGTTTGATGGGGCCAGGTCAACAGAAAACTCGGCAGCCCCAGCAACTGGGTCATCTAGCAGGATGGCCGTGTTCAGCTGCCTCATTATTAATAAAAAGGCTGACTTTAAACAGCATTAATTAATTTTGTAGCAGGAGCACAAGGCCCTGAAAAAACTGGGCCCAATTCCCTCCCCTTGAGACAGCCTTGCTTGGCAATCACCTATCGCATCCTTCAATGCAACACCTGTTACTGTATCTCTCTTTCCAACCTTCTCTTCAACGACAAAGAAAACCACAAAAATACAAGACCTGATTTGTCCTGAAAATGTAGAGCTCTGCTAGTTGCATCAACCAGCAGACAGACATTCTCGCCCAAGCAATATCAGACATCATTTACAGCCCCCTAGATCACTTCAAGGTGTCATAACTTCCAAAGACATTGAATGCAGATGTCAGTGACTTTTTTCAGAACCCATTTCGTGTCTAGTCTGTATTGAGGCTTAAATCTTGGAAAGTGATGAAACTTGATAACTTTAATAGGATAGTTGGTTGTAAAATAATCCCCCTAAATGACTTGCAATCTGGGTTTATGTTCACCATGGGTACAGAGACTGCCTTGATGGGTATCTCTGAGGCTTTGCCAAGAGTTTTAGATGATGAATAATGAATGGCCCATCTAACCTGACCTCTCACAGGCATAAGCTATTTTTTACATTCCTTTCTACTTTATAGTCACTTCTTGAACAGCACTGGAATCAACGTTCCCACTTCCAGGATTGAAAATCTCTTTTGAAGGTCCCTTAAGGGTCCACCTCCACCATGTTCACTTTTAACACTTTTTTTTAACTAAGTGGATATAAAGTCAATCAAAACAAAGAAGAACATGTATGGATCACACTCCTTCTTGGCAGCTATCCAGGAAACCACCCTGATAATTCAGTCTGGCTCATGCACGTTTAGCAGAGGATGAGGTAAAGTTGTCTATGCCTCTACAGGCGAAATATCAAACTATTACCCTTGAGCAGGGTGACCCAAAGGCATTTACAATTCTAATGGCCTCCAGTCAAACCCACAGTTATGTAGGAAAAGTCAGATAACTCCAGTTACTTTTGTCCCAACCCTCTCTTTAATTATATAGGTGAACACCATTGAAAAAACACACACTCGAACTATCTATGTGTCACACTCATGTTCAGCTTATACAACAAGAGGGATCTAGCATGTGTCTTAAGAGTTATCAGACATAGACTGCTGCTAGTATGTGCAGACAGGTATTTCAAACACATCTCTGATTTTGCTTCCACATGTATTATAAAGCAGGTATATCCAAGGGCTGAGAAGAACTGATTACCTACCATAGGTCCATACAACACTCTGCACTAGATAGAAACTGCACAAAGTGCAGCCTTCAATATGCTATGCATGAGCCACAAAACATAGAGGGCTAGGATTTCCCAATAGCTAAACAAGCTGTTCCACCTCTCCAACCCTACTTGCAGCTTGCGATCAGACAGTAATTGTGTTCGTCTTATTTTTACAAAAACTTGTAAGTAGAAGAGTACAAGGCAGAGAAACGTGAATGAGACTGAGGCCAACATTGAGACAACGGGACTGCAAGTCCTTTTGGAATAGATATAATAATTATAATAATAATAATAATAATAATTTGTCTTTTATTTAGTACTTCATACAACACTGTTGTCATTTCTTAACTCTGTAAAAACTAGATGCTACTATACCCCAATATTATGGTACTCAGTTGATATACCTAGGAAGAGTAGAAGTCTAGGTTGGCCTTGACAGGATTCAAACTTGTGACTTGAAGTTGCTTACTGTTTGGCCTTGCTACTAAATGAAATGCATATCTTACTTTCTACAAGTATTGTTATAATTGCAGGACCCACATGTTTTCATCACCTTTTATTACCTCCGGTCTTAGAATAAGTGAAAGGAACTAGGGACGTTTTGGAAATGTGGAAATCGGGTATCGTCTGTTTGGAGTCATAGTATATGGCCAAGATGACACTTTTCTTTTTATAATTCTGTTTTCCTGTATTCCTTGTCTAGGCATTTTGACACCACTTGACCAGTGGTAGGGTCTTTAGTAATACAACACATATAATTTGCCTAACCACAATAAATGTCTTGACTATTTGAATTGTTGTCAGAGCTTAAAAAGCAGGTATTAAACTGTTGATGCTGTGTTGCTTAATTGGTCCAAGTCTTTGTATTAAAGTATGTGATTTTATAATGTGAAAATGATGCATTTTTGTGATACTATAGAATGTTCATAAATCAGCTGATGCAAAATGAATAAAATAATTATCTGAAAATTATTGTTCTAAATTGTAGAGATTTTATCTGAAATACACCTGTGTTACAGTTGAACTCACGGAGCTATCCTCCCACCAAATAAGAACTGTCTTCTTTTACATGTCCTTTAGTCCCAATAAACACAGATGAGAATAAAAACTATGTGAGCACCTGCCTAACAGGGCTTCTGTAGTCAAATCACTGGACACTGCTACTGAGCAGAGAAACTGACCACACATCCGCCCAAAGAACACAAAGTTTAAAGTGACCAATGCTTTTTGTTAATTACCTGTCTATAATATTATAGCATTATATCATGCTGCTGGAGCTTTCTTGGTTGGCAAAGACTCTGAACCTGAGTTATAGGCCCAAGCCAGAGGCGAGGGCTTATACTGAGGGAGAAGAACTTTAACTGAGAGTAGAATGTTCTACCACTAAAGTTGAGAAACAGAAATACAAACAGTGGTAAGCAAAAGGCTGATGGAGCAGGGTTTTCTATATCTCAATCTTCAGGTATAATCATTCAATAACCCCTGTACAATGCTCTATAGAGGTTAGGCTTGAAAAGATTCATCGTCCACAATGGTGTGGTCCAGACGGTTTTTCTCAGAAGTCATCCTTACAGTTGCCTCCTCTCCTCCCAGTGAGAATCTAACTATCAGTTGTCTAATACAAAACAAATGCCTATTCACTAACAGAAGGCTTTTGGAAAATTCTGGATTCTGCAGCAAAAAAAACATTGTGTGCAAAACAACAGCTCAATGTAGAAAACAGGTCTTTCAATGTCAATGTGAAACGTCTGTTAATAATGCATGAGAAGTTAGGCTAAGTTAAATCAACACTTATTTATTTCACGTGTAGGCTTATAATATCTAAGTATAATTGAGTACTACAAAATTTTGCATTTAATATATGTGCTATTTAAACGTCAATTTTTACACAATTTTAATAAAAAGCATTTTTGTTTGCAAATGAGATTCGCTCCTGCAAGGCCATACCAGCTACTATTTGGCATGAGCGCTCCAGTGTCTCCAATGATGCTCTAAACATTCTAGTGTTCTACTGTTCATCAATAAATCCTTTCTTTCTAGACTTCTGTAGTCTTCTCTACCAATTTGAGGAGCCCTGAAGAGCCCCAGGCACAGTCTTTGAAATCTCTAATGATTAACAAAATAGTACCAGGGAAGATGGTGCATCTCACTTACAATGTATTTTTTTAGAACTGAGTCTCAATATTGTTACATTTTTTCCTTGTGGGATTGACATATTCACATTATAATTTATGAGAATACTTTCTCAGTTTAACTGCTTATCTAATGAACATGAGTCAGGCTGTAATTTACACTTAATCCCAATTTAAATTTCCTTACGAAATCGAAATGTAATTCCTCATTAAAAGACAGATACAGATAAGAACCGTTGGTAGGCTGTGATATAAATTTTTTAATTATGCCAGTACGATAATTAAATCGGAAACAAATATCCAGAGACTTTACTCAAGCAAAATAATTGCACTGAATAATGCCCATTAAAATCTACAACAATGATTTGCACTATGTTAACTTGAAGTTAACCTCACACAAAACAAGCATTGGTGAAGCCAAACGGTCTGATTTTAATGTGCTAACACATGGCAACAGCATTGTGCATGCTTGTATTGTCATGTGTGAGGTCACAAAAGGGAGCCATATTGACTTTGGCAAATCATTTTTTTATGTGAAAAGAAAGGGAAAAGGGCAATGTGCAAGAGGCAGGTGAAGAAAGCAAAGGGAAACTCCATATAGGGGAAATACAATGGGAAATTAAGATAGATTTAAAGTCAGTAGGAAAGAAACAGATAGGAAAAGCCAATGTGGAAGAGTGACATAGAAACAAACACAAAACTCCTGTTTGAAGCATTTAAAGAAGACTGGGGAAGTGAAAAAACAAAAGGGACAAGGAATGCTTTCTCTATACAGTGCAGGTAGGAGCTAAATAATTTCATGTGTGATGATACTTTTGAAATGTGAACTACTTCCTCATGCATTGCAATGCAAGCACTGTGATGAAATGATAAACCAAATAGCCAGTAGCATGAGATGATAAGGATATATTCTGCTGAATGGAGCCAAAGCGTACTCAAGAACACTGATTACAAGCTCAGTGGAGCAGTGGAGCAGAATTCCTGTGTGAAATTTTTCTTCACTCACTACGAGGGGGCTGTTGTTGACACATCCATCAATCGGGCTTTAGAGCTGGCTTTTCAATGGAAACAACTCTATTGGGGGTAACGGAAAGATTGCATCGGTATCTGGATGCTGGAGACACAGTGGCCCTTATTTTGCTGGACTTAAGCGCAGCATTTGACACGGTGTCTCACAAGGTGTTAGCAAAAACGTTAAGATCATTAGGCATCTGTGGCTCAGCTCTAAACTGGCTCATTTCTTTTCTTGCCAATCGCACTTTCCAAGTTTTTTCCCCAATAGCTAGCTCCGATATCCATTTATCACCCTATGGGGTACCTCAGGGCTCCATTCTTAGCCCTTTGCTCTTCAATTTATGCGTCAGACCTCTAGCTGATGTTGCGGAAGATGCCGGGTTGTCCCTGTTTTCTTACGCGGACGACTCCCAGATTATCCTCTCTCTCTCTATGGAAAGTGCGGCCGGGTCGTCCCCCCTCCAGCTGGGCTTGAGTAGAATTGCATCATGGATGCAGTCAAATTATCTCAAGCTCAACGGAGAGAAAACCGAGGTCTTGATACTTGGTAAAAATAAGGATCTCTGGGGCCCACAACATTGGCCCAGTAAGACGGGTGCACTTCCTTTACCCTCCTGCCAAGTCCGTAACTTGGGTGTCATCATCGATGACTCGCTAACTATGCATCATCAAGCTGTCAAGGTGGCCACCACATGTTTTACCATCCTGAAGTGGCTAAAAAAGATCATCTGGATGCTACCTGAGTCTACCCAGAGATCCGTAGTCCAGGCCTTAATCACCTCAAGACTGGACTACGGTAATGTTCTCTACCTAAGATCCAACAAGGAGGTGACTCGTAGGCTGCAGATGGTTCAGAACTTTGCTGCAAGACTACTTTGCCGGGTTCCTAGGGCCACCTCTGTCTCTGGTCACCTACGGGACCTGCATTGGCTCAGGGTGGAGAACCGAATCAAGTTCAAAGCCCTGAGCTACATGTTTAAAATTAAAATAGGGGCTGCCCCTCAGTACCTGCAGTCTCTGGTTTGCCCCTATGTCCCTCCCCGATGTCTTCGCTCATCCACTCAAGGGAAGTTCTCTGTGCCCAGAATTAGACTATCCCGGATGGGTGGTAGATCGTTTGCATATCTTGGTCCCTCACTTTGGAATGCCCTTCCCACAGCTATTCGTAATGAAACGGTGTATGCCCAATTTCGCAAATCATTGAAGACTTGGCTTTTTAACCAGTAATCCTGTAAGCTGTTACACAGTCTCTGATCTGCCTCGGCGCCGGGAAACCCTTTTTGGGTAGCTGCCGCGCCTTATAAATTCAATAAATAAATCCAGTTTTATTGAGTACAGAAACCACAGACCTGATTTCACCAGCCAGTCGAAGTTTAATGTGTCCGTCTGTAACGCAACTACTGCTCATGTAAAGCGATGTGATACCTTCGGGTCTAGTTTGTGCTATATAAAACTTCGGGAAAAAATTAAAAATTACCTTGGGCTGGTCTGCAATGAGCTACCATGCCATCAGTACCGTGGAACTTGGAATTAGAGCCTATGCATATTTTAAAGCATTTGTATCGCTAGGTAGGCAGAAAGCTGCACTGTCAAGCCAGACCTAAACACTTAGGCAAAGACTCAGTGAAGTGTATACTCAGAATCATTTTTAACTCCTCATTTCTGTTAAAATAAGAGCATCATTACCCACCCCGGAAAGTAATAGCTCTATATTACTAAAATGAATGTAGGTGACATAAACAGATTTCCCTTGCTTCAAGCAGACATCAAAGCAATCAATAAGCATTTAAATAGGTCGGACTACTCCGTTTTGTCATTTTTTCCACTCTTGCCTTGCATTTAGGCATTTTGATCTGTCGCAGCAATAGCCCAGATGCCAGGAGTGAGCAAGGGTGAGCTAAGGTTGGATCCAATGACACATTTTCTGGATAGCCACATAAGGTATTTATTTAATAGTTAACAGTTTCTATTCATTTTATACGCAAACCATATAAAAACATTACATTAAATACATTCCATTCAATTACATTACATTAAATCTATGAAGAATACACAGAAATCATTTTATAAAATTATGCAGCTAACCTATAGAGTACATCCTACAAAACAAAGAATTTAAGGGTTGCCAAAATTCACTAATTGCGTTTATGATTTTAATTTTTTCTTACTATTCTCATAGAGGCATCTTCTATCTAAAAAACTCCAGCAAATAATCAAACAATAAAATATCCCCTAAACTATTAAAGAAAGTACAACTCGGTGAAATTTGTATTTCTGAATAGTCAGTGATATATTTATGAAATCTACTTTCACACATAAGAAAAATTATATATATAACACATACACATAGAGCACATTTACATAGTGAGTGGTTATCCAGTCTTTGTCGCCTTCTGATTGTACTTCTGCTTAATCAGTTCAAGACACCTTTCAGATACTAGACTATCTTGGGCCTAAATGTCTCCTCATAGCCAACTACACCTTATGTGGGTTTCTATGGAGTGTTTTCAAACCATTCTACAAATAGAGTCAATTGACCTCTCACACAGCGCCCAAATATAAGCTGAAGGCGCTGAAACTGACTTACTTCTGTGACACATATCTGTTGGCAAATGACAGGCATGGTAATAGGATTTGTCAGTTCCTCTTGAGAGGTTTTTTCAATTCCCTAATCATGTCTTTCGCTAAGTCTGTTGACTTGTGGGTGATACCAATAAAAACAAGCATTTGCAATGCAATAGGTCTCGCATTTGTGAGAGTTTGAGCTATTGGCATTCAAAATGACAATGCCTTTTATGTATGTGTTTTAAAAACTTGCAAGCGGTCGTAAACACGCACTTTTCTACTTATAGTCGTTGCTTACGAGAACCAAGGCTGGCAGTAACTGCGCCTCGTTTACTGCCAGCCTTGCTTGTCGTAAGCAAGGACTACAAGTACAAAGTGCTTATTTATGCACCGCTTTCAGGTTTTCAAAACACATAAATAAAAGGTATTGTCATTTACAATGCCAATAGCTCAAACTCTCGCAAATGCGAGACCTATTGCATTGCACCCTGCAGTAAATGTTTTCAGTGCTTTGCAGGGTTCTGCAGGTTCACTAGTGCAATAATACGGTGTACGGCTGGGTTATGGAACACTTGCAGAAGTTCTTAAGAGTGCCATAACATCATTTAGCATATAGAAGGCCATTCACTAAATGAGGGCAGAAGAGGCACTGCCTCTGGTACTTCAGCTGTGTGCAAAACCAAAGGGGATGATGGACGGAGTGTTGAACATTGCAAGCACTCACCCCCAGTCAACTGATCTGGGTTTAATCCATCATCATTCTTTAGCTCACTCCGCCACCCCAGTTCAGATATGGCCATATGCAAATCAGTCTGACCCTGTGCCTCATGGGAACAGTCCAGCCCGAACTGCCAAGCCATGTATTCCCTGGACCGGAAACAAGCATCCTGGGACCGGTTTCTGGCTTACAGCCGTCATCAGCCAGGCTATCTTGAATCCAGTGGCAAAGTGAGCAAGGGACCCACGTCTGGGCATACCCTGCCAATTTAGGGTGAACACAGCAAAACCAGAGGGGATGATGGACGGAGTGTTGAACATTGCAAGCACTCACCCCCAGTCAACTGATCTGGGTTTAATCCATCATCATTCTTTAGCTCACTCCGCCACCCCAGTTCAGACATGGCCATATGCAAATCAGTCTGACCCTGTGCCTCATGGGAACAGTCCAGCCCGAACTGCCAAGCCATGTATTCCCTGGACCGGAAACAAGCATCCTGGGACCGGTTTCTGGCTTACAGCTGTCATCAGCCGTCATCAGCCAGGCTATCTTGAATCCAGTGGCAAAGTGAGCAAGGGACCCACGTCTGGGCATACCCTGCCAACTTAGGGTGAACACAGCAAAACCAAAGGGGATGATGGACGGAGTGTTGAACATTGCAAGCACTCACCCCCAGTCAACTGATCTGGGTTTAATCCATCATCATTCTTTAGCTTACTCCGCCACCCCAGTTCAGACATGGCCATATGCAAATCAGTCTGACCCTGTGCCTCATGGGAACAGTCCAGCCCGAACTGCCAAGCCATGTATTCCCTGGACCGGAAACAAGCATCCTGGGACCGGTTTCTGGCTTACAGCCGTCATCAGCCAGGCTATCTTGAATCCAGTGGCAAAGTGAGCAAGGGACCCACGTCTGGGCATACCCTGCCAACTTAGGGCGAACACAGCAAAACCAAAGGGGATGTTGGACGGAGTGTTGAACATTGCAAGCACTCACCCCCAGTCAACTGATCTGGGTTTAATCCATCATCATTCTTTAGCTCACTCCGCCACCCCAGTTCAGACATGGCCATATGCAAATCAGTCTGACCCTGTGCCTCATGGGAACAGTCCAGCCCGAACTGCCAAGCCATGTATTCCCTGGACCGGAAACAAGCATTGGACCGGAAACAAAATTGTGGCCAGCTTGCTCAATCTAGAACTACCTGCCATGTCGCCCCTATGGGGTTGCCGCATTGGGGAAATAAAAAACATTGAGGGGAGGTCCAACACGATTACAAAAAAGAGCAGACCCTTCAACTTCCACTGGCAGGTGCTCAATGCAATGGTTTTCCTGATGGTGTGGTGGATCCAGTGGTAGCGCCTCCATCAGGAAAATCACATACCTCATATTCTAAATGAGGGAGAAGAAGTGAAAGGTGGGTGGACGGGACAGCTGCCAGTTTCTAGCAAACATCTGATTACCACCAGCCTCTAAATGAGGCGCAAGTCTCGACTTTTTCTTTAATGGGCTCATAGTATCTGATTCCAGATCTCATGGTTCCATCTCCAAACTCCCACAAAGCCATACAAAATTCTCACCATATGTAAAGACGTCAAAAGTGTATGGCTTTGAGAAGGGCTTTAAGTGGGATGAAAAAACTGGGTGGGGGGGTCTCTCAAAGGGGCGTGGTCGATATAATTAAGGGCGTGACTTAAAAACACCTAAGCTAAAGATCTGTGCTTACCATAGTGTGCCGACCCACTGGTATTTTGCTGCTTCTGTCTTTCCATCCAGACATATAATACAACAAGTAACACTACACCTACAACAAGCCAGGACGATTGGCTTTGTTGTTAGATGCATAAGATAAATAAGCAACAATTATGACTTTGTTGTATAGAATACTGAAAATGCTTCAGTTCTGAAATGGTGAGACTGTAAAGAACTATAACGAGTCTCTTTGAAGTTACATCAGAGGAAGTGAAGTGTGGCACTGCTGCAGAGTAAAGATTTGTTTCTCACCCTGATGTTGAGGGCAAAAGCGGAGAGCCCGTTAGGGACCCGTCTTGGCACCTGCTTTTAGGAACTCACCGGCAGGACCCGGCCCACTTAAAGCCCTGGGCTTTGAGGAACTGCGCTTATCTGTAACTCCCATATCCATAACGGAGACCCAAGCCTCTTCTATATCGGTCTTCTAACGAATGGACTTTGAGGGAGCAACTTCAGAACAAGGACAGGTGAGAGGAAAAAGCCCCGCTGTCGGTTGACCCTTCTCTTCAACGTACCACCACCACCAAGCTGCAACACGTATATCTACGTGGTTTGTTTTGCACGGTGTGCCTTATACAGGGGAGTAATGCTGAGGGTTATGGGTACTGCGCGGTTATGCCCACCTGGCCTGTTAAGCAAAAAAGAGACCAAAAACAAGAATTCCCGACCTGGAAGCGTACGAGTATTGCATCATCAGAACCGCACGAACCACGAATCAAACAAAGTCCACTAAGAGACCTGTGTCCCAGATAAAAGCTGGCGCTGTGAGAAGCAGCTCGCAGGCCAAGCACGGGGGGAGGGGGAGAGAGCCATGGCGGACCAGGCGCCCCGGGAATGGGGGCACCACGGACACTAGGGCTGAAGAGATGCATCAGCGGAAAACTGGCTGACAAATCAAGCGACAGCTACTGTTCTTTAACCCGGCGAGCCTGGTGACTGCCCACAGAAAGAACGAGAATGTGCCCTGCTGGCACCCGCGAGGGCAGCGCTCGGCACCCCCCGGAGCCCGTCAGCTGTGTGCCTCCATTAATGTGGGTGGGGTACTCTTTCCGCGCTGCACACAATGGCGTGCCCTACTGTTTGTTCTACGCGCAGTGTGAAGGGTGCATGGAGAGGTTCTGTGAAGAGAAAGTTACTGGCGCGACAAGCCAGGAAACTAGAAAAGTAGCTCTAAGGAAAGGCAGAGCAGTGAAAGGACGGGACGCCCGTGGTGCGTGGTGGAATTATCATGCATTTCATAAATATCCTCTTCATTTCCATCTCTCCGAGTGTGATGAGTAGGGCCGAACCGGGATAGAAAAGAGGCCCCGGGCATCAAATTCACAAGTGCCCCCCCCCTCCCTCCCCGGGGAATCAGAATAGATAAAATGGTGGCTCACATCTGCAAAACGGTGCCGCTTTGAACTTGTAAAGACGCGCTCTATCTGTGTTTTGCACGGTATGGGAAGCCTTCCTGCTTTTGTGCCTGGTGCAGGAACGCGCGCTGCTGCGCGTGCTAGACACCGGTGGGAATGGGCGAGACAAAGGCGGGACATGCTCCCGCCTTTGCCCAATTGCGTGCCGTTTAAAAAAAAAAAAAGCACGCTACAGCCAATGTGGGCTTGCGAAAGCAAAACCACACGCACGAGCGTGTGGTTAGCTTTCTGAAGCCCATTACAAGAGGTCTCGCGCGAGCAGTGCTAGGCACTCCAACGCTAGGCGCGAGACCTAAAAAGTATAGGTTAGTCTACACTCATCCCATTACATGTGCGCAGATATGAAGTTTTTCGCTTGATCTTACCAAGGAGGTCTTGAGGACAAGGGGTCTGACTAAGTCCATTCCCCCCTCAAAGGGTGCCCAGCCACTGGCAGTGCAATCAGGGAATTAACAAAAGGAACTATTTGAGGAAACGCATACAGTTGAAATACATATAACAACGCAAACTATAATTGGCCAGTAAACAGAACTTGCGGTCAATTGTCCTTTGCACATTAAATCATATATGACATCATGAATACATACAGCTATTATTTTTTTTAAATTGCGTTTAAATCCTCCAAGGCATCTGTGATGCCCTAAAGTATGAGATGAATGTAAGAGGTGAAAAAGAGCCCGATTGCAACTTGGGAGGTAATCATGCTTTGGATGCAGACTCATGTTTGTGCCTGAAATGAGGTTTATTTATTTATTTATTTTATTTTATGCGTTTTTATATAGCGCGGACTTTACCCGAAGGTGTCAGAGCGCTTCACAATAGGAACAGTAACATTACATGAGGAGAAAATTACAAATGAGCATAATACAAAAGCAAGCGTTACATTACATGAGGAAAAAGTGACAATTGTGCAAAAAACAAAAACAAACAAAATACAAAAAGAGGTATACTTTACAAGAGGAAAAAGTGACAAGTGTGCATGATACATAAGATACAAAATACAAATAGAGGTATAATACTGCAATAAGTGGCAGTCACTCAGAACACACTGGGAAGGCACTTCTATAGGCATGGAGTACAGAATTTCCTATAGTGGAAGAACTTCCTTGAGGGAGTAGGGAGGGCGTGAATTAGGTTTGGAAGTGTCTTTGGAGAAGGAGAAATTTGAGGTCAGTTTTGAAGGACCGGGAAGAGGTGGTGGTCCGGAGCTGAGGCGGAAGTGAGTTCCAGATTCTCACTGCGTTGACTGAAAAGGATTGGGCCATCGATCTTTCCTTTTTGAAAGTGGGAGGTTCAAGCAATAAGTTTTCCGCATTACGTGATGGTCTAGAGCCTCCAGAGAGTTTCAGTTTATTCGCCAAGTAGCGAGGAGAGGAGGAATGCAAGGCTTTGTGGGTGATACAGGCAGTCTTGTAGATAGATCTTGCCTCGATGGGAAGCCAACGGAGGGAGGATAAAATGGGTGTGATGTGGTCGCTTCTTTTGGTCCCATATATGAAACGAGCTGCTGAATGGAGCACAGATTTGAGGGGGGACAGGTGGGATTTGGGGAGGCCAGTAAGAAGAGAATTGCAGTAGTCCAGTCTAGAGAGAACCAGCGATTGGACCAGGGTTTTTCGGTCTTGCTCTGGGAGAAGCGTCGATTCCCCCAGAGAAAGCGCAGTTGGTATCGAGCAGACTTTGCAATGGAATTGATGTGGGAGAGTAGATTGAGTTTTCTGTCGAGTATGACACCAAGGGATTTTGCGCTGTCGACAATGATAGGTTTATTGTTAAGTAGATTCATCTGATCAATCCATGATTGAACCGGAGGAGGCGAGAGGGGCACAAATTACACTTACCATGGGTGTTTGCATTCCCAATTATCAGCAGGTGAGGAGGCACATAATACAAAATGCCAGTTTTGCTGCATAAAGTAGGAGAATACATGCACAATTTGCACTTCATCCCTCATTCTGAGGTGATTAATGACTTCAGCACAATTGGAAATGAGAAGGTGTTCAATTTGCACGAAATGGGATTCCAATTTGGGAGCAAATTGTGCTTGATTCAGGTCATTGTCCTCCACATTATTGCCAGAAAAAAACATGATGAAAATCAGGAGAGTGGGGGAATTATGCAAAATGCCAGGTTGTGCACCTAGAACAGGTTAATTTACTTGCAACCTGCTAGTATTTCCATATTGAATGGCTAATTATAGGGCCCTGTTCTGACCATATTGAGAAGGGATACAATTTGAACTTGCAAATGCCCCTGATTTGTAATCGGGCTCTAAGAGTTCATGCCACAGTCATAATGCATGCTACACAAATGTTATTAACATTAGATAATGTAAGCAGTGTCAAAAATGATGTCATCAATGTTAGCATGCTCTGGAACATCCTGGTATGCTAAACCAGAACAGGAATTTCAGAGCTAAGGGTAGTTAGTATACAACACCAAAAAAAAAGTATTTAGAATGTTGGTGTAATTGAAATTTGCCTCATCTCAATGGAAGTGCAGACACATTAAATTGGCAGATCTTTCAGGACAAAGCACATAGGAATTTGGATCCAACTACGCATTATAGTAAGGACACTTACACTTTCTTAAGGAACATCAGAGATGCTAGTATATAATATGGGCAAACCTTAAACAGTTGCGTACGTCCAGGCCTGCCAAGTATCACGCATCAGGAGTGACACTAGCGCATTTCAGTGTGGTAATCCGCATTACCGCACTGAAATGCATTGTCACACATATGCGTAGTGTCTCAGCAGGTGTCTGACTCAGACTGTGAAGTGCTACCACGGTAGTAGAAGCTGTGCTCCATTAGGTGAAGCAGCATGAGCCTGGTGCGCTGCTGGCAGCATGCAGTGGACAAACTGTGAGTAATCTGACCTCCGCCAGCTGCACACTACTGAAGCATTGCAAACTAATTTATCGTTTGAGAGACTGAGTTGGCCCCCATCGCGCCGCGGCCTGGGGGCTGGCTGCATGCATCAACCTAGTCTCACTCTCAGGCCGGCCGCGGCGCAGCCTCACGTCACTGACTTGGCTGTCGCAACAAACGGGTCGCCAAACGGACAGGGCCCAGGTAAGTGTACATTCTGGGCAGAGCTGGGTGCTGATTAAAAGCGAAGAGCAGCTGTTATAGTGTGAGGCTGTTTACCAGCTGCTCATGTGATCGCGACAACTCTTTTCTACAGGACACAGCAGAGTTATTTGGGTCAGGGGGCGGCAGCTCTCTGATTGTTTCCTGGGCTGTGCACTCCTCGTTCAGACTAAGTGACACCGCGTTATGACCCTATCTGTAACTCTGGTGTTCGAACGAGCAGCCGTGCCCGTGGGCAGCATCACTCCTGCTTTATGCCACTCTACCAGTCTGCTGATGGTTATCTTGACGTTGTGCATGGGATGAGGCGAGCTGCTGTATTTATTTCAGTTTAATAATCTATCTAGCTAAGCTTAATCAGGCTCCACACTACTGCAGGCGTGGAGAGGCAGCATGAAACTAGGATGGCTTCTTGTCACAAGTGGAGTTTGCCAGGTGAATGAGGCAACAGAATAACAGGGAGAGTTGAGCCAGAGCTGAGCCAGGGGCCGGCTCTGGCTCGAAGAGCCTGTGCACGAGCAGAGCATTTCAAATATTAGCCACGTAAATAATGCAGCAGTGTGCTATTCACAAACCGTGGGACTGGCAGCACAGGACTGTTTTTCAATAAGTGCAAGTATGCATAACTGTGAAACTCATAAACAATTGCATATTATTGTAAAAAAAAACGTGTAAATAATGAAAATGAGGAAGAAAGTAAGGAAGGGAAGTGAAAGAAAGGCAGAAAAAGGACCGGAAGGGAGAAGTGGAGTTATGGAAGGAAGAGAAAGATTAAAACAAAAAGGAAGAAAGAATTAGGGATGGAAGATATACGGAAGGAGCATAAAAGAAATGAATAGCTCAAACACAGAAGGAAAAAAAAAGGTTAATGTTGTTAAAGCAACGCTTTGTTTGTGAAAGTTTAAAGTGTAATGTGCGGCTTTTAAGTATTGAACAAAATGCTATTTTGGCCACTCATGGCACCATCATGGGACAGTTCCGAGTCTAGTAAAGAGGCCCTGGAGTTGTTGTGCACTATCTAAGAGTTTACAGATCACAATAATGGCACCAGCTGCAGCAGAGCACACACACATAAATGGGTGAAAACGTTCATCTCACCACACACAGATTCAGCAGTGCAAGCTTTCCTCATGATTTGACTGGGGGTGTGTGATGCTATTTATTTGGTGGTGTACAGTTGTGTTTGTTAGAGTAATTATGTGTGTCAAGACAAGTGTTTGGTGGAGTGAGCTAGTGAGTGTTTGTTGTAGTTGCCAAGTGTGGTGGTGATAAATCTCTTACCTTCTTGGCTAATCCTCTATTTAAACTCAGGACCCAAGAAGTGATGCTACGCCTCCCCTCGGATGGGTGACACATTTATCAGTGGTACTTACTTTCCTTTCTTCCATAGGTTTACGTCAGCTGACATAGTACTTAAGAATTGGAGCGCGAAACAATAGAACTTAGCCATCAATTCCAGCACACTATGTCAGCATTATATCTCCTCAGACACCCCCAGCCAATGCTTAATTTGAGCCTGTGGTTGCAGATGGGGCCTACCAACACTAATTTTTGGAGGCCAGCACTTATTTTTCTTCATCAGTACTTTGACCCAGAGTAAGAGAGAGAAAAACACACAAGGGGAAAGAAGGAGGATGATTTTTTATATGTTTCCCTCGTCTTCATTGCTTGATTTTGCTCGCGAGAAAGTGTCACTCATAGTCGTTGAATGTCACTCATAATTACACTTAAATTATGAAAATGTCACACATAAGCAATCTGAAACCTTGGCAGCTTTGTACGTCATAAGATAAAACAAATACACGTATAAGATACACAAATGAACTATGGTGGTAAAACTAAGGGGTGATTGAATGCAAATAGTAATGCAGAATTATTAGCCCTGAATTTTGCCTTATGGAAATAAGATGTTCTGAAAATAGAAGTTGGTAACCACTGAAGCCTGATGGTGCACGGAAAAAGGAAATTTTAAGAAAGTCGTATTTTCTTATTTTCAAAGATTCATAAGCTTTTAAAGAAATAAGCAGACAGATGGCATGTGCAGAAAAAGAATGCCAGGCCCCATATAATTGGAACAAAATAATGTATCTCAGCTCTCACACTGTAAGCCAGCATTAGAAAAGTGGAATGTTGATAAAAAAAATTAAACAAGTATATATATACACTGAGCAGAAACTCTTTATTAAAATAAACAAATAGAAAGTAGACTTGGTTGCAGGAGGATGCAAATATTTCCAAAATTAATCATGAGAATGGATTCTTCATATTTCTCTCTCTTTAAAAAAATACTATTAAGCTTTCCAACGAACTGACAATCTTACTTATTTGTCCAAAGCATTTGCGGAAAGCAAGGAAATGAACGAGACCAATGTTGCTTCAATCTGATTTGCTTGATAAGGGGATAACATGAAAGGAGTAATTACCGTGTATGTGGTTACTAATTAAGTGAAGGAAGTAATTTTTTCTGACGAATTATGGAGGTCCTATAGGAAAACGAACCAGACAATCATTGTGGATGATAATTGTTAAAACGTGTATTATTGAAATTCTTTTACTTTTAACAAATGTTTTTTGTACTGCTGTGGGACATGTAGTCTGCATAGCGCTAACCCCCAATTTCTTTGTTTATGGATGTTGCATTCTGCCCTGTGGTGTTTTTTGTGTATTGGGGGCAGTCACATTGGTAACATGAGCGAGGCCTGGCATGGGTCACACCGCTGGTAGGTATTCGGGGTTCGTTTTTAATAGATGTTGCACGTGTGGGCAGCAGTAGCAGCCGGTGTGTGGATTGAGTGGAGGGGCAGGGGAAGGGGAGATCAAGGGACACGGGGGACGGACATAAAATACATTTTAAAAAAACACATACCTGCCTCGCCTCATCACGCCCCTCTCTTCTGCAGGCACAGGCTCCCAGAGTGCACTGCAGCCAGTCCTGATGCTGCTTTCATGCTGCTGAAAGCAGCGTCAGGATTAGCCAGAGCGCCGATGATTTGCACTCCGAGTTAGGTTGGGAGCTTGTGTCTGCTCTCTCCAACACAGCAAAGCAGCTCGGGCTGGAGAGAGCTTCAGTATGCATTATGGTTTGGCCGGCCTGAGACAGCTGGCCAGACCGTCATGCGCACTGAATACCAGTGCAAAACACTCCTCCACCAGCCTGTCATCACCCGGACCCCGCCCCCAAGCCTCGGCTCTGAGAGAAAAAATAAAACAATAATAAACAAGGGTTTATTATAGTTTTAGTTTTATTTTTTTGGGCTGCTGGCAAGGGAGGCAACACCCCTCTGCCATAGCGGAGGAGCTGCCGCTGGTGAGCAGTGACTCATGCACACTAAGGAATCACTATATCTATACAGAGATGTTTGTGCACCTAACCAATTGTCCTCTGTGCCTATATTCCACAAGTCTCCATTAACACAACCAGGACCTGCAGATATTTACAAGTGCAAAGCTCAAGAAGTCAGTCTCATTATCTTGCAATTCCATCTAACTATTGCCTGGGCCACAATATAAAAGGATTCATAGTGACATTGAACCATTATAGACTCATTTACTATAGTTC
Source organism: Calotriton arnoldi (assembly GCA_963921515.1). Lineage (NCBI taxonomy): Eukaryota > Metazoa > Chordata > Amphibia > Caudata > Salamandridae > Calotriton > Calotriton arnoldi. The sequence goes on along the minus strand of CAWUFW010001700.1, from coordinate 1,907,287 downwards.
AATATAATAATATTTGTTGTCATATACCTCATTGATAACTCTTGGCCTGATAACTGTTAAACACAATTATCTCCAGTTTCCCTTTGTCAATTTCCCTCAATGTTTTGTGGTAGACAGCTAACAAATCTTTAATGTTTATACATTTTTCTAACCTTTATTGTTTTTACTGAAATTCATGCTAAATTCTTGATTGTTATGTTGACTCAGCATATCCCTCATAAATGGTCCTGAATTCAAGCACTGCTGGTAGGTGGTGAAACAGGGCTATTTTAGGAGGCCCTCTCCTTTGCAGCAGCCCTACCGCCTGCCAATTTAAACCTTCGTTCTACTGGTTTTTCTTTTAAACCTGAGGAGAACTCAGGCATTTCTCTGTTTTCTGCTGAAGAAGGACAACAATCCTGAAACATTACTCCAAAGATACACAGCACTGGCTGCGCCAACAAAGGTGAATACCATGAAGACTCTCGACTAAAGTGAGTATTATCAAGCACTGAGTTTACCACACTTCACTTCGAGAAAATGTGAGGCTGGTATGCCAGGAAGTGTTCTTCCCTCCCCCGTTTATTGGAGTAAACTTGCACTGGTATATTTAATGGTGATGTGATGTGTTAGTGAGGTTACGGATGGCCATAATGCCTAAAAGTCACTCACTCATTCATGTCATGTTGACATTTCTCATGATGTCATCTAGGTCAAAAGCTACACTTCATTTGGTCTGACCTGGTTCAGATGTCAATTGATGTAATTCCTGTGCTGTCATGATTGAGCATATGGTTGCATATCAAGATTCGCCACATACACAGCATAAGTAACAGACACCAGTTCTTGAAAACTGACCAAATTCTACCAGAAGACTTATAGATGCCTCACCCAGGACTACACATATAAAATGAGTGTGGCCCTCTCTTTACTTCCAACCTTCAGTCTGATCATAGCCTGGTGAAACAGCACCAGTCCCTTTCTACCAAGGATCAGAACACACTAAAATTTGAGCTTTTCCGGTCAAACAATGACAAACAAAATGCATCACCTCCAGTGAGATTACAGCTCTTGGGTACACTGTGGAAAAATCAAAGCATCAACTGACAGTCAGGAAGGATGATGCAGCTTTAAACACATTGTGAGTATATGCACATCTACAGTCCCCATTTGTGTTTTACTTCCTCCCTTATTTAACACCCAATGTTGGTTAAGCTCACTGCACAGGATGGCGGGGGGATGTGGTTGAGCAGCTTAAGTCAGGAGGGCATGAATAGGTCTACACACAGAGGTTGTGTTTAAGGGTCTGCAGCTCCAGACTGTGTCCACATTCTTCATACCTATGGGCATCCATCCATGCAAAAAAAAAAAAGAACACAGTAAACTAATTGTTGAAATGTAGTCACAAAAAACAATATATTTTTCCTGAGTATGGCTAGATTACAAAACTATATTGTAGTGTTGTGACTGGGGTATTTTCTATGAATGGTATAAGCACAGAAACATTATTTATAGCTATAGCATTTTAAGAAACCTTATCTTACTAAAGTACACTAAAGAACATTTTGTATTTGACATTTTTGATTTGTTATTTTAAGTTCAGCCAGTGTTTATGTGGGAAGCTGGGCTTTTGTTGCAGTACCCCCCCACACTTTTTGCCTGGTTTATGATGCAACTTAGACTGAGGTGTACTAGGTCCCTGCTAACCAGGTTCCCTGTACCAGTGTTCCTTCCCTAAAATTGTTCCAAAATTGGCACAACTTGCAAGTCCCTAGTAAATGGTACCCCTGGTACCTAGGGAACTGAGGGTCCACTAGGGCTGCAGCATGTACTGTGCCACCCTAGGGACCCCTCGCCAAGATCATGCACACTGCCAGTGCAGACTGCGTATCTTGGTGCAGAGAAAACTGAAGAGTCGACATGACACACATTCCTGTGTGCCATGCCCACAGACACTGCATGAGATATAGGCAAGCCATCCCTACAGCAGGCCTTACAGCCCTATGGTAGGGTGCACTATATCTCATGTGCGAATATAACAGCCTGAGTGGATATGACCCTACAATCTCCAAGTCCATTCTTGGAAATTGTAAGTGCATAGGGAAGCCCTAAAGAGACCATGAACTGGATACTTGTCAGTTCAAGTTCCCCAGCTCCAGGATGGCTCCTCTCTACCAACAAATGTTTAGTACCAAACATCTTATCTTAATAAATCCTCATTGATGCCAGTGTTGGATTTATTAATTAATGCACACAGAGGACACCTCAGAGGTGTCCCATGAAAACCTACCATGTACTGTTGGGGTTACCGGCTGCCTGCCACCACTGACAGGTTTCTGGCCTCCTGGGGTGGGAGCCTTCACTCTCAGAGGCCAGGAACAAAGCCTGCTCTGGGTGGGGGTGTTTCACACCTCCTCCAAGCAGGATCTGCCGTCCAGGACGGGAAGCTTCAAAGAACATGCCACCTTTGAAATGTGACCCAGGCCTCTCCAGTTAGTGGAGAATGCCAACCCCCTGTCCTGTCTCCACTTTTGGTGGGAGGAATGGGGGGGAAATTAGTAAGATTAGGAAGTGTGCCCACAGACTACCAGCACCACCCCTCAGGTGGAGCAGGTGATGTGGACCCCACTTTTCCAATTCCTCCATCTTGGGTTAGACAGAATTAGCCTATCAGGGTGAGGGCTATGCCCCTTCCCTCAGGAAATGGTCACATAGAGATTGTAGACACCCTAAAGGTAGGGAGCTCATTGACTACTACCTATCACTCCCTTTAACACCGATAAAGTTAGCATTTAGGTGGCATCCCTTGACCCAGATTTTCAGATTCTATGGACCTAAAGAAGAATTAGACAAAGAAGAGCTGCTGAACCCAAGAACGTAGAACCTGCTGCAGAATGTTGGTGCCAAACCCTGCCAACCATTGTGGTGTGCTGCCTCGTCCTGCTATTGTCAGGCCTCTAAGAAACCCAGATACCCCCAGAACTTCACCAATCACAGATTAATTCCCTTGGAGTAGAGGAACTACTCCCCTGCAAACTGCAAGCACCGTACCCGCAGAGTCAGGCTTACCGACTTCCTGCTCCCAGGCGACACTGATGCATCAACCAAACCAGAAGAGGTACACCAGTTCCAGAGGGTCAGATCTGTCTCCACACCGAGTGTGAAGACATCAGGACTTACTGGAGCTGTGCCGAAGCAATACCCGGGGTGCCGGACCCCCTGCAACCTGCACCAAGATGAAGAGTCCAATCCGGACTCCAACTAACCAGGAAGCAAGCACACATTGTGGGACATCAGAACCTCTGAGTCCCACTTTGTGAGTGGCCCAGCTGTTCTGAAATTGTCCCTGCAACCTGCTTGCCCATGACTGTGAAAGCCATCGTGACGCACAAAGCCCGGCTGCCCAACCTGCTCTGCACCCAGCTAGCCCGGCCTGGGTACCGACAAACCAGCTGTGCTCCAATGCTCTTGAGGCCCTTGTGACCTGATCCCGAGTTTGGGATTCCTCAAACTTACCAGTAAGTTCTCTTGAGCAGCCTGTTATGAGGTAGCCCCTATCTTTGTAGCGCACCTGCTACTAACAACTCCAGCACCCTGCTCCCGGCCGAATCCGGCACGCTCCCGACTAGCTGCTAGTGGAAAATTGGACCTGGGCTTGCAATTAACCTAAAACCAGAAGGTGATCCCCGAGAACTGCCTACACAATTTTTTATACATTTATGTGTTTTCTTCCATAGGAATGCATTGTGGGTAATGGCGCACAACTGTGATATTATTATTATTTTCCGAACTTTGAAAATTCATAACAAAATAAGTACTTACCTGTTAGCAAAGCTCTTGGTCTTAAAAATTATATAAAATTAAGTGTTATTTTTGCAAATTGCTCTCGATTTATTCTTTGGGTGTGCGTCTCATTTATTGCATCTGTGAGTACAACAAATGCTTAGCACTACCCTCTGATAAGCCTAACTGCTCACCCACACTTCCACAAATAGAGCATTAGTATTATCTACTTTTGCCTCTGTATACCAATCTGGCACTCACTGGACTCTCTGCATCATGCACTTCTTTTTACTGCACTATACAGAGAGCCAGCTTCCTACCGTTTATCAATAAAATTCCATAGTAACTAAATGCTCTTGCGTTATTGCTGAATCACGTAGATAGAAACTCTAGTAGCAATTTGGTTACTATGAAAAAAATGTGAAAGTTAATTTAGTTTTCTTTAAAGGAAAGCATTCTATAATCTCTGTACACAATACTGCGGTTTTGAATAAGACCATACCATTGATTAGGTTGTAAGGGTTCTCTGTGAAAACACTTTCATTAATTCAGGTTGAAATCAGACTCCTGTAAAATATTCTGTCAATTTAATACCTGTGGATGTATTATAATTATAGCCCAAATCTGCTTAGTGCCCGAGTAATACAACAATCAGACTCTTACATTCATAATTAATTATTTAATGTAGCCCAAGTGAAGATTACATATAATTAGAAAAGAGATTATTATCTATTTGTGGGTTTACGCTGTCCAGCAGTTTGGCAGGAAATATAAATAGGAACAAAGGGCCAGATGTATCAAAGGGTTTTGCCCATTCTGTGTCTATGGGAAAATGTGTTCGTACATAAGGCCCAAAATGTCTTAAACAAACGTGTTTAAACAGCGACTTTCTAATTCAGAGCTGCACTGCACACACTGGCTTTTATCACAAAAAGTGGAAAAAACATGATCAAAACCTGTACAACTGAGTGAGGCTAGTCTCTCAAATACCATGATCCCTAAGATTCTTCATTCACACAAGAATAAATTAGGCACACAGAAACTGCTGTCTGCATATGCATGGAAGGTTCACATTCAGGGAATCAAAATATTTATGAAGGCAGATGTAGTTTATGCAGTGGCGTAATGTAAACTGATGGACACCATCCCCTCCCCTGCGAAGGCATTGAGAGGCCCCTAAGGCTCTCATACCTCGGAGGTATTCATAGGCCTTGGGTTGAAAGGAAGCCCCAGAAAGGAGCACCTCCTCAACCACACCACAGGGTCTGCAGGGTCTCGCATTATGCCCATGAATTTATGACTGGAAAACCAGGATGTACGGAGGTAAGGGAGGTTCAGCATTTGTAGATTGAGGTATATTCCTGGTAACATCGAAGTGCACATGCAATTCTCAACTCAGGTGAAGATTCACAGCAAAACAGTCAGCACTCACAACAGTAGTGCATACACACTCACTTTCAGCCCATTTCACAAAGAGAAATGTATATATATATATATATATATATATATATATATATATATATATATACACCTACTGGCAGTCGCCAGTAGGTAGTTATAGTCAGGATAATGCTTCTATAGTAAAAACCTATACACTTGGCGGCTTTTTCCCAAAAAGCGTCATAGTGAGTCTTGTTGTGCATGGAACGTTTTGGGGTGATCCGTCAAGTGGGGACTGAGAAAAACCATGTTAATTCCCATAGACTATTTAGACACGGCTGCAGCCCGAACCGCTGAACAGAAGTACACCAAATTTGGCAGAAAGCTAGCATTTGGTCCACAGTGCTTTCTGTTATTTGGTGTATATTCGTTCAGGAAATTAAAATTTGTATATCCACGATCACATGTAATACACGAAGAATTTGTGACAAATTGTGAATGTGTGCGCCAATTGGAATGCTGTGATTGGCTGGCTGCAACCTGAGCAGAGCGGCTGGCATTTTACTTTATCGGGAAAGTACCCAAGGCTGAAATGAAATGACAGAACTTGATATAAGGGGTCAGGTTGCATGTGTCCTGACCTCATGGGGGGAATATAAGTGTCTTTTAGGGAGTCCATATGTCGCTATACAGGTTTTTTTCATGCGCAATATTCGCGAATTTGCAGCGACCGTCAACACGGCCCAGTGTAATGTCAGGGCAAATTCACGAATATCAGTGAAGAAATAAAACAATATATATTCACAGTCCCGCTCAGACAATGAGGCACTCACTCACACACCCACTCAGAGAGTCATTCACCCACTCACAGACCCACTCACAGACTCATGCATGCACTCACAGACCCACTGATACACTAATGCGCCCACTCACGGACCCACTCAAGAATTCATCCACCCACTCACAGACTCACTCAGAGACTCATGTACCCACTCACAGACCCACTGAGAGACTTATGCACCCACTCACAAACCCACAGAGAGACTCATGCCCCCACTCACAGACCCAATGAGAGACTCACGCACCCACTCACAGATCCACTCATAGACTCACACACCCACCCACAGATTCACACATGCTCTTACAGACCCCGCAGCCACACACACACCCACTCACAGACCCAGTCAGAGACCCACGCACTCACTCACAGAACCACAGAGAGACTCATGCACCCACTCAGAGACCTTCTCAGAGACTCATGCACCCACTCAGAGACTCACTCAGGCACTCACACATGTGGATCTAGCTGCTGGATCCAAGAGCCCTGCCAGAATTTTTTTTTTATGTCCAAACACGGAGCGGGTCCCTTTGAGCTTCCCAAAGGGGCATGAGTGTCAGGGTGTTCTTTCCCTGCTCTGGCTTCAGACTAACTACTGGGGGTATGCAACCCTTTGTATGGAGACAGGACACAGTATATTCAGGTGTAAGTGAGGCTGGGTCCAGCCCCTCCCTCCCATCCTAACAGTCATGGCCCACCCAGTCACACTTAAGCTCCTATTGTGTGTGGCTGTCTGGGAGGAATACATAAAGCCGTCTGACAACTACACCTAGTCATGTGACCATAGACAGGCTGCAGGCACCAAATTGTTAAGGCCAACAACAACAACAATCCTTTATTGTCCGATTAATTAAAATCATTACAATAAAACAACACAATTCATAAAACAGGGCAATTTCTTAAGTTCCTTAAAGATAATGAGGAAGTGTTAACATACCTTTATAACCGTTGGAAATACATAAAATATCATAGAAAAACATTTCATTCATAACTTAATATAAACATTACATTTCATTATTAACAACCATCCATACAGATAATCTTTGAGTCCCCTGTCTGGTATTTAAACAGCCCCTTAAAAGAAGCATAAAGTAACACATATTTGGTCCAGTCATGATCTTAATACTTAAAATATAAAGTGCATCTGTGCTTCTTAAGATTACCTTGAACCTTATGGAATGTATCCAGTTACATTGCCAGTATAGGAAAAAAATATATAGTTGGTATCATAGCCGCTTTCTATTCTTATTGTATGACCACAACATCGTCCTGAGCCAGTTTTTTCTCAGCTATAAGGATGAATTTGACAAAGTCGACTGTTAAATTTATAATACGCCCTTGAAGGCACAGTATTATCGCTCTCACCCCTTGTTCCTTGAATATTGGTTTTAAAAGTGTTAATCTTTCTTGAAGCAATTTGGGGCAAATACATACAATGTGCAACAACGTTTCATAAATATAACCACATAATCTACACTTTTGTGATTGCCAAACTTGTACCCTTCTAGGTGTCCTATCTTTTGTTGGATAGTGGCCAAACCTAAGCTAAAGCAATATATCCCTTACCGCCGGCTTCAAACAAGATGTTAGATAGAATTGGGGTTCAATTTTATTATACAAATTAATAACCGACCAGGCGTGCTTTTTTTTTACAATCAGCTCCTGATCCAATATAAATGATACTAAAATAGTTGATTGATTTAAAATCTGTTTTAAAATGGTTTTATTTCTAATCATATCGTCAAAAGGTAGGAGCTTAAAAGTATTCAAACTTTCCGTTAAATATAACCTCCATGGTCTAGTATACTCCTTCTTGTTCATTTCTTGCCAACTCATATATGCAAGGGACTCAGGGTCCGATAAATAGAGTGAAAATAGACATTTTAAAAATGCAGCATGCCTTACCAATATTTGGTTTAAAAAACCAAATTCCAATCTAACTGTAGCGTGTCCAACATTTTTTGAAATCCTAAAAATTGACTTAAAAACTTTTATTTGTAATTTATCCAACAGTTGGCTATCTTTACCTCGGAAAACTATTGACCCATATGTAAGCGCGGGGATAAGTTTCGCCTTCATAACTTTTAATAAGTGCTTGTAACTTGGGCATGAAAGTTTATCACGCAATGATCTAAAGGCAAAAGACAATGAAGTTGCTTTGGCCTTTAAGTTATCAAAATGTGGTTTAAAAGTCATCCTATCATCCAGTGTAACTCCTAAGTATTTATACTGCTTTACTGTTCCAATAGATAAATCCTTCATTTTCCATAATGTCTTATCTGATTTTGTTGATCCTATTATCATAATTTTTGTTTTTTTGGTATTTATTTGTAAACCATTCGCTAATGTATATTGATCAAATGACTCTATCAATCTTTGCAGCCCTAATTGCATATGACTTAGTAGAATGGTATCGTCCGCATATTGCAAATATTTTATACTTTGGCCTGTTAAGGCCAGAAAATGGCAACTTTCTAAAAGTGGCATTTGCAGAATTGTAATTTAAAATCCGACTTCACCATTAGTTAGGGTTTTATATTAGGATTCCAGAGACACCAAAGATGAACCAGTTATCTCTTCCCTTTGGAAATGACACTTACAGTTTTTTACTAACTGGACATGTAAAATGTAAAAGTACATGTCCTACGTTTTAAATACATTGCACCCTGCCCATTGGGCTGTCCAAGGCCTACCCTAGAGGTAACTTTTTTGTTTGTTTTTTTGATTTTCAAAAAAACCTTTATTGTAATCTAGAATTTGTGAACACAGCTCAGTGCCTACAACCCTAGTCGGGCCGGCAGCGCAAAGCAGCATCAGGAGTAGCTGTATAGGTGGGGAGAAAATACACAGCAAGCCGCCTACAACCACTTCGGGCCGGCCGCGTTCAATAAAGCATTATGGCGAATATCATTGTAGGACCGTGAGCATAATAGACAAGTCATAAGAAATAAACAATACCACTTAGCATGATTGACATTGTTAGTTGACCATTCAGATAGCATGAACGTACTTTTAGTCTCGTGAGTGACTCTTCTATAGACCCTAGTGTTTTCCTGGGTGTTGTACTCTGGCCAGGGGGTAATGCGATATGCTTTCAAGTCGTAGTCCCTTCGCGTGACCCCGCATCGTCAGGTCGGGGCTCAGCGGCTGTGTCCGTGGTGGTGGTCTGCTCCAGAAGATATGCTTGGAGGGGAGCCCATATGTCGCGTGGACGGGAGGATGGTGGTAAGAGTTCAGCATAAGTGTGTAATTGATCTTGGCAGTAGATAAGATCTTGCAGCCAGTCCTTAAATTTGGGAGCTCTCCCTCTACCCTACCTGCAGGCGATCCGCCTCCTGGCGAGAAGGAGCACAAGGGAGACGTATTTCCGCATCGCCGCCACCAATGCCTCAGTGTACCCTAAAAGCGTGATCAGGGGGTCGTCGGGGACGTGTAGCCCAGTCATACGGTCGAGCGCCGCCAGCACCTCCGTCCAGTAGCATCGTATGGGGGGGTAGTCCGCTCCCTCACTACCACAGCGGTCATTGTCGTGGAGGCAGAGGCGCTTCAAGCGCACAAGTGTATAATAAAGCCGATGAATGTATTTGTAGTGGATGATGCGTAATCTGCTGCTAGCCGAAATAGTACCAGTTTGGCGGCAGCAGTAGGACCACTGGTCGTCCGTGAGGGGGGAGCCCAGGTCCTCCTCCCAGCGTGTTCTGGCAGAGGGGGGTCATACGTGCGGTTCTTTTGAGTAGTACGGTATAGCAACGACACAACATGTGTAGGGGCAGTTTGCTGTAGAAGGGCATGTAAGGGAGCCATGATGGGAGGTTCCTGTGGGAAGCATGGGGTAAGTGCCTTCACATCCTGTCCTAGCCTAATGTAGAAGAAACGCTCCAGGGGGGTAGGTAGTGTGGTGCCAAAGAATTCCCCACTGGTGCAAAATGTGCCTTTGATGTAGAGTTTACCCCAGGTCTGGATGGAAAGTTTGCGGAGTAGCTGGTGGCAGCCTCCCTCCTGAGTGATAGGTAGGTCGAGTCTACCATGAAGGGGCAGCTGGGGGGAGTAGAGGGTGGTGGTGTGGAGAAGGTTAGCCAGATCACGCCAAGCGCTGGCAGTGCAGTTGACGGTGGTGGAGGCCAGGCACCTCGGAATGGCTGGTGCACTTAAGTAGGTGGAGCAGGGGGTTGGGGTCATATATCCGTCTTCTATTGCCAGGTGGGGCATGTAAGGAGGGGCTTATTCAGTACGCCTCGAAATGAGCCTGGGCGCAACTGAAATATAGCTCCAGATCTGGTATTTCGAAACCTCCAGCATCAAAGGGCCGAGTGAGAGTGTCCCATCGCAGCCTAGCTTGCTTCCCACCCCACGTGAGGCGGATGAGTTGAGTTTTCAGGGCTTTAAAGAAGTGTCGGCTGGGGGCATAGGGAATATTAATGAAAAGATAGAGCAGTTTGGGTAGTATCACCATTTTAATGAGGGAGGACCTCCCAGCTAGGGAGAGTGGCAGAGCAGTCCATCTGGTGATTTTCTCAGTTAGAAGATCAAGCGTTCGCCCATAATTGGCTGTCATCAAATCACTCCGATTGCGAGAAATGACTATGCCAAGGTATGTGATTGTGTCTTCACACCATGTGAGGGGGTAGTCAGATGTGAACTGCGTAGTGGCGTTAGTGAGGGGGTAGATCTGGGACTTCCCCCAGTTTATATTGACCCCAGAGAGGTGACCAAAGAGAATGAGCAGTCTGAGGATGGGGTTGAGGCTTTCTTCCGGGTTGTGAAGGTAGAGGGTGAGGTCGTGAGCGTATAAGGAGATTAATATTTGTCTCTCTGGATATATGAGGACATGGTCCCGGAAGTGCTGTCGGACTTTGGCGGCCAGGGGTTCAATAGCCAGGGCAAAAAGGAGGGGTGAGAGAGGGCAGCCCTGTCTGGTGCCCCTGTCAATTGTGAAGGGGGAGGAGCGAGCACCATTGACCATAATGCTGGCCCGCAGGCCTGTATATAACAAGTTAATCCAAGCTAAAAAAGGAGCGGGGAATCCCATACGTTGCAGGACAAATGAAAGGTAGTCCCATTGTAGGGAATCGAACGCCTTGGTGGCGTCGAGAAAGACGGCCGCCACGTTCGTGTCAGGGTCAATGTCCTGGAGGACAGCAAACAGGGTGCGTAAGTTGTGAGATGTGCCTCTGCTGGGTATGAACCCCGAATGGTCAGGGAGGACCAGGACATTCATGAGGGGGCTAATGCGATTCGCGATCAGTTTCGCTAAGATTTTGGCATCGACATTTATTAGGGAGAGGGGCCTGTATGAGTCGCATTGCGTGGCCGGCTTACCCGGCTTCGGCAGGGATATTATCAGCGCTTCTCGCATTGTTTGGGGCAATATACCAGTTTCGCGTGCTTCCTCGAAGACATGCCGCAACACGGGGATGAGTATATGGCGATAAGTTTTATAGAATTCGTCCGGGAGGCCGTCTGGTCCCGGGGCCTTGCCAGATTGTAGTTGCATTACAGCAGTTATTATCTCCTCGTCCTCATGATGTGCGAGGAGAAATTCCCTCTGGGTGTCCCCCAGCCAAGCTATCGCAGTGTCCTCAAAGAAAGGAGTGAAGTCAGTGGGTTACCCTAGAGGTAACTTATATGTAATAAAAAGGAAGGGTTGAACCTTACAAAAGGTTTATTTTGCCAGATCGAAATGGCAGTTTAAAACTGCACACCAGGCTCAGCAAAGACAGGCCTGGGACATGTTTAAAAGGCTACTTAAGTGGGTGGCACAATCAGTGCTGCAGACCCACCACTAGTAGCATTTAATTTACAGGTCCTGGGTACATGCAGTACCACTTTACTAGGGACTAATAAGTAAATTAGATATGCCAATTGGGGATAAGCCAAGATTACCATGTTTTAAGGCGTGAGCACATGCACTTTAGCACTGGTTAGCAGTGGTAAAGTGCACCCGGACCTAATGCCAGCAAAAATGAGATCAGAAAAAAATGGAGGAGGAAGGTAAAATGCTGGTAGGATGACCACCCTAAGGCTGACAGTGTTAACATGTGTTCCTCCCAGCAGAAAGTGGGGAGAACTGCCCAACACCTTGGGAGTTCTCATCGCTAAGGTGGAAGAACATGCAGAGACCATCAGCATTAGTGTGGTCTGACCCAGGACAATGTTCCACCGTAAAGTCAAATCCCTATAGGGAGATGGACCACCTCAATCGTTTTGGATTTTCACCCCTCATCTTCATGAGCCATCTGAGGAGTCTGTGGTCTATCTGAACTGGGAAGTAAGTCCCAAACAGGTATGGTCTCAACTTCTTCAGTGCCTAGACCACAGCATAGGCCTCTCTTTCAAACTCACTCCACCTTTGTTCCTGTGTAAGTAACCTCCTGCTAATGAAGTCTACCCATTGGTCTTGGACCTCCTCATTTAAAGGTGCTAGGACCTCCCCTATGCCATGCTCTGAAGTGTCTGTCTGCACTATGAGCTCCTTAGAGAAGTAATCAGCCTTCAGTTTGGGTGCTATACACATGGCCTCTTTGAGGGTATCAAAGACTTTCTGGCAGGCCTCTGTCCAGGTCACCTGTCTGGGCTGCTGTCTTGAATTCAGCTCTGTCAAGGGGGCAACAATGGTGCCACATCCATCAACAAACCTCCAATTGTATCCAGTGAAGTGCAGGAAGGCCCTCATCTCTGTCTGTGTTTTAGGAGGTTGCCAGGCCAGGAAACTCTCAATCTTGGCCTGGAGGGGCTGCACCTTGCCCCCGCCCACCATGTTGCCCAGATAAACCAAGGAACCCTGCCCTCTCTGGCCCTAACTGGCCTTGATAGTCAGTCCCACCTGCTGCAGGGCCTGAAGCACCTCCTGAAGGTGGTACAGGTTTCCTCCCAGATGGATGGGGTGCACACCACTAGTTTGCCTCCTCAGACAGAGCAATCTGCCTGTATTCTGATGTAAAACTGCAGAACTTGGCAACACCCAGCCTTTCCATAAGCTCATCAGCTCGGGGGATGGGGTGTGTGTCAATCTGGTAGTCCACATAGAACCTAAGTTCTGGAGTGGTGCCCGGTCAGGCAGCCTTGGGTCCCAGCACTACAGGGCTGGACCAGGGACTGTTGGAGGGCTCACTCACCCCTAATACCTGTTGGACGGCTCACTCACCCCTAATACCAGCATCTTGGAGACCACCTCCTTGATACTGGCCCTCACCTTGTCAGACAACTTACAAATCTTATTATTGACAGATGGACTGTCCCCAGTGCCACTCTCATGGACACACAGATGCGTGAGTCTAGAGGAGAAGGAGAACAGAGATGAAAGCTGCTGAGTAACGGGCAACAGTCACTCTGCTGTTCTCGGGTCAGAGATGGGGAGAGGGTGACACCCTCCACTTACCCATCGTGTTCCTGGACAGACAGAAGCTCAGGTAGAAGCTCACTCTCCTCTTCCACTCCCTTATCTATCACCAGGAGTATACTCATTTTGGAACTCTCAAAGTTTGAGGCGGTTTATGTGGGGCACCCTTAAGGGATTCCTAGGGGTGTTGAGATCCACCAAGTAGGTGGACTCCCCCTTCCACTCTTTCACCGTATATCGGCCTGTCCAGCAATCCTTGAGAGCTCTGGGCACCGCAGGCTCCATAACCCACACCTTCTGGCCAGGTTGAAACTCTACCCGAGTGGCCTTCTGGTCGTACCGGAGTTTCATAACTTCATGACTGGCCTCAACATTGCTTTTTGTCTTCTTCCAGAAGCTATGCATCTGGTTGAGGAAGCCCAGCATGTAGCTGACCACATCCTGAGGGAGTTACGTGGGAGCTTGCTCCCACCCCTCTCTCACATAGTTAAGAAGTCCCCTAACAGGGTGGCCATAGAGGAGTTCGAAGGGACTAAACCCTACCCATTTCTGTGGCACCTCCCTGTTGACAAAGAGAAGGCATGGAAGACGGGCATCCCACTTATGCCTCATGGGCTCAGGTAGGCCCATTATCATTCCTTTCAAGGCCTTGTTGAACCTTTCAACAAGACAGTTGGTTTGGGGGTGATAGGGTTTGGAGAACTTATGTCACCCCACACTCATCTCACATGGACTTCATGTACGCTTACATGAAGTTAGTGCCTCAGTCAGACACTACCTCTTTGGGCAACCCATGGGTAAAAATCCCCATTAGTGCCCTGGCCACCAAGGTGCAGTCACTGACCTCAGAAGGTTGGCCTCTGGGTAGCGAGTGGTGTGGTCCACCAAGACCAGGATGAACCTGTTGCCTAAAGCTGTCTTAGGGTCCAAGTGTCCAATATTGTTAATGCTTACCCTCTCAAAGGGAGTGCCTATGATAGGTAATGGGGTCAGGAGAACCTTGAGTTTTTCCCTGACTTCCCACTGGCCTGGAAGATGGGACTGGACCTATAGAGCACATCTGAGTCTGTCTTCCTCCGGAGTTAATGGAAGTGGGCAACAAGCCTGGCGAACGTCTTGTCTTGCCCCATATGTACAGGTCTAACAGTAAGCAATAATATTGAGGCAGTCCAGGCCTCTTTCACCTCAGGTGGGTTTTATGATTTTAGTATTAACTCTAGCTCTCTTATCAGCCCGCATAAAGGCATGAAGGACACAATCAACCTGATTCCGAGTTTGGAGGGAAGTGTACTCCACCAAAATCGTGCCAGAGTACTCTGTTCACCAAACAGACAGTCGATCCACCCTGTTTAGAATCAGTTGGACTGCCATGTTTCTGACAGCAATTCATCCACTGGTTCTGCCATCAGAAAATCCTACAAGGACAGAACAATAGAGTTGGGGCCATCAGTGTAGGTACATCAGACCGTCCACCCTATTTTGAATGGACAGTCTGATGTACTTTCTCTTTCTTCAGGACCGGCAGGGAAATCCTTATCGTCCCAAACAGAAAATATAGAAAAATAACCTTCACGCCATAGGAGAAAATGCACAGGATGTCAGCATCATTTATATTTTGCTTTTCAAACAAGCACTCCCAATTTGACATATTATTTTTTTTAAACAAAAGGGTTTGGTGAGTGGCTGTCTAAAACATGGTGGTCTAACACCAACCCTTTAACGCCATGACAGCAGCTTCTCTGAAGGCACAGAGATCTCCACAGGGCAGGTGGAGATCTTTTCATATGGAGACCAGTAGTTCAGCCAGGGTGGTTGCGAAAAACACCTCCACAACCCTGACTGACCGGGGGCCATGTGCCAACATTTAAATCCAGCCCTAGGACTTTCAGTAGAGACTTAAGTTCACCCTCAGGAATGGGAGTTTGAAAGATCTAAAACAGGTATATGAGAAGTGGCACAATGTTCAGCTTTAGAACATGTGCTCATCCAAACCACAATTTGTAAAGAGTTCCATTTATTTAAGTCTCTTTTTATCGGTCTTCTCAGGTTGGGCCACTTTCCTTTATACCATGTCTAGATATTTAATTTACCTTTTAGCCAATCTATAAGGACATAGTAATGCTAGAGTCATCCTTTCAGATTATCTTGGTTAATTTTGAAACCCCCCAATATGTCAACTAATGCTGGTAGAGAGTCCTTTGGGTTTGAGTGGGTCATGAGGATATTGTTTGCAAGCAGGCAGATTTTATATTGTTCTCCTCGGAATGTTAGCCCTGACTTCTCTTTGAAATTGCTTGAAAAAGAAAAGGTTAAACAGAAAACATGTCACAAGTATTGAGGAATAAGTGTTGTCTTCATACATTCACCACTGATGTTCAATTTTCACGTAAATGATCGAGGCTGTGGGGTGATGATACAAACTGCACACTTGTCAGGGGTGGACTGAGAACCCATGAACAACCAGGACAAACAAGGACTGCACCCTTCAGCAAATAGCCGCTAATTAGCACAGTTTGCATCATTACAGAAAGTGACTCACAAGAAGATTTTACAAATGCCTGTAATCAACACACAACATCAATATTATAATTTCCAAATAAATGCAAATAGCTGAATCTCTCTGAACTGGACACACATATTTTCAATGTCTATAAATTATTACAATGTCTCCGAATTCTCTAAAATGAACACCACTACAGAAGCAACATTAGATTTCATATGATGTGGCATGCAAGTGTACATAATACACATTAACTCTAATTTCACTAACATCGTGCCTAAATAGCATTGTGTGAAAATACAATGGCTACTAAATGCACAAACAATTGATCAAGCATATGAAGACAGGAAACATAATTACAACTCAGAGTATGTTGTAACAGTTCAACAGTGTCTGATCTGGACTTGCAAATGCTGGTTATATATCGGAATACCAACTACAAAATTATTACAGAAATATCATGGCAAAAAAAAAAGGTAAGGCCAGGATATTGACTTTCTTTACTTATAATGTAAAGTTTAAATTATCAACAACAAAGATGAAAATATATAGTAAATATCAAATATCTACTATGAAAAATTACCTATAATATATAATACTTAAAAAACAACAAACTTTACGAAAATATCTATTTATAAAAATAGAGTGTACAAAATATTGATAACTATTGGTGAAATATATTTCCACTACAATGTTTCAACTTCTGCCTTCCTCCTGTCCTTCTTTCATGTAGTACAAGAAGTACAAAATTGGTCACTCAGTAGCTGCACAACTGAGGCACTGAGCAAATAATCTTGTAGTAACTGAGGAACGCAGAAGCTGAAACATTGTAGTGGAAACATATTTTTGTTCTTTGGTAAATCCATCGGTTTGAGTCGCTTCTTAATTTCTTTGTGACTCATTGTATCCTTTGGGATCTGGATTTTTGTACTGCCTGGGTGTTGCTTTCTTGTAACCCTTCATCTACAAGTATATAACGCCGAAATGCATTATGCCACAACGCTGTCCATTAAAGCTGTTTCCTCAAGGTTTCCCCGAGTGGCCTCTACTTCTTCAGAATGGAGGGGTTTTTGCGATAGATATATATATATATATATATATATATATATATATATATATTCACTGAAAAAACCATAGGTTTCAGGGACGTTATAGTTACAAATTATCATGTTAAAAACCTTTGAAATTCACTGAAAAAACCATAGGTTTCAGGGACGTTATAGTTACTTGCACATTTCACTCGTACAAAACCATAGAAATTATAGTTAGTTCAGCTAACTATAACTCACGCCCCCACAATGCACTGCTGATGACGTCACATATTACATCATTCATGACATGGTCAGTGACATCACTGATGACATCACTGATGATATCTCAAATTACATCACTGATGACATCACTGATGACATCATCCAGTGACTGTGTGTTTCTGTAAAGTTTAAATATGTTTTATAAATATATTGGCCAAGGTATATTGTAGAATGAGTGGCTGTATAAGTGTGGGGATGGAGGATTTAGTAGGTGTGTGACTGACTGTATAAGTGAGTGATTAAATGTCTCTTACTGAGTTCATGGGTTAGTGACTAAACTGTGTGAATGTCTGTATCAGTCTGTCTATTGCTGTGTAAGCTGCTGCATTGGTTGATGAGTAGCTACATGAGTGTCTATATGGGTTATTGATTGGTTGCCTGAGTATTTGTATGGGTGCCTGAGTGTGTGTGTGAGTGGGTGGGAGGTGTGTGACTTTGTGCATAGATGTGTGAGTTCTTTATTCACTGGGTGTATGGGTTCAAGAGTGCATGTGGAAACAGCTGTATGGGTGGGTGAGTGTGTGTATGGATGTGTTGGTGAGTGAATGGATATCTCAGTGCTACATGTCCAAGTAACTACATATGTAAAACGCAGTGCATGAGAGAGTTGGAGTATATAGATGACTATACATGAGTCAGTGATTGTGAGAGTGCTGTATGGATGAGTGTGTACTTGTATCAGTGATTGTATAAGAGAGTAACTATATGTTAAAATCACTATGAATAAGTGAGGTTGTGTGTGTATAACTGTATAGCTGAGTAAATAGAAGTGTGATTGATTCTTTGCATGACTGACTAGATGTGTGAGTAACTCTGGATGAGTGGTGGTGTGTGAGTGTTTGTATAGGTGTATGAGTGCCTATAATAGTGTTGTATTGATGAGTCACTGCATGTATGAGGGACTTTATGGGTGAATGAGTGGATGTGTGTGTAGACCTAGGAATCAGTGTGTGCGTATCTAGTAACTGGTATTGGTGTCTGTATTGTTTCGAAAATGGTAGTCTGTATTTTAGAATGGGTGTATCAAAGGATTTATTAAGGTATGAGGAGGTGCATCAGATTTTACGTGGATGATGTCATCAGTGATGTCATTTGAGATGTCATCAGTGATGTCATCAGTGATGTCACTGACCATGTCATGAATGATGTAATATGTGACATCATCAGCAGTGCATTGTGGGGGCGTGAGTTATAGTTAGCTCAACTAACTATAACGGCCGAATTTCTATGGTTTTGTACGAGTGAAATATGCAAGTAACTATAACGTCCCTGAAACCTATGGTTTTTTTCATTGAATTTCAAAGGTTTTTAACATGATAATTTGTAACTATAACGTCCCTGAAACCTATGGTTTTTTCAGTGAATTTCAAAGGTTTTTTAAATGCTAATTTCTAATTATAATGTTCATTAAACCTATCTGCTGTGCGATCCAAAAACAAGCTCGTGCTTGTAGTGTTGTGGACAGTGGATGCAACCATGTTACCTCAGGCAGTGGGGAAGATCTCGGTCATGAACCTGTGTCGTCGCCCCCTGTAAGCGGAAGCGCAGTGGGCTGGTCCAACGTATGCCACTCCAGCGTAGAAGTGTGAATAAATAGGCCGGGGTTCTGGGCGTGGTTCACTTGTGTGAAAGCCAACGCGTCTGCCAGAGCGGCGACCCTCACCCTGCCACGTGGCTGCCGCCATGACCGCGGGCCTCCTCGACACAAGCCCCCTGCGAACACAGAGGCACAGCACTGCAGAGTTATGTCTGTACAGACTACTGCCTTCGATCTACACTGCGGACAGCAGGGCTCACAATTCAGATTGAGTCACGATTGCAGATGACGCAGGCCAGTAGGCAAGACACATTGCTCCCAGTGCGGCCCGCCCGGACCACGCATCATCGCAGGCTGCGTACACGCTGAGCGCCAGAGGTACCACTAACTCAGTGCACCACAAGTAAACGCCACGTGGCCTTATTAAGGCAGAATTAATTAAACAAAACACATTGCTACCATTGCGGCCCACACGGACCACGCATCATCGCAGGATGCGCACACGCTGAGTGCTTCAGGTGCCACTAGCTCACTGCACCATAAGTCATCGCCACGTACCCTTAAACCTACATAATATCCTTTTAGTATCCTTGCTTCAAGAACTTTTTTGATATCAATTATAGCTTTAGTACAATGACCAAATTCATCTTGCAAGTCCAAAGGAACACTGAATGGCAGTCCACACTGGGGATAGCAGAGCCCACAATTCGAATTCAGTTTTGATTTATTTATTGCAGAGTGAACTGTACTCTATGTCGTTGGATTTTCTCAAGAGGAAGTCACAAAAAGCATTCCTCGATGTCTGTGCTGACTACTGCCTTCGATCTACACTGCGGTCAGCAGAGCTCACCATTCAAATTCAGCCTTGATTTATTAATTGGACAGAGAATTGTACTCTATGTCGTTGGATTTTCTCAAGAGGAAGTGACAAAAAGCTTTCCTCGATGTCTGTGCTGACTACTGCCTTCGATCTACACTGCGGACAGCAGGGCTCACAATTCAGATGGAGTTGCGATTGCAGATGACGCAGTCCAGTAGGCAACAGACATTGCTACCAGTGCGGCCCTCCCGGACCACGCATCATCGCTAGCT
Organism: Calotriton arnoldi; assembly: GCA_963921515.1. Taxonomy (NCBI): domain Eukaryota; kingdom Metazoa; phylum Chordata; class Amphibia; order Caudata; family Salamandridae; genus Calotriton; species Calotriton arnoldi. The sequence goes on along the minus strand of CAWUFW010001700.1, from coordinate 1,887,526 downwards.
GTGCACACGCGGAATGCTTCTGATGCTCCTACCTCAGTCCACCACAACTGATGGACCCTTTATGACAGAATCTTTTGTGCATGATTTCAGATCTGGTGCCCCTAACTTAGTGTAGCACAAGTCATGGACCCTTTATGATTGAATCTCTGTGTGTGATCTGATGATTACTGTTGTACTTGTTACCAACACCAACCATTCCCGGAGGGCTGGCTTACACTCATCCCACATGCATCCAGCACAGACGTCACTGGACATGTGACCCTGGTAATAAAAAAGAGTCGAGTGCACGTGCTCGTACCCAGTTCCACTATCTATCTGTGTCCGTGTGTTCATTATGTATGCAACATGCTGCCCCTGGGCCCTACCACATTACATTGTGCTCTGGACAGCGTATGCAACCAACTTACCTTTGACAGTGGGAGAAAACTTTGGTTATGTAACTTTGTCTCGGTCATTGTACAAGTACGTACGTAGAGACTGGATGATTAGAGTACTGCAAGGAGAGTGTATAGTGAATTTATAAGTGTGTGGGGAGTGGCGGAGTGATTGTATAAGTACATATGTTGGCACACCCTAACTTCGACAACGAGCTTGTCTCTAATTGGCTGCCCTCCATGTCCCAAAAACTGAAATTTGGATTTTGCATGGCCCAGTATTGCTACAGCTGCAATACTCCACTGAATGTGCAATAAACATTCACACCCACACAGATGTGTCATGTCCACCATCTTTCTTGTGTGGAACTATGGATTAATGTAGGGTCAGTGATTCCCCGTACCTTCCATGTTGGCCATGTTCAGGGACTTGGCTCACAGAGTGACACATTGACGCTTGCGACCCGGGTGACGGCAGCACTACAACAAGAACACCCGCATGCCAGTGTTGCAAGATTTTTTAAGCATTCTCTAGCCCAAAGACAACCAAAAAGTAGCCCAAACTAGCCCAATATTGCTACTTTAAGGAAGGAGGGGCAGGGACATCGTCAAGCAGGCGGTGAATGGATTGGAATTGATGTTGCAGCAGGCTGCCAAGTGGCATACGCCAGGCCAGCCCACTCTGCTTACGCTTACAGAGAAAGACAACAACGCTACATGGCCCAGATTTTCATTGTAGTGATCTGCTGGTCACAAGTCTAGTTGTCAGTATGCCACAGCCACTCCCTCACGGCTGGTATACACCCACACCACACCCATCCAGCACAGGCGTCACAGGACACGTGACCCTACCAATAAAAGAGACCGGGCACACGTGCTCTAAACCATTTTAGAGTTGCTCCCACCGCATGCACTGTGATGGCCCGTCTCATGTAGGCCTGAGCCACCGAACAGGGAGGCCTACCACCACGTGCGTGGCCTCACTGTTCACTGAGTTAGTGGCACCGCAAGGACTGAGCGGTTGTGCAACCTGCGATGATGATAGGTGCACTAGTATGTCCTCTGCCATGGCAAAATCAAGACGCAGCACCAAATGTGAGACCTGTTGGCCTGCGGAGCGGGACTGCATGATGCGGAGGGTGCCCTGTCCGCGAAAAGGTGAGCAGTGAGGACTGGGTGCGCAGCGGTTGGCAAATACGTCTGGGCGGCGGGAGTGGATACACAAAGGCGGCACAGGGTTTTAGGCGTACGCAGTCGTATATACTCTCCCATTACTAATTCTGTACTATGTTTAGATGTGGGAGCTTAAGGGCTCCACTAGGTCCCGGCACGTGGATGGAGAGACAGCACTCACTGTCCCTCTTTATCTCTTCCTTTCTCTCCTTCACACTCTTTCTCTCTCTCTTCTTCTCACACTGTTTCTCTCTTTCTCTCTCTCTTCCTCTTTCTCACACTCTTTCTCTCTCTCTCTGTTTCTCTCTCTCTTCGTCTCTCTCACTCTTTCTCTCTTTCTCTTTGTCTTCCTCTCACTCTTTCTTTCTTTTTCTCTCTCTCTTCCTCTCACTCTTTCTCTCTGTTTTCCTCTGACTCTTTCTTTCTTTTTCTCTCTGTCTTCCTCTCACTCTTTCTTTCTCTCTCTATCTCTCTTTCTCTCTCCTTTGATGGACGCATGACGCACAATCTTATCTTGCTTTTTGTCTTGCAGGCCTGCGATGAAGCGTGGCCATCCTGCAATCAACACTCAACCTGAATTGTGAGCTCCGCTCTCCGCGTGTACACAATGGGTGAGGAGGTTTCTTCGGCACGTGGTGGACCCTCTTCGACACACGCCGGTGGTGTAAGGTGAGCAGAGAGGCTTGTTTGCGCAGCGGCGGGCAGTCACCTCCGGGCAGTGGGAGTGGATGGGGTGCAGCAGCCTCGGTGCGCAGCGGCACGCAGTCACCTCCGGGCAGTGGGAGTGCATGGGGTGCAGCAGCCTGGGTGCGCAGCGGCTGTCATACACCTCTTGGCAGTGGGAGTGGATGGAGTGCAGCAGCCTGGGTGTACAGCAGTGGGTAGACACCTCTGGGCAGTGGAAGTGGATGGGGTACACTAGCCTGAATACACAAAGGCGGGACAGCGATTTAGGCATACGCAGTTGTATGTACTCATCCATTACTGATTCCATTTTTATGTTTCAGATTACTAAGCTTGAGGGCTGCCCTATATCCCGGCACGTGGTTGGAGACACACCAGTGATAGAAAGGTGAGCTGTGAGGATTTTTTCCACAATGTCAACACTCACTCTCCCTCTCCATCTCTTCCTTTCTGTCACTCACACTCTTTCTCTCTCTCTCTCTCTCTCTCTCTCTCTCACTCTCTATCTCTTCCTTTCTCTCTCTCACATTCTTTCTCTCTTTCTCTGTCTCTTCCTCTCTCTCACACTATTTCTCTCTTTCTCTCTTCCTTGTATCTCACTCTTTCTCTCTTTCTCTCTCACTCTTTCTCTCTTTCTCTGTCTTCCTCTCTCTCTCACTCTTTCTTTCTTTCTTTCTCTCTCGCTTCCTCTCTCTCACTCTTTCTTTCTCTCTTTCTCTCTCTCTCTCTCTCCTTTGCTGGACGCATGACGCACCATCTTATCTTTCTTTTTGTCTTGCAGGCTGTGATTCACAAATTGTGCAGTTGTATGTACTCATCCATTACTGATTCCATACTATGTTTCAGATGACTAAGCTTGAGGGCTGCCCTATATCCCGGCACGTGGTTGGAGACACACCGGTGGCACAAAGGTGAGCTGTGAGGATTTTCTCTACAGTGTCAACACTCACTCTCCCTCTCCATCTCTTCCTTTTTGTCACTCACACTCTTTCTCTCTCTCTCACTCTCTATCTCTTCCTTTCTCTCTCACATTCTTTCTCTCTTTCTCTGTCTCTTCCTCTCTCTCTCATTCTTTCTTTCTCTCTCTTCCTCTCTCACTCTTTCTCTCTCTCTTCCTCTCTCTCACACTGTTTCTCTCTCTCTTCCTCTCTCTCACACTGTTTCTCTCTTTCTCTCTTCCTTGTATCTCACTCTTTCTCTCTTTCTCTGTCTTCCTCTCCCTCACACTTTCTCTCTTCCTCACTCTCACTCTTTCTCTTTCTCTCTTCCTTTCTCTCACTCTTTCTCTCTCTCTCTTCCTCTCTCTCACTCTTTCTCTCTCTCTTCCTCTCTCTCACTCTTTCTCTCTCTTTCTCTCTCTCACTGTTTCTCTCTCTCTTCGTCTCTTTCACTCTTTCTCTCTGTCTTCCTCTCACTCTTTCTTTCTTTTTCTCTCTCTCTTCCTGTCACTCCCACTGTATCTCTCTTTCTCTCTGTCTTCTTCTCACTCCTTCTTTCTTTTTCTCTCTATCTTCCTCTCACTCTTTCTTTCTCTCTCTCGCTCTCTTTCTCTCTCCTTTGATGGACGAATGACGCACAATCCTATCTTGCTTTTTATCTAACATGCTGTGATTCACGAATCAACGTCCCCCCCCACACCACCACAGCTGAACGTGTGTACAAACTGCGATGATGCGTGGCCATCCTGACAACGCCTGACAAAGTTGCTTCAGCACGTGGTGCACCCTCTTACACACACGCCGGTGGTGGAAGGTGAGCAGAGATACTTCTTTCCGCAGCAGCGGGTAGTCACCTCTGGGCGGTGGGAGTGGATAGTGTGCAGCAGCCTGGGTGCACAGGAGCGCACAGACACCTCCGAGCAGTGGGAGTGGATGGGCTGCAGCAGCCTTAGTGCGCATTGCCGAAACAGATAATTAGGCGTGTGCAGTTTTATGTACTCTGCAATTACTAAATCTATACTATCTTTCAGATCACTAAACTTAAGGGTGCACTATGTCCCGGCACGTGGTTGGAGACACACCGGAGGCACAAAGGTAAGCTGCGAAGATTTTCTCCAGTGTCAACACTCCCTCTCCATCTCTTCCTTTCTCTCTCTCACACTTTCTCTCTTTCTCTGTCTGTTCCTCTCTCTCATTCTTTCTTTCTTTCTCTCTCTTCCTCTTCCTCTCTCTCACTCTTTCTCTCTCTCTTTCTCTCTACCTCTCTCTCACACTGTTTCTCTCTCTCTCTCTTTTCCTTGTATCTTACTCTTACTCTTTCTCTCTCTCACTCTTTCTCTGTCTTTGTCTGTCTTCCTCTCTCTCACTCTCACTCTCACTCTTTCTCTACTCTCTCTCACTCTTCCTCTCTCTCTTCCTCTCTCTCACTCTTTCTCTCTCTCTTCCTCTCTCTCACTCTTTCTTTCTCTCTCTTCCTCTCTCACACTCTTTTCTCTCTCACTCTTTCTCTATTTCTTTGTCTTCCTCTCTCTCTCACTCTTTCTTTGTTTCTCTCTTTCTCCCTCACTCTTTCTCTTTCTCCTTTGCTGGACGCATGATGCACCATCTTATCTTTCTTTTTGTCTTACAGGTTGTGATTCACAAATGGGCCAGCGATGACACGACATGGCTGTACATAGTTTTATTTGTTGTTGTTTTGTTTTAATAAAATGTTTTATATGTAAATCCATACATGACTAAGATTCTTATTTGTCCAACCTAACGTGACTGTCACATTTGTTTGTGGGGGGTGGGGGTGAGGGGAGATGGCGGACAAGGAGCTCCTACTGGGGGTTGTCGGAACAGTGTTGGGTGTCCGACCTGCATGATCGTTGCCTCCATTACATCTGTTCTCAGAGACTTAAGAGCCGGCGGTCTGGCTCGTAGATGAAGAACTGCGAGCCGACTAGCAGGCTCATAGAGGGAGAACCGCGGCCCGTCAGTTCGCAGAGGAAGAGCTGCGGGCCAGCTCACAGAGGAACACCTGCGGGCCGACTAGTATAGGGAAAGGTGCGGGCCATCGGCTTCCAAAGGGATAGCTGCGGAAAACTGATGTGGGGAGAGGGAGCGTGAAGAGCGTATCTCGCAGAGAGACACCTCCGGTATATTTCCAGTATTGGCTTCACAGATACAACTGCGGGCCCGAGAACTCGCACCCGAAGAGCTGTGAGCCGACAAGTGGTTCGCAGAGGGAGACTTGCGGGCCCAAGTATGTTGTTGGAGGTATGCTGTTGATGGTGGAAAAGGGTGCGTTACCTGCTGATGTAGGGAGACGCAGCGTGAAAGCGGTATCTCGCACAGACAGAGCTCCGGTATATTAAATTGCCCCCGGGACCTTTCTTTTATATTTTCACTCGATGCGAGGCACAAGATGGCTGCTAACACTTCCTGGTTTGAATTGTTAGCAGCCAATCAGAGGCAAGCTCGTCCTCGGGAGTTAGGCACAGTCCAGATATATATATCTTTTTTTCCTTTAATATCTCAAAAACTACAAAACGGATTTACACCATTTCCACAAAACCGCGCTTTCTGCGCCAAGACCTTTCTCCCTGCAAAATTTGGCGTAATTCCGTTCAGCAGTTTGACCTGCAGCCTTGTCTAAAGTTTCCTATGGAAAATGCATTGCGAAAACACTTTTTCGGACCCCCCTTTTTCTCAGCCCCCTTCACCAATCACCCTGTAATATGTCTTTGCAGCTCAATACACCCCTAAACTTTCAAGATACGAGCTGTTCAAAAAGAGAAACTTTCTGGAATATTTAGTAAAGATTCGTCAAACGACGCCAAAGTTATAAGCACATGGAGGTCTCCAGGAGGGGGGCCGCGCAACCCCCCTCCCAACATGAGTGAAGCCCCGGGTCTGCGGGGACCCCAGCGGGCCCCCGCAGCCCCACCGAGCCCCCGCTATTATTTTTTAAGAAATGCCCCCGGGACCTAGCTCACCTCGGGGTCTCATTAAAATAAAACGCGGGACCCCACGTCCCCAGCGCGAATTACGCCGTAATTTTTTTTTTTTTAAATGCTTTTTTGGGCCCTGGGGTGTTTCTGGGACCCCCTGAGCAGGCCTAGGGGGTCACGGTGTTTCTACCCAGCCCCCTTCTCTTGTTTTATACCTTTGTTTCTCTGTTTTCTAGTGACTCGATTCTACCGAGTCACAAGATGGCTGCCAACACTTCCTGGTTTGGAGTGTTCGCAGCCAATCACAGTGAAGCTCGTGCACGGGACTTAGGCTCCGCCCAGATATCGAAACTTTTATTTTTCTAATTTCTCAACAACTACTGAACGGATTTACACAATTTAAAAAGAAGGTCGCTTTCTGATCCAAGCACTACCTTTTTGCCAAATTTGGGGTAATTCCATTCAGTAGTTTTGGCTCTAGCCTTGCACAAAGTTTCCTATGGGAAATTGATTTTTTGACTCTTATTCTTTGAATTTCTCAAAAACTACTGAACGGATTTACACCATTTAAAAAAAAGGTTGCTTTCTGAACCAAGCTCTACCTTTCTGCCAAATTTGAGGTAATTCCATTCAGCAGTTCGGGCTGTAGCTCGTCGCAAAATTTCCTATGTAAATTAACATGGAGAAAACGCGTTTTGGGACCCCCCTTTTTTCTCAGCCCCCGCTTGACAAATCACCGCCAAACTTTCAAGATAGGAGCTGACCTAAAAAGTGCAACTTTTTGGAAAATTTCATAAAGATTCGTCAAACGATACCAAAGTTATTAGCAAATCAAAAAACGCTTTTCCTATGGAAACTAGGTTGTAACTATAACTACCTACTGGCGACCGCCAGTAGGTAATATATATATATATATATATATATATATATATATATATATATATATATATATATATATATATATATATATATATACATACATACATGTATATATATAAATACATACATACATACATACATATATATATCCACAGCATTCCACTCCACACGGAAGAGGTAGAGGCCACTCGGGGGAAACGTCAGGAGATCTTTATTATAACAGCTCATGCATAATGCATTTCGGCCATATTGGGCCTTCCTCAGATGCCGCTGTATGCAAGGTATTACTCCACCCCCACTTTTCACTGACCAAAGTCTCTCCCATTGGCGGTAGTCCGCTGACCAATAGTCACATGCTCGCAACTCCACTGCAGTTTGACCAAAACTACAGCTCCCAGAATGCTGTATTACCGGGTAAGTGTTGCCAGGGAGGGACTAATTATGATAAACCACTGTGGGTAATGGTGATGAACTGAAAAGTGCAGAGTGTCCAAATATAAAGTCCTTGTTAAAAAGTATATCACAGATCTCCCTCGGGTCCCCTTCAACATTCCAGCCTCGTTGTGCGTGTGCCCGCCGGGCCATGAGTCAGAATTTCAGTGAACCTGGCTCCTCGTTAATAACGAACTGCGCTCAGCAGCAACCTCAGGCTTGGCTTGCACTTCATGGCGGGCCAGAGTCATATCAATAACTTGAAGACAAAAAGACTGCAGCAGCAGTAGGTGCCAGTGATACTTCGGCCTCTTGACTGAACGGGGCATCCAATGCGCCTCTGGCAAGCGTGAAAACATCCACAGCATTCCACTCCACACGGAAGAGGTAGAGGCCACTCGGGGGAAACGTCGGGAGATCTTTATTATAACAGCTCATGCATAATGCATTTCGGCCATATTGGGCCTTCCTCAGATGCCGCGGTATGCAAGGTATTACTCCACCCCCACTTTTCACTGACCAAAGTCTCTCCCATTGGCGGTAGTCCGCTGACCAATAGTCACATGCTCGCAACTCCACTGCAGTTTGACCAAAACTACAGCTCCCAGAATGCTGTATTACCGGGTAAGTATTGCCTGGGAGGGACTAATTATGATAAACCACTGTGGGTAATGGTGATGAACTGAAAAGTGCAGAGTGTCCAAATATAAAGTCCTTGTTAAAAAGTATATCACAGATCTCCCTCGGGTCCCCTTCAACGTTCCAGCCTCGTTGTGCGTGTGCCCGCCGGGCCGTGAGTCAGAATTTCAATGAACCTGGCTCCTCGTTAATAACGAACTGCGCTCAGCAGCAACCTCAGGCTTGGCTTGCACTTCATGGCGGGCCGGAGTCATATCAATAACTTGAAGACGAAAAGACTGCAGTAGCAGTAGGTCCCAGTGATACTCCGGCCTCTTGATGGAACGGGGCCTCCAACGCTCCTCTGGCAAGTGCGAAAACATCCACAGCATTCCACTCCACACGGTAGAGGTAGAGGCCACTCGGGGGAAACGTCGGGAGACCTTTATTATAACAGCTCATGCATAATGCATTTCGGCCATATTGGGCCTTCCTCAGATGCCGCTGTATGCAAGGTATTACACCACCCCCACTTTTCACTGACCAAAGTCTCTCCCATTGGCGGTAGTCCGCTGACCAATAGTCACATGCTCGCAACTCCACTGCAGTTTGACCAAAACTACAGCTCCCAGAATGCTGTATTACCGGGTAAGTGTTGCCTGGGAGGGACTAATTATGATAAACCACTGTGGGTAATGGTGATGAACTGAAAAGTGCAGAGTGTCCAAATAAGTAACTATAACTACCTACTGGCAACCGCCAGTAGGTATATATATATATATATATATATATATATATATATATATATATATATATATATATATATATATATATATATATAAATATATATATATACATATATATATATATATATATACATATATATATAAATACATACATACATACATATATATATATATATATATATATACACACACACACCTATGTGTTTGTGTGCGTGTGTGTGTATACATATATATATATATATATAGATAGATAGATAGCTAGATAGATAGATAGATAGATAGATAGATATAGATATATATATAGATATTGAATACATAGTGAATTAATGAAAGGGGTGAGATTCATATTCTAACTTCGGTCCCACAAACATTGGGGAAAATGCATAATTTGAGGAGAAAGATTTAATATTCTAACTCTAATACAACTAAAAGTGGGGTAAGTACATGAAAGGGGTGAGTTTCATTATTCTAACTCCAGTCTTGCGAACATTGAGGGACGTGCATAAATCTGAGGGGTGAGTTTTTATATTCTAACTCCGAACAATCTAAATAGGGAATAAATGAAAATTGTGTGATTTACTATTCTAATTCAACTCCTACAACCATTTGGTAAAGTTGATAAATCAGATACTTGCGATTTACTTGCTTTTGCTTTGAATACTTTATTTCAGTCAATGACCATTAAAGTAACAAAACAATCAAAACAGATTATACATGCAAATAAATAGAAAGTCAAATATTCCATTATCTCAATACAGTATCATAGTTAAAACATTGGAACCATACAATACAAGATTAAAAAGACTTTAAATGTCCTAAAATAGGATAGCTGCTAGTTAACAATAGAAATTGACAAATTTTCCAGGGCCAGAGATGTCATGATTTTACGTTGTGTGGGCCAGATGCTTTCAAGAAACTTAGCAACGGAAAAAGCAATTGGGGTAGACATGTCTGCTCTACAGATTCCTAATGCTACTCTATATTGCCGAACACCCAAAAATGCATTAAAGGGGCAATCCATCATTTCTGCTGCTTAAGATATACAGGACAAAAAAACAGAAGAACGTTGTCAGTTTCTTCACCCCCACCACATGCTATGCAGAACTTGCTACCCCCCGTTATGTTGGTCCATTTAGAAGTGAACGGAGCTAATGGGAGGGAGCCCAAACTACATTTTATATAAAGGGACTTTGTGTGGGGAGAATTACTCTTATCCATAGAAGCCTCAAATAAGGGGACTAACTTGAATTCTAAAAACAGTTCAGTCAAGTACCCCAATTCTGGCTGATTGAACATTCTTTTCTCCTCATACTCCCAAGGAGGACTTCAGTTTTTTAGCAGCAATGGGTGTTATGGTTTTTGGATTAAACCAATATTCATGGAGGGCCACAGTATAAAGCAACTTTTTCACATGCATAAACCACTGTAACATCTCCCTTCCTTGCAGCCCAGGACATCTTTTAGGCCCTCCCTATAATATACTAGTTCGGGTATGCCAAACTTGCAGCCAGTATAAGATTGGTTTCAGATGGATTGTCGGGGCTATAGGCCTATATCCCAAATCTGGTGTGAATTCTAATGGGGAACTTTGGGGAATTTTAAGTGCCATTCTGATTAATTTATTTTCTGCTACTTCCAGAGCGTTTAGCTTACAATGACTCCACACCTCTGCACCGTATGCAGTGGCAGACACTGCTTTAGCCCTCCAAACTTCAAGAAGGGGGGAAATAGGATGGAGAGAAGACCAGCGGTGAATTTTAAGATGGTGGCTGCCCTCTGGTTAGATATAGAAATGCTTTTTGTAACTTGGATAGACCAGGTGATTAGAGAAGATAGGTGAATGCTGAGATAATCAAAGTCAAGCACTCTCTCAAGCTCCTCCCCATCTAGGGTAATTGTCCCTTTAAATCCTCTGTAGGGATGGATAGCCATACAGTTTGTTCTTCTTGCAATAACTTCCAAACCATAATCTCGACAGAATTTATTAAATGTTTCCAGGAGGGTTTGAAGACCTTTTAGTGGTTTTTGATACTAGCAAGGTATCATCGGCAAACAACAGTGCTGAGACCTTGCTACCCCCTAGAACTGAGGAATTATTGTCACAATCCATTAAATAATCTATGCAGTTGTTAATAAACAGCAAGAATAAGGTGGGGGCAAGTACACATCCTTGCCTAACACCCTTGTCAACCCTAATAGGGTCAGTGATTTCACAATTTGGACCCCAGCGAATTTGGGCAAAGGTGTTATGATAGAGCCGGAGAGCCATAGCTCTCTAAGGGTGTCCTTTGGCTCTTTGGACCATATCAAAAGCTGCTTTTGAATCAATAAAAGCAATGTAAAGCATACCCTTCTTTAGGTCAATTTCTCTCCATCTAATTAGTTGAAACCTAAAGACCTGTTTTACAGTGCTAGTTTTTATACAAATTCCTGCCTGTAACTGGGACAATATCTTGTTTTCATTAACCCAAGTCATGATACAATCTAGAATCAATATACAAAATATTTTTTGACTAGAGTCTATCAAACTTATTGGCCTATAATTGGCTGGATCTGATTTGGGACCTTTTTTATGAATAGGGATAATTTCTGTGCCTTTCCATGATGTAGGTATATCGGCTCCTGCCATTAAGGTGTTTACTACACAAATAAGGTAGGGAGCCCAAATGTCAGGTTCAGAAATAAAAAAATCAACTGGAACACGGTCAGGCCCGGGAGCCTTGCCAGCATTCTGAGTCGCAATGGCGAGTTTCTGCCACTGTAATAAACCCATCAACTTTAAAATCATCAAATTCACACATAATCGGCTGAAATATACCAGCCGGATGGAAGCCAGACTTCGGAGGAAGTATGCAATGGTGGACTAATATACAATGATTCAAAATGTGTCACCAAATCCTGCGGTGGTATGTGGGATTTTGTTTTCATCCTGGACGTTTTAGTCTGAGAGCATGGCTGCCAGGATATCACTCCAAATATCATTGGCTCAAGTTGTTTAAGCATTCCTTTGTGCTAATTTATAAGTGGCTCTGGCAGATTGAATATCTGGTCTAAAACCGCCCCAAATGGCGGTCATAAGATGTTTCTTTGCTAGCCTACAATACCTGCTAAACCACGTGGGGTCTGTTTTAGGAGAGACACTCTTTTGGGAAGAGAGCTTAGTGAAAAAACTTGTTTTCATTTCATTAAACCACTTTATATGAATATTCATATTGGAATTCGGATCTAACGCCAGCTTGGCAATTTGGGGCAGAATAGAAGTCAGGCCCTGGTAAAGTTTAGCGTATGTATCCTTATCTTTCACTATACTCTCTCATCTGATCTTCCTGCAATTATTACTAACCCATATGACACTACATGGGAATTGCGGCATCGTAGTTGCCCTAACTGGATTGCCGCGGAGAGTGAGAGACAATGGTCACTCTCATATCTAGAGAGAACTTCCATGTTGATAAAATTCTCACAAGTTCGAAGGTCCAACAGTATATAATCGATACAGCTTCCATAAGAATTCTGTCAAAAGGTCTCACTTCATCTGACTTGGTTCTTCCATTACAAGCTCTCAACTGGCAGCTAAGGCAAAGATCCATCAATTGCCTAGCTACCCTAGGCAGAGTAGTCAACCAAGGGCCAGAGATTTGAGGGATAGCCCAATATTGCTCCCCTTATCCTGCAATTTCTCTCAACAGTAAGGAGGGCTCAAAACACACGCTAAAGTCTCCGTCCACAATCACCACAGCCTCCTCCTCAGACTTTCAAGAAACGATATTCCTCAAAATATGTGGGATCCGGGCACTCTGCTGTCTTAGAAAGACTCCTACAATAAACGTTAAAAAGGAGCACTTTTACATTTATCCCTGCAGTTATCTCAAGGCCTAGCAGATAACGGGAATCAATCGATAGTTGTGTTATATGACAGAAGAAGGAAATTTTCAACCCAGCTAGAAAGCCCACCTGAAGGTCTACCAGTCTTAGACTTATGGGCTGGCACATGATAGGTCATGAAACCTTGTCTATGGGAAGGGTCAATCTCCCAAGTTTCCTGGAACAAGTATATCTAGCATGTCAATAAAGACCCCCCAATCACTCTGGATAGACTTGTTTCCTACCTAGCTATATTCCATGAGGCCAACAATAAATCCCTACTAGTAATAGGCATGGTCAAGCCTTGAAAACCCTTTGATGGAGTAGAGACAATATTCTATTTGAGGTTTGAGGGAACTCTAGTAGAGGGAATAAGCATATCTATATTAAGAGAATGGAATGGATCACCTATAGCTACCACCGGAACAGCTAAAGCATTGTTGGGATTAGTCATAATAAGAGCTTGAGTGCCATTAGAAAGAGAAGAAGGGAAATTCTGCTCAGGGTGCCAATGGGGGCCAACAAGATCATCAATAATTTATATATTAGAAAGATGGACTGTGCACCCAGGGCAACCTCAAAAACATTGTCATGATCTTTAGTAGTACTTTGCTTTAGAAGTGACTTTCGGGAGTGGCCATTATACATGAGATTTACTATTCTAAATGCAATCAAAGTATAATTGGGTAAAATGCATACATGAAATGGATGATATTTACTATTGTAATTCTAGTCCTACATACACAAATCTAAATTCAATCCATTTAAAACTGTTAAAAATGCATAGATAAAAAAGCATGAGATTTACTATTCTTAACTCCAGTGTAACAAATATTTTAAAAAGTGTATAAATTTGGAGGTGGGGGAACGGGTGTGGGGGGTACATTTTTTATTCAATTTACTGTAATAAACATAGTGTTGAAATAAGTAATACTAGTAGCCTTAGAGAGCAGAAGCAGAGTAGGATACAGTAGAGGAGTTGGGGCAGTTCAGACAGCCTGGGGTGGCATAGTTGAGCAGACTGTTCTAGGGGGAATAGAGGCAAGGTTCAGAGGCCATGGGAGTGAGGAAGGAGGCCCTGGAGTAGAGAAATCTGTGGATGGCAAAGGGAAGGCAGGTAGGTGCCCTGGAGCTAGAACGACCACAGAGGGAGCTCAAAAGCAGCTAGACATGCCTATTGGCAGTAAGGCAGACCTTGTGGAGCAAAGTTAGAAAATCACACCTTCATATAATTGAAAGAGGAATTTCCTACCTACAAGCCTTGATTCTGACAGGCTGAGGAGTTTGTGTAGGTTTACCATTTATATCTAGCATGTCAATAAAGACCCCCCAATCACTCTGGATAAGCTTGTTTCCTAACAAATATACAAATGAAGACAAGGCCATACTAAGGCCTATTAACGAATCCGAAGTCAGCATTTACGAAAGACAATGACACAAGCCAATGAAAAATATGGGCGGAGAGTGGGCGTGGCTTCTCTCCCATACTTTACTACAGCAGTCTCGCAGAGCGAGCAGCGCATGCGCGCTGCCGTTAGGCTCGACCTAAAAAGGCCTATAAATCTTGTTTTTTTTTTACAGTTGACAGAGTCGTGGCGCACAGACGTCACTAAATAGCTGCTTCGCTATGGTAGAGAGTGGGTGCATAGTGAGCATGCGCAACTGTCAATTCACGCCTCGTGGCGCATTACATAGAGCACGTTAGGGAGCGCTCTAGGGTGGTGCAGTCCGTATTACTGAATTAAAGAGAAGCAATGAGCACCAAGCTACTGCGGATGATCGGCTTGGGCTCCATTAGTCACATTTACCTAGCCATCAACATCACGAATCGAGAGGTAAATGTACAAAGCCAGACGCGCTTTCCTGTAGGGTAAGTCAGTACCTAGCATTCGACTGACTCGTCCCAGTAGGTCCCGCCTCCTTAATATCCTGTTTTAGGGATATCATAGTTTCCCTCAGACTCTCGCCTTTCTCTGATCCCTCTCCTTATTTCTCCTACAGGAGGTCGCCGTGAAGATTTAATCTCAGAAACTCAACACCCGCAGTTGCTGTATGAAAGCAAACTGTGGGGTCGGCATCCCTTTTATGTGGTAAGAGTTCCCCTCACTGCCCACATCTTTTTAGAGCCTTGGCGTCCTGGTATATTTTGCTCCGTGGGTTTGCCCAAACATTGACATGAAAAAATATTGGTGCTTATCATATAGTCCCAATCAAGACAGTCCTTTGCGTTTTAATTAACGGACGTAGCTACCATCTGTATTTCTTGAGGTGTGTCCAAATACCCGGAACGTTTGGTGGGGGTGCTTTACATTGTATACTAATCCTTTAAACCCACAGTATCTACTTTCCTATGGGCATATGGTTTTGCGTTCTCATACTGTGGGTCACCCCAGTGATTGCCACTAAATCGGTGAAGCAGGAAGTTACAAGGTCACTTTTCGCACCCTTCAAGAAAACAGTTCTACCATCTCAGTCCGTGGTTGTATGTGGTCTCTAAATTTAAAGTCCCTGACCCAGTGCCCACCTTGCGCTATTCTCGTTTCAGACTGACAGCTCCCCAGGCTGATATTGCCCCATGTCTGTGGAGTCCACGATCCGACAAGACAATTTGGTGTCGTGCCTCACTATGTGGCTGCGTAGAATAAATTCGTCCTGCTATGTTTAGGTGGTGGATGAGAACCGTTCTCAGCGTATTAGTGCAATTTATTATGTGACTCACCTCATTTACGAAGTTTCTAGGTGTAATGACCCAATTTAATGCACCTTTACCTGTCCTGCATGGTTGATTTTTATGCAAAGTCGGGTTTGTCATTGTGCAGTTTCATGTATGTTTTTTTTATTTGTATGACTATTGCTTCAAGGCAGAACAAGTTTAGTTACAGATGCCCAAATTTATGTTGGCAAGAGTGGCCAGCACAATAATCTGTTCCCGAATAATTGACCCAATGTCAACGTCAGGTAATGTACATTTTAATGATTGGTTGATAATTTCACAGAAAGCTGAGGTCTGTTGCCAAGTATGATGCTCTGACCTTTACTTTCAGTGCACTGCGCTGTGTTTATTACACGTTTAAGGCAAAAAGCGTGAAAGAATACCAGTAATTGTACTCTGGAATGTTACAGCACATAAGCAGTCTTGGGGCATCTGTGATGTACAAATATTGGTCTTAATTTAGCTTTAAGGTAATTTTCAGAGATGCTGATTTGATTGGCGGTGAATGTAAATATTTAGCTTCCAAAACAAGTATTGCAGAGTGCTTGTCCCAACGCTGTTGCAGCAAAACTGATGGTCACCTAAGAAGTTTAATGAATATTTTGCAGCTAGAACAAACTTCCTGTGTTTATGCAGTAAAGGCCATTTAAAGCATGTTATGGACGTCAGCACCACAGACGACACAGAATAAAGGAGTATCATATTATCAATCATAATATGTAACTTGTGTGCCACAACTATATGCGAAAAATGCGGAATGTCTGCTAAATTCAGGAAAAAATTGCCTGAGATATAGGGACCGTAG
Organism: Calotriton arnoldi; assembly: GCA_963921515.1. Taxonomy (NCBI): domain Eukaryota; kingdom Metazoa; phylum Chordata; class Amphibia; order Caudata; family Salamandridae; genus Calotriton; species Calotriton arnoldi. The sequence continues at coordinate 1,871,364 of CAWUFW010001700.1, read as the reverse complement.
AATGATTATGGCACTTAGAGTGCGCTTTCTGTATAAACAGACCATTAAGTATTTTCAGTTAAGGCCCATTGAAATGTTAGTTTTAGGGAACAGCCAGATCTTTATTTTATTTCTTTAATTCTCGGTGATTGTTAATTATCTATTTTTCTGAAGGTTGATCCAGAGCTTCCAATTCTGTGTAGCATACCTGGATGTTTAATGTGACACACAACACCACACAATTCAACACCACCCAACATAATTATACTCCACATAATACCACTCAACGGAACATGATTCAACTCCACATAATTGCACTCTACTCAATACCACATAAATACACCCCACATAAATATACTCCACACCATGCTAAATAATTCCAATCTGCATAATTTCACTCAACGCCGCACAGTTCCATGCCACACAATTTAACTCCACACATTTCCATTTCACACCACATAATTGGATACTAAACCACATAATTTAACCCAACAACACAATTGCACAACACACCACAGACATCCAATCCACACCACACAATTCCACATCATGCGACAAAATTCAACAGCACAGCACATAATTAAACTCCACTACATACCACTTCACAACACAAAATACCATTCCACATAATTCGGCTCCATGACACACAATCCCACTCCACATAATTCCAGTACACTCAATACCACATAATTAAGATCCACATAATTCTACTGCACACCATGCCACATAATTCCACTACACAAGTCCACTCCATACCACACAATTCCACACCACACTGTTCAACAACTAACAAATCCAATCCAACCCACATGCATTCACTACACTCCATAACATATGGGTAAAAGACATTGTCATTTACAATGTCAATAGCTCAAACTCTCGTAAAAACAATTGGCTGTGTCAATGCTTTTTTTCTGGGAAGCTCTAAAAGCCTGTTTCCATTGCACATATTCCATAACACAAGCCAATACAAACCAAAGCTGCTTTACTGTACAGTTGCTGTGAAAACTTGTAATATGGTATAGCGTGCACTTTTTTTTTCTAAATCATCACTCCATTGCAAGCAAAAAAAACATAAGTAAAAAACATTGGCATTTGCAACGCCAATAGCTTTAACTTTCACAAATGCGAGATCGATTGTATTGCAAATGCTTGTTCAGCAAGCAGCCCACCAGTCAGCCTTGACCCCTACTCTAGCATTTTTAACAGCGCCTTCATGAGCACAAATCCATGTTGTGTGGCCTTCTCTCTATGGTCAAAAACGGTTTAGGCATGCGTGAGGGACCAATTCCGAAAAGTTGTTTTTCCGCCCGTAGGAGCCACAGGTGTAAAGCATTAAGATTTCTGCAAACAAAAAGAACAAGCTGATTCACGGAATCACGATTTACCACTGTTGGTGAATAAACACCAATTACACCGAGGCAAAATGCTGTTCTGCAGTAACACGGACACCGCATGTTTACAGCAAGCGGTATAATTGCTGCTGGCGCTAATTGCATTTCTGCCGGCGGTAATTGCTCTTCCGCTATTACAGAACAAACCACCAGCTGATAATCGCGAAATTTAAGCCCAAAGTAAAACATGCCAGGAGTTGATTTTAAAAGGATAAAACCCATTTATACCCAGCTGCTGCAACTTGGAGCATGGTTTAGGGTAACCATTAAACACATACAAGTAAAGTTGACGCAATTCTGTAATGGCCGTATCTCTGCCCTTGAAGTTAAAATGCATTATAGCTGTCAGTTTTGTGTTTTTTTATCACCATCAATACATTTGTTAGGCTTAAAGCACTACATGCAAAAAACGTGTTCCACCAGATGAATTGTTCTTGTTGACGTAATTATCTCCAGGTTACTGACCCCGTGGCAGCATTCAGTACCGTCGTGGTAGTGCCACCGAGATGACCACCGTGAGGTAGTGATGGCGGCGGAGCAGCCATTTCCCATTGGCAGTGATTCAGTCAGAATGAATCCCCGATACTAGCCGGTGTAGAGACTGCATCACTCATTTCCATATGTTAATTCAAAAGATGTTCCAGCCGCTCTTTAATGCCTGTTACTGCGCTTTATTTATGAATTCTGTGCTGCAGTGCAAAGGGTTTCTTTTCATTGCCCTAAATGTCCTGCCGTTTCAATGCCTTCTGCTGGGATGGACGGGTCCCCTTCGGCTCCTCGGGGTTTGTTCCGCTGCTCAGCCCAGCGCAGCTAAAAATAGTCAGCATTTGTTTATAAACATTGAGAATTGTTTGACAAAAGAGAGATTCATGTAGGAAATCCGAAGGGTTAGATAAACTAGTTTGTTTAACTAGAAAATAGAAACACACGCTTTATTAAAATAAAAAAAAAGTTTAAAGGAAATACAGCGTAAAGGAGCTCCAGAAACAGAGTAAGAGAAAGAAATATTAGCAAAGCAGGAAGGTGATGCTCCTCATACTAGGCCCCAAAGCCATAGGTGCATTAGTGGGTGTCGACGGCTCCAAACCCCATTCAAAGTTCCTATCTAACCCTGTGGCCATGTCATATTCATGACTAAGAGGCCAAGGCTGCAGTGAATCAATGTGTCAATATGTTTTTATGTTTGCTTTTCAGGAATGCTTGAATGTTGTAGGATTTACTGCTAAGGCATTGTGCCATGGAGGTAGTGGACTGGTGCTATTTCCATAGCATATGTACCTGTGAAACCCAGGGTTTCTGCAGGCAGTCATATGGGGCTGGAGGCAGTGGTCTGGTACTATTGCCATAGGAGATGTACCTGTAAAACCCAGGGTTTCTGCAGGCATACCTGTAAAACCCAGGGTTTCTACATGCAGTCCTAGAGCACTGATGGTAGTGGTCTGGTACTATTGCCATAGGAGATGCACCTGTAAAACCCAGGGTTTCTGCAGGCGTACCTGTAAAACGCAGGGTATCTGCAGGGGTAACTGTAAAACCCAGGGTTTCTACATGCAGTCCTAGAGCACTGATGGTAGTGGTCTGGTTCTATTGCCATAGGAGATGCACCTGTAAAACCCAGGGTTTCTGCAGGCGTACCTGTAAAACCCAGGGTATCTGCAGGGGTAACTGTAAAACGCAGGGTTTCTACATGCAGTCCTAGAGCACTGATGGTAGTGGTCTGGTTCTATTGCCATAGGAGATGTACCTGTAAAACCCAGGGTTTCTGCAGGCATACCTGTAAAACCCAGGGTTTCTACATGCAGTCCTAGAGCTGATGGTAGCGGTCTGGTACTATTGCCATAGGAGATGCACCTGTAAAACCCAGGGTTTCTGCAGGCGTACCTGTAAAACCCAGGGTATCTGCAGGGGTAACTGTAAAACCCAGGGTTTCTACATGCAGTCCTAGAGCACTGATGGTAGTGGTCTGGTTCTATTGCCATAGGAGATGCACCTGTAAAACCCAGGGTTTCTGCAGGCGTACCTGTAAAACCCAGGGTATCTGCAGGGGTAACTGTAAAACGCAGGGTTTCTACATGCAGTCCTAGAGCACTGATGGTAGTGGTCTGGTTCTATTGCCATAGGAGATGTACCTGTAAAACCCAGGGTTTCTGCAGGCATACCTGTAAAACCCAGGGTTTCTACATGCAGTCCTAGAGCTGATGGTAGCGGTCTGGTACTATTGCCATAGGAGATGCACCTGTAAAACCCAGGGTTTCTGCAGGCGTACCTGTAAAACCCAGGGTATCTGCAGGGGTAACTGTAAAACCCAGGGTTTCTACATGCAGTCCTAGAGCACTGATGGTAGTGGTCTGGTTCTATTGCCATAGGAGATGTACCTGTAAAACCCAGGGTTTCTGCATGCAGTCCTAGGGCGCTGGAGGCAGTGGTCTGGTACTATTTCCATAGGATATGTACCTGAAAAACCCAGGGTTTCTGCAGGCATACCTGTAAAACCCAGGGTATCTGCAGGGGTACATGTAAAACCCAGGGGGGCAGATTTACAAGAAAGTGACGCATCTGTAAAGATCCGTCACTTTCCCTGCGCCACCCTGAGAAACTCTTACGCGACACCATGGATGCGCCGTATTTACAATACGGCGCATCATGGCGCAAGGATTGACAAATGCGTCAGAAATTCTGACGCATCTGTTGGGGCAAAAGTCACACATTGCTGGAGTTGTGTCGCAAGCACGACGCAACTCCAGCAATGCATGATGAGGCCTATCCTCATTGTGCTGCGTCACTCCTTACTCCTGCTCCAAGCAGGCGTAAGGTTTTCACGGAGTGGCGTCCTAGAAGTGGCGCAGTGAAATCTTGTAGATTTCACTGCGTCACTTCTACGAGGCTATTTTTAAGTGGGAACACCCACCCTGCATACATTATCTTCCTAGATGCGTCACGTTGTAAATTGGCCGCATTTTTACGCAGCCGCTGCGTCACAAAAAGTGACGCAATGGTGGCGCAAAAATGACTGCAAGGGGTTGTAAATCTGCCCCTGGGTTTCTGCAGGCAGTCCTAGAGCGCTAGAGGCAGTGGTCTGGTACTATTTCATAGGATATGTACCTGTAAAACCCAGGGTTGCTGCAGGCGTACCTGTAAAACCCAGGGTTTCTGCAGGCAGTCCTAGGGCGCTGGAGGCAGTGGTCTGGTACTATTGCCATAGGAGATGTACCTGTATAACCCAGGGTTGCTGCAGGCGTACCTGTAAAACCCAGGGTTTCTGCAGGCAGTCCTAGGGCGCTGGAGGCAGTGGTCTGGTACTATTGCCATAGGAGATGTACCTGTATAACCCAGGGTGTCTGCAGGCGTACCTGTAAAACCCAGGGTTTCTGCAGGCAGTCCTAGGGCGCTGGAGGCAGTGGTCTGGTACTATTGCCATAGGAGATGTACCTGTATAACCCAGGGTGTCTGCAGGCGGTCCTAGAGCACAATTAAGAGGCCCATTACAAGCCAGGTAGTTTTCTGCCTTGTTTCTACCTTTCCTGGGATACCAGTACGGGATGTGTGAGAGGGGTAGTGTGAGAAAATTGGGTTACTGGTTGAGGGTGGTAAAACCCTACTCAAGCAGCAACCACAATCCTTGTCAGGGTGTGGCACAAGCAAACCCCAAATTAACCTGTGCTTAAACCTTTGGTAGCTTGGCACAGTGCAGTCAGACTTAACTTAGAGGCAATTTATAAAGTATTTATGCAGCATTTCAATCAGTAATAAACTGAAAACACAACACAAGAACAATCTCACACCAATCTAAACAAGCATTTGCAATGCAATAGGTCTCGCATTTGCGAGAGTTTGAGCTATTGGCATTGTAAATGACAATGCCTTTTAGTTATGTGTTTTGAAAACCTGCAAGCGATGTGTTAACACGGACTTTGTACTTATAGTCCTTGCTTACGAGAAGCAAGGCTGACAGTAAAAGAGGCGCAGTTACTGCCAGCCTTGCTTCTAGTAAGCAGTAAGCACAAAGTGCGTATTTACGCACTGCTTGCAGGTTTTCAAAACAAATAAATAAAAGACATTGTCATTTACAATGCCAATAGCTCAAACTCTCGCAAATGCAAGACTTATTGCATTGCAACATGCCTTACAATTCAGGGGTTAACTAGGGCCTACCATTTCTAAAAGACAACTGCCTTTCTTAAAGGTGAGGAAGGCTGCCGTTTGCCTACAAGCAGCTTACCGTGGCTAGGTTGTCCGTAGCAAAACCAAAAGCAACATGCTGCTGCTGTGGTGCTTTAGTCCTCCTACAGGAAGGTACTGGCTCAAAAACTGTTTGCTTGCCCTTAATAAAGACGCATGCATTTTTCCCATATTAAACAAAAATGCCAGAGGCTAGTCCTACTTACACTACTGCCGCTTTGGTGAGAGAATGTTGCATAATGGCCAGAGCTGTCGACATGGGAACTGGGGAACCAGACTGAGTCTCGGCATTGCATCAATATCCTGTGAGTCTGTGCAAATCACTTAATTTCCCTGGAATTATGCGACATAGACTACTCGGGTGGCAGTGTTTTAGTGACTTTAGATCTGTTTGAGTGTAAACTATTTTTTTGTTTAAATTTGCAAATTACGAGGAAGATGATAGATTATGTGGCAATTGCGGAAACTCGATAATGACACAGAAAAGACCGCAGCCACAGAGCAGCATAATTCCAGTGGCCTTGCATTTAAACCATCATTACCAAATAAATTAGTCCATACTTCACTTGCTACAGTGTTAAGAGCCATGAGCCATACAAATGGCAAAATTCTGCTATACAAACGCACTTAACATACGTGCATTTATTCAGGTTTTTCTTGTCAAAAAAATTTGAGGTTCACATCTCAATTCGCTCCATAAGCACCTCTCTCTGATAGCGGTTGCTACAAAAGACCCGATTCAACAGTACTCATTGAGTCGACCTTGGAAGGATGAAAGTCTACGATGACCCTGCTGAGAGAGTCAAACTTATGGCCTTCAAATTACATGCAGATCACTGCAACAGGCACACGAACCCACAGAGCAAATCTGGTGATTACCTCCTGCACACTGATGGCGCCTGGTCCTAGGCCCGTCCTGTGACGCAAGGTCACAGGCTGAGAGAGATCATCAGGGGTGCACTGAGAGCAGGTAAAGTGATCCCCGTAGCCCTGTGTGTGTGCGCGCTAGTGTCTGTGTGGGCCTGTATATGTTGTGCTGACTTCAAAGAGAACGCTTTCCGCTTATGCGTGCATTTTTATTGCTGCCTGCATCACTTTCGCTGCTTTTTCTTCACACTTAGCTCCCACATATGAACATTTCAAAATAAAAACATTCTCTCTCATGCAGATGACTGGTCCTCCACCCCGGTGAGCGACTCCTCACCCGAAATGCATCTCAACACCAGGATGCTTGAGATGCTGCACCGCAGTTCCTCAAGCAGGGCGGGGTATCCAGAAGTATCCAATAAACTTTACTACACCTAAACTTGACACAGGTTACACAGAGCTGGTGAACTTGACCTCTCCAATAGTAGTAAGAAAATGTTGAGATTGAAGAGCAACGTGTTATCTTGCTCAATAGAGGAGAAACTGACAGAACAACTGGTCACCTCATGAATAAATCCAGATGCAGTATAAGATGACGCGCCTCCCGTGCCATTCAATCACCAAAGACCTGTTCAAGGATGGCACCTCCAGTGCGGCGCAATGTCGTGCATTGGTGAAATGAACAGTTTGTTACTCCAGCATCGGAGTGGGCATCGTAAGACGGTTCACTGAGCTTGAGGAAATGAAGAAAGATGGAGGCACGTAGAGATGAACCGTCCTGGGTGGCTCCAGGCGCGTGTGTGCACTAAACATTGTTGCACAGCACGCATCATTGTTTAGCAACAGAGAGGCGCCGCAGCTTGTCACGCAGCACCTTCACGCGCCTACCTTACAACGGCACGCGCCTACTGGACCTGCTAACAAAATAAAACTTGCAGGCTTGCGCTAAAGTTTCAAAAGAAGACACGGCACGCACAAAGGAAACGGCTCACCAGAGTTCACAGCAGGCCAGTAAAAACACAGAAAAGTGACTTTTACTGCTTGCAGGTCACATGCGGCCGTCGGTTTCGTAACAAATTGCTCACGTAGTGAGGTGCACATCACAGATCCAAAGTACAGGCAAAGTCAGTGCAGGCCTGCCGAAGAGCTGGCATTAGTTGCTGAGAAGCTATCTTCCTTGTCAGACCTGCCAATTTCAGTAAATTAAAAAGTGCCAGTTTTTCCACATAAACGCTGAAAGATCCTTTAAAACCATAATGTTGCTGGAAATGTTCAGTGCGCATGAAAACAAGAACATAAACTAGCACTCGTCACCTCACCTCTCCCTGCCGCCCGTTCCCAGCCGCCTTCTTCCCCAAGCTGCCATCTTGGAGAGTCGGCACGCAAATGTCTCCATGGAACACAGACACGCCGTGAGCGTGCACATCAGCTGTCCGGGCAAGTGCACATCAGAACGCGCCGTGAGCGTGCACATTTGCTGTCTGGAGATCGCCAGCAAAGACCAGCGTGACGGCGGCCGCATTGGCTGCGAGGTACACCGATCACCCTGTGAGCTCTGGGGACACGCTGCAGGGCATCGCGTGAAGCATGGCGGAACGACGGTAAGGTGGGGGTGGGTGGGGGTGGCAGGCGCATGGCTGACTGACACTGGAGGGGGTGCAAGGACAGCTGGGGAGTGCGTGCAATGCGGCTGGAGAGGACGGAAGGGGGACAGGAGATGTGCACATCGCGTGCCTGTACGTGCGTGTTCACATTTCCAGTCCGGCCTGCGCGTGCACAGCTCCTGTCTCCCTTCCGAAGCAAGTCAGTGACAATAGATCTCGCTAGCGACAGCACTTCGCGCTGCGTCGCCAGGCGAGACCTAAAAAATAGAGTACATATCTATAAATAAATCAAGACCAAAATGATAAATATCCAATCAGTAGAATTGGAGATATGCAGGTTTAAAGTTTTCAGTAAATATAGCATCAAAAAGCGCAAAGTGCCAACAGTGGATATCTGGTTGCGCTGGACTAGGACAAAGTCATAAGTTCAGGCTGACCACGATGGCACGTGGGCTGGCCACCGGGACCCGGTTAAGCACGCTGAACAAGAGTACCTTAACTCCTGGTTGTGAAGCATTTCCAGGTCCTGAGTCGAAGATGCGTCGCACAGCAAGGACAATACGTTTGTTCCAAGGAGCTGCGAAGCTGCGTTGCGAGGTCCTGCGCTGTCATCAAGGATCCTGTTGATGAGGGCTCGCAATGCAAAGTCCGGCATCAAGTTTGCATCGCGCAGTTGAGGCGATGCTTCTGTTCCAAAGAGGTGTAAGGCTGTGATGCGAGAATCTAAATCATCGTCGAGGCGGCCATCAACAAGAGAATTGCGATGAGAGAACTTGCGTCGGAGAACGTCTGCACAGCGGTGGTGGTGATGTGGGCTGCAAGGTCGATGAGGAGTCCTTGTTGTGCTGGCAGAACCCTCACGGCAGAGGTGATGTGTCGGTTCTGCTCGGGTTTGCGCTGCGCAGCAGAGGAGTTGCGTCAGTTCTGCTGGATCCACAGATGGGTTGGCAAAGCACCTTTAGGCTCGCTTCTAATAGTCCAGGAGCATGGTGGCACCACTTGGCAGGGTAGGACGCACAGATTACAGAGTCCAGGCGCTGAGTTCAAAGTTGTTAGAGCCTTCTGTCCCTGAGGCTCTAGTGAGGAGGCCAGCAAATTAGGCCTTGGAGTCTCTCTGGGGTCTGATGCAGATCCAGTCCTTCTCAAACAGGCAAGAGGGCAGCAGGAAGCAGGTCAGCACAGCAGGGCAGCAGCCCTTTAGAGCAACAGTCCTTCAGAGCAGCAGTCCACCAGAGTGGTAGCCCTTTCAGCAGCATAGTAGTCCTTCCTCCTGGCAGATTGTCCACAGGTCCAGACGCATACTGAAGATTTGGTGTCTGGGTCCAATGTTTGTACCTGGGCCTTCCTTTGAAGTGGGAGAAACTTCTAGAGGTTCCCCCTTTGAAGTTCACAGGCAACCTACCTACTCTGTCCTTGCTACAGACTAACTGCAGGGGGTATGCAGCCCTTTGTTTGGAGGTAGGACAAAGCTAATTCAAGTGTAAATAGGGCTGTTTCTAGCTTCCCCCTCCCATCTTACCAGCGATGGCCCATCCAGGCACATCTAAGCTCTCTATTATATGTGGCTGTCTAAGAGAAATACACAATGCCCAACTGTCAGATACACTCAGTCATGTGACCCAAAGACAGGCTGTAAGCAGTAAATGGCTACAACAGGAAAATGCCAACTTTCTAAAAGTGCCATTTTCAAAATTGTCATTCAAAATCCGACTTTACCATGAGAGAGGTTTTTTCATTACAATTCCAAAGACACCAAACATGAACTGGTCACCAGCTCCCATTTGGAAACTATAACTTATTAAATGTAATAAGGTAGCTCCAATGTTATCCTATAGGACAGGTAGGCATTGCGGTAGTGGAAAACAAATTTAAGAGTTTTTCACTACCAGAACCTGTAAATAAAAAGTACATGTCCGACTTTTTAAATACACTGCACCATACCCTCTGGGTTGTCCATGGCCTACCCATGGGGTGACCAATATTTATAAAAAGGAAAGTTTGGGCATGGCAAAAGGTTTATTTTGCCAGATCCAAACACCAGACATATTTTAAAGTGCTACTTAAGCAGGTGGCACAATCAGTGTCACAGGCCTACAAGTAGCATTTACTTTACAGGCTCTGGGCACAGGTAGTGCCATTTTGCTAGGGACTTACCAGTAAATTAAATATTATTAATATTATATTACAAATATGCCAACTGAGTCAAAACCAATTCTACTATGAAGGAGCACAAGTGATTTAACACTGGTTAGCAGTGGTAAAATGTTCAGAGTCCTAAAGCCAGCAAAAACGAAGTCAGAAAAACAGGAGGGTTGAAGGCAAAAAGTTAGGGGGAACACCACGCTTAAGATACCAGGTCTAACAGGTAGAATATGCGTTGATGTGAAAGAAACCCGTTTTATTCAATGTTCTTTATTCATTGTTTCTGGGAGCTAATGCCTTGTTTTTTGCAAGTCCAAGTTGTCCAATTCCTAAACCAGCATGTGGGGAAGGAATGTTACCTATTCTGAGGTGGTGGCAAGCTAAGACCTACGCAGAAACGTACAGAGTCAGATCAATAGTCATTTAAGCTGTCCAAGGGAGCACTGTATTCTGTCTGTCCTTTACCAAGCCAAGAGGAGGCGGTTTTCCATGTGTGTGTGTGGCTTCCCCCTCTATCAGGTACACTTGATTTTGTCCTTCCGTGATCTGGGTCATAAGGGCCGTGTTAGACCTGCCATCCTTAGGGTGGTCTTCCCCCAACCTTTTTGCTTGCTTACCTCCACTTTTTGCTGTATCTTTTTATTGGTCTTCGAACTCTGAGTACCTGCTGACCAGTGCTGACCAGTGATAAAGTGCATGTGCTTCTCCCCTAAACATGGTGACATTGGTATATACCTAATTGGCATATTTAGTTTACCATTAAGTCCCTTGTAAAGCGGTATACCATATACCCAAGGCCTGTAATCTAAATTCTACTAGTGGGCCTCCAGCACTGATTGTGCCACCCACACAAGTAGCCTTTCAAACCTATCTCAGGCCCGCAATTGCAAGGCCTTTGTGTACAGTTTACTGCCACTTCGATTTGCATTTAAAATGACTTGCCAAGCCTTAAATTCCACTTTTATTACACATACATCACCCTTAAGGTATGCCCTTGGTAGCCCTAAGGGCAGGGTGCTCTGTAACTAAAAGGTAGAACATGTACTTTTATGTTTTGCATGTCCTGGTAGTGACAAACCGCTAAATTAATTTTTCACTTCGGTGAGGCCTGCTACTCCCATTGGCTAGAAATGGGAACTCCCTAAAACACTTTTAAGCTTTAATTCCTGATTAAAAGGAGTAGCTGCGTCATGTTTCATATCTTTGGAATGGTACTGATAAATCCTCTTTACTGGTAACAATGGATTTAACATTACTATTTTAGAAATTCCCCTTTTAGAAAGCGGACATGTCTCTGCTCTTACTGCTCTGTGTGCCTTTTGCAGCATGTCTCCAATACACATCTAGGGTGAGTGACAGCTATACTTTGTGCATTCCTTCTAGACAGCCACAAACACAGGAAGGTGGATGTAATCTCATCTGCACTCATCTACAGTCTGATAGCTCTTCTTGGGGAGGAAAAGGGAGGGAGAGCTGACAGTTACACTTAAATAGGAAGTGTCCTATATCCCACACAGGAAAAGGGAGGGGGGGCTAACAGTTACACTTGAATAGGAGTGTCCTATGTCCCACACAAAGGGCTGATTACCCCCGACAGAAATCCTAGCAGACAGGGCTGGAATGAAAGGGGCTGCTCTGAAGTCACCCCCACTTCAAAGGCACATTTGGGTATAAGTATTGGGGCTCTGACTCTACCAAGAGAGTACACTACTGGACCTGTGAAAAACTCTGGCAGGAGTAAAGCCTGCTGGGCCACAAGGATTGCCACTTTGCCTGACTGCAGCTCTCAAGGAACTTCTTTCTGCGTTGCTTAACTGTCCTGCTGCCTGCTGATCCCTGCCCTGCTGAGGACAAGGACTGGACCCATCTCACTTGAACCCAGAGTGACTCCAAGGGTTTGTTGGCTTGCCCCCTGTTCTGAAGTCTCAGGGCCATCAAAGACTTCCTTAAACTCTGCAACAGCACCTGAACTCTGCCATCTGTCAGTCCTGCCCTGCCAAGGGGTGCCAGCACAGCCGTGTGCCCATGAAAGGTGATTTCTGCTGCCCAGAACCATCAAAATCGACGCAGTGACGACTTTGCAATGATGTGAACTGGCGCACTGCCCTTCGACGCTGCTGCAGGAGCTGATCAATGACATCGCCTTGACGAACTGCACGGCTCGACATCAACGCAGCACCTGCATTGTAAAGAGGTTTGACGCCAAAGCCTTCAACGACTACGTGGATTAGCACTGACGCTTCGCCTCCACCCACGGGATCAACGATGACGCAGCAATTCCTCACATCGAGTCTTCGATGTTGATGCTTGCTCCATTTTGTCAGTGGGACCCACCTGAGTCCAGTAGCCGACCTGTCCTCCATTGCGGTCAGCCTAAACTTTGGATTCACCCCAGTCCAGCATGACCTCAAGTAACCCCTTAGCGCTATTGACTTCTAAGCACTATTTTTAGTTTATTCTTTTAAAATTCATAACTCAGGTTCTACTTATTGGATTTTTGTCGGTTTGGTCTTGATTTTCTCATACAATTATTCTCTATTTTTCTAAAACTGTGTGGAGTATTTTTGTTGTGTTTTCATTGCGTTACTGTGTGTGTGTGTGTGTGTTGCACAAACACTTTACACATTGCCTCTTTGGATAAGCCTGACTGCTCTGTGCCAAGCTACCAGAGGGTGAGCACAGGTTATCTTTTAGTGTGTATCTAGTTAACCCTGATTAGGACTGTGGTCCCTACTTGGACAGCGTGAATACTTCTGCCAACTAAAGGCCCAATTACTAACAGGCTGGCACAGAGGCAGGTGCACTGTTAAATAAGTTTTCATTTTTGGGGTCACTTATTATTAGGGAGTTTCTTCAGTGTCTCGTCATAAAATTATGCACTAACTGGGAGGCACATTTTTAGTTTATAAGTAGTTAGTTTATTTGGCCACTGGCCGTGTCCTCCACCTAAAAACATATGACCAAACCCTGCACTATAGCTAAAAGTCTCAGGGTATCCTTCCTCATTTAAAGACAAGGTCAGTTCCTTCAACAGGACTACTCAAAAGGGACTTTACATGTACACCTACAACTGAAGTGTAGCTATATAAAGATCTGGATATACTATTGTGAGACACATGTGTTAGTATATATGGCGGTTGGGTATGTCAAACCAGTGCATCCATGTTCAAAGAAAAACAGATAGTTTGACATGATAATAGCAAAATGCATACTCCAATGATGGTAAAAACTTAGGTCACAGTTCCGAACCATGATGACACTGAGATAGATAAGGCCAGGATCTATCAGGAACAAATACTTGGACTCTTTATTTCCTCGCCTGCCTACCATGATGGATTCTCTGTTCAACTGTAATATCATTTTAACTGTTGCTATTGTCCAAGAATTTACAAATTCTCCTAAGATATTCCATAGAACCTGCCAGCATACAACCTGATATCTAAACCAACGGCTGAAATCACCCATTCACGAGACAATACCTACTCAAAGTATACTTTCTATACCTCTTAATATAGCACTATTTAAAGTACCATTCTACAAATAGCTTTGGCCATAGACAAATGTTAATGATGGTAAAAGATTCTCATTTAACACATATTAGGAATGTTAATGTCTTGATTCTAGGGTCAAGCTAGTAAAAGAAAACTATAAAAATGTGACATGGAAGTAGACATTGTCAGTTTACAACATGGCACCAAAAGAGAATGTGACAGATGTGCAATGATACCAACACATGAAGCACTATGTATTATGAGGAATAAAGTATTTCCAGGTGTAGGTAATGAGGACACAGCTAGTCATTTGAAGATCCCCAACCTTATAAAACATTACAGTTAGCGGAATCCTTCCTCTATATGGTTACGGAAATCAGCAGTGTTTTGCAATATCCCAATTATGTACAGCTAAGGATATATTAGCTAAGAAATCTTGCTATCTTCTAAGGCTTATTCTATATGGCATATTCAATCAAGATCATGTGCAGAATTTTTGGTAAATGTAGTTTCTTTCTATACATTTTCACATATGCATGATTAACTTTTATGCTGCTTTAGCAAACTTCATTCCAAATCTTTTAGCAGTGCAACAAGAAAGGACCGCTGCAGTGTTAAGAGTCGCTCCACTCAAAGCGACTCTCAACGCAGCAGCAACACTGGTAACAGGCACTAGACACTTTGACCACATTACCCCATCATTTAAGCATCTATGCCCCATATTTAGCATTATACTGCGCATTCCTGTTTTTTTCTAGCTCTGGCGCACTTTTGGTGCCTAGCGCCAATGCAGGCACCCTTGCGTCATGTTACAATGATGCCTGCAGGCGGGATTTTTTTGTGTAAATAGGGACACTTTCATGCACAAAAACAATCCTCAGAGGCATTTTCCTTTTTCTAAGTGTGCTGCAGAATGTGTAAATTTCTGACGCATTCCCGGGTCTACCGATGTTGGTAAATCTGGGAACATGTCAGAATCCATGGGTGGAAGCGTGGGAACACCCTCCCTGCTGCAGAGTAACAGAAGGTAGCGTTTTGCGCTGCCTTGCATTACTCTAGATTTGTCAAGTCACTTAGGGCCATGCAAGGTGGCCTTGCGTGGCTTGATAAATCTAATTTAAGTTTTGTATCGCCCTTGCGCCTGATTGCATGGCGCAAGGGCGATGCAAAACCTTGATAAATATGCCTCTAATTTTTTGAGGGCACGTATGTCATTTTGTACAAGCCCAAAACAGAGAATACCTCACTCAATGTGTGCTGCTTTACCCTATCAAGTGAGTGAGGGTTTAACTTGTTAAGCACCAATATATTCTGACAAGGAATTCTAGATGTTTCATTCCTTTGTGCCATTAAATATGTCTAAAAGCAAGATGTTTCCATCATTCCATGGTAGGTCCCATGTTTGCATGAAGAATGGGAATGAGATATACTTGCAGAAGTACTTGGAAACATACAGGAGACAATCCAAGTTGAAAAACTGAGAAAATACATTTTGAGGATAGACAAATGGCATTCCCATTAATTCAAATTAATTACCTAGAAACGTTTTCAGTGTTATTAGGACATGCATACTTTAACCTTATTATGTCCTATGTGTTAGGATCCAGCTAAAAAAGACTTGCTGTATTTCAGGAAAGAAACACTTTACACAGGGTTGGTGAAGAGTGTGAGTTATGTATTAAACAAGCTATACAGTTGGTGGGAAACAAATGCAGGCATATTTGAAAGTCTCCAAGATCTTATGCTAAAGACCATAGGCACGCTTTTAAGTAAATAAGGCATTAGTGGGAGTCAGTGCTATGTCGATACTACTGACCTTAGAAGAACTACAGTAGTACTAAGCCTAATAAAATGATTCTGGTGAAATACCAACAGGCCACAAAACAGCATACAAGCGAGGAAATATCTGAATATGTTTAAAATGGAATCCTAATTCAATCTGCCACGGCAAATTGAGCACAGAATGAATTGATCTAGGCAGCACCTGGGTTGAACAATTTCTATGAGAGACCAAGCAATGCAAAATACTTATGTTGTACCATTACCTTGAGGAGAGGAAAGCTACCCACCACCCTGGATGGCAGATCACAAATTTGACCCAAGCATGTACTTGTAAATCATGATGATTGGGGCAGGAGGGGCAGAAATCTGCATTTTACAACGACCATCTCAGAAATCACACAAATATAAATCAAATGTCTTCCAGCTGTTGATACAAATCGACCGCAATCTAGTTCAACAATGGATAGGGATGTGGTGGCAATTGTTTAAACTGGAAAAGACACATTCATCACTACTCTAGGGGTCAGAAAACCCAGAGCCACTGGAAATTCCAAAATAAATCTCTCCATAAGAAGACAAATTAACACTTTTGATGCAAATCTGGAGAAATCAAGCATTTCCTCATCTAATGTTTGAATGCACCAGTGCAGCAATAAGAAGAAAAATATGTTATGTTGGACTGTGAAACCTCAGTGCAAGGTGGATCCTGGTTGGTAAGTGCATGAAAAATTACTTCCAGTAGAAGCCCTGAAAACATATACAGAGTCAATACCTCCCTCAGTTTAAGTGAGTATTGCTGGTGCTGCATACAGTACCACCACTAAGACAGACACGGAGGAGATGCAGAGACAGAAGTCTTCCACCACTGTACGAAGAAGAACATTTTTGAAAATAAATCTGGGAATTTTGCCAAATCATGGTGGTTGGGGAAACCTGATATCTGCAATGAAAGTACAGAGGGTTGTAGGACACTACTTGAAATAAATGCCTGGAATTGCAGTGTGACATGGAGCACAAAAAACAACATATGTAGGTATACAATAGAATGAAAAATCAAAAGGCTAGAATAAAAGGGAGACGATGTAGAAGACAGCAGAGAAGACACACATCTCAGTGTTAAACAAGCATTTGCAATGCAATAGGTCTCGCGTTGCGAGATTCTGACCTTTTGCCATTTTAAATGACAATGCCATTTATATATGTGTTTAAAAAACCTGCAATAATAAAAGGCATTGTCATTTACTATGCCAGTAGGTCAAAGTTTCTTAAATGCGAAACCTATTTAAATTGCAAAAGCTTGTTTTTTACAAGCACCCCATGCTGCACTTTCACGTTAATAGAGGCCAAGCCCCTTTCTTTAGACAAGCCATGTTATTAAAGTGAAATTGCGGTATGGCTCGCTATTACCAAAAAAAACATTTGTTGGTCAAGTTGATAAACAAATCCTTTTTTTTGTAAAAGTGCCCCGTGAAAGCGCACATGGTGCGCTGAATGTTGCAGGAACGCATGTCGTGCCTGCAGTAAGAGAAACTAATTAAAGAAAATAGTGCTTACAGACTAAATAACACATACCATGTAACAACCAAAGTAAAAGGGCCAGTCCTCATGGGAGGTTACAAATGAAGACAAGGCGCTACTAACGAGGGACTAACAAGCCTATTTATGAATCAGAAGCCAGCATTTACGAAGGTCAATGAAACTAGCCAACGACAAATATGGGTGGAGAGTAGGTGGGGCTGCAAGTGCATACTTCAATACAGCATGCCTTGCAGAGCAGCGCATGAGCATGCGCTGCCCAGGCTCGACCTAAAAATGACTGAATTCACTTCAGAAATCTCTTCACCAGATATAATGGACTGTCTGTGCTCTTTGTGTGGAGTGCTAGGATTCTCAGGGAAGATCTAAATCCCCAAATACTAGAGTAATTGATTAACAGGCACCAAAATGCAATAGTAAATAGTAAATCAACCCCCTTCTCCCCCTCAGAAATTGGCACATAAGTATCAGTATTTGTGGCAGCAATCTACCCAATGACCCCTGAACCCTTTGACTTGAAATATCTAAGACACTAGCAATTTTAAACGTTTAAGGCATTATCAGTATTTAGAGAGTGAGACAATCCATGCAAGGACCTAAGTAGTATGAATGCCTACCTGCAGTTATACCATAACGTCATAGGGATTAAGAAGTGCTGAAAACTCTGGAACTCCTATGTCCTATTGTAAATAGTATACAAATCTAGTCCCTCCAAGAATGAATCTAAGAAGGGAGACCAAGGATTATACCACTCTGTCATAGGTTTGTCCATATCTTTCCAAATCTGAGCTTTTAGAGAGCCCTCAGAGGCTGGTCAAAGTCTAGCTCATCTTTATAATTTAGGCTGCATGGACATAGAGATTATTCAATTCCAAGCTAACCTTTGCCTGGATTATAGACGATTGTCGAAAAAAATCAATCAATCAATCAATCAGTAGATTTGTGGAGCGCTTCTTGTCACCTGTGAGGGTATTCAGGCGCTGGCAGCGTCCAGTTGATTAGCTGAATAGCCTGGTCTTCATGGACCTTCGGAACTCTGATCGAGATGGGAAGGTCCATAGATAAAAGGGTATCTTGTTCCATGTCTTCGCTATTAGGCAGGAGAAGGAGCAACCTCTGCATCTGCTACATCAGGTGCGGGGTTGACAGTTACAGAAAAAGACGCAGAGCAGAGGTCTCTGGTGGGCTAATCGACTTTCAGGAAGTGGTTCTAGTAGGCAGTCTGCAGTTGTGTAGGACCTAGTATGCATGGGTCAGGAGCTTAAACTGGCATATTTTCTGTACAAGGAGCCAGTGGAGTTCCCTGAGGTAGGGGTGATGTGGGTTCAGCTAGGGAGATCCAGTACGCATCTGTCTGTGGTGTTGTGTATGGTCTGTAGTTGTCAGAGGAGGTGAGCCGCGATCCCTGGGTAGAGAGCATTGCCATAGTCCAGTTGGCGGGAGATAAGAGCCTGGGTGATGGGACATCTTGAGTTTTAGGGTAGCCATTTGAATTTCTTACGAAGTATGCAGAGGATAAAAAAGCAGGAGAAGGAGAAAAGTTGACCTGAGTCGTCATATTTAGCTTGTTGTCCAGAATGATGCATAGGTTCCTAGCATGTTTAGTAGGGGGAGGAGTAGGCCCGAGCTCTGGGGGCCACTAGGATGCGTCCCATGGGGAGCTTTTGTCTCCGAAAATCAGTACCTCTGCCTTGTCCGAGTTGAGCTTCAGCCAATTGTCCTTCATGCTCCTTGGATGCCTATGCTGTGCAGCCTTGTGATGGGTGTAAGTGGGAGACCGTATCAAAAGCTGCTGAGAGGTTTAGGAGGATCAAAACCACAGCCTCTCCTCGGTTGAGTAGGGACAATGGAATGGTCGATCCAGGTGAGTTCTGTGGTATGGCTGTACCTGATGCAGCCACTGGAGGTGAAGATGGGGTCTGGCTTGTGGCGTGTGTGGGGTCATGGATGAGTTGGGTGAGTCCAATGTTGTTCATGCTATCAAGGAGGTTCGTAGCGTTGAAGTTACTGTGGTCGTTGAGATGGAAGTTGAGGTTGCTGAGGAAAATGTGGTTGGAAGGCATTCCATGGGTGGAGTGTGGGTGGTCCCATGCATCCACCCAGGCATTTTGGCACATTCCCAGATTTGCCAAGACTGGTAAGACTAGGATGCGTCAAAATGCCACACCTTCCAGATAGAGGATAAACCAAAGTGAAACACGATATACAGCACAGACTGCTGCTGCACGAGCCACTGCAGTAAGGTTGCCAGATGACATCGTCACCAAGCAAGCAGTGCTCTAGTCCTGGGTTTTCAATTAACAACCTAAAGCACTCTGGGTGGTGTAGTCCTGGTTTACTTCAGTAGGTCCAGGTGAACAATAAACAATCATTGTAAAAGAAAAACACATTACGTCCTTGACAATGCAGAAAGGATCCTGGCACCAATGCAACCTGCATTGCAGATCCCTGCATCATAGACGTTGCACCAGTTGCAGGTCTAGAGCTTGCAAGCCTGATAATGGGGTAAAAATTATTTTCAAAAAGTCTGATGTTCAATATTCCCATCTCGATTTGAAATAAGATCACAGACATCATTTAATCTTTGGGCCTTAACATGTATGATTTGGCTCCAGGTCACTAAGATAACAGGTATGCAGTCTAGCTTTTTTTTCTTTACACATCTTTGTGATATACTACAAAAAAGTACAACAACCAGGCTACAATAATTTGTTAACTGAAATCCCAAGATAGGGACCATGGCATCCTGTTGACCTGGAGATAAATGCTCAATCTAGTTTTAGATTCTTTGCCTGCGTACTGAAAATTTTAATAACTGGGCAGGATGATGAAGAATTTGCATTGTCAGACATACCAAGTTATCTCACGTCAGGTGTGAGTACTACATCGAGTTGTGTTTTAATCTTTCATTTTGGACTTTTAGATTTTTTTTTCCCTAATACAGGTATGACCAAAACAACCAGGCCAAAGTAAAAGAGAGTACCTCACACCTTACATGGGACAGTCATTGAACTCGGCCTCATTAGTGCTACTTCGGAACTACTTTTCATCATAAGAATACCATTCGTCAACAGATCCGTATGTTCAATGCAAAGTTGTTAAGCATATTCTTAGGTCAGGTAAGAGACAGTGTGAAGAGCTTAATCCATTTTTACATATAAAAGGCACCTCCGGTCACCCACCTACAGCCATTGCTTTATCTGAGTTTCACATGGAAACATTTGCCAACTTTATGTGAAAGTACAGCAGTCATATAAGAAATTGATGCCAAGAAAGACTCTGTGTAAATTGGTTCCTATTTCATTATTATATGCATAAATATTGCCATTTAATCTGTAATTAATGGTTCACCAGAAATCATCCATAACAATAATGGTAGTAGTTAAATATAGAGGGGCAGATTCAGTGCTTTAAATGGGAAAAAATAAGTGCAGGTACTCATTAAAATGAGCCAGAGGTGTAGTGAGGGGGCTGGGGCTAGGGGCGGGGCTAAGGGCAAGACATGATGATACTTAACAACTTCTATATTAGTTGCAGCACATACCAAAACACATGAGAAATGTGTTTATATAAACAAAGCACAAAGCAGGTTAACTCATTACACAAAATGAAAGAGAAATGCAATAATATGTTAACATTTCCTTTTTTTGCAATAGTTGCACCTTCTTAATTTAATACTGTTAATTGCTGTTTGGCACAATACTATATATTTTTGAGAATGCGAGTAGGAAGAAACTGAAAATACCCCCACATCGCACCAAAGCTCTTATGGCACCAAGCACATGAAGCAACTCATCATGACCCTCCCCAGAAGATATCTCTTGTCTCTTCCATCAATCTATCCATTCATCCTTTCATCCTACCATTTACCTGCTGATGTCCACCATTTAACCTTTACATTCTACTGTATATTCAGTATTTCATCAATCATTGAGTTTTTCACCATTCCGTCTATCCACCCTTCATATCCAAACCTATCCATCCATCTCCAAACCTATCCATTCATCCTTTCACTCATCCATCTCTTTATCCACCCTTTCCCTCATCCATCAATTCTTTCGCTCATCCATCCATCAACCCTTTCACTCCTTTATTCCATCCACCCTTTCACTCAATCCCTCCTTTCACTCATCCATCATCCCTACCTTTCATTCATCCATCCAATCTTTCACTTATCCACCCATCAACCGCCCTTTTATCCAATCATCCACCCTCTTTCACCCATGCATGCTTTCACTCATCCATCCATCTATTCATCCATCCATCCACCCTTGCTCACTCATCCACCCACTCATCCACCCACTCACTCACTCATCCACTCACCCACCCACCCTCCCTTTTATGTTATTTATGAATCTTTGTCGCCGAGCAGACATGTCCAAACAAAGTGCCACACATTTTCTTTAAAATGCCTCCTGAGAGTGTTTTGATTCTCTCTCTCTTTCTTTTCTTACAAAAACAGGCATACACACAAACATAGCAGACACACAAAAGACGCAGGTATGATAAAAGCCATCTTTTCTCTTCACCTACCATGGCTTTTTTAATTGCCACCGGGGCCGGACTGGCCGTAGCCTGATGCCACTACCAGGGAACTGACATGATTCCTGTGCTTGCAGGAGATAGTGTGAATGTGATTGACAGCACAGGGCCTGAATGGACCCTGCTCTGTCAAGCACAGCGTGATGGTGAGCACCCGGACATTATTCAAATGAGCCCTGCTGAATAGCTCAGCTGGGGCTCAGATCAGGGCTACAGAAGCAGCGCCTTAGCTGCCAGACACGTTTCACTCCTGCTCACCAGCACAGCCAATGAGCCTACCTTTTCATGTCATGAGTACCGGTACTCTCCAGGGCAGTAGAGAAGTGCCGGTACTCAGAGTGATAAATCAAAGAAGTGCCGGTACTCAGTACCGGTGAGTACCGGCCCATTTAAAGCACTGGGCAGATTTACAAAGATGTCATACAACGCATCACAGCAACCAAAGTTGCTGCACAGCATTGTCTAAGAGGGAGGGCAAGGCAACGCCATATCTACTGAGATACAGCACTGTCCTGCTCTCTCCCTAATGATGGCGCACAATCAGGCTGCCTAGCACCACACATACACTTTCACACCATAGTGCATAGGTGGCAGCGTCATGTCTAGCAAAGGTTTTTTACTGGAAGGGGACACCATTTGCACTGAAAAGTAAATTCCAGATAATAATTCTGCACTTGTTTACATGAGTTTTGTGACACAAACCCGCCATAAAATGTTAGTAAATCTGCCCCATAGTGGGGTGTGAAAGTGCAAGCTGTGCAAGGAGCAATGCTGCACAATGATAATACATATACAATTAAAACATCAGTGCATTATGTTGAAGAAGCCTGTAGTAAATATCCCTTCTCCAGAAGGCATCCGTTAGCCTCCAGACCACAATTGCTCCACTCCATGCTTTGTGCGTTGAGTCTTTGCAGCTGCTGCACCCATCGTCAGGTGCACTCAACTCTGTGGTAGCCACTACTCCGCCGAAGTGAGTGCTGGCCCTTTATGAGGACCAGCGGGGTAGCTAGGGGGGGCACTGCTTTTGGGGGCAGTGGAGGTGAGCATGTTGGGTCTGTTAGCTACCGCCATCGCCCCACCCCAGAGAACAAGTCATCCGTCAGCCGCAAACCTCCCCCACCCACCCCCATCAAACTTAGTAGGCCGCCCCGGGTGGCAGTAGGTCTAGCTACGCCACTGATGAGGACAGCACGGCCATCTTGGTGCTGTAAGTTCTTCCCGCATTCAGCGACAATGACATATTGTAAGAATGCCAAGCCTGCCCTGAGCATTTTGCATCAGTTCCTAGCTGAATTTTCTTCTCCGTCTTCCCTGCAGGAGCATTATACATTCCATTTGCAGGTTCTCTAGTGACATTTTTATTACCTGGATAACTCATTGCCAATTCGGACTGACTTTTTTTGTACAATTCAGACGCATTCAAAAAATACCTGATCAAAATAAATGGGCTAAAGAAATGTAATGGGTAGTGAATACAGAGACCTCAATCTTGCTCACTGTTCCTTTTTCAAGATCAAATATCATATTTTTTTTACCGTAAATGCCAGATCACCAATGTCTCCAAATTATTTGCGGATGCATCACTGCATAGTCTCTCACATGGAAAACAGTCTGTTCAAGTGCTCACATTCTATTATCATTTCCACTACTTTTAGGCTGTGCAGAATAGAAGCAGTGATATTAAGTGGTGCAATTTTTTCCAGAGGGTACTTATTATATTTAAGATGAGCGTGTAGGAGAAAGATAGGTCTGTCTTTTTTTTTTATAACTGGAAGTGCCCCGCTGATTGAGAGTTTTTGTATGTTGTTTTTTGAATAGGGCAGTCAAATGGATGGACTACATAATGCACATGTGGATTAATTGATAGGTCATCCATCTTTTGATCCATATAAGCACTAAAGCATTTCCCCATTCATTCATCCATCTACTCACACAATCATTTATTCATCTGCACGTTCACTCACCCGCTCACCGATCCCTAATACACTCACTGATTCAACCAGATATCTATCCATGCCCTTAGTTACACACTAAGTACTCAACTGCCTAATCATTAGTTTATGCATTTACTCATTGTTCTGTCCAACTAACTACACAAGTTCAAAGTCATTCTTGATTTCAGCCTCGCACCTTTTTGCATAAAACACAGGCAAACTTGTCACTCAATGAAGAAGCACTTTCTTTTATTATGCAAGCCAGACCTACTGACTTTGTCAGGGCTTGCTATGTATGGTGCGAAAAAATGAACGTAATACATATATATCATGGCTCATACAGCAGAAAATTACATCTTTATCTTCACATCCATGGTCTTTATCAACGAAGAATAGACCATGTCCATGATACTGGATGCTTAGATTGATGTCTACGCACATTCCAAGAGTCTTTTTCTGGAGTGTCCCGAATCGCTTTACTGAGTGCAGACAAAATGTCCACCGGGCTGGGCAAACTCATAGATTAAGGTGAAGTAAGGCAGCCTCCTTACAGCTACCAACAAGGAGTAGCAACAAGTCCTGGCCTACAGCTGGGATCTGCAGTGCTTAATTTGTGCCGGTGGTCAACACCAGCACAGCCTGCCGCATGATGGCGCTGTCTGCCCACATTAGAGATGAGCAAAACAACGGTTGTTGTTTTTTTTTCTTGTAACGAAATATGCATTAAAATGAGGAATATCTGCTGCCTAAGGCATTCTTATAACTTTGGGGGCAAGGCATAGTCTGAATTGTCACACTTGTAGGAGAGCGATTGTCAATAGTTGGGCTGGTCAATGCCCTGGCAGGGCATAGGTGGTGCAATCAACAGTGGCCTCCTATCGAGGGCCTGGCGGTAATGTTTTTTTTTTTTTTTTACAAATCAAACACTGCTGAAAACATGCTGCTTTTGCAAGCATGGGAGGGGTGCGCCATGGGCAAAAATACATATTTGTCTGTGGTCTCAGTTAGCTAGGTACTGTTCCTGCACCCGGTGCTCTGTTAACTCCTATAAGTTTCTCCTAGGGCACCTATTTTCCTTCCAGCACGTATCTCGAAGTTTGATTACGTATTTCGTTTCAAATAAGGCTGAAACGACGCCACTGGCAATACCTTGGCAGAGTCTTGCATATAAACAGGTCCCTCTACGAATCCAAGATTAAAACCAAAAACAATAAAGGCAATTTGGTTTCACATAAACATTGCTCTGCCTCGCGCCAGCCTTACCCAGGATAACAAGCAATGGTACTTTGTGTTTGTTTTATGGTGATTAAAACGTTAGCAGCTAACGGTAAGAGGGAGACGGAAGTCTCATCGTGCTGCACGCGGCGACCCCACGTTCTACCTGGATTGGCAGCACGAGGCATGAATTAGCTTGAAAAAAAGCAGGCGTGATGGCTGCTGCTGCACTGTGCCCAAAGCAGGTGGCAGGTTAAGTAAAACAGACGCGATGAATCTCACCCGGTTTTATGTGCCTCACACGGCCATTTGTTCCCATCTGGTATTCACAGTTAAATTTGACAGGTGGCCTTTTTGGGAGTCTATCGTGCGCCGCAGGACAATAAGCAGGGCCTTCTGACAATGTATTGCTTTTTTATTCCAAGAGCAGGAATATGAATGTCCCACCAATCTGAGCTGCACAGTGAAAGGAAGCGAGATAGGCATCTAACTCCTTGCTCTAATGATGCCTTGGGGAAGTCACCATGTCTCTTCAGCATCGCGAGAACAGCTTTGTGCAAGAACAGTAAAGAAGCTTGGGGGCCTGAGGCAGTGCGAGATCGCCTCAGGGGACACAGAATTCAGATTTACTGCGACATTACTGCCTGGCAGAGATAATAACAATGAAAATAAGAGCTTTCAGAATGTTTTACCTATTGTTAGTGAGATGCGACCTAACATGAATAATGTTGATTCCCTCGAAGAGAATGTAAGCAAATGCAGCCAGCTCGCGATGCTATTAGTTCAAAGCAGAAAATGCGCAGCCATTATGTTGGTGCTCTGATGTGAACTCGCAAAAATGAGCACAGTTCGGAAGAAGATGGCGAGCAGCATTTAAACTTTACCCTGTTTGTGTTTAGTTTCTGTGTAATAAATCAAAGGTGGTGCAACATATGTCAAAGTCAGCACCTGCACCAGCGTGAAGAATAAATGTGTAATTATCTGCAATAGCAAGGCTGGCACTAAAGGATGAGGGATATGACACACCAGGGCATTTAAGTGAGTTCCAGGTGAATGATAGGGAGACACAGTGGACCTCATCATAAATATATGCTGGGGGATGCATACCCAGAAGATTTCACCAAGGTCCTTGTTTACAAGGTAGGTATATCAGAAATATACCTGACTGGGTAATGGAATTAAGAACTTTGATCAACACAAATTAGAGATCTGCTGATTGAAAGGAATGTCCATTTTTTAGTTCAAGATAAACTTTACAAGGTTTTTTCCGTGATTAGGTGTCTCATATTCTTTGAAATGCCAAATATGACCTTGCTCATATAGCGGTAAATTACATGTATACCTTCGCATTCAGGTTTTTTCAGTATAGAATGAATATGTCCATGATATTGGGTACACTCCTGCTTAGATTGATCCCTACATACATTCCAAGATTGTTTTTCCTGAGTGTCCAGAATCACTAGATTGAATGTGAAGAAAAAGGGCCCTATTCACAAGGACCTTCTCAGGAATATGCATGGAAACCTGCGTATTACTGGGAAAGTAATTCTTCACTTGCAGATTTACACCTACATGCAAGTGTCAGTTTACTACTTTCTAAAATTCACAATCATTCCCTGGAATATCCATGGAAAGCTCCAAATGGTGCCGATTTCCATACATACCCTTGGGAAGGTCATCTGACATTCCCTGCTGGATCCTATTCTTCTGTTTGGAGATCTTCATAGCGGAGAAGCCCCACAGGAGGAACATGTGTAAATATTACACCGGGAAAATATTTTCCGCCATTGAGAAAACTTTTCCTCTGTACCCTCACCAAACCTGGGGGTGATCTACACACCTCCCCACCATCGGCTTGAATCCCAAGCACTCGACTGGCTTACAAATGTAACCATTTCCAGGGTGGAAAGAGGAAGGAGAGGAATTTGTAAATTCCAACAAACATCTATGTTTGTGGATGTTCAAAAACTTCCAGTGATAACCACGCCCTGAAACATTTACTTTCAACCCCTTTGGTGATATTTATGACTAAGGAGCAATCCGTGTTCGGCAGAGTTCTCTGCACATGTAAATAGGCTTGTGCCTGCCAGTAATCCCATTGTGAATTTCTGGCATGCATATTGAGGTGAAATGTGTCATAAACGTATATTAAAAAACTGAATTCAACTTTATGAATATGATCCAAAATGTCCATTGGTGTCACCAAATGCATGGCCATCTCATATAGGCTGGGCAGATGCATCAATTAAGGTGAATTATGACTCCTTGTAGCCAACAAGTAGCAGAAATAAAATAGTTCTGCTTTGCAGATCGGGCTGCAAACACAATGCTTTCCCTAAGGCAGAGGGTAACGCATGAGCAAAAAATAATATATTTGTACATGGCACTAATTATCCTCACACCTTTCAAGTGCTTAATTTGTGAAAACAAAAATTAATCAGTACAGTGGTCCAAAACTCTTCCTGGGAGAATGTAACCACTGAGGATTTCACTGCATGTCTCTTTCTTCCATCACCCTACACTTCTTATTTCTTTATCTCATTCTTGAGGGTTCTTTTCAACCCTGATTCCTCTATTTGTCTTGTTGGTTCCGAAGCGGTGATTCCGGAGGCAATGCAGCATTTCCAAGTGCAATGCAACAGTCCCAGTCCCTGCAGCAGCGGTGATGCGCAAATCCCGATCCCGCAGCAGGCGATGTGTCGGTTCCAATCAGCGCAACAGCACTGATGTGCAGGTTCTTGCAGAGGCATCACTTTAAACTCACTTCCAAAGGTCCGGTACTGAATTGGCACCACTTGGCAGAGCAAGACTTACAGCAAGTAAAGTCTAGGTGCTGAGTTGAGATGAAAGTGAAGTCTTTGATATCCCTGAGACTTTAACAACAGGAGGCAAGCCATCAAGCCCTTGGAGAAACTTAGGTTCTAGGATGAAGAGAGCAGGTCCAGTCATTCTCATTTTCAGGCAAGAAGCAGCAGGTAGCAGGCCAACACAGCAAAGAAGTTCCGCAAAGAAGCAGTCCCTCCTCGCAGCACAACAGGCTATCCCATAGAATGTCCTCAGTTCCAGAAGTGTTCTGAGTTGGTGGGATCAGAGGTCCAGTACCTATACCCAGTTTGGCCTTTGAAGTAGGGAGACTTGAAAGAGATGCTTTGAAGTGCACAAGACCCTGCTTTTCCTGCCCTGGCTCACTGCCTTTCCTGCCAGACTCACTACAGAGGGTATACAACCATTTGTGTGAGGACAGGACCCAGCCCTTTCAGGTGTAAAGTGCCATCTCCTCCATCCAATCCTGCTTAAGGATGACCCATCAATATGCAGATGGCTACTCATTCACATCTAACCTTCCTTTGTGTGTGTCTCTCTAGAGGGAATGCCGGAAGCCAGCTGTCACCCACCCCAGATATGTATTTCAGAGTAAGGCAGAAGGCACCAAATGGTTTAAGTAAGAAAATGCCAACTTTCTAAAAGTAAAAGACACACAGATGATGGACGGAATGTAGAGCGAATCAAAAATTCACCCCCAGTCAATAGATCAGAGTTAAATCCATCATTCTTTTGCTCACTATGCCACCCCAGTTTAGACCCAGCCAAATACAAATCGGTTTTGACACTGTCCCTCATTGGAACAGTCCAGGCTGAACTGCCAAGCCAGGTCCTATCTGGACCGGAAACAAGCATTCCGGTACTGGTTTCAGGTCATCACCCCTCATCAGCCAGGCCAACTTGAATCCAGTGACACAGTGAGCCCGGGATCCACGTCTAGGCATACCCGGCGCACTTAGGGTGAGAAAGCAAAAGACAAAGAGATGATGGACGGAATGCAGAGCAAATCAAACATTCACCCCCAGTTAATAGATCTGGGTTAAAGCCATCGTTCTTTTGCTCACCGTGCCACCCCAGTTTAGACCCAGCCATATGCAAATCAGCCCCAGATCTCTGTACTGGGGTGTATGTTTGACATTGTTCATCATTCTGTCCATTAATTGTTCTTTTTGCATTTGTCACCCCGAGTGGGACGGGTATGCCCGGACGTGGATCCCATGCTCGCCATGCCAGTGGAGTTAAGCTAGCCTGGCTGATGAGGGGTAAAACTCTGAAACCGGTCCCAGGATGCTTGTTCCCAGACCAGGGAGGACCTGGCCTGGCAGTCCGGGCTGGAGTGTTCCCAAGGGGAACAGGGTCAAGACTGATTTGCATATGGCTGGGTCTGAAATGGAATGGCATGGGGAGCAAAAAAACGATGGATTTAGGCCCAGATCTCAATACTGGGGTGAACATTTGACATTGTGCAACATTCTGTCCATCAATTGTTCTTTTTGCATTTGTCACCCCGGTGGGACGGGTATGCCCAGATGTGGGTCCCGTGCTCTCCATGCAACTGGAGTCAAGCTAGCCTGGCTGATGAGGGGTGATGCCCCAAAACCAATACCAGAATGCTTTTTTCCAGTCCAGGGAGGACCTGACCTGGCAGTTCGGGCTGGACTGTTCCCATGGGGAACAGTGTCAAGGGATCCCATGCTCACCATGCCACTGGAGTCAAGCTAGCCTGGCTGATGAGGGGTGATGCCTTGAAACGGGCCCCAGGATGCTTGTTTCTAGTCCAGGGAGGACCTGGCCTGGCAGTTCGGGCTAACAAGGTCAAGACTGATTTGCATATGGCTGGGTCTGAACTGGAATGGAATGGGGAGCAAAAAAACGATGGATTTAGGCACAGATCTCTGTACTGGGGTGAATGTTTGACATTGTGCAGCATTCTGTCCATCAATTGTTCTTTTTGCAACTTTCTAAATGTGGCATTTTCAGAACTGCAATTAAAAAATTTAAATTGTGAGTCCAGAGACACCAAATGTGGTTTTCCTATCTTTTCTCAATTGGAAACTACACTTATAAAATGTAATAAGGCAGTACCAATGTTATCCTAAAGGAGAGCTAGGCCTTGCAGTAGTAAACAAATGAATTTAAGAGTATTCCGCTACCAGGACATGTAAAACATAAAAGTACATGTCCTGCTTGTTAAATACATTTCACCCTGCCCATGGGCTGTCCAGGGCCTACCTTAGGGGTGATCTTTATGTAATAAAAAGGACAGTTTGGGCCTCGCAGGTAAGTTAACTTGCCAGGTCAAAATGGCAGTTCAAAACTGCACACACAGGCCCTGCAGTGGCAGGCCTGAGACATGTTTAAAGTGCTACTTAGGTGGGGGGTAGCATCAGTGCTGAAGACCCATTTGTAGCATTTGACTTCAAGGCTCTGGGCACTTTACTAGGGACTTATAAGTAAAGCAAAATTATTTCCAATTGTGGATAAACCAATGTTACCATGTTTAGAGACAGTGGACAAGCACTTTAGCACAGGTCAGCAGTGAAAAAGTTCACAGATTCCTAACGCCAACAAAAACAAATTAAGCAAAAGGGAAAGAGGAAGGCAAAAGGTTTTGGGTGACCCTGCAGAAAGGGTAATTTCCAACAATGAGCATATTCTTTCTGCTGCTGGTAAAAAGGTTTTGCTGTCGCAATAGGGTATTAATGGATGCAGTAAGGAACATTGGAACACATTTCTAAGTCTTTGTAGGGAGAGCTGTGCAAATGGCCCTTCAACCATGTCTAGCGGGACTTGTGGACGTTTATTTTGCATGCTAATCATTTGTTGTTCGTTCAAATTTTACAAAATTCTTTATGGTCATTTTCTGTCTATGGATATATTAATGCCACAAAACCAATACAGGAACTGACTTGATTAAATGTACGGGAGGTTATTTTAAAAACAGCACTTTTTGGAATCAGGAAGTTTGAAAGTGTTTCTAGTATTTTCAGCGCAACTGTTATGTAATATACTGTCGCATTTTGCATTGACAAAAGTATATTTAACTCCAGATAGTAACCATATGGCACGTTTACATATTACAGATTCAAAGACTTCATAAACACCCAGTCAGAATGCATTACTTTAAAAAAAAGGATATATGTGCATACATCAACATCCCGAGTGGAACGGTGTGTTGGAAAAGAAGAACCTTTTAAATATGCATTGGTATCGGCACTGGAGTCAAACGCTATTCCACCCTGTCTGCATCACATGCGTGGGATGCGATCTGCACGTCCACGTTCTACTTACATTCAAAACCATTATATAAAGACTTGGGGTTAACAGCGAGCACTCCAACCTACTGTGGGATTCTCAAAGGCAGTGATGTCGGCTGCATTTACATGAGGCCCTGGCATAGAGCTCTCGAGTCCATTCAAGCCGGGCACATAATGAATAAGCAATCAATGAGCAGGCTTTGCCACTTTAGATAGTCAGCCAGCATTCCATCAGCACAGCGCTCTATGAATGTGTAATTGGAGCAGAGCTGAAGCAAGTCTCAAGGGGGCCAACACTGTCAGAGGTCCTGTTTTCATAGGGGCCTTATTCAGAGATAGCTTCGACTGGTCTGAACATGCAAATATTAAGAAGTGAAAGAAAGTTCATTTTGCTAAAACGTGATATAAATATATATTAAAAAAAAACAAATGATACCTGTTGCCCCTATTCATAGTGCTGTATTTTGGTAAAAATTATTATTTGCAATAACATACATCTTAGCACTACTTCAGTGTACATTACTTCTTGGGAATGCCATGAATGTGTTCCACCAGAACACTATGGTGATACCCACAAGCATTTTGCATCCATAACAGGCTACATCTGGTGCTAATAGGGAACTGTTATATAATTTCTAATAAAAATAGCATTATCTTGATTTTTTACGGTGATATAAGGTAAGAAAAATTGTTTGTGCATTAAAATGTTATTGTCATGTACATATTTCAAAGTGCTGTGAAACTACAAAATTGTGAGGGAGGCAGGTCCTCAAAACTGCAGTTAATTTAGACAAAGTTATGGAGTCCCATTAAAAAAAGCGATGCAGATCCTGCAATGACAAATCTTGGACTTCAAAATAAAGTTCGTTAAAATTGCCTCGAAGGTGCATTGACATCAAGCAAACAGACAAGGTGATGGTAATTTCACTCTTTTTGACATAATTAATGGAAGATCCAGTCAAGCTGCTTCCAGCAGGATCAGACCCACCCAAGCAATCCATTCTTCCATGAGAGAGAAGAGAATGGCAACAATGCAATAAAATCTGAATACACAAATAAACATTCACACACCAGCACAATCTACATTTCACCAAACCCAGTCAACACACCCACATACCAAAAAGGGTAATCCTACCACAACACAATTTCCAACAAAAATTGAAACGCACACAAGTAAAAGTAAAAAGTATAACTTTTTAGATAAATGCAAACACAAACTGTTAGACCCGGGATCCCTGGTTGGCTGAGGTAGGTACCTTAGGCCAAATAGGGACCCGCGTTTCCACGTCAGGGAAAGGAAGGACACCTTCTGAGATAGCCCCCGCTCACCCCCTTGGTAGCTTGGCACAAGCAGCCAGGCTTATCTTCAAGGCAAATGTGTAAAGTATTTGCAACCATGCTCACAGCAACCGAATGATGACACCACAAATGGACTCCACACGAGTTTTATAAAAACGAGTATACATTTTATATAGAAAGATATACGATAAGACCACACAATATAAATCCAACATATGAGTATGGGTAATATTCCTCCTGGCTGGTTGTTAGGCCAGCCAGCCCTTGTAAGTTCTGACGATATTAATGAGCACTTCCAAACATTCCACTGTAGTCCTAATACAATATTATGCAGTTCGTAATGCTAGAATCCGGCACTTTGCAATGGAAAAACAATGCACTGCGTAACGCAACAATCAGGCACCCTGCAATGGAAAAATAATGCAATGCGTAACGCAACAATCAGGCACCCTGCAATGGAAAAATAGTGCAATGCGTAACGCAACAATCAGGTAATTCATTATGCAGAAACAATGCAATACGTCATACGACAATCAGGTAGTTCGTTGTGCAGGAATAATGCAATGCGTAATACACTAATCAGGTAGTTCGTTATGCAGGAATAATGCAATGCGTAATACACTAATCAGGTAGTTCGTTATGCAGGAATAATGCAATGCGTAATACACTAATCAGGTAGTTCGTTATGCAGGAATGATGCAATGTGTAATACGACAATCAGGTACTCCGTCAACAGTTGCCCCCAACACGGGTATGGAATAACAAAAAGTGCAGCTCCGCACTCCGACCCCTGTACTGCCACTCCCTTGGCAAGTATGGGCCGCGATACGAGCCGAAGCAGAGGCTCGCGCTGTCGAAATGAGAAAGAGGCCGAGAGCGTCTCCCTCCGAGCCCGCACCCCGCCCCAGGCGTCGACACACATTACCTGGGGGGCGCGAACTCACTCTCCTCTCCTCTTCCAGCGACTTGGGACTCAGATGCAATCTTTGTGAATTGGCAACGGCTGGCTCGGGCCGGCGGCTCAGCTCTTCCGGGGCTGCCGGTCCGGGCCGCTACTGCTACAAAGTTCTCAGGCTGCCACCGAGCACACGCACACAGCGTCGCTGAGACTCCCTGGAGCTTCGGGTGCACGATCACCGGGCACTCCTCACGAAGGTCTCAGGCTGCACGAAGAACACGCACACAGCGTCGCTGAGACTCACTTTAACTCCGGGTGCACGATAACAAGGCAATCCTCACGAAGGTCTCACGCTGCACAAAGCACACGCACACAGCGTCGTTGAGACTCACTTGGATTCCGGGGCACGATAACAAGGCAATCCTCACGAAGGTCTCAGGCTGCACAAAGCACACGCACACAGCGTCGCTGAGACTCACTTGGATTCCGGTGCACGATAACAACAGGACGATCCTCACTAAGGGCTCAGGCTGCAAAAAGCACACGCACACAGCGTCACTGATCCTCACTTGGACTCCAGGTGCCCACGATCACAGGGCACTTCTTACGAGGGTCTTAGGCTGCAACAAGCACACGCACACAGCTTCGCTGAGACTCTCCTGGAAACTTTTGTGTTCCTGAGTTTCCACAACAGGGAGCCAGCTCACCTCGGGCCCTTGGGGATAAGTTACTTCAGGACACAGCACAGCTAAGTCCTTTCAAGCAGGGGGACACAGCACACAGCAAAGTCCCTTTAGCCTTTCCTTGGTTAAAACAGCAAACTGCAGGCCAGCCCCAGAACACACAGCAAGGGTCAGTCCTTTCCTTCAGTCTCTTCAGTTGTTTCTTCCTTGGCAAAGGTTCCTCTTGACCACGAAGTAGCTCCAGTCTTGTTCAATCTTGATCAAGCCATTCTCCAAAGTTCAGGGGCTTCAGCTCTCATAGTTATACCCTCAATGGCTTTGAAGTCTTTGTGTTCAGGGGGCACTGACCCCTGTTCAAACCAGTTCTGGGTGCCTCCCTGCCAGTGACACCTTTATTCCTTTGATAGTGGGGGTCTGGATCCTCAATCACTCAGCAGGGGCCGGAGCCATTGGTTTATGGCTGCAGCCCAGGCCTCTTCACCTCTAGGGGCTCCTCCGCCCCCCTACACACCAGATGCATGTCAGCCTGTTGCTGTCTCATCTCCTCCCCTGGGTCAAGACATTCCCCAGATCCTATCACTTTCAAATCCAGACAGTCAATCCACAACCAGGTAGAGACACACAGAAATGTTAGAGCACAAAACCCAGCCACTTCTAAAAGAGTGGCTTCTAAACACACAAAGCAAAAACCACCTTCATAAAAAGATGTGTTATTACATTGTGAGTTCAGGCATACTAAACTTCACCTCTCCATCTTAAGCCTTTGGGAAGATAGGCTGGAAAACATATTAAACAGCCTCCCTATTCTGTCCTATGGGCAAGATGGCCTTTCAACAGTGAAAAACGAAATGGAGATTATTTCACTGTCAGGACATGGCACACACCTTAGTACATGTCCTACCTTTCACATGCACTGCACCCTGCCCAGGAGGTACCCTGTACCTACCATAGGGGTGTCTGATGTGCATAGAAAGGGAAGGGTAAGGTCTGGCAAGTGGGTGCACTTGTCAGAATAACATGGCAGTTTAACAAACTGCGCGCAGGCACTGCAGTGGCAGGCCTGAGTTCCCCCTTTAAGGCTACTTGTGTGGGTAGCACAATTCGTGCTGCAGGCCCACTAGTAGCATTTGCATTACCAGCCCTGGCACACATAGTGCACTTTACTAGGGACTTTACTAGTAAGGCAAACATACCAATCATGGACAACCAATTACCATTATACTTTATACAGGGAGCACTAGCACTTTGACACTGATTAGCAGTGGCAAAGTGTCCAAAGCATCTAAGTTGGCAAAACAAAATCCATCACAGCACCAAAAATAGAGTAGGTAGAGGCAAAAAGTCAGGGGTAATCACGCCAGAAATGCCAGGTCTAACACAAACAATTTAAATAAATTGCAACATTGTTTACATAAAAATGAAATGGGATCCATATTGGGAATTGGGTCATATGTGCCTTCCTTTATTGTGGCTGCCTCAGAATCTCCTTTGTCTATTTTTGGAGGAAACTCCTGCATGGAGTGAACATGTTTCCTCCATGGTGAGTGTGGTGTGTCAAGTGCTGGTTCTTTCTGTTGCCACAAGACTTTTTTTTTCTAAAACCTTTATTTATGAACTGGTGGCATTATACAGACATGAAACAGAAGAATTAAATTTTGGGCAGTGCACATACATCAGGAACACAGCTGTAAACAGGACACTATTGTATGCAACATCTAAACCTCAGTAGGGCCGTTCCCTCCACTTCTCCCCCAAGTGCAACAGCATAATGCACACAAGTCAGTAAGTTACAATATCATAGAATCTCCGAAAGGGGCAGCATTTCAATCGTCATGCCCCGCTGGACTCGTATTGGAAGGCATTATGTGGAGTGGACCCTCCTGATCATTACTATCTGGGACCATGGGGGGGGCGGGGGGGTTGTCCGTTTGGCGAAGGTAGGCGGTAAAGGGTTCCCAAATGTCCCGAGGGTGGGTCTTCAGGGGAATCAGGTCCCAATATTAGGATAATTGTTTGTGACAATATATAATGTCTGTGATCCAGTCTTGGGCTTGTGGTGCCCGTGTGCCCCCCCAGTTTATTGCAATTCTGCGCTTTGCAAGTAGGAGCATTAAAGCAGTCAGTTTACGGGATTCACTGGGCATATCTTTCACATAGCCCAGTAGCCCCAGCAGTGGAGACGGGTACACGAATACATTCACAACCCTCCCTATTATGCTGAAAATCTCTGCCCAGTAGGCGGCAATCGCGGGGCACTGCCAGGCAAGGTGGATAAAGTCCGCCAGGGGTGAGTGACAGCGTGGGCAGTGGGAGCCTAGGGATAGCTTATTCAGTGTATTTGTGCAGGGGTTCGGTATATGCGGTGCAGAAATTTAAAATGAATAAGTCGCAGTCTGTAGTTAGGACATAGCATCTTGAGTTGACCACAGCAGAAAGCCCATTGAGCGTCAGTAAGGGGGGAAGGTGAGGTCACTTTCCCAAGCCTCCCGGGCTGGTGTGGCCACGGCTGGTGCTGTTCGCTGCATGTGATTATTTAGGGATGTTATAAGCTTATGGGGTGTGGGCATCGTGTATATATAGTCTAATGCTGTAAGTGTTTTCGGGGAGGCTGGGAAAGTGTCATAGATCGCCCGATATGTCACACGCAATTGATAATACAAAAGGGCATCTAGGGGGGGTACACGCAGCAGTGTCCTGTGTTGGAGGGGCAAGGAATTGATCGTCTGGGTATAGGTCAACAAATGTATGAAAACTTAACTTGCTGGCTCGGTCGCTTGCGCCTCTGTCGTGTAGAGGGGGTAACGGGATGCCATGCCACTGGAACGGATGGGGCATAAAGGTGTGTGGTTCCCGACCCAGGCCCAGGACATGCATTGTGAAGTGTCAATCTCTGAGGCAGGAGGTTTGTATGGGAGAAACAATGCTGTAGATAATGGCCACGGGGAAACCTGATCAGTCTCTACCTCGACGTGTGGTTGAAAAGGTGTGGGGTGAGTCCAGTTGTGTAAAAATTGTGCCTGGGCATACAGCGCATATAGCCGTAAGTCTGGTGCATCCATCCCTCCCTGAGATTGTGGCAGCGTTAATAGTTCATATGTTACACGTGACTGTTGGCCCGCCCAGACCAGCGTGATGAGGTTCGAGCGGAGGCATTTAAAAAAGGCTTGTGTGAGTGGGATGGGGATGTTCACGAAAAGATAGAGGAATTTAGGTAACACAACCATTTTCGCAATGGCTATCCGCCCCGCCATGGACGGCAGGAGCCTGGTCCACAGTGGGACCCGGTCCTCCAGCCAAGCCATGGCCTTGCCAAAGTTGGCCTGCCAGAGTTCTTCAACATTTCTGCTCACGAGGATGCCAAGATATTTAACAGGGCCACTAGCCCCCTGGAGCGGATAGTCCATGGAGAACGAAGCTGTGGCGTCCGTCAAAGGGAATAAAATGGATTTGGCCCAGTTAATCTGAACTCCGGACAAGGCCCAAAGCGTATGATTTCACAGATAAGTGGGGAAAGGTTGGTCTCGGGGCGAATGACATAAAGAGTAATATCGTCCGCGTATAAGGATATAACAAGGCCACTGGTTGTGAAGCCTAGCCCTCGGTTCACGTGGTGTTGACGGATTTGTGCTGCCAGGGGTTCCATTGCGATAGCGAAAAGTAGGGGGGAAAGCAGACATACTTGCCGCGTACCCCTACTAACCAGGAGAGGGTCTTGAGACGCACTTGGGCGGTAGGCTGGGTGTAGAGAAGGCAAATCTGTGCAATAAAGTTGGGGCCAAGGCCCAATCGACACAGTAGCAGGAACAGGTATTCCCATTCCAGTGTATCAAAAGCTTTTGTAGTATAGAGTAGGGCGGCCACTGCCGAGGTATTGGGATACAGATAATGCATGACAGCGAACATAGTTCTGAGGTTATGGGCTGTGGATCGACCCGGTATAAAACCGCATTGGTCCGGTCTGATCATTACTGGGAGCAAAAGTTGCAGCCTATTAGCCAATACCTTAGCAAGTATTTTGTTGTCTGTGTTGATGAGCGACAGGGGGCGATAGGAGTCACATTGGTTAGCAGGTTTGTCAGGTTTAAGAAGTGTGGAGACTGCCTCCCACATCGATGGGGGGGGAGAGAGCCCACCTTCAGGTCGTCTTGGTAGACATCCAGGAGTTTGGGAGTTAAAATTAGAGAACATTCTTTATAAAAAGCGGCCGTTAGCCCATCCAGACCGGGGGCTCTATCTGGGGGGAGACTGGCAATTGCCTGTTGTATCTCCTCTGCAGTGATGGGGGAGTCCAAGAACTCCTGTTGCGCAGTTGATAGCCATACTAATTCGATGGTGTCGAAATAAGCCTGAAGGTCTGAAGGTGCTGCCGTCTGGGAAGTAGAGTAGAGATGGGCGAAGAAATCGACCATGATTTGTAGACGTTCTGGGGTAGAGGAGCAAATCCGTCCCGCAGAGTTAAAAATATCAGAGATGTAGGATGAGGCATGAGGTTTCTGGAGCAGCCTGGCCAGCGATTTGCCAGGCCGGTCCCCCTCGCCATATCTGCAAGCCTGGGTCTCTTTTCCCAGGAAGGACGCTTCTCTCAGCGCCTCCTCCTGGAACGCCGACATCTTTTCCTGTATGCTGGCCAGAGTGCCTGGATCGTTTGAATGGTAATAAAGGGTTTCAAGTTTGGAGATGTCGGTTTCAATATTTCGAGATCGACCCACGAATAGATTTAAGGATACTGTGTTGCTTGGCTATACACGAGCCGGGAATGACCGCTCTGAAAGTGTCCCAGAGCACGGCTGGAGAGTCGACCGAACCGGTGTTGTGTTCGAAGTACTCATAAATAGCTGCACGTATTTCCTCTCTGAAGACTGAGTCCCTGAGAGCGCCCTGGGGTAACCTCCACGACAATATGCTAAGGAGCGCGTGGGGAGGCTGAAGGACCAGTTGCACCGGGGTGTGGTTCGAGAGAGTATGCGGCAAGTGGGTAGCTGCTGGCTGCCGGGGCAATACGTCTCTAGTTGCCAGCCAGTAGTCAATTCTGGACCATGTCCCGTGTTGCAGTGAAAAGCATGTGCCTTCGCTCGTGTTGCAGTGCGTGGTCTACCAGATGTCCATGAGGTGGTCGTCTGTGATTATCGTGGTAAGAGTTGAGGCGGCTTGGGGGTGAGATCATCTGGAACTACCAGCTCTGACCAGCGGAAAGTTGAAGTCGCCGCACCAGATTATGGTCTGCAGGCCAGCACCAACAATGAAGTGCCAAACTTTGGCAAAGAAGCCAGGGTCATCTACATTGGGTCCGTAGACCATGGCAAGGGTTATAGGATGATTGTAGAGTGTGCCCGTCAATATGATATATCAACCTTCAGTGTGGCAAGTGCAGTTAGTGGTGGTCCAGGCCAGGCCCATGCGAATAAGTACACAGATCCCTCTCGCGTAGTTGGAGTATGTGGATGAATAGGGTAGTCCCCAGCCCCTGGTGAGTGAGGTAGGGAGGGTGTTACTGACTAGGTGAGTCTCTTGAAGTAGGCAGATATTGACTTTGTGTCTATTCAAGTAAGCATGAACTAGACGGGTCTTCCTGCCGTCGTTTAGACCCCTCATGTTCCATGAGATGAGTTTAACCTTTAACCGTAGCTGCCCTATTCATCCTTACATTGGGGGGCAGCAGCGGCTTCCCGAGGGGGATTCCGTATTGTGTGTGTGATGATATGTGCGGTAATGGAAGTGGTGCATGTGCATACCATTAGGCCAACAACATTATTATGCATTAAACAGTACTCATTAAACTTTACCGCAACATTCACCTCTTCCTCGACCCACCCCCACCCACACCAACCCCCCATATAGGTTGTGACACCCTGATCCGTAACATTGACAATTGGGATTTATCCCTTGGGGCAGTGGAAACTCCAGGCTAGCTACCCGCCAGAAAGGCTGGGTGGCCGAGCATCAGCCATGGAAAGGGGACCCTAAGCTGACGAGGGGCAGCCACGGCGTGCCACGCGGCTCCCAGGCAGGAGTATTCAGATAGCGCATTAACATAGTTCTTTAGTGTCATTCCGTGACAGTAGAGAGAAACAGCATATTTGAAAAAACAAAGCGTTTAGTAGTCTTAGGAGTGTCCGTTCCGGTATAAACAAATCGTTGTCACTGAGTAGTGCTTCCGTCAAGGATCGAGCTGAGACTTCCTGGGAGCGGCGCGACTTGGCTTGTTGTTTTGCGAACTTGAGAGCTTGTTTCGGATCAGTAAAGTGGTGCGTTTTACCGTCATGTGACACTCTGAGCTTGGCTGGATACAACATGGCATATTTTATGTTGGCTTGTTGCAACAGATGTTTGGATGGTTGAAAGTCCGGACGGGCCGCCTGCACCGCCAGGGTGAAGTCAGGGTAAAATTGAAATATTATCCCCTTTGTATTGGATTTGGCCCAGTTCCCTGGACAACCTGAGTACTGTGTCGCGGTCTTTGTAGTTCAACAGACGGGCCACTATCGGACGAGGCGGTGCTCCTGGAGGGGGCCCAGGACCCAGTGACCTGTGGGCCCTCTCAACAATGAAGACTGGAGACAGGTCTGCACTGAAGAGGTCTCCTAACAAAGTCTTCACAAAATCCTCCATTTTCGAGATCGATGCAGACTCTGGCACTCCCACGACTCGGAGGTTGTTGCGCCTCGACCGGGCCTCAAGATCTTCATTTTTCTGTTTGATGAGGTCTAGCACCTTGTCCATACGCAGAAGGTGTTCAGAGGTAGCAGCTTGGTTGTCTTCTGCTTCGGAAACACGAGATTCCATGAAGTCAAGCCGAGAGTCATGGACGTCTACTCAGTTTTTCACCTTGTCGAGGCGAGAGGTAAGTATATGTAGTTTGGCATCAATGGTCTTTAAACTTCATTTTACCTCCAGCAGGATTTCTTTTAGGTCCAGTTCCTGATTGTCACCATCTTCTGAGGGTTGAGAGGCAGCACTTTTTTCAGCCTCGGGATCCGCTTGCCTGGCACTGCGTTTCCTCTCGAAGGAGAGCTTGGATTGGCGGCCCACTGGCTTACCCATGGCTGTGGATGGCTGGGGATCGGCAGCTCTGTGTTCTAGCCAGAATCCGTAGAGTGCTGAGAGGTGTATGGCTGTGTGACCCTTAGTTAAAGCAGTTTCTTTAGGACTGTGCCCTGTCGCTGTTTTTTATGGGGCCGTACAAGGGCAAGGTGTGTCGCAAGGCTACTTCAGATTAGTCGATGGTGGTGCCCGGCAGCGCCAAGGCCCAGCTCAAGCCAGTCCGCCGCTTTGTGGGTTTGTGATTGCCAATTGCGCCACCCTCCCCCAGGGCTTCAGGGGCAGCGGCGCCACGCATGGCCGGGCAGTCCATGCAGCAGTCCAAGCCCCAGGAAGGTGAAAAGCCGGGCCCCTCCCCATGGGCACTGCAATCCACAGTCCCCCAGCCGCGGGCGGCAAATGGCGATGGGCTGCACAAGGATGGAAGGGGGAGGGAGCGGCCCTCTCCACACAGGCGTGCGGGAAATGCAGACGCCGACAGAGGCGAGGCAAGTTTGCAGGCCGCGGCAATCGCCCCGGCCCAGGCACCCCTCCGAGTCCACCGCCCGGCACCCCAAAAGCCCACGGATGCAAGGCGTGTAGTTGTTCCCACCAAGTGGGAGCGGTACCGGGTGGGTGGTCTGGCACAGGTAGTGCTGCGAGCAGCGGGGGCGGCACGCACCCCAGGGCTGTGTTCTCCACGTCGCTCCTTATCGCAGCACGGGCCCCGCCTCTTACTGCAAGTCCTCGGGGAGCGTGCCAGCGCGTCCAGGGAAGCCCCTCCAGATGAGAGCCCGGTCGCAGCAGAATCCCCCACCACCCTGATGCGGGTGCAGTTGTCTGTCCTCCACAGGGTTGCCGTGCCACCAGCACTGCACCAAGTAGGCCGCAGTCACTGCCCAGTGATCTCGTCGGGCACACGCCAAGCACAGTGCCGGGAAGGGGCAGCTGCCGCACCTGCGATGTCGTCAATGCTCACGGAGCACCGCGCCCTCAGCACCTCTGCCGGGTGGGTCCCAAATTGTGCAGATCGTTCAGGATTATGAGCTCGGCCGGCAGAGCTCGCCTACAATGCAGCCATCTTGCAGCACGGTGAGACCAAGCCCCCCTGTTGCCACAAGACTTACTGGTGCTCTGTGAACTGGCTGCAGTTTTTGATCTATAGTTTTCTGAAGTTGTTTGCAGGAGTGCACTTTGCATTATCAGTGTTTGTGTTGGATATCTACAGGAAGTTGACCCTTGTTATTGTTATGTATTCTGGCTATGCCCATTTGAGCAGCTTTTGTGGCATTTACATATCATTGACAGGATCTATGTCAGAGATGCCAGTTTCTTAGCACTTTGGTTCAGAATCGGTTATCTGCTGCAGAGTGTGTATGTCCTTTCATTTTATTGTGTGAATGGAGGGCGATGTTCCCTGTGGCACTGAGTGCCATGATGAATGGGTCTGATGCACTATGTCCTTAATTACCCATAACCTTTGTTATGTCTTTAAAAAACACTTTTCTTTGTGACTAATACCCAACTGTTACTTGTGTCACAAGTCGTCAATATTGC
Source organism: Calotriton arnoldi (assembly GCA_963921515.1). Taxonomy (NCBI): domain Eukaryota; kingdom Metazoa; phylum Chordata; class Amphibia; order Caudata; family Salamandridae; genus Calotriton; species Calotriton arnoldi. Next base: position 1,829,162 of record CAWUFW010001700.1, on the reverse strand, counting down.
CTGCACAAGCCTAATTGCTGACCAGTGGCCGAACATGGAAACAAAAACATTTGACTGTTAAGCCTTGATAAGGCTCAGTAGGTAGCCATGAGTGAAATGTATGAGCAATTATGTGAATTCTTATTTCCTGCATTTCCACACAATCTCACACTAAAACATGTGCATGGTTTTCCGTATCATACAATAAACACCAAGGGGAGGTAAACTTTTGTCTGCCATCTAAATGATGCATTATGCAAAGATGACAAAGGCTCCACATGACTCTAATTTATTGAACTTATTCTTCATTCTGGGTACTCCTACCCAGAATGAAGGTTGTCATTAGTTGCAAATCATTTATAAGGTTTATAAGTTCGAAAGATTCACAACTGATCCAGCAATAGATGCCCATCACTAGCAGTAGCTTGTTTCCTGTAAAAGTTACCCATTGTTATCTGCAGGTATTGTGGTTATATCCACAAGATCAGTAGTAAGGGTATTAGCAAGGCATCCATCAAATGTATATATGAGAAGCTGAGTTCATAGCACCCTGGTTAAAAGCTTGAACAATTTTCAGAGTGGCAGTGTTGCCATCAATGCTACATCACTGAAGTCATAGGGATTGTAAAAATCCAAGCGTCACACAAACAACAAGTGTAGCAAATGAGCCACACCCATTCAGTAGGAGAGTAGTAAGGTTATGGTACATAGCTGTTGGTGGATTTTGGAGCACATAATCACAAATATCTTACTAAAGCATGGTGTGATAGCCACTGTCATGTCAGACCGCTCATTTTCTATTGAAATGGTACCACAATTTGCACTGAATTACAGTTTTATTGATTAAACTATGCAGCACACAAAAGATAATGTGTGGAAATCAGGTTTCAGCAAAAATTTACCATTTGCACATCACCAAATAATGTTTTGGCTAGCTTTTAAGTAACCTGATCTGTTTTGATCGATTGTTTTTTTTATTTCCATCACACTTCACAATCACCGAAAACGTCCTCCATTCATATTTTGAAATATTTGAACATTATTTAAAATTTATTGTGTGTTACAAAAAATACTCACATCCTAACACTCCATGTACTCCAGCACGATTATTGGATATTTTACTTTACAAAATACTCTAAATGTGCAGTCAGAGAAAGAAAAGTAACCACCAATCTCCATTTTAAAAGAATAAGCAACAATTTCTCAAAAGACATAGCCTAACATTTGTCATCTGTCTATCAACTACAGCAAATGTGACAAGATAAAAACAACATTTAAAAGTATCTTTACTGCTCATTCACCTTTTGGACTCCAGCATGGTTATTTTGGGGTGCCGGTGCTGCAGCACCCCCTGCTCCTCTACTTCCATCTATGGGTTAATCTGCTGCTGTATGTGAGCATGGTTCTTTTCAGTGTGAATGAAGATGTTCCCTGTGGCCCTCTGTACCCTCATGGCTAGGTCTGAGGCACGTGCACCCTTATTTTTCTGAGCCTTTTTAAAGTCCTTCAAAAGCTTTTTTTACTATATACAACAATATATATATAACTGATATATGAAACTGATCATGCCCAATATATATATATATATTCACTGAAAAAACCATAGGTTTTAGGGACAGTTATAGTTAGTTGGACATTGCACTCGTACAAAACCCGTGAAATTCCCCCGTTATAGTTAGTTCAGCTAACTATAACTCGCGCCCCCGCAATGCACTGCTGATGACGTCACATATTACATCACTCATGACATGGTCAGTGACATCACTGATGACAACACTGATGACATCTCAAATGACATCACTGATGACATCATCCAGTGACTGTGTGTTTCTGTAAAGTTTAAATATTTTTTATATATATAGGGAAAGGCGTATTGAAGAATGAGTGGGTGTATAAGTGTCTGTATGGATGATTTAGTAGGTGCGTGACTAATTCTATAAGTGAGTGATTAAACGTATCTTACTGAATGCATGGGTTAGTGACTAAACTGGGTGAATGTCTGTATCTGTCTGTTGCTGTGTAAGTGGCTGCATGGGTTTGTGAATAGCTACATGAGTGTCTATAAGAGTTATTGATTTGTTGTCTGAGTATCTGTATGGGTGCCTGAGTGTTTGTGTGGATGGGGTGTGTGCGACTGTGCATAGATGTGTGAGTGGGTGATTCACTGGGTGGATGGTTTCAAGAGTGCATCTGTGATAGACTGTATGGGTGGGTAAGTGTGTGTAAGAGTGTGTTAGTGAGTGAATGTATGTCCCAGTGGTACATGTGTGAGTAACTACATATGTGAAAGGCAGTATATATGTGTGTTGGAGTATATAAATAGCTATAAGCGTAGAGTGAGTGATTGTGATAGTGGCTGTATGGATGAGTGTGTGCTTGTATCAGTGATTGTATAAGAGCGTAACAATGTGCTAGTATTTGTATGATTAAGTGAGCTGGTGTGTGTATAACTGTATAGGTGAGTAAATGGCAGTGTGTTTAATTATTTGCATGACTGACTAGGTGTGTGAGTACCTCTATGGATGAGTGGCGGTGTTTGAGTGTCTATATAGGAGTAAGAGTGCATATGATAGTCCTGTATTGAGTGACCATAAGTATGAGTGACTGTACGGGTGAGTGAGTGGATGTGTGTGTGTAGACCTAAGAATCAGTGAGTGGGTATGTAGTTATTGGTGTTGGAGTGTCTATGGTTTTGCGAATGGCAGTCTGTAATTTAGATTGGGTGTATCAAAGGTTATATTAGGGTGTGAAGAGCTGCATCAGATTATCACGTGGATGATATCATCAGTGATGTCATTTGAGATGTCATCAGTGATGTCATCAGTGATGTCACTGACCATGTCATGAGTGATGTAATATGTGACGTCATCAGCAGTGCATTGCGGGGGCGCGAGTTATAGTTAGCTGAACTAACTATAACGGGGGAATTTCACGGGTTTTGTACGAGTGCAATGTCCAACTAACTATAACTGTCCCTAAAACCTATGGTTTTTTCAGTGAATTTCAAAGGTTTTTTAAATGCTAATTTGTAACTATAACGTCCCTAAAACCTATGGTTTTTTCAGTGAATTTCAAAGGTTTTTTAAATGCTAATTTGTAACTATAACATGTCTGAAACCTACGGTTTTTTCAGTGAATTTCAAAGGTTTTGTAAATGACAATTTTTAAATGTATTAATTGTTATATAAATTTTTTTCATACTGATTTCGAAATTTTTTAGAAAACATTTTTTTTTACATATTTTATTTTTTAAATTACATTGTAATTATATTATACATTACAAAAAATACTTTCTCAGAATGAATTACTTTAGTTTAAATACTTTGCACATAGGCAATAGACTTTTAAGTACAGTAGTTACAGTTGTTGCAATGGGCAACACATTTTCAAACACAATGCAACATTCAGCTCAATGTGAATTTCTAGTTAAATGCAATTAGTTACTTTATGGATTACTTTTCTAACCACAGGACTGGATCCTAGATTCAGTCCTGGGACATCTCCTGTAAACAGTTGAGTAAAAGCGTTTTGGTTACAGTCGTGATTTTTAAGGAATATTATTGTACTTTAAAAGTTGACACTTAGAAACTTTTTCTCATAGAATGACCAATGTTATCCTATGGAAGGAAATTCACTTAGGAGGTAAAAACTGTTATCGTTACTTTTTGTTACTCAGTGTTGGATCCTGGATCCAGCACTGGTGCATCTCCTGTAAACAGTTGAAAGAATGCGTTCAAGTCATACAGGCGATTTTTAAGGAATATTTGTAGTTTGTGAAAATCGACACTTTGAAACTTTTCTGCTGAAAACCAGACAAAGGATTCCTATGGAAGAAAATATAAGTTACTGGTAAGTACGGTTAAAATTACTTTTCAGGGTCAGTGCTGGGCTAAAAGATGCAGCACTGGGTTCTCTCCTGATAACAGGTGAGTAAATTGGAATTCGTACTTTGGTTGATTTTAGAGGAATATTATAAAGTTCCAAAACTCCACACTTAGAAGAATTTCCAAGTGAAACCAGTCAATGTTAGCCTATGAAGGAAATTCAAGTTACCGGTAAGTACGGTTAAAATTAATTTTGAGGATCAGTACTGGGCTGAAAGATGCAGCACTGAGGTCTCTCCTGATAACAGGTGAGTAAATCAGAATTCGGATTTCGGCTGATTTTAGAGGAATATTTTAAAGTTCCAAAAATCAACACTTAGAATTTTTTTCAGCAAAAAGCAGGCAATGATATCCTATGGAAGGAAATTCAAGTTACCGGTAAGTACGGTTAAAATTACTTTTGAGGATCAGTACTGGGCTGAAACATGCAGCACTGAGGTCTCTCCTGATAACAGGTGAGTAAATCGGAATTCGTATTTCGGCTGATTTTAGAGGAATATTTTAAAGTTCCAAAACTCCACACTTAGAAGAATTTCCAAGTGAAACCAGTCAATGTTAGCCTATGGAAGGAAATTCAAGTTACTGGTAAGTACGGTTAAAATTACTTTTCAGGACCAGTACTGGGCTGAAAGATGCAGCACTGAGGTCTCTCCTGATAACAGGTGAGTAAATCAGAATTCGGATTTCGGCTGATTTTAGAGGAATATTTGTATGTTTCAAAAATCAAAACTTAGAAGAATTTCCAAGTGAAACCAGTCAATGTTAGCCTATGAAGGAAATTCAAGTTACCGGTAAGTACGGTTAAAATTACTTTTCAGGATCAGTACTGGGCTGAAAGATGCAGCACTGAGGTCTCTCCTGATAACAGGTGAGTAAATCGGAATTCGTATTTCGGCTGATTTTAGAGGAATATTTTAAAGTTCCAAAACTCCACACTTAGAAGAATTTCCAAGTGAAACCAGTCAATGTTAGCCTATGAAGGAAATTCAAGTTACCGGTAAGTACGGTTAAAATTACTTTTCAGGATCAGTACTGGGCTGAAAGATGCAGCACTGAGGTCTCTCCTGATAACAGGTGAGTAAATCGGAATTCGTATTACGGCTGATTTTAGAGGAATATTTTAAAGTTCCAAAACTCCACACTTAGAAGAATTTCCAAGTGAAACCAGTCAATGTTAGCCTATGAAGGAAATTCAAGTTACCGGTAAGTACGGTTAAAATTACTTTTCAGGACCAGTACTGGGCTGAAAGATGCATCACTGAGGTCTCTCCTGATAACAGGTGAGTAAATCGGAATTCGTATTTCGGCTGATTTTACAGGAATATTTTAAAGTTCCAAAACTCCACACTTAGAAGAATTTCCAATTGAAACCAGTCAATGTTAGCCTATGGAAGGAAATTCAAGTTACTGGTAAGTACGGTTAAAATTACTTTTCAGGACCAGTACTGGGCTGAAAGATACAGCACTGAGGTCTCTCCTTATAACAGGTGAGTAAATCGGAATTCGTATTTCGGCTGATTTTAGAGGAATATTTGCACAATGGTGAAGGGAGGGGGCGGGGCCTGAGGTGACATCTGTGCAAACGCGCCCCGTGGCGCGTTTTAAGTTGGGGGATTAAGTCCCCTTGAATCCTGAGGGTCCCTAGGGGCCAACTAGCCCACCAGGAACCTCCAATATGCGCCAGGGGCTGCGTTGCAGAGACGTGTAGAGAGGCCACACCCCTTTTACACCTCTCTGCAACGCAGCTCTGTGGCGCTTTCTGGATGTACCTGTTGGGCTAGTTGGCCCTCAGGGACCCTCAGGATTGAAGGGATTTAATTCCCCATCTTAAAACGCGCCACGGGGCCTGTTTGCACACATGTCACCTGAAGTCCCGCCCCTCCCTTCACCACTGTGCAAACGCGCCCCGTGGCGCGTTTTAAGTTGGGGGATTAAGTCCCCTTGAATCCTGAGGGTCCCCGGAGTCCAACTAGCCCACCATATACCTCCAAAAGCGCCACAGAGCTGCGTTGCAGAGAGGTGTAAAAGGGGTGTGGCCTCTCTACACGTCTCTGCAAGGCAGCTCCCTGGCGCATACTGGAGGTTCCTGGTGGGCTAGTTGGCCCCCAGGGACCCCCAGTATTCAAGGGGAATTTGTTCCTCTCTGCAAACGCGCCAGGGGGCGCGTTTGCAGAGTGGTGAAGGAAGGGGCGGGGCCTGCGGGCCCGATCGTTTTTTTTTGTTGTTTTTTTGTTGTCTCTGAAGGGGGCTGTGTGGCCCCCTTCCTTTTTTCTCTTTTTGGGCCCTGGGGACCCCATCCCCCAGGGCCTTACCCCTTTTTAATTTTTCAAAAAAAAAAAAACGGGAAGGGGGCCGCGTGGCCCCCTTCCCTGGGCCTGTATTGGCCCCAAGGACCCCATCCCCCGGGGCATGGCTTCTATATTTATTATTTTGAGGGGGCAGCGTGGCCCCCCTCCTCTGGCCATTTTAAGGCCCCGGGGACCCCATCCCCCGGGGCCGGCCTTTCCATTTAAAAAAAAAAAATGTTTTCTCTTTTTTGGGGAGGGGGCCGCGTGGCCCCCCTCCCGAGCCACTACTTGCCCCGGGGACCCCATCCCCCGGGGCTGGCTCCTTCCGTTGGGGACTGTGGGGGTCCCCAATCCCCCCACAGTCCCGCCGGCTCCCCACGTCCCTTGGGAGCCGGCATTGCTAGCTCCACATGGGGAGCAGCTGACATGCTGCTCCCCATGTGGAAAGCAATGTGCTTTGGATATTGGAAGAGAGAGTAGGTTTCCCTGCTCTCTCTTCCAATATCCAAAGCAGTTTGCAATGACAGGACGGGAGCCGCGAGGCTCCCGTCCTGCCATAGCAAACTACAGTGTCCCGGGGTAGGCACCCGGGACACTGCAGGAGCCGGCCCTGGGGGTGGTGGTCCCCAGGGCCATCAAGGGCTCCAGGAGGGGGCCGCGCGGCCCCCTCCCATTCAGTACACAGCCCCGGGAGGTGGTGGTCCCTGGGCTCTGGGGTCCGTAACGGACCCCCATATTAAAATGTTTAGTGCCCCGGGAGGTGGCGGTTCCCGGGCGTGTGGGGGGCTGGAGCCCCCCACACTGGTTTTATTTTTAATTAAAAAAAGCCCCGGGGAGGTGGTGGTCCTCGGGGCTGCGGGAGGGCTCAGAGCCCTCCCGCACCATTTTTCAAAAAAAGCCCCGGGGGGTGGCGGTCCCCGGGGTTTGGGGGGCCCTTTGAGGCCCCCCACACATTAAATTATCCCCAGGATTCGCGCACCCTGAGAGCATCCTGCCGATTTTAAAAAATTTTTTTTTTTTTTTTTTTGCCCAGGGGGTCCTTGTGGGACCCCTGAGCAAACCTAGGGGTCAGGGTGTTTCTACCCTGCTCCCTTTGTGCGCTTTGCGCACTTAGTTTCTGTCCCTCGGTTCTACCGAGGGACAAAATGGCTGCCAACATTTCCTGAATCGGAATGTTGACAGCCAGCTGACAGCCAATTAACATGCAGCTCGTGATCGGGACGGTGCGCGCAGGGTGCGCTGAGGGTACGCGGACCCTACTCGGCCATGGATATCACTAACTTTTTACTTTTCATTTTCTCAGCAACTACTGAACGGATTTACACCATTTAACAAAAGGGTTCTTTCTGAACCAAGAACTACCTCTTTGCCAAATTTGGTGTAATTCCGTTCAGCAGTTCGGGCTGTAGCCGTGTCTAAAGTTTCCTATGGAAAAGTGCATGGGGAAAACGCGCTTTGGGACCCCCTTTTTTCTCGGCCCCCGCTTGACGAATCCCCCGAGACTTTCAGGGTAGGAGCGGACCGGAGCGGGCCACAAAGTTTGAAAATTTCGCGAAGATACGTCAACCGGCAAGAGAGTTATTTCAAATAGAATGTCGCGGATTTCCTATGGATAATAGGTTGTAACTATAACTATCTACTGGCGACCGCCAGTAGATAATATATATATATATATATATATATATATATATATATATAGTCCACCAAACAGTCCTTAGCGGAGGGCGCACGGTCCAGCTGGTGCTCACGGCGAAAAAAGGACTGATTCTCGCAAAGATATGTTTCAACAATTTTGAACAAAGAAACAAACGTGGCACTCTCCTTGGATAAATTCGTTGTTTTATTATTAAGCCATCAAGTTTCTCCTCCTACGCGTTTCGACCACCAATCGTGGGCGAAAGACACCTTTTCACGAGGAATTCCAACTCATACGTCAAACATGGCTGCGGGGCGGAAAAAGCAAGCCACCAGAGAATATCACAGAAAAACGCGAAGGGGCGGCAGGGGCCCGGAAAAGGAAAAACATCTTCGCCAATAACACGCAGCAGACGGGGCAAGAGATGGTAATGCAAGATGAGAACTTGACTGTGGTTAATCTAACACTAAGAGTACTCACAACCACAGAAGAAGAAGTCCTAAAACTCGGACTTACTTTTTGCCCAAATAGCCCTATGGAATACACCCAAACTAGAATCGACCTTTTTAAATTCACCCGGAAACTAAAACTACATAAGTTCTTTAAAACCAAACCAACCTGTAAAATTAAAAATGCCAGACCACTGCCGGAAGAAAGCGACGCTCTGCAGGTCAAAGATCTGGAAGCATTGGAAGTGCTTGAGAGCCTACGCACAGAAGAAAATAGTCAGCTAAACATTGCAGATGTCGCGACAAGATCTAGACAATTGGGCATTGAACAGCAAACGGTTGAAAGCCCTTTCAAACCAGCATCCCAATTCGTTCCTCAGATGCCCTTGGATGCTATTGATATTTTTGCAGAGGCTGTAAATAATGATTTATTACAGCTTAGACGAAAAGGATTTCCCACGGCAAGCAATAATAACATCACAAAAGAGCAACATGAAGCTTTGAAATCCCTTCAAATGGATACCACATTGGTTTGTAAACCATCTGAAAAAGGGGGCAATGTTGTGTTACTCACAAAAGAACAATATTGTGATGAAGCTAAAAAACAACTTGCGGATCAAAGTCACTATGAAAGATCATCTAAAGATATGTATAATCAAACCATCATGGATTATCATTCTCTTATCAAAAAAGGGTATGATAAGGCAATGTTAGGGACAGATGAATATTTATTTCTTCGAAATCTAAACCCCATTGCCCCAACTTTCTACCATATTCCGAAACGACATAAAGACAGCCAATGTCCTCCCGGAAGACCTATTATCTCCTCACAAGGGAGTTTGACTGAGCACCTGTCAATGTTTATAGACCATTTTCTGTTTCCATGGGTATCACAATTGACCTCATACGTGAAAGACACTAATGACTTCCTCAAACAGATTGCCATAATAAGATGGGATTCATCGTATCATCTTATGGTATTAGACATTACCAGTCTATATACCTGTATAGACCATTCTAATGGACTTAAAGCTGTACAATATTATTTGAACCAACGTCCATTAAAATTTGCTGAGCATAATCTTATGTTGTTGGAATTTACAGAATTTTGCCTGACAAACAACATTTTTTTCTTCAAAGATGACTACTACAGGCAGATCTCCGGTTCTGCGATGGGCACCTGCTTTGCCCCCAGCTACGCAAATTTATTCGTAGGCTGGTGGGAGGAGCAGGTGCCCAGAACATACCAAGGAGAGATAGATCGAGGAGAAGTTTTAGCTTGGCACAGGTATATAGATGACCTGTTTTTAATTTGGAATGGCAATGCAAGATCTGCTCCAGAGTATATTAATATTCTTAATGATAATACTCTGAATCTAAGATTCACGGGAGAGGTAAGTTCAGTGGCAGTGAACTACCTTGACCTGAGGGTATTTATAGAAGATGATAAAATAAATACAGCATTGTATAGGAAGCCCACTGCGGGTAACTCTACCCTGCATGCTCGAAGCAGTCATCCATCCAGACTAATTCAAAGCATTCCTTATGGGGAATTATTAAGACTCAAAAGAAATAGCACAAGAAATAGCACAAGAAATAGCGATTTTGAAATTGAGGCCCGTGAATGCATTATGAGGTTTGGTAATAGAGGATATGATCCTCAGCTTCTGGAGGGCACTGTTAACAAAGTCAGGGCCATTCCTAAACAACAATTCATGGAGGGAGCAAGTTCGAAAAGTTCTAAGAAAGATACCCAGGGTGGCAAATTCAGGATGATAACAACATATTCTGATGGAGCTAGCACTTTAAGAAGAATTCTAAGAAAGAATTGGCACATCCTTAAAACGGATGTTGTCATTAGTCAGGATATACCCAATTTACCAAGGGTAACCTTCAGAAAGGCAAGATCTATAAAGGATATGCTATTGCACAGTCACATGGGTAAGGAGATACAGAAAATTGGTACCATTAAAGACATGAAGGGGTTTTTTCCGTGTGGAAAATGCAAGGCTTGCAGTAAAAGCAAGCGAGTTCTGGGATATGCGATTCCAGATATCAAAAAACAGAAAAGAATAATGAAGTTTATTACCTGCAACACTACACATGTAGTCTATTGCTTAGTGTGTCCTTGTGGACTGAGATACATAGGCAGCACTATATATCCAGTCAAGGTCCGCATTTTAGAACACATGCGGGCCATTACGAAAAAAGACGAAACGTATTCAGTTGCCAGACACTTCGCAGCCATGCATATTAGCAATAGGGATCTGGTGGAATATTTTGGTCTGGACTCTGTGGCCGCCAATTCATGGGGTGGAAATAGAATCCAGAAACTGCGGAGATTGGAGTCTCGATATATAATCGATCTCCAAACCAAATTCCCAAAGGGCATGAATAGCGGGGAAGAATTGGCAGTGCATCTGTGAATGATGGTCACTAAAAAAGCCGATATACGGCTTAATGATGTTTGAAGTGCATTAAGTGTTTGAATGATGTAAATGTAAATAACATGTCATACGGTCATGACTCTTAGAAAGTAATATATCTGAGAACTAAGCCGATATACGGTGAGACTGGGTTAATTATTGCCAAAAGTTGTGTTATAAAACCGATGATTAAGCCGATATACGGCAAGATTTGGGTAAACAACTGTCAAATGTTGTTAAGAAAACCTATAAACGGCAATATGACATATAATGCTGGCAATACAAAGTATAAAGGTATTTGTAGACCAGATATTGGAAACAATGACTAGGCTAAAATGGCGCCTAAAGAAAAGCGAAATGGTAATGGGAGTCCTTTGTTTATGACTATATTAATGTCCTTTTAAAATCGGCTGCGGTGCGAACGTCAGTAACACCGACGAAGGCGCTACGCCGAAACGCGTTTGTTTTGTTGCTTACAGCAATAAAGTTTTTGCAATAATTCCCCGAGAGTGCTGGCTTCTGTTTTGGTAAACGGAGAAACGGAGGAGCTTTGATATATATATATATATATATATATATATTGGGCATGAACAGTTTCATGTCGGCATGTAATTATTCTCTGGAAGGCTGGACGGTGTTTATGGATATGCAGGTGGGAATATTTACATGTGCTTTATATGTATATATATACTACTCAGTGGTGGTCACCACGGGGTAGTTATGGTTAGGATCGGGTTTCCATAGGAAATGCATTTTTTGTGTTGCTAATAACTTTGGTCCCATTTGACGAATCGCCACAACACTTTCTAAAAAAGTGCTACTTTTTGAATAGTTTGCGCATGGAAAGTTTTGGGGTGATCCCGCAAGCGGGGGCCATAAAAAAGGGGAGGTCCCAGAACACGTTTTCCCCATTCATTTTTCCATAGGAACTTTAGATACCACTAATTCCCAAACCGCTGAATGGATTTACACCAATTTTAACAAAAAGATAGCTCTTGGTCCAGAAAGAGTTAATTTATGTGTTTTGATGTAAATCCGTTCAGAAGTTTTGGAGTTATTAAAGAAAAAAGATTTATGGATATATAGGGACGCAGATCCATCACAGTGGAAAAAATGTATATTTCACAAGGCGGAGGATCCGCGGAGCCGATCGACCTCAAAGTGAGATCTCATCAGCTGCCACCACCTTAGTGGTGGCAGACATCTTAGGACTCAGGACTTGGTCCAGAGTACAAACAAAAATGTAAAAAAAAGACATAATTGGGCAGGGTACTGCTCCCCTGACCCCCTAGACCTGGTGGTGGGGTCCAAAATGTTGCTGTGAATTCATGGAGGCTCACACTTCTTTTCTAAACCCCCCTGGGGTGGGCCAGTGCGAGAGGGACAGTGGTTTTTATTTTTCTGGGAAGGGGTCATGCATGGCCCCCCTGGCCATTTTTGCCCGTGGGGACCCCATTCCCCGAAGCATGATGTATATTTTGGGGGATGGGGATGCACTCCCCTGTGGCCCATCTGCGACTGGGCCACCCATCCCCAGGGCCTGATGCATTTGTAAGAGAGAGGGGGCCACGCAGACCCCCTCCCAGGGTCCCTTTTAAGCCTGAGGACCCCATCGCTGGGGGCCAGATGTTTTTCTTTTGAGGTGGGGGTGAGCTTGGTCTCCCTCCCTGGGCTGTGTTCAGCCTGGTGTCCCCATCTCCCGGGGCCCAATGGTTTTTATTAGGGGGGGCACGCGGTCCCCCTCCCCAAACCTCTAACGGCCCTGGGGTCCCCCTCCCCCAGGGCTGATAAAGTAAGTTAAAGGGAGGGGGGCTGTGGGGCCCCAATTCCTGAGCCATTAATGGCCCTGGGGACCCCATCCCCCTGGGCCAGCTCACATGCTGTGTCCCGGTCAGCCCACCATGAGACACAGCGGTTTCCCAGCCCGCACCAACATGGGCAAGGAAACCTGTGATTGTTCCCACTTGACTGGAGCATTTTCAAAACTCCTACCACACAGAAGCAAAAACAAAGTCTGCTCCCACCCGGCAGGAGCTTTGAAAATGCTCCCACTTGCTGGGAGCAGGCTTTTGATTTGTTTCCCTGCCTGCACTGATGCGAACAGGGAAACAGATCAAAATATTGCTCCTGACAGGAGGAAACAGCATCAGTAGCTGCTTCGTGTGGGTAAAAGCAATGCCGGCTCCCGCAGCATGCTGGAAGCCGGCTTGAGCCGCTGAACCCATGGGGCTTCACCCTTCTCCAACCAAGTATATTATAGGTGCCCTGGGTGGGCACCAGGGCAACCACCTTTAATGATGCAGGCCCAGGGGGATGGTGTCCCTGGGGCTGATAACGGCCCAGTGAGGGGGATGTTTGGCCCATCTCCCCTTTATTTTAAGGAGTGGCCCTGAGGGATGGGATCCACTGGGCCTAACAAGGCTTAGTGAGGGGGAGCACTCAGCCCCTCTCCCCTTTTATTAAAAAAATGCTCTGGGGAATAGGGTCCCCAGAGCCTAACAAGGCTCAGGGAGGGTGGCCACATGGACTCCCTCCTCTTTCTGCCTTTTTTGCTAATTTGGGCTCCCCGGGCCCTATAATGGCTTAGGGAGGGGGCCCGCGACTCCCTCCTATTTAAAAACAAAGTCCCTGGGGAAGGCCCTGCACAGAGTGGGGTTGGCTGTCTTTATGGTGTTTGGTTGCATGAGGGATTTGTCGCAGGCCAAGCCCTGTGTCCAACCCCCGCCGTGCACGACCATAAGCCGTGCGCAGTGTAGGATTGTCTGTCTTTGGGAGGGTTGGCTACAAGGCCTGGCCTGCGGTCAGGCCCTGCAGTTAACCACCCACTATGCACGGCTTTGGCCATGCATGGCGGGGGTTGGATTTACTTATGGTAATTAAATATTACTTACACGTTAAAAAAACCCTAGAAATTCATTGAAAAATCCAAAGGTTAAAAGAATGTTATAGTTATGTGAAATGTTCAGAAACAACATAACGTTTTAAATTCTAAAACACACAGAAATTCACCAGTTACAGTTATAGTCATCTCAAGTAACTATAACTTGTGCCCTACAGAAACTATAACTTATGCCCTTGCCATGCACTGCTAATCACCCCATATATTACATCACTCATGACATCTTCTATGACTTTATTGATAATATGACTGCAACATTTGCAGTGAAATCACTGATGAGAAAACTGTGGATGGTGGGGGCCAGAGTTATAGTTACCTTAGGGCAAGAGTTATAGTTACTAGAGATAACTATAACTATAACTGGTGAATTTCTGTGTTTTTTAGAGTTTAAAACGTTACGATGCTACCGAACATTTCATCTAACTACTATATTATTTTAACCTTTTTTTCCCCTTTTTTTCCCCAGTGATGGTTGGAACATCCACATTGTGGAGAGAGGAAACAGTATTCAGTGCGTGAAGGTGCACTACGTCTGTGAGTACTACCACCATAATTGTGGATTCGGCTGCAGACATGATTTTACAGCCCGTTGGCTGACGCAAATTAGTGCATTATTATGTGCACAAGCGGCGGTTATTGAACCAACGTTTGCAGAAGGTGTCTGGTTTTATAATCATGTCAGCGGCTGAATGAAAGACGTATTGTGCTGCTCAAAGGAAGGAACATTGTATCTTTAAAAGACTGAAGTGGTCACATATATGCTCCAATCAGAGCCAACACCTGTGGATAGAAAAGACCTACAGCTAATGAATCCTTCAGTAAAACCGGCACTGAAAAAGGCAATCAGTCGAAACGCATCTGCCGTAGTGTTTTGAGAACTGCACATCAATTTTATTGTACTTAAGTCCATGGTGGTATCATTAAACCCGCAGGTTGTTTACCCGAGCTGTGTTGAGTCGTGGAAGGTATGTATATATATATATATATATTACCTACTGGCGGTCGCCAGTAGGTAGTTATAGTTAGGACCTATTTTCCATAGGAAATTCACAACATTCTATTCCCAATAACTTTGGCGCCAGTCGACTGAATCTTTGTGAAATTTTCAAAACTCGTGGGGCGCTCCGGTCCGCTCCTATCTTGAAAGTTTCGGGTGATTCGGCAAGCGGGGGCCGAGAAAAAAGGGGGGTCCCAAAACATGTTTTCTCCATGTTATTTTCCATAGGAAAATTTAGACAAAGCTACAGACCGAACTGCTGAACGGAATTACACCAAATTTTGCAAAAAGGTAGCCCTTGGTTCAGAAAGAGCCCTTTTTGTTAAATGGTGTAAATCCGTTCAGTAGTTGCTGCGAAATTCAAAAAATAAGAGTCAAAAAATCAATTTCCCTTAGGGAACTTTGTGCAAGGCTACAGCAGAAACTACTGAACGGATTTACCCCAAATTTGGCATAAAGGTACTGCTTGGCTTAGAAAGCGACCTTTTAAAAAATGGTGTAAATCCGTTCAGTAGTTTTTTAAATATTAAAGGAAAAAGAACTTTATATTTCTGGGCGGAGCCTAACCACACATGTCATCGTGAGATCTGATTGGCTGTCAGCACTTCATCCAAGAAGTGTTGGCAGCCATCTTGGGACCAATATAAATGATAGTACCCCATTGAAATCCATTGTAGTGAATAGAAGATTTTGAGGGTCACCAAAAGGAGAACTATAAAGGGTGATAACAGACTTTAGTTACATTAGAATTCATTTGTTGATGGTACCATACTAATTTTAGGAATTGTGGTGTGTTCTAGGGTGATTTTACCCTGTGAAAAACCTTCTGCTGGGATTTCATGAATCATGTTTGAGAGAAAACAATTTTCTCACGCTTGTCCCACAGAGGTTTGGAAGGTGCTCCAGAAGCTAAAATGAGAGCATATTTTCTGTAAATTCACATTATCTTTCTCAGTCATGTGAGAATGAAGTCTGACATTCTCAGTAAAACATGTAAATCCAACAAGGGCAGAGACTGTCAGTTGATTCATTTGTGTTCTACTGCAGCTTCCCAGAGTGTTCTTAAGAACAACTAGAGCACTAACAACCTTACCTATGACAAAAGTATGGCACACCTGAAGCCATCTTGATTGGAATAAACTGGTAACACTTAAAACATTTAATTTAAAAAGGAACAAAATGATGGGGTTCATTTTGTCTTAGAAATTATGGTTAGTGCTGTAGAAAGAAAAATTAGGACATGTTTTAAGTGAGATCTCAAATATCTTCGTGTTATATTTCAACAGGAGCAGCCTGCCAGTTGATTCCTTTGTGTTCTACTGCAGCTTCCCAGAGTGTTCTAAAGAACAACTAGAGCGCTAACAGCCTTACCTATGACAAAAGTATGGCACACCTGAAGCCATCTTTATTGGAATAAACTGGTAACACTTAAAACATTTAATTTAAAAAGGAACAAAATGATGGGGTTCATTTTGTCATAGAAATTATGGTTAGTGCTGTAGAAAGACAAATTAAGACATGTTTTAAGTGAGATCTCAAATATCTTCCTGTTATATTTCAACAGGAGCAGCCTGCCAGTTGATTCCTTTGTGTTCTACTGCAGCTTCCCAGAGTGTTCTAAAGAACAACTAGAGTGCTAACAGTCTTACTTATGAAAAAATTATGGCACACCTGAAGCCATCTTGATTGGAATAAACCGGTAACACTTAAAACATTTAATTTAAAAAGGAACAAAATGAGGGGGTTCATTTTGTCATAGAAATTATGGTTAGTGCTGTAGAAAGAAAAATTAGGACATGTTTTATGTGAGATTACAAATATCTTCCTGTTATATTTCAATAGGAGCAGCCTGCCAGTTGATTCATTTGTGTTCTACTGCAGATTCCCAGAGTGTTCTAAAGAACAACTAGAGCGCTAACAGTCTTACTTATGACAAAATTATGGCACACCTGAAGCCATCTTGATTGGAATAAACCGGTAACAATTAAAACATTTAATTTAAAAAGGAAAAAAATGAGGGGGTTCATTTTGCCATAGAAATTATGGTTAGTTCTGCAAAAAGAAAAATTAGGGCATGTTTTAAGTGAGATCTCAAATCCTTTTTATTTCATTAGAAAATTCTGACATGCAGACTGAAACAATCACTTTCAATACCAGCAGTAGACTTCCAGTTAACTCCCTGGTGAGCAGTAGCTTTACTACAGTGATCTAATGAGCAACTAGAGTGCTAACATTCTGAATTTATGGCAAATGTGTGACACATCTGAATGCCTTCTTGATGGAATCAAAGTAAAAACTGAAAGCATTTCCTACTGAGGAGACTGCAGTAAATGAGGAAATTAGGAAACTTCATAACAAATAAGTATCCCAAGATGGCCACCAGAGAAAAAAAGAGCCCAAATGTAGCACAAATATCACCCACATGTAGCCCACATATAGCCCAATGACAGAAGTGTGGAAAACACTTTTTATTTTTAGTTTTTTTGCAGTTTTATATAGTGCAGACTGGTCAGGTATTGGAGCGTTGCATCTTACTTGGACCCCTTATTGCGTATTTTGCACGAAGTACATGATATTGATCTTGCGAAACACTGAACTTTACTATTCTGTTAACCTGAAGTTGCTCTGAACCGGGCTTTGTAACACCCGTTTTTACCTACTGGTTTTAATTAATTCTCACTGTATTGTATTAAGAAAGAGGATTTACTGTTTTTATGTACACTTTTATGATCTATGTTTCTAAATCAGATCGAATAAAGTTTAATGAATGTAATTGAAGTCTCCCAAGATGGCCACCAGAGAAAAATGAGCCCAAAATGTAGCACAAATATCACCCAGATGTAGCCCACGTATAGCCCTATGACAGAAGTGTGGAAAACACTTTTTATCCTTTGTTTTTTTGCAGTTTTATATAGTGCAGGCTGGTCAGATATTGGAGTGCTTTACATGAGCATTGGTTACATCATACAAGGACAAACTCATTTTGGTTGTAGGCATGGGGAGATTAAGTGATTTGACCAGAATCACAGAATGACGAGCTGAAGCAGAAACTCCAACTTGGTAACACCACATTTTCTCCCCTAAGCGTAACATTTAATCAAGTGGTCAACTGGATAAAAAAACATAGAGATAACAAATAATTCAAAAGTGCTTTGTCGCTATTTGAGTACTGCTTGGCTCAGAAAGCGACCTTTTTAAAAATGGTGTAAATCCGTTCGGTAGTTGCTGAGAAATTGTAAAAACCAAATATCGATATCTAGAGGCGCGGTGGATCCGCGAACCCTCCCGACCACGAGCTTCATTTTAATTGGCTGCCAACACTCCAAACCAGGAAGTGTTGGCAGCCATCTTGTGACTCGGTAGAACCGAGTCACAAGAAAACAGGGAAACAAAGGTGAAAAAGAAGAATAGGGGGCAGGGTAGAAACACCCTGACCCCTAGGCCTGCTCAGGGGTCCCACAAGGACCCCCAGGGCCCAAAATAGCAATTTGTTAAAAAATGGCGAAATTCGCGCTGGGGTTGCGAATCCCGCCGAAATGTAAAAAATGAAGCGCGGGATACCGCGCTTCATTTAATTGAGACCCCGGGTGGGCCAGGTCCCGGGGGCATTGCCAACAAATATATGCAGGGCCCGTGGGGGCCCCGCAGCCCAGGGGACCGCCACCACCCGGGGCTTGATTTTTAATGTTTGGGGGCCTCCAAGGCCCCCCAAGCCCCGGGGACCGCCACCGCCAGGGCTTTTATCAAATAGGGACCCTCAGGATTCAAGGGAAATTAATCCTCCAACTTACCCTGAGCACTACTGATGCAGTCCAGCCATCGCCCTGTCACTACCTATGCACTCCTCCAATCAACCAGCGAGCACCATGTACTTATCCAATCACTCCGCCAAAACACAAGCACTTATAAATTCACCATCCACTCTCCTTGCAGTACTCTAATCATCCAGTCAGTACCCATGTACTCATCCAATGACCCAGGCACTAACTCATGGCAAATACAGAGGAGGTCATGCTAATCACAGGGGTACCCCAACGCATAGTGGTCCCTAGTGTATTTAGGTGTTTTCACTGTATTCTAAGTGTCTTTTACCACCAGAGACAGAGTCAGTTACCACCAGTACCCATCAGCAAAACGTTGGGGGCACAGGAGTACTTTCTACTCCTCTGTTGTTTCTTTCTGCACATCTCTTCCTTCTTCTTGCACTTTTCTTCGTCTTTCTGGACTTCTGTTGCCTCTTTCTGCATTTGTCTTCCCTTCTTTCTGCACTTTTCTTCTTCTTTCTTCACATGTCCTACCTCTGTAGGCATAGTTAGAAACTAGCATTTAAAAAACCTTTGAAATTCAGTTAAAAAACCATAGATTTCAGGCATGTTATAGTTAGAAATTAGCATTTAAAAAACCTTTGAAATTCACTGAAAAAAACATAGGTTTCAGGCACGTTATAGTTAGAAATTAGCATTTAAAAACCTTAGAAATTCACTGAAAAAACCATAGGTTTTAGGGAAAGTTAGAGTTTGTTGGACATTTCACTCGTATAAAACCAGAGAAATTCCCTCGTTATAGTTAGTTCAGCTAACTATAACTCGCGCCCCGCAATGCACTGCTGATGACGTCACATATGACATCACTCATGACATGGTCAGTGACATCACTGATGACATCACTGATGACATCTAAAATGACATCACTGATGACATCACTGATGACATCATCCATGTGATAATTTGATGCATCTTCTCACACCCTAATGTAACCTTTGATACACCAACTCTAAATAACAGACTGCCATTCTCAAAACCATAGAAACTCCAGCAGCAATAACTACATACCCACTCACTGATTGTTAGGTCTAAACACATATCCACTCACTCACCCGTACAGTCACTCATACTTACAATCACTCAGTACAGGACTATCATATGCACTCATACGCCTATATAGACACTCACACACCACCACTCATCCATAGAGGTACTCACACACCTAGTCAGTCATGCAAATAATTAATCACACTCCCATTTACTCACCTATACAGTTATACACACACCAGCTCACTTACTCATACAAATACTAGGACATTCTTACGCTCTTATACAATCACTGATACAAGCACACACTCATCCATACAGTCACTCTCATAATCACACACTCTCACTTATAGCTATTTATATATTCCAACACACATATATACTGCCTTTCACATATGTAGTTACTCACACATGTACCTACCACTGAGATCTACATTCACTCACTAACACACCCATACACACACTCACACACCCATACAGTCCATCACAGATGCACTCTTGAAACCATGCACCCAGTGAATCACCCACTCAAACATCTATGCACAGAGTCACACACACCCCACCCATACAAACACTCAGGCATCCATATAGATACTCAGACAACCAATCAATAACCCATATAGACACTCATGTAGCTATTCACAAACCCATGCAGCCGCTTACACACCAACAGACAGACGGATACAGACATTCACACAGTTTAGTCGCTAACCCATGCATTCAGTAAGATACGTTTAATCACTCACTTATAGAGTCAGTCACGCACCTACTAAATCATCCATTCAGACACTTATACACCCACTCATTCTTCAATACGCCTTTCCCTATATATATTAAACATATTTAAACTTTACAGAAACACACAGTCACTAGATTATGTCAACAGTGATGTCATCAGTGATGTCATTTGAGATGTCATCAGTGATGTCATCAGTGATGTCACTGACCATGTCATGAGTGATGTCATATGTGACGTCATCAGCAGTGCATTGCGGGGCGCGAGTTATAGTTAGCTGAACTAACTATAACGGGGAATTTCTCTGGTTTTATACGAGTGAAATGTCCAACTAACTATAACTTTCCCTAAAACCTATGTTTTTTGCAGTGAATTTCTAAGGTTTTTTAAATGCTAATTTCTAACTATAACGTGCCTGAAACCTATGTTTTTTTCAGTGTATATATATATATATATTTATATATATACATATATAAATATATATATATATATATAAAAGGCGCGAAGCCGAAACGCGTCCTGTGCTTTACCTCGGTAAAATAAAATAACCGAGTTCATCCTTGATGGAGTGCGGTCCCTTCATTTCCTTGTGGGGGTGAAGTTTGAGCTGTGATATATATATATATATATATATATATATATATATATATATATATATATATATATATATATTCGTATCAACGTCTGGTCCCACAGTTTGAAACAGACTCCAGCACGCTCGTTTGTCATTCAGTGTTTATTTTAGCCACAAACTGACAGGTAATGCGTTTCGACCGCAAAGAGGTCTTTTTCAAACCTAGAGTCGCCGCCATTTTTTTACCTCTTTATGCTTGTGCAAATTAAAGTGACAGTGCAACAATTCCAATAAAGTTTTTTGAACAACTAAATAAAGTGACAGTGCAACAGTGTAACCACTTAAAGTGACATATGCAAACAAACTATCCAGACCAAATGGTCAGTACATTGTGCAAATGAGCGTTCATAATACCACATTGGGTCAATCGCAATATGCGGTGATATTCAAACAGCTACACATTTAAAATCCTCTAAATGTAATAAAACACATTTTAAGAATATTAAAAAGCATTTTAAAAAATATATATCCAAACACACTTTGTTGTCACCAGGAAAGAAGCATGCCACACGCCAGACCTTCAGGGTAGCAGGTACTTTATTCAGCCATTTGGCAGCTAGCTTTCAGGTTTTTCAATCCTTCCTGACGCATTTCAGCTCATTCGAGCCTTGATCAAAGGTGAGCCATCAATCTGTTAGCAGTAATGTCACATGACGTTATATGCCATCTAGAACTACACATTTCTCCTACAGTCCCATAGATACTGCAATGCCCATAATGCACCATCTTGAAAGCAGAAGCTCTGTGTTTTTCTAATTACTGCAGTTCGTTTTCCCATTATACAGTCCATGTTACGGGGACATTGCAGTTTTATTTTCTTATGCAATGTCCTCGCATTATGGGCATTGCAGTATCTATGGGATTACAGGAGAAATGTGTAGTTCTAGATGGTGTATAAAGTCATGCGACATTACTGCTTACAGATTGATGGCTCACCTGTGATCAAGGCTCGAAGCACAAGTTACTTACCTTCGGTAACGATATATCTGTAAGAAACATTAGTAGTGATAGATTCCTTACCTTAGAATATCCCCAGGCATCAGACTGGATCCAGAAAGTTTTCGTCAGCAGTACCCCTGCGCATCGGTAGGGGCGCTGTGCGGCTCCGCGTCCGTCGTTGGCGTCGTGGTCGCCGAGATGACGTCGTGGGCACTACTTGGATGCCGCCCACGGGCGCTGACGTCAGTTCTGTACACGACTTTCCGCGCTAGGAACACAGAGCCATGCAAGATACTGACCACTGGTGCATTGAAACTAGGGCCCTGGAAGGGATGACCTTAACCCTAGAAATCAGTTCGCAAAACAGGGAGGATGGGTGGGGCGGTAAGGAATCTATCACTACTAATGTTTCTTACAGATATATCGTTACCGAAGGTAAGTAACTTGTGCATCTGAAAGAAACACATAGTGATAGATTCCTTACCTTAGAATAGATACCCCAGCAATACCAACCCCGGTGGTGGGTCTGCGAACAAAGATCACACCAGAAAGTCACGGAGAACAGAACGGCCAAAGAAGCCGTCTCTCCGGACTTGGCTGTCCAGGCAGTAATGTTTGGTAAACGTGTGCAGCGAGGCCCACGTGGCTGCCTGACATATGTCTTGCAGGGGGACACCACGTCCCAATGCAGTAGTGGCTGCAGTAGCTCTGGTGGAATGAGCACGCAGCCCCACCGGAGGTTCTTTTAGCCAAAGAGTAACAGGCTTTGATACACAAGACAACCCAGCGGGAGATGGTTCTCTTATGGACCGCCCGACCTTT
Organism: Calotriton arnoldi; assembly: GCA_963921515.1. Taxonomy (NCBI): domain Eukaryota; kingdom Metazoa; phylum Chordata; class Amphibia; order Caudata; family Salamandridae; genus Calotriton; species Calotriton arnoldi. The sequence goes on along the minus strand of CAWUFW010001700.1, from coordinate 1,806,662 downwards.
GTTGGTGCCAACGTAGCCAACAGAAAGCTGGTCATCCACCCGGAACTGCTGTGTGCGGTTAAGATAAAAAGAAAGCGCACGTTTTGGGTCCAGACGGTGGAGCAGCTCTTCCTCTCTGGAAGGATGCGGAGGCGGAAAAAAGGTGGGCAAGGTAATAGTCTGCCCAATGTGAAAGGCCGTAACCACTTTGGCAAAAAGGAAGGACGGGGCCTGAGCACAACCTTGTCCGGATGGACTGAAAGGAAAGGAGGCTTACAGGAAAGAGCCTGGAGCTCACGCACCCGCCTGGCGGAAGTGATGGCCACCAGGAAGGCAGTCTTTAACGTCAAAAGATGAAGAGGACAGTTGTGAAGTGGCTCAAAGGGAGCGCACATCAAGTACGTCAGAACCAGATTCAAGTCCCACTGAGGCATCACGAAAGGAATAGGAGGAAAAAGGTGAGTAATGCCTTTAAGAAACCTATTTCCAACAGGGGACTTGAAAAGAGAGGGCTGATCAGGGAGCCTGAGAAAGGCCGAAATAGCAGAAAGGTAGCCCTTGATAGTGCCCAGAGCAGAGCACTGCTGGGCCAAAGAAAGAAGGAACAGTACAACCTCAGAAAGAGGGGCAGAAAGGGGATCCACAGCCTTTGCTGTGCACCATGCCACAAATTTGTTTCACCTGCAGGCGTATACCACTTTAGTAGAGGGACGCCTGGCTGCCAGAATAACGTCACAAACTTCAGGAGGCAAGTCGAAGGGAATCAACTGCCGCTGCTCAATCTCCACGCAAAGAGGTGGAGCCTGGACAGGTTCGGGTGGAGGACCGTCCCCTGCTGCTGTGACAGAAGATCCTCCCAAAGAGGCAGCCTGATCGGGGGATCCACGCTCATCCTGAGTAGCTCGGGATACCATACTCTTCGAGCCCAGTCTGGAGCCACAAGAATGACTTGGGCCTGGTCGCGCCTGATCTTCTTCAGCACTCTGGGCAGAAGTGGTATAGGCGGAAAGGCGTACAACAGACCGCAACTCCACTCGCGACGAAAAGCATCGCCGAGCGAGTGCCGCCTTGGAAATTCCAACGCGCAGAACTGATGACATTGCGCTTTCTCTTCGGTGGCGAATAGATCTAACCAAGGCTCTCCCCATTGCTGAAAGAGACCTTGCGCCACCTCTGAGTGAAGACGCCATTCGTGATCGAGCATGCACCTGCGGCTGAGTTCGTCCGCCCTGGCGTTCAGAGAACCTGCCAGGTGTTGAACCACCAGAGACATGCCCTGATGTTCCAGCCATGTCCCGAGACGCAGAGCCTCTTGACAGAGGGTCCATGACCCCACCCCGCCTTGTTTGTTGCAGTACCACATGGCGGTGGTGTTGTCCGTGAACACCTACACTACTCTCCCCTTGACAGAGGGAAGGAATGCTTTCAGTGCAAGCCTGATCGCCCGCAGCTCCAAAAGGTTGATATGGAGCCGGGACTCCGTCGGAGACCAGAGGCCTCTGATCTCCGCCTCTCCCATGTGGCCTCCCCATCCCAGGAGGGACGCATCTGTCACCACTGTGAACTCCGGTTGGGAAAGGGAGAGGGATCTGCCATCGACCCAATGCCGGTCTGTGAGCCACCACTGCAATTGGTGTGCAGTGCCCTCCGAGATCTGGACGTGATCGGACAGGTTCCCCTGATGCTGCGCCCACTGGAACTTCAGGTCCCACTGCAGAGCCCGCATATGCCACCTGGCATGACTGACCAGCAGGATGCAGGAGGCCATGAGGCCCAGCAGCCTCAGAGTCACTCTGACCGAAACCCAGGACAAGGGCTGAAAGATGGGAATCAGTGCCCAAATGTCCCTGACTCGCTGTTCGGGAGGATAGACCCGAAACTGCGCCCTGTCCAGAACCGCTCCAATAAAGAGGAGCTTCTGGGAGGGAATCAGGTGCGACTTCGGCACATCGATGGAGAACCCCAGCAAGTGCAGGAGGTCGGCTGTAGTCTGGAGGTGGAAAACAACTGTCTGGGGCGAGCCCGCCTTCAACAACCAGTCGTCGAGATAGGGGAAGACTGAGACCCCTGATCTGCGCAGATGAGCTGCGACCACCGCCATCACCTTGGTGAACACCCGAGGGGCGCTGGTAAGGCCAAAGGGGAGCACAGTAAACTGAAAGTGCTCGTGGCCTACCATGAACCGCAGGTAACGCCTGTGGTCTGGCAGGACGGGGATGTGGAAATATGCGTCCTGCAAGTCCAGCGCCACCATCCAGTCTTGTGGGTCGAGAGCAGACAAGACCTGAGCTAGAGTGAGCATCTTGAACTTCTCCTTGCGGAGGAAGCGATTGACGTTCCGGAGGTCCAAGATAGGATGCAGGCCTTTGTCCTTCTTGGGTACCACAAAGTAGTGGGAATAACAACCACGACCTACTTCGTACGTCGGAACGCGCTCGATGGCCCCCTTGGCCAAGAGGGCTGCAACTTCCTGCTGAAGAAGCACCAAGTAATCCCCTGACATGCGGTGGTATTGAGGCGGCATGGCTGGGGGGGTAGTCTCGAAGGGGAGGGAGTAGCCCTTCGGACTATCTCTAAAACCCACCTGTCTGAAGTGATGGTGCGCCAGTGGGGGAGGTGATGGCGGAGCCTGCCGCCCACTGGCGTTTGATGGGCCTGAAAGTTCGGACTAGGAAGGTTTGGAGGCAGAGGTGGCGGGGGTGGTAGTGGTGGTCTGACCCGCCTGCTGGCCCCTTTGTCCGGAAACCGCGTCCGTGCTGGAATGACTGTTGCGCTGGCCGGTGGCTCTGTTGCGAACGCTGCGGGGTGCCCCTTCCTGTGCCACAAAAGGAGCGAAAAGCGGAAGGCGGAGGAGGGCGGACTGCCGAGAGTCCTAAGGACTTAGCCGTAGCCCGTGAGTCCTTAACCGCTCCAATGCATTGTCCGCCTTGTCGCCGAAGAGGCGACAGCCATCAAAGGGCATGTCCATAAGGGTGTTTTGGACATCCCCTGAAAATCCAGTTGTCCTCAACCAGGCGTGACGGCAAACCGCCACCGTCGTTGCAATGGATCTGCCCAGTGAGTCAGCGGTGTCTAGACCACAACGGATCATGAACTTGGCTGCATCTCTCCCCTATGCAACAGCCTGGGCGAGAGTAGGCCGGGCCTCCTCCGGACACTGAGACAGCATGTACGCCACCGTATCCCACAGGCAGTGGGAATAACGGCCCAAGAGGCATGCGGTGTTCACGGACCGCAGCGCAGAGCTGGTGAAAGAGAAAATCTTCTTCCCAAACTGATCCAGCTTCTTGGATTCCCTATCCGGTGGGGCGGAAGGGAAGGCGGTTGGGGAAGCAGAGGCTTGGACAACCAAGCTCTCGGGAGTGGGGTGTTGGGAGAGGAAAATGGGGTCACCCGGAGCCGGGCGATGGCGTCGGGCCACGTTCCTATCCACAGGAGCCCCTGTGGTGGGCCTGGACCAAGTGCCCAAAAGAACGTCCGAAAGGGCTTCATTAAAGGGCAGCAGCAGCTCCGCAGAAGTAGCTGCTGTCTGAAGCACCTCTGTCAGGAGGTTAGTCCTGATGGCCACAGTAGGGAGCTGGAGGTGTAGGGCCTCCACCGGCCTACGCAACACCACTGCATAACTGGCTCCCTCCTCCGTAGCCACGGTAGGAGGAGACAGCATGCCAAGGTCTGGTGAGGTATCCAGACCACTGGCGTCCCCCAATTCCTCAGCCCAGTCCTGTTCAGACTCGCAGGCTGCAGCGAGAGGGTCGTCCGACCCCTCCCAGTCCTCCCCTTGCTCCTCAGGCTGTTCAACAGGCCGAAAATAAGGAGCAGGGACATAGGGATAGAAATCCCCAAAAGGCGTCGAGAACGGCATCGACCGATGCCGGACCAACGCCGCGTCCACTTCGGGGCTGAATCTGAGGTCGACATCGTCCCGAGGAGCGGGCGTCGTCAGGATCAGTGCCGGTGGGGTCGACGTCGGTGGAGGCGTAACGAGGTCAACCGGCGTCGACCGGGATCCAGGCCTGGATCCAAGGGTGTCCTGCAGCGCCGGAGCTGACAGCGACGCCGGGGCCGGAGCCGCCATCGATGGAACGTGAGGACACCCATGCGGGACCGCGGGGCCCGAAGGCGCACCAGCGGGTCCCGACGGCCCAAAGAGGCGAGCCATGGCCGACAGGAACACCTGTATCTGGGCCAGAGACGCCGACGACCCCGGGAAGGGTGGGTAGTCGGGCGGCGACTCCATGGACTCCACCGGAGCCGCGGGGTGGCACCACCCGTACCCTCAGCCGCGTCGCGCAACCGGCGAGGGGAAGTCAGAGAACGATGACGTTTCTTCGACTTCTTGTGCTTCACCTTACCTGACCCCGAGTGCGAAGACTTTGATCCCGACGATCGCCGATGACTCCGCACACGGTCCCTCGACCTCCCTCTGGACCGGGACCTCTCACGGCGCGGAGCAGACTGCCGGGCTTCAAGCAGCTTTCGGGACCGCTCCCGCAAAGACTTCGGCGCCATGGACCAGCAGTCGGGGCACGACTTGGGGTCGTGGTCGCGCCCCAGGCAGAAGAGACACATCATCCGATGACAGTCCTCGCAGGATTTAAAACCGGGCATCCCTAACTGCACCAGGAGTCGATATCGACTAAAAAAGGTGAGAAAAAGATCTAAAAAAACGTAATCAAAAAAGACTACGGGTACCGCTCTCTCCGGATCTGCGCTTGCTGGCGCGGAAAAAGAAAGAACTGACGTCAGCGCGCGTGGGCGGCGTCCAAGTAGTGCCCACGACGTCATCTCGGCGACCACGACGCCAACTACGGACTCGGAGCCGCACGATGCCCCTAACGACGCGCAGGGGTACTGCTGATGAAAACTTTCCGGATCCAATCTGACGCCTGGGGATATTCTAAGGTAAGGAATCTATCACTATGTGTTTCTTTCAGATTGAGCTGACACGTACCAGGAAGGATTGAAGGACCTGAAAGCTAGCTGCCAAATTGCTGTAATAAAGTACCTGTTACCCTGAAGGTCTGGTGTGTGGCGTGCTTATTTGCTAATGACAAGGAAGGGTGTTTGGATACATGCGGGGAACTCCGTCCCCGTGCGCCGAGGCCGCCCTGTGGAGGTCGGGGTTCTGACACGGAGTGATAGGTGTTGGATATATATATATATATATACATATTAATTACCTCCTGGCAGTCACCAATAGGTAGTTATAGTTAGTTCTGCTATTCCTTAGAGGGAGCGTTTTTTGGTTTGCTGATAATTTTGGCCCCATTTGACGAATCTTCACAAAACCTTCCAAAAAGAAAAGTTCATCGACCTTAGCTCCTTCCTGGAAAGTCTTGGGGTGATCCGTCCAGCAGGCTGGCGAGAAAAAAGTGGGGTCCCAAAACATAACATCTCAATGAATTTTCCATAGACTTGTTTACGACAGGTTTTAGCAAAAACTGCTGAACAGAATTACACCAAATTTGCCAGGAAGCTAGATCTTGGTCCACAAATTGTGCTTTTTGTGATTTGATGTAAATTCATTTTTGGGATATTAAGGGTAAAGAATAATTGTATATTTTGGCAGTTGGGCTCGTGAGAGGCCCGTGAGAGCACAAAATCAAAAATGGAGTGCTGTGATTGCTCGAGAGGTCCGTTTTTTCCAGCGAGCCTTCACACTCTCCCGAGAGTGAGCGCTCTGAATTGCTGTCTGTTGAAATGTTAGAAATTAAATGGGCGCCATTACTGTGTACTGTGAAAGATTGGAGGTGTTGTGAAAATAAAATAAAAAAATCATGCTCTCACCCCAAGTTTGGAAAAGAGGTGTCTAAGGGATAACTACTGTGAAGAAAATAAATGTATATTGTTTTGAACTACTTTTTACGATCTCGCTGGACTCTCACGGGATCGTGAATAGTAAAAAGGAGTAGATGAGTTCTCAATACACTCTATTAGTACGAAGGCATATTGTGTCCTTTTTTGAGAGTAAGTGTGCAAGCGATAAGTACTATGATGATGAGGTGGTTAATTATTTTCTACAAAAAAGTTGTGATCTCATGACACTCCCCCATGATCGTGAAAAGATGGAAGGGTCCCCATGTCCAGCAAAAACGTTGGCATCGATTGCCGAGGTAATTAATCCAGCTGTTAACCAGATACTGAATCTATCCCTGTCGGAAGGAAGGATGCCAGAAAATTGGAAGCATGGAAAAATTCTTCCGCTCTTAAAAAAACCATTAGAGGACCCCTTGGTAGTCAGCAATTATAGACCCATATCGCTTTTACCTTATTTCTCCAAGGCTTTGGAGAAATACGTGAATGCCACCATCACAGATTTTATCGAGGTTAGCCAGGTGCTCCATTCAAGCCAGTCAGGTTTCAGAGCTAACTTCAGCACTGAAACTGCTCTATTGGAAATCTCAGAGACGATAAAAACCACTCTTGACAGAGGAGGAAAGGCTGTGCTGATATTATTAGATCTTTCGGCGGCCTTCGACACCGTGCCACATGATCGCCTCCTTCATAGATTGAGGGAGAGCGGCATTGGGGGCACGGTGCTCAGATGGTTCTCCTCTTTCTGGATAACCGCCAGCAAACAGTCTGGGCTCCTCCCTTCTCAGCCCTCATCCCCCCACTAAATGTAGGAGTGCCACAGGGTTCTGTTTTAAGCCCTACGCTGTTCAATATATATATGGCCCCCCTTGCTCCTTTAGCTGAACAATACGGAGCAAAAATTATATCGTACGCAGATGATACGCAATTGCTGTTTACCTGTTTACCTGAGGTGCTGAATGGCAATGTAGTCAATGTATGCCTAACCAAGGTGTTTGATTGGTTTAGGCAAAATCAACTACTCTGCAACTCTGATAAGTCAGAAATTATTTTTTTGGGACACACTCCTGACGATGACTGGCGTCAATGGTGGCCAAAAACGTTATCCCCCCGATAACCCAGTCTCCATTGCGAAAAATCTAGGAGTGAAATTAGATTCTGACATGACTATGAAGTCCCAGGTTCAATCGGTTGCTGGCACCTGTTTCGGACTCTTAAAAATGATGTGGAATTTCCTCCCCCTACTGCCTATTCCTCATAGGAAAACAGTGGTCCAAGCACTGATTATGTCTAGGCTGGACTACGTTAATGTGTTGTATCTGGGCCTTCCGGACTACTTACTTAATCGTCTGCAGGTAGTTCAAAATGCGGCAGCTAGGGCCGTGCTTATGGTAGGACCCAGGTCACACATGTCTCCCCACCTTAGATCCCTGCATTGGTTACCAGTGTAAAAAAGGGTCAGTTTCAAATCCCTGGTGTTGACTTTTAAGGCCCTAAACGGCATCGGGGCTCCGTACATCAGGAATAAAATTCAGCCCTACAAACCGTCCAGAACGTTGCGGTCATCTACCCAGCTATTGACAACTGTGCCTAAGTTTTGCCGATCTCGCAAAGGTGGACGCTCCTTTCAAGTAGTAGCTGCAAAATTATGGAACAGTCTCCCACTCTCCCTTAGGCAAGAATGTGATCTCCTTAGCTTTAGGCGAAACTTAAAGACCTGGCTTTTCCAACAGTAGAGTAGACTCTCTGCTCTAGCTGTCTGGTCTTTTAATTGCTCTGTTCTGGGGTCAGGACAGCGCCGGGACACTCCTCGGAGTAGCCGTGCGCTTAACAAATACCCCCCCAAAAAAAAGAAAAATGATCTTTGAATACACTCTGGCATGCACACCTGTAACTATAGGAAGGCATCTTACTGGAGATGGTGTTTATCAGTGTCTACTGTTTATGCTCATTAGCTTGAAAAGAGGTATAAGTAAAGTTAAGGCTCAGACAAACACCATACTATTCATACCTATCATTACAGTGAGAGGAATTAGCAGGGAGAATCTGCCTTCCCCACACCCTACTATTCACACCTGTCATCTGAGAGAAGGTCTCTAATGAGAGGCCTGTCTATTCACACACACCTACTATGTATACCTGTCATCTGAGAGAGAGGCCTCAAATTAGGGGGCAGTCCATCCACACACACTACTATGCACACCTATCATGACAGAGAGAGGTGTCTGCAGGGAGGCCAGAACCTCCACACACACTACGGACACCTGTCATCTGAGAGAGAGGTCTAAAAGAAGAGGCTAGTCCCTCCCCACACCCTACTCTGTACAACTGTCATCTGAGAGAGAGGTCTGAAAGGAAAAGGCAGTTTCTCTAAATGACCTATCATGCACACCTGTCATCTGGGAGAGAGGTCTTGAAGGAGAGGCCAGTCCGTCCACACACCCTACTATGTATATCTGCCATTTGATAGAGACATTTCAAAGGAGAGGGCAGTCCCTTCTCACACCATAGTGTGGACATCAATTATCCAAGAGAGGGTTCTCAGTAGAAAGGCTAGTCACTTCCATATTCTACCATTTCCCTAGAATGAAAAAACTAAAGGTTTAAGTATATTATAGTTATGTGTAATAAAAATATCTGCTTTAACTTTTTTAAAAATCCCTAGAACTTTACTGAAAAAATCAAAGTTTAAAGTAACACTATAGTTAGGTGAATTTTTCAGTGACAAGGTTAACATTTTAAATTTAAAAAAACTATAGAAATTAAGCAGTTATAGGTAATAGCACTAACTATAATTTGCATCCCCGCCATTCACTGCTTATGACCTCACATATGACATCTCTCATGACATGTTCTATGACATCATTTATGACATCACTGACGACATCTCAAATGACATAATTGATGACATCACTGATGATATCACTGGTGACATCATCCACACTTCTCTTTCACACATATTGCTGTATAAATTAGTATAGCAATAGAGGCCTTACAGTAAGTACAAAATAGCTGAGGAGAAAATCACTCATTTCTACTGCCACCACACGAACAACTCACTTAGATGTTGAAAACGAGTATTATATACAACATTGAGCCTATAGCATACACTTTAGAGGCAGCATAGATCAAATAAACAATCGACCACAGATATACAAGAGACACTCATTGACTGCAGTGTTCAATATCTATACAATAGTTGACAGAAAGCCAAAATAGTGAATGTCAGTTAAAAAACAAACGCCCTAGTATGGACAGCTTTTATCTGTATAAACCCTTGACACTCACCGAACCTACATTGAGAAATGAATTTGATATGAGCCAAAAAGTAGGTACTGTAAACAGTTTTTTCACCATGGAGAGAGTTTATTCTTTATCACACTGTTTGCAGATGCACCACAGAAGATAAAAACTCCTAAGAACACTGTACAATTGATGCAACAGTTGTCAAAATTATGTGCTAAAAATCCCCACACTCTGAAGATCCAAAGGAACATACTAACTGAAGCCTTTACACTGCGGTGAAAACTTTACAGATAGCTCATCTATTCTAGCAAAACTAGCACATGTGCATTTCTTAGTTCCTGGTACACACAGTTTTCTATGTTAAGTATAAATTATCATGCTGACAAGATTATCAATAATAACTTAAGGCAGCTTACAATGGTTAGTATCTACTACGTGGAATCTTTCTCCTGTAGGAAACGTTTTCTGCTGAACCAAAAAACATGTCTGAAGCATAATGAACACAAGTCAACTGTCACTTGCACACAGAGTTACGCTTGAACAAAAACACTTTATAACATATTCAACACCTCTACGCAGCTATGGTGCATTAGGAACACACGCATTTTGTAAACTCTTACATGCATTAGCTGATTTCAAGCTGTAAAACTTAAGTTAGCAAAGTAATATGACAGCTACTTGCCACTATGTAAACTATAAAATAAAATAGCACACTCATTGGATGATGTCTCGGTGATGTCTTCAGTTATGTCATCAATGATGTCATTTGAGATGTCATAAGGAATGTCATAAATGATGTCAAAGAACATGCGTTTCGGGACACCTCCCTTCCTCTGGGCAGCATGAAACACAAATGAAAGGCACCAGCGGAGCTGGAGGGGACTTTTTGCATTGCCAGGGCGCCTCTTTGAACTTTGTTTGTCCCACGAGGAAAATTATCACGCTTTGAAGGCCAGCGTCCACTTGGATATGGTAATCAGGACTTCCAGTCCCATCATGCAACAGTTACTTACCTGATTTTACATTGGGATTAATTATGCAAAATAAAGAAGGGACTTCCATAAATAACTGCTGGTGCCTTTCATTTGTGTTTCATGCTGCCCAGAGGAAGGGAGGTATCCCGAAACGCGTAGGCGGCGTTTGTGTGGGGAGAAGACCTGAGAGAGCAGCCCTGTTACTGGCCTGACCTCAGGCGAGTGCGTTCCACCGGAGCGGCAACCTCTTCTTTTTGAATATTTGTGGCCAAGCCCAGGCCACGGTTTCGCACCACCACGAGACCCGAGTGGGTCTGCAGCAATGCACTCTGCAATGCGCAGCGGAGCTGGAGGGGCCTTTTTGCATTGCCAGGGCACCTCTTTGAACTTTGTTTGTCCCACGAGGAAAATTATCACGCTTTGAAGGCCAGCGTCCACTTGGATATGGTAATCAGGACTTCCAGTCCCATCATGCAACAGTTACTTACCTGATTTTACATTGGGATTAATTATGCAAAATAAAGAAGGGACTTCCATAAATAACTGCTGGTGCCTTTCATTTGTGTTTCATGCTGCCCAGAGGAAGGGAGGTATCCCGAAACGCGTAGGCGGCGTTTGTGTGGGGAGAAGACCTGAGAGAGCAGCCCTGTTACTGGCCTGACCTCCGGCGAGTGCGTTCCACCGGAGCGGCAACCTCTTCTTTTTGAATATTTGTGGCCAAGCCCAGGCCACGGTTTCGCACCACCACGAGACCCGAGTGGGTCTGCAGCAATGCACTCTGCAATGCGCAGCGGAGCTGGAGGGGCCTTTTTGCATTGCCAGGGCGCCTCTTTGAACTTTGTTTGTCCCACGAGGAAAATTATCACGCTTTGAAGGCCAGCGTCCACTTGGATATGGTAATCAGGACTTCCAGTCCCATCATGCAACAGTTACTTACCTGATTTTACATTGGGATTAATTATGCAAAAAAAAAGAAGGGACTTCCATAAATAACTGCTGGGGCCTTTCATTTGTGTTTCATGCTGCCCAGAGGAAGGGAGGTGTCCCGAAACGCATAGGCGGCGTTTGTATGGGGAGAAGACCTGAGAGAGCAGCCCAGTTACTGGCCTGATCTCCGGCGAGTGCGTTTCACCGGAGCGGCAACCTCTTCTTTTTGAATAGTTGTGGCCAAGCCCAGGCCACGGTTTTGCACCACCACGAGACCAGAGTGGGTCTGCAGCAATGCACTCTGCAATGCGCAGCAGAGCTGGAGGGGCCTTTTTGCATTGCCAGGGCGCCTCTTTGAACTTTGTTTGCCCCTCGAGGAAAATGATCACGCTTTGAAGGCCAGCGTCCACTTGGATATAGTAATCAGGACTTCCAGTCCCATCATGCAACATTTACTTACCTGATTTTACATTGGGATTAATTATGTAAAATAAAGAAGGGACGTCCATAAATAACTGCTGGTGCCTTTCATTTGTGTTTCATGCTGCCCAGAGGAAGGGAGGTGCCCCGAAACGCGTAGGCGGCGTTTGTGTGGGGAGAAGACCTGAGAGAGCAGCCCTGTTACTGGCCTGACCTCCGGTGAGTGCGTTCCACCGGTGCGGCAACCTCTTCTTTTTGAATATTTGTGGCCAAGCGCAGGCCACGGTTTCGCACCACCACGAGACCCGAGAGGGTCTGCAGCAATGCACTCTGCAATGTGCAGCGGAGCTGGAGGGGCCTTTTTGCATTGCCAGGGTGCCTCTTTGAATTTTGTTTGTCCCACGAGGAAAATTATCACGCTTTGAAGGCCAGCGTCCACTTGGATATGGTAATCAGGACTTCCAGTCCCATCATGCAACAGTTACTTACCTGATTTTACATTGGGATTAATTATGCAAAATAAAGAAGGGACTTCCATAAATAACTGCTGGTGCCTTTCATTTGTGTTTCATGCTGCCCAGAGGAAGGGAGGTGTCCCGAAACGCGTAGGCGGCGTTTGTGTGGGGAGAAGACCTGAGAGAGCAGCCCTGTTACTGGCCTGACCTCCGGCGAGTGAGTTCCACCGGAGCGGCAACCTCTTCTTTTTGAATATTTGTGGCCAAGCCCAGGCCACGGTTTCGCACCACCACGAGACCCGAGTGGGTCTGTAGCAATGCACTCTGCAATGCGCAGCGGAGCTGGAGGGGCCTTTTTGCATTGCCAGGGCGCCTCTTTGAACTTTGTTTGTCCCACGAGGAAAATTATCACGCTTTGAAGGCCAGCGTCCACTTAGATATGGTAATCAGGACTTCCAGTCCCATCATGCAACAGTTACTTACCTTATTTTACATTAGGATTAATTATGCAAAATAAAGAAGGGACTTCCATAAATAACTGCTGGTGTGTTTCATGCTGCCCAGAGGAAGGGAGGTGTCCCGAAACACGTAGGCGGCGTTTGTGTGGGGAGAAGACCCGAGAGAGCAGCCCTGTTACTGGCCTGACCTCCGGCGAGTGCGTTCCACCGGAGCGGCAACCTCTTCTTTATATATATGTGATCAAGGGCTCTGTGAAGCCCGAAACGCGTCATGGCGGCCAACGCACGAAAAATAAAATAACGCTGCACAAAGAAAGTGGTGTCCGTTCCGTTTTTCCTTGGCGACACAAGAAGGAGAAGGAGTTTTGAAATATATATATATATATACACATATGTCTAATATGATCTGTTTGGTTTGTTGGGAGAAGGAGTTTTGAAATATATATATATATATACACATATGTCTAATATGATCTGTTTGGTTTGTTGGTTAAGAGTATTGCTGTCCTTTTGTTGAAATTTGGCTCTGTTTATCTTTGTTAGCTAAGCAGATCGCAAACTCTGCTTCGTGGCTTTGCTTGATAGGGCCCATTTATTTACTTTTTTCTTTTTTTCTGCAGTTTTATAACGTGTGAACTCGGTCCATGAGCATTGCAGCACTTTACATGAGCACCTGATTACATGCACAAAAGATCAGTATCGATATCTTTGGTTTTTAGGAATGGGGAGATAAAGTGATTTGCCCAGAATCACTGGATTTTGAGGTGGTTCTAGGACTCGCAGCTTTCTCCTCAGTGACAAATTCGGCAGCTCTCACTGTTAGAACACATCTCCTCGCCATAAACTGCTGTTGTCAAAATGGGATTGTGGGGATTGAAGTATAATTTTCAGCTGAGTGGATGGGATAGCTCAAGGATGAAGGAAGCCGTACATGAGGCTTTCAACCTAAGCACAGGTTGTCATCATGTCTAAGGGTTAGACTTTCCTCGAATAATCATGGATTTGCAGAGAAACAGTGAAAAATCTCACATGCTCATACCTCGATTCCTATGGCCAAATGTACGACCATCAGGGTTTGCAACTCGCACATTGCGATTTTTAGTGACTCACAATTTGCGAGTTGCAAAACCTGATGTACAACCGTTTCTGAGACACTGTTTGCGATTCGCAAATGGGTCGCAAGGGACCTGCCTTATTAATATTCATGAGGCAGGTCGCAATTTGCGACCCATTGGGAATGGCCGGCACTGACAGGGATGGTGGCCAGCTAAGGTCAGTAAACCACCATGTCTGTGACTGCTTTTTAAATAAAGCAGTTTTTTTTGCTTAAATGCAGTCATTTTCCTTAATGGAAAATGGGATGCTTTTCAAAAATAAAAACCGAAAAGTTTTCTTTTCATTTTTTGAGAGTGGGCAGTGCTCTTTGGGACCACTGTCTGCTCTGAAAAAATGTTGGCGTACGATTCACAAAGGGGAAGGGGTCCCGTAGACCTGCAAATGTTTTGCAACCGCATTCACTGTTGTAAAACATTCCTAAATACCAGTGCGACATGCTATTAGGAAGGGACGCCCTTGGCACGCCGCTCCCTAATAGCGACTCGCAATCTCTATTTTGCAAGTCAGTAATAGGTTACCGACTCTCAAAATTGGGTTGGTATATTTGAAAATGTTTTTATCTGGTTGCAAACGGCCCAATGGGCCGTTTGCGACTGGTAAAATTCGTCGTACATCTGGCCCTTAATGGTGAGATTAAGAGTCACTTGTGCACTTAAGGTACACAGAATGGACTCATCACGCCCCCATACTTGTCCCAAGAGTCACTCCCCAATGGCGGACTTTGCACATATGACGTGGATGTGTGGGAAGATTGCCAAATATTGGAGGGAAATATTCGGAGAGCTGTCCCGCATGACGGAATTGGATCTCTCACCCAGCCCACTGCAGGCTCTTATGGGGTAGGTGCACGAGCTCCCAAAATCGGTGCGGCCCTTCGCTGCAATAGCGTTAATGCTTGCCAAGAGAGAAGTTGCGGTACACTGGGGAAGTAAACACCCACCGACACTAAAAGCCTGGTTGCATAGTATGACACATTGCAACACAAACAGTGACCTCTACGCCCAAATGCAACCCCCAGCCTCCAGACCACTTGATATCTGGCAACCGCTTCGCTCCTATCTGCTTAACCTACAGGTCACGGTGGGCTCGCAAACAAACCATGACACGTCATCGCTGCTCACGGTGATAGGTAATGCCGCAGCCCCCACTGAACAGCAGGCACTGGCTCATGCTAAGACATCATAGACCACTCCCTTGGTAACATAGGAGAGACACTGCTGCATAGATTATTGTGTCTTATATGTTTTGAAAATGGACCATAACTTGAATATTTTGCATTAATCATTCCTAACTTGTACTGCATTTTTTTTCATTTGTCAAAAAACTAATAAATAAAGTTCCCAAAAAAAGAGTCACTTGTGCACTACGGCATGCAGCTGTACTTTTAAAGTTGTTGTTTACTCATGCACAATTTTATTTACTCAGATGAAACTGACAAGGCTTGGAGTGAGAATAAGGAAACAAGGAAGACAGAATCAGAGACAAACTAACAAAGAAGCAAAAAGAGATTAAGAGTGTGGTGTCATCAGAAAGAGAGAAGAACAAAGAAAAAGTGAGAAGGGTTGAGGGTGGAAGGAAAGGTGTCTAAATAAGTGGTTCTGATGAAGTGGCAGGAGAGAGTGTGAGGCCAATGGATATCAGTAAAGGGACAGAGAAACAGCAAAATAAATATGAGGATAGTATGAGAGAAAAAGACACTATAATCAAACGGAAGGCAAAAGAAAAAAAGAGAGTAACAAGAGCCTGAAAGGGAAGTGCTGTCATTGTTTTATATTTGTTAACCATTTAACAATTGAAAATGTAGAATATAGTGATCTGCCAGGGTCAACCCTAATGCTTCTTTAATGCTTGCCTCATACCATTTGTGGAAAGGCTGCAGATTGTGTGCATGACTGACAAGGCTCAGCCATCACACAGCAATACATATTTTAAATATTTTATCAACAATATAATGTATATACAGAACTACACTGTTTCGTTCATAGCAACAACAGGGGGATGAGTTGCTGGGCAGAGTCCTGGGGATAGTAAGGCTGCACTATTAAGAGTAGGTATCAACTCAGGCCTGCAGTGTTAAGAAAAGGCCCAGGCATCTAGTCATAGTATTATTCGGACAAGTCCTAAGTCCCCATGTTGCAATGTTAACATCAATCGTTAAACTTATAATCGTCTGGGTATGGATATATACTGATGATGTATCTCGGAACTTATTGCTATTATAAATATGGCTTTGGCTACGAGCAATAATTTCCGCAAAATTAAGTTGCATTTAAAAAAATGACTCACTAACTTCATTAGTGGAATGTTTCATGCTGATTTTAACATTGGAAAGGATTGTAAATGATCCTAATTAAACACTGTTTTCGTACTCACTCAATTTCCATAGCGACTTATGGTGCAGCAATTTGGGGAACAGCACATATAGACTCTGTACAAGTTAAAGAAGATACATTTTTAAAGAGATTACTGTCCATTGCTAGCCCATGCCCAATCATCTTAGTTCATAAAGGACTAGGCTTCTCGTTCATATCTGACACCTTAAAAATGGCCCCGCTTCTAGCCTGGCTTTCAATCTGGAAAAGGGAATCATTCCCTCTAAACCAAATAGTGTTAAAGGACTTTTATCTTTGGACCAAGCTTCCTTGATTACCTGGCTAGCCTATGTTAAACAGTCTTTTAGTGAGCTCGACTTAGAGTTTTTCGTTTAACTCACTGTCCGAGTGCATAACTTTCTCTAAATCTACACATAAAGAACTTTTTGTTGCTACATGCACTCAAGACAGTTATCACATATTGAGCATCACCAACTGTGAGAACTGGGCACCTATCCTATCTTTCATTTGTTACTAATAGCAGACACCGTTTTGTACTGGTCAGATTTAGATTGAATAACATTCCGCTAATGGCTGGGAACCCAGCACAAGTTTACTCGATAAACCAGCTGTCTTTATGGCCCTGTGATGGTTTTTCCAGCCAATCCATCTCGCACCTTTTATTTTTCTGCACATTTTACAACGCAGAGAGAATTCTTTTTACTATCCCACTGTTGAAAAAACTCAGCTTACGCGTGCACAATCAGGCCCTTGAACCTCTTCGACTATTGGAAACCCCACACATATGTTTTATGATAGCGAATTTTTTACTGGCTGTCCCAAAGAATAGAAAAGTGAACAGTACACCATAGGGGGCACGACCTTGGAGTCTGTACCACTCACTACTTGTGGTTGTAACTCTTTGAATATGCTAAAGATTTTACTGATCCATACAACTGCACCTTCACAGCTGTCCCTATTAACCTGTAACTGCCCTTTTAACGATGTTTCTAACCTGTCTTGGCCGAAATGGTGATTTTTATATGCTGTACATTGTTTATGATCTTTTGTACTTTTTATGCATTTATTTAAATGCGAAATAAAGCTGATGATGATGACTCACTAACTTCATTAGTGTAATGTTTCATGCTGATTTTAACAATGGAAAGGATTGTAAATGATCCTAATTAAACACTGTTGTCCTACTCACTCAATTTTGCATTCTATCACTGAGCTAATAGACTGTGAATGGAGAGCCGGGTCTTTGGAAGACTTCTACTACATCACATCAGGAATGTGTTCTGGAACAGACAAATAGGAGCTTTTACTCTGTCTAGTACAGTATTAAGTAAAGGAAGGAAGAAGCTCAATCTTTAAGAGAAACAGGTGTGGAGCAAACAAATGAAAATAAAAATCTTTATTTTCAGTTGGCAACCACCACATACCTCTGTTGCATACAAATATTTAAAGTTTACTGTAGTCTGTGTCAAGATGTTGGAAAATATGTTTGTAGACTTGTATCGTCAGTAATGTAAACATTCATATTTTCTAAAATCTGTTTCAAATATATATTGCAGCATTGTCAAAAATGTGGGTGGGAAAGGAGAATAAGATTTGATAGGCATTTCTTACAGCACAGTCCTAGCTCTAAACATCAGTAGAGCACCTTACAGAGAACATTGTTATTGTAGCAGCAATACCTCAAGCACGAGATGGGGTGCTATACATTTAATAGTGCATTGGATAGGGTTGATAACAAGATATGGCAGCCAGGGGTTCATAGGGCACATGAGTTGGACATTGATGTACAGCACTATATGCACTATGTCATTTGAAGGTATAGGGATATAAAGTGATTGTAAGAAACTGAATTTTTGATGGAGGGGGGGCCATTTCAAGCAACAACTACAGCCCTTGTCAGAGTGAACCACGAAAGTCACTAAATTAACCTGTGCTTAACCGTCTGGTAGCTTGGCACAAAAGTAACCAGGCTTAACTTAGAGGCACTGTGTTAAGTATTTATGCACCACACAAACAGTAATAAAGTGAAAACAAAACGCAAGAGATATCACACATCAATTCACAAAAATAGGGCAAAAGTTAGTAAATAAAACGAGACCAAAACAGCAAAAATGTAATCAGTAGCAGAGGAGCTATGCAATTGTAAATGTTTAAGTAAAAATAGTGCCAAGAAGCAGCAAGCGGTAGCGTTGGTATCTGGTCATGCTGGACCAGGACAAAGTCACAAGTTCAGGCCAACCACTATGGAGAGCAGGCTGGATACAGGGACCAGCAGAAAAAGTCATCTTCTCAACTTCAGGATTTCACAGGAGGAGCAGGTCCAGTTGCAGATACAGGCAGGTCCAGTTGCAGGTCCAGGAAGGGCCAGATGCAGCACGACAGCTGGGCAGTTGCATGGAAGCCTCTGGAGCTTGTTGAGTCCATATAGCTCAGAACAGGAGGTCCACCTACTGACCCTTGGATTCACTCATGTTAACCTGGGATGAAGGGGGCATGTCCAGTCATCCTTCTCAGAGAGCAGGGCAGGCCTCAAGCAGCAAGCCAGTCCTCTGAAGAACAAGGTAGATCTCAACCAGTTCACTAGTCATTTGGGGAATGAGGCAGCACTCAAGCGACAGGACAGTCCTCTAGTAACAGCAAGGCAGTATCTAAAGAACAAGACAGGCCTCAAGCAGAGCAGGGCTGTCCACTTGGGAACAAGGCAGGCTTCAAACAGCAGGGCAGTCCTGTGGGGAACAAGGCAGTCCTTCTTCTGAAATGCCCAAAGGCCCAGGAACGTACTGATGAGGGGCTCAGGTGGTCCGTATTTATACCTGGAACCACCCTTTATAGTGGGATACATTTCTAGTATAACCCCCCCATCTGGTTCTGGAAGGTTCCTTCCTTCCCCTTTCTTACCTTGCCCAGGCTCCAAGAGGTCTAGGGAGACAAAAAGCTAGTGTCATGTTCTTTTGTGAGTGTGCTTGAGGCAGCTCTTTGAAATACCAGTGGTGCAGGGAGTAGCTTCACCCCTCCCACAGCCACACCCAGGTCCTATTTTTCACTGTCTGGGCCCAACATGCATCCTGCTTGTGTTTGCTTTGAGCAATTAAAAGACCCAGGCAACTGGAAACTCCTAGAAGACCTCAGAATGTTTAGGACAGGAAAATGCCAACTTTCTAAAAATGGCATTTTCAAAATTGTAATCGAAAATCCGTCTTTACCTTTAAAGAGGATTGTAAAGTTTTAATTCATGTGAATCCAAACATGACATTTCTACCTGCTCCCAATCAAAAGATAGCACTTATTAAATGTAATAACATAAACCAATGTTATTCTATGGAAGAGGTAGGCCTTACAGTAGTGAAAACCGAATTGAGGAATGTAGAACTTGAAAACACATATCCTACTTTTTAAATACAGTGCACCTGCCCTATGGGCTGATAGGGCACATCATAGTGGTGACGTATATGTATTAAAAGGGAGGTTTATGTCTGGCAAAATGTTTATTCAGCCAGGTGGAATTGTCAGTTTAAAAGTGCAGCTAGGCTGCAATGGCAGACCTGAGACATGTTTTAGAAGGACTACTTAAGTCGGCTCTAATTTGTCACTATTGTCACTATTCTGCCACTTATTCCTCTTCATCATATAATATGTGTTATAGCACACTAACAATGGAGTGATTAAAGCTCATTTCAATACATAATTTTCTCTCCCAAACACAATGTACCCATTATGAAATATCATCTTCACTTTTCCTTGAGATTAAAATATATAGCTAAGTATTTTGGGACTTATTCTGAAACGTAACATGGCAATGAAGCTATACATTGAAAAACACCACTACTCTCTGCACATAAAGCAAATGTTATTGTGTATTTAATTATTTATGCATTTATAGATTTTTCTGTGGCTTACTAAAGGCGATTAAATTCCATAATTTAGAGCCAAGCACTGGGAATCACATGTACCCCAAAGTTTTATATTTCATACGGGGAACAGATAGAGGAGCAGATTGGAGAACCACAATGCATTGCCTGAGCAGCACAAATAAAAGCCTATTGGTAAGGAAGGCGGGTCCTAAACCTTATAGCCATTTGTATGCCAGCATCAAGATGTCAAAGCTTGCTCTCACATTAATAGGAAGCCAGTGTTAAAATATCCTGATATCTGAAACACAATCTCCTTTTGTCAGCCCAAAATCTATCAGTATGGCAGTGTTTGAATACATTATTGCTATGAACTTGAAACAGAGTTCAGACCCCTTAAAGGGTGCTTGCATGGTTGGAATATAAATATATCCTACCTCCAACTACCATCTTACACATGTTATCTTATAGGAGGTGGTAGACTCTGTGTGACTGATCAAACTTAACACCACCATCCTGTCACTTTATTTATCTACAGGATTATGCTCAAAGTGAATCATACCAAACCAAATATTTTACACAGTTTTTAAAATATTGAGAACTCTCAATATAGTTGGTAGTTACAGACAGAAGTGGGCAGAGGATGATTTACAAGGGGCACCGAAAAATCTTATGTTTCACAGGCATTTAGTTTCAGCTCACGGTTCCTTACTCAATCAACGACCTTACATAAACTTGCCACAATGCCATTAAATTTATTTTTAGGATCCTTAAAGTAGAGCGAAATATAGACCTTCACATCCAATATGTTTCTTCAAGGCACTGATAAAGACATTAAATAAAAGGGGTGACAATTCCAAGCCATAACGAAACCTTCTTGAAATAGTCAGAGATGCTTAAACTAAAGAACAAACCCTTATTCACTGCATTCTCCTCTCTAAAATGACAAACAAACAGAGATCTGTCCTCTCTAACATTTCATGCAAAAACGTTTCCAGAGCAGTCTAAGGGCCTAATTTAGGCTTCTGAGTAAGGAAATTGCCCCATCACGGTGACAGAGTAAAATACTCTGATGCCCTGAAAAGTAACCGTATCCCAAATTCAGAGATGTCCGGCAGCCCAGCAGATATCTCTTAACATTGGCAGGGGCCACCATCACAGTAGGTCATGTCAATGTAATAAAAGTTTGACGGATGATACAGTCAAAGAGACAGTACAGTCCGTTAAACTTTTACCATGCTTTTGTTTCTTCAAATCCAAATTGCAAAGAGGGATTTAAAAAAAAAAAAAACTATAACCCCCCAGAACCACGCTACGTTTTCCACAGCGGTAAGGAAGAGTGAAAACTGGCCGTTGGACAGTCCACTCTAAATCAGATGGATGGTTGAATGGCAAAACCATGTATGTAAGCAATAGAGAGAGAATAGTCTCCTTTGCTGACATACTTGAGATCTCACAGCCTGTTAATAAGGTGGGTGGACCCTCAGTTTGGTGGAGAGGGTACTCTGTCACCATTGCGACCGAGTACCCTCTCTGCAAAACTAAATCAGCCCCTAAGTTCCTTTGTTTCGATGGAAACCAACTGATCCTAGCTTTGGTGACATTTCATGTGACCCTCAAATTGACCTGTGAATATACTCCATTCAGGGTAACCCAGTGATTTGGAGATATTTCTGAGGACCAGTCAGATCTAAAGAAGGCTTAATTTAAAAACAGACTCACAAAAGCATCTGAGGAACTAATGACACCATTTCTGAAAACAATGCTTCATTGAGGAATTGGAAGACCGCAGGTGCTGGGGTGACTGCATGAATTTCATAGTTAGTGTTTTCAAGACAAATCAGTTGAATGGTGGTAGCAATTTGTTAGATTGTTTTAAAAAAATAATGCAAGCTAATTTTAATATGAAATAGGATTACTGGGCTCCACTGTTCACAGTGTTGCAATTATGCAGAATGCACATACAAATGTTAAAAACGTCTTATGGTCATTAAGCAGCTACTTATTATTTTCAAAACCTTCCTAGAAGGAATATTTGCATTGTTTAGACCTAACCAGAGGTCTGATGAATTTACAAATTGCATATATGAATGTAGGCACACGTACTTTATACTTCGAAAGGCCACAGGGCACTGTGTACAGTGTTGAAGGAAGAAATACAATCAGGGAGGGAATATATGGGAGGTCCTGGGTTCATAGAGGCAAGGTGGGATTTTCACACTGTAAAGAAATAGAGCTCTTTTAAAAAGGTGCATCTTCAGTTCTCTCCTAAGTTGAAGAAGAGGTAGGGGGTTGTCCTGATAGATAGTGTTCTACTAGATTCTGGGTGCACTGTTGGAGAAGGCCTATTTCATATTTGTTCTTTCTTGAATATCTTTGGGCCTGATTTAGATCTTGGTGAATCAAATCCTGCCATCACTTTTTCGACGGTCTTCCTGCCCGCCGACTTGGTGGTCCGCCCGCCCTATGTAGATATTGGATGATCAATAGACAAAAGACCGCCAGAGTCCTGCCGACTTCACCAGGAATTCTCAACCGTGTCAACAGCGGTGTAGGCAGAAGTGGTGGTCAACAGGACTCCAGCCCAGATTCCTGCCATCCCGATTACAATGTGCCTTTCCATCATGGCAATTGTGGTAGGAATCCCTCCTACTTCAAGTTGGTGGAATTGAAGAAAATGAGGTAAAAAGCATACCGTTTTTCCTGCTTCCCGCTTCTGTTTCCGTCTAGTACCCTAACGTCCAGGTCCCTCCTTTGCTGCACCGACTCAACCACAATGCCAAACGACTCCGTTGTCACAGAGATCTACAGTAATCTACTTGTACAACTGTCCTATGTACCGTGTATTGGCAACTGCTATAGCGCGGTGTACTTCTGCAGTGCTCTTACATGCATCATGTTTCTTAGGTGTAATGCAGTAGTGCTAATTTTCCTACTCATCAAGGTAAAATGAACACACCTGTATTGACACTTAACAAATAATATTTTTGCTGTGGTGCTTGTGGGTGTTTTGCTTGTGGTGCCTGTGGGTGTGAATTCAATAGTGTGTGTATGTTGATTGTGTGGCATGCAATATGTACAAAAAAGGGGCAAAACACATTACCTACATATACATTATGACACATGCACAACATATATGTGTAGTAAGAGAATGATGAGTAGTACTTATCTGTCTCTACACTACCATGACTTCACTCCGTCAGGACACCGCCGTCAGGACACTGGCAGCACAATGGGAACATCTAAATCTGCTCTGTGGAAAACTGCTGGCATGACGGAGATTGAGTACTGTTAGCCAAGAGAGAAGACCGCTGCGGTCTCCTGTCCATTGCTGCAACATCTAAATACAGCGGGCAGTCCGCTGTCAGCTTGACGGAGTACTTGGGACCACAACTGAGGCAAGATGGTGGTAGTCCAGCCAAGATCTAAATTAGGCCATTTGTTTCCAGTCTGATTGTAGTCTGTGCTGAGAGCTACTGCAGATGGTTAGATTATAAGCCTGTTTGCTGGGGGTGCCGATGATGCAGCTCTCTTTAAAGGTGGTTTGGGTTGGCAATGAATTTCCACTAGTTGGGGGTCATTTGGTCCTTTTCTTTGGGCCTTCCATGATGCATGCTGTGACAGGTAGGATGCCCTAATGTGGGCAAACGTGAAGGTTGAATAGCATGAAGAAGCCCATTACCACCAGCCAAATGCTAGAATCAAGGTCTTGAAAAAAGTTGTAAAGTCACTTTCTAGAGGAACAAATGTTTGCATGTTCTTTAGTAGAAAAAAACGGTACACAGCTGTCTGTAAGAGAGTTATTATTTGGTTGAGGCACCACCTTCCATCTCAATACACCCACTCTGGTTAAGTCTAATCACAGTTCTAAGAGGATCTCTGCTCAACCCTCAGTAGCTATGGCACAAGCAGCAGGCAATCCCCACAGAAGTGCATGCTAAGTTCATGCACTACCAACAGTGGAGAACAAAACACAATGCCATTCTCAAACCAGGTTATAACAATATATTACAATTATATGAACAAAATGACACCAAGTTCATAACAATAGATTTTACAGGGTCCTGCAGTCCCTGGGGATCTAAAAACACTGTGCGAAGCTAACAGCTGCATACAGGAAAAGTCACTGGGATCTGTTTCTGCTCATGCTCTTGGGCTCCTGCTGCTGCTCCTTCTCTTGTTAACTCCAAAATAGCAATCATCTGCCTGAGGGTGTGCAGCTACCTTTTAAGGTGCCTTCACAGCAGGTCCACTTCCAATTGTTGTTCTCTTTACCTTTTCCCTTCCATTATGACTGTCCCGCTCTAGATTTTTTCCTGACTTTCTCAATCCATTATGCCGTCTGTCCTGTGGTGTTTGATGTCATTTCCTTCTCCTGTTCCTTTACTATTTAGAGGCCTCAATCAGGGTGCAGGGGGCATTGCAACAAACCCATTTGTCTTTATTTGTTTCCTCACTTCCTCCAATTGCTGATCCTAACACTTCACTCATGGGAGTTCCTCTCCTGAATTCTTGACTCATCAGCAAGGATTTCTTTTTAAATATTTTTGGGTTGTTCATCCTGAGAATCTGGCAGTTTCTCAAGAGCACTTGCCTACCATGTATTCCAGTGTGTGGTGAAACTGTGGCATCCAGAAACAGTCACTCTTACTTGGAACAGCAGAAGACCATCTGAACACTCTCCCACCGAAAGATGTACGTGAGATGGAGGTGTCACCATTGGCAGGACTGGTTTTAAGCCAGTAATGGCTTAGGCAGCATAAAGAACATTTTTACAAAGTTACTTATCTGCTTAAGTGATCATACATCTCATTTCATCATTAAGTCAGATTTTAAAAATATCTTTGAAGCATTTTTCTAGCCATTTCCTAAAAGGAGATGGAAAATAGATGTTAATCCCATTGTGGTCTATTAGAGGAAGGTCTAGCAAGGCCTATGGAGAAAAATTGCTTTTGGCTGTTATTTCCCTGGGAGGGAAGACTTACTCCAATATGTAATGTTCATTATTTTAATATATTAGCACCTTTCCCTATGCGGCTTAGGGTGATTTATAAATATCTAAAAATAGGCATTTTCTACATACAATGGCAGTTTTCCTTCCATGTGTCAGCGCATTGTGTTTAAATTTCAGTCTAGCCAGAGCACAGTGGCGTTCCCGGCAGAAATATGTTTTTGTTACAAATGTGGGTGTTGTAACTATACACTGATGCCAATATATGACATTTAAGTTTCAATGTTATAGGTGCACTATTTATAAAAGTCTTATGAAGAAGTTAAATAGGACAAATAGGAAATTTCAATGTACAACACATATTTTAAAATGGATGTTCAGGCACTTTACTACTGTATAGAAGTAAAAGCAAAGAAAAGTAGGGGACAATGTGTCCTAAGAGATTGATGGCAGTGTCATAGGTGAATTAGATTGACTTGGTGTTGGTCTAAAGTTGGGGTTTGAATAACTTCAATTTTATGTTATAGATCCAGATTTGGATTAGTTGCTGTTGTCGAACAGAAAATGTAGATGCTAGACATTAAAGTCTGTATGATGTACATGCAATTATTGAGATATTGAACAGCTAAAGCAGAGGAGACTTTTATGTAAAGTTGTTAGACATTGAAGCTGATATTTATCAGTAGAGTTTAAAAGGGTTCCATGCAAAGATTAAAGATGATAAGGTTCAAGATGGATTCTTGAGGGGATCTGCAATTGATGGAGATTTTCTTTGAACTGGAGTAGCCCAGGTGACTGGATTAATGTCATCTAGAGAAATAGAAGGACAACTAATAGAGGATATTCCCTCAGAATTCAATTTGATATTTCAAGGTGTGTATGAGGGAGTGATGGTCAAGAATATCAACACACAGCCTATAGGTCTAGCAGTATCATGAGGTGCCGTCCCCCATATCAGTAGTCAGAAGGGCTAGGTCCACAATTCCTAAGGTAATTGTTTCTATGATGCAATGTCATCTCAAGCCAGTTGGGAGCTATGCAGGAGATGGCTGGCCTTAATGTGATTTAGAATTGTATAGACTGTTTTTTTTTTACAATCTTCCCATTGAAGGATAGGTCAGACACTGGCAGGTAGGTGGCAAGTTTATTAGGGCCTAGTGTGGCTCTTCAGGAGAGAAAGAGGCTCTGGCCTGTCTTAAGAGCTTCTGACAAGACGCCTTAAGTGGCGGAGGCACTGACAATTTTGAGTAGTGCTTTGCCTGCGCTTGAATGAAAGATTAGGGGAAAACAAAGCCCATATAGGAGCTGCAATACACAGGATTTTAAAGGATGACCATTGTAGGATTCAGCATGGAGGGGTAGGAATAAGAGTAGATGCAGACTTGACATTATCAGTATGCTGATGATGCATTGTCTGTATTTTTTCACTGAAGATGTTGATAGTATTACACTTGTAGCAGGTGGGGGGGGCAATACAATGCTTTGTAGTCTTAAATAGTGTCTTACTTCTATTGATGTCTTCTCTGATGGAGTTGGTATACAGCTTGGTTCTGGTTGATGTGATGTGCTGTCTGCACTCTGAGCAAAGGTGCTTCATAATGTGAGATTATCAGGCATTCTGCTTTTCTTCCAGATTCTTGATCATGTATGCTGATGAAACATTTGTTGTAGGCATGGACTTTAGAGTGCCAAGGTACAAAGTGGTTTGACTTGCACATCTGCGTTTTAGATAGTACATGTTCACAAAGTTTTGATAACAATGCTAAAGTTTTTCAAAGAGTGTCACAGCACTTACAATATAGGAGTATATTACAGAGTAGGCACTTGGTAAAGTCTTTTGTGTAGCAAGAGACATAAAACTGAGGAGATTACATTGGCTGGGAGCTCATTATCTGCCATTAAAGTCTATTTAGCTATGTATCAGAACGTACATGTGCAGGTTTATATTTTATCCAGCAAATGTGCTCTTCCTTGCTTTCAGAGGCTTTTAAAATATAAATCATTCTAGACGCATGCACCTACCTGCACTGCTTTTATGTAACAACTCGCCTTAAAACGCCAATCGCCAAATTGATATGGAAAAATGAAGTATTTTCAAATCAGACTGGCAGTAAAATAATTTGGAAAAGTAAATGTCCTATTCTTACATTATTGTTTTTATGAACAAAGTGCCTTCTGTGTAGAGACTTATACCGTTTTTTCATAGTCTAAAACGATCAGATGAAGTTGGCTAATGTAAATTAAGAACAGAAATTCACGCAATTATGATCTAATCACTGTACTTCCGAGGAGTTAAAATGCAGAACCTGATCCAAAAGAGATTTAATTGGCGAATTCGATACAGAAATAGATATCAAATAGACTGGAGCAAATAAAGTAAATGTAATCGCGAAGAGATGGTGATAAATGACAAATAACAGGTAACACACCATGTAGACATGACGAAGAACGTGATAAAATATATTTATTTAGGAAATCAAAATAAAGGAACCACGGGCAAAATTTTCTGTCCAAAACAAAAACTGCTCTCCTTACAGGGAAAGAGTTTTCCATACTAATTTAAATTCGGACAGAAAAGGATCTTTAGGTGAGACAAGAGACCCTGCTATCACTATGATGTGCCTTTGAACCCCCAACACATTATGTTAGCATGTATTAATTAAACATTGCAACTTGTTTACGCTTTTAGATTCAATTTATGATATTTTCATGAGCAATTCTAACCTCTGAAAACACTAAATATATTTTGTAGATTATACAAGCTTGAAATGTTTATAGAAATGCCAAAGTAGCTTTTTCTACTTTCAACGAAACTGAATTTATTTGTTTAAACGTTGTAAATGCGTTTTGGGACATTTACAAAAGTTGCAAATGGGTGTAATGAAAGCGTGTTTAGCTTTATATACGACGTTTACAAAAGTTAGCCCCGTTAATTAAAAATCCATCAAAGTTATTTAGGAGTTCAACATGTGCAAATTAAATGGCCTTTCAAAAATTGGCTTGACACTGAAGGTTTAATTACGTGTGTGGAACATCTATGTTTCGCCAATGGTTACAAATGCATTTTTAACTTTTAAAAACATTAGCATCACTTAGTTAAAAGTAATAACATTTATTTTTTATTCGAAATATATATCAATGACTAAGAGAATTTATGAAATGTAAACGTTTAAAGCATGTTTTTTCTAAAACATATTGTTAAAAACCATTGCGACACAAACTACATTTTCACATAGTTTTTAAAAAAATTATGCCTAATTACTTATGAAACAATTAAGGCTTTCACCCTCCCAAAAAACAAACAGGTTTTCGCAAAAATAAATTGTAGCTTATATCACGTTAGCAAAATTATTCTAATTTTCTCGTGTTGTGGGATCACGCCAAGGTAGCTGTATAATAATTCTCCCTTCAGCGTTTATCTTTTAAACAGATATTAAAATGGAGAGCGTATCCATCAATGGTGCAGCAGGTGCAGTGACACCTGGGTCCAAGGGGCTGAGTGGCACACTGCACCCTGGGTATGTGTGTATTTTACTGCACACACATGCGTCAGGGGGCCTTTATCACATTAGGGCCCGTTTCACTCCTTACACTACTGTTGCCAATGTTCACCCTCAGCTAGTTGGTAGTCAGTCGCATTAAGAAAATCAAAATGAGCCCTCTGTAACACATTCATATAATAGGAAAGGTACTGGGTGTGTTATAAGCACACCTTCTATGGAACCACAGAACAGAGATAATCAACTTTATTTCAGTCAAAGCTCAATAAATATGCACAATGCTCTGCTACAATGTCGAACAATTCATTTACAATTCATATAAACACAAACAAGCCAGAGAATAGCATCCGCCCATGGCCAAACTCAGAAACATGTTTCCATTTTACCTATCGTCCTAAAGCAAAAGCAAGATACCAACCCAGTGGCATAACGAAACTTGAGGGGCCCCCCTCCAAAGTACATGGAGGGGACCCCATCCAGACTCACTCAGGTTCTCTCAGGCCAGGGTACTGTTCTGAGGAGGCCCCCTGGAGCCCCCGCCCCCTGCACTGCGGGGGCTGCAGGGGGCTTTGTTACGCCACAGTACCAACCCACTGGAACTGGGACAAAACAGGGGTTAGAAAGATGTAAAGCAGACACTCTTCCCAATATGGCTGCTATAAAATAACCCTAGCTGCACTACTAATGTCCTCCCCTTTGTTAGTGTTGGAAATTATAATTGGATGTGGTATCAAGCTGCAGGGTATTCAGTGTGCATAGAAAATACCCGGCATGTTTTGTTGAAGGCTTTGGCATAGTGAAGCACTAAACTGATTCACTACGTCTACTTATCTAGCAGAGCTTCGGGCAATGTGCAATATTTGTGTGGTACAAGAAGAGAACATGCAAGGAAGTTATACATTTGCTCGTGGCCTCATCACTGCTCATCCCCACTCATATGCTCTGCTTGCCTTCATTGGAACCCTTAAGCTAGAGGATATTATGCAGGTGCTGGAAAAGCTAATTTGCTATCATTACTTCAGCTTAAGTAAACGTTCACTTGAATAGGTTTAGATTGACCATGTGAAATTGCAACCATGTATCAAATGGGTCAATTGCTCTGAAGCTGTCTTTGACAAGAAGATAATAATTCACAGAGCTGCATGCACTAGATAATGCCTAAGCAGGAACTCAGGCGGATCAGCCACTACCACATTCACATCCCTTACTAATGTTTAGTTCACAGTGTCGTGTCATCACGCAGTAAGCACGCAGAGACAGGTATGTGGTTTCCAATGCTTTATTGTTCTTCTTCATTCCTGTGCCCACTTGCACGTCTGTCCCTGTGCCTTCGTGTCTGTAGAATGCCCTCCCCACCGAGATAGAGAGAGAGAGAGAGAGAGAGAGAGAGAGAGAGAGAGAGAGAGGATGATCCCCATCGTTATATTTCCTCAATCAGTCTTTTTGGCCGTTTGCTCAATCTTCTTGGACATGCTCCTTCCGTTTCCTTCTGTGATCCCTCTTCTTGTCTCTCACCGTGGTGTGTCCTTCTTCCCTTGCTGTCTATAACTTCCTCTTTTCCATGTGTTTCGTTGTTCTTTGCTGCTTTGTCTCCTCCGCCTTCATCCAATGTCTTTAGTCCCTTGAAGTGAGAACTGTTTCTGGTGATCCGGTAGGGGCCCGATGCAGCTGTTATCATTGGCCTCTTGACGTTTATTATTGTCAGCGGTTCATCTGAGAATAGACTGTCTGATTTTCTTGACTGTCGCTGGTGCACCAACACTGAGTCCCCTTGCTTCAGGTGCGATGGAGTGGCATGTCTCCTGGCGTCCGCATAGACTTTCATCTTGTTTTTCGCCTCCTGGTCTCTTCCTGCGACGCTGTTGTGCTCTGGTAGCGCCTTTGCTTCCAGTTGGGGCAATCTTGTCCTGCTTGTCCTTCCTAGCACTAGTTCTGCTGGACATCGTCCCGTGGAGCTGTGGGGAGTGTTTCGATAGTCTCTTAGTATTTGACAGAGTTCTTGTCCTATGGAGATCTGCGCTAGCTTTGCTCTTTGGACTGCTTTCTTTATGTTCCCCATGAACATCTCCACCATGCCGTTTGCTTGTGGCCACAGAGGCATTATTTTCCGATGGTGAATGCCTAGGTAGTCCATGAACTTGCGAAACTCCTCTCCTGAGAAGGGAGGACCGTTGTCTGTCTTTACTGTTTGTGGGGAACCCCAGGCTGCAAATATGTCATCAAGTATCGGCAACGTCGCGGTCGCTGATGTTGACGAGACGTGCCGCACTATGGGAAATCTGGAGTATTCATCAATGACCACTAGCAAGTAATTGCCCGTGTCCAATGGTCCATAGAAGTCTACTGCCAACGTTGTCCACACTGCCCTTGGAAGCTCCGACATCTGTAGTTGTTCTGGCTTTGCTGGTCGTCCTGTTATTTGGCAAAGGTGACAGTTTAGGATAGTGTTCTCCACCAGTCGATCCAGGCCTGGGAACCATACTTTCTCCTGTAGCATCTTTTTTGTTGCTACCATGCCTCTGTGTGACTCATGTGCCAAGTTTACAGTCTGCCGACGTAGTGCATTTGGCATGACTATCCTTGTTCCTCGTAGTATGATTCCTTTTTCTGTCTTTGAGAGTTCCTCGTGTATGTTTTTGAATGCCAGCATTTCTTCCCTGTTAACTCCTTCCCCCATGGTGCTGTTGCTGTTTATGTGTCTCCATCTTTGCTGTCCTGTTGTCATTTTGACTGCTTGCATTGTGGCATCCCTCGCTGTCTCTTGTTCTAGCTCTGCAATTGTTATTGGGTCAGGAGTGTTCTGCCTTAACACAAAATTGAGGTATTCTTCTGCCATTGATGTGTTCTCTGGTGCCTGCGGTAGGGGATGTCGTGACATGAAGTCAGCGGGGTTATGTGCACGATCTTGAAATCATAATCCATCAGTCTTATTCCCCATCGTTCAATGCGTGGCGGTATCTTTGTGTTCGGATTTCCATATATCGTCACTACGGCCTGATGGTCTGTCACGATGGTAAATGGTTTCCCGTAGACGAACATGTGGTAGTGTTCACACGCCCATACCACTGCTAGGCTTTCCTTCTCTGGCTGGGAGTATGCCCTTTTGATGTCAGACAAACTTTTGCTCGCATATGCGACAATTTTCCTGGGCGAATCTCTTCCAAGCCTGTGTTGTGCTAGGATTGCTCCTAACCCTACCGGGCTGGCGTCCACAGTCAGCTCAGTGCATAGCGATGGGTCGAAATAGGCAAGATGATCTACAGCCCTTACTGCTTGTCTAATGGCCTCAAATGCCCTATCGCATTCCTGTGTCCAGAGAAATTTCTGACCCTGCTTCGTTAGGTCCCGAAGAGGTGTGCTCACTGTGGCAAAATCTTTTATGTAGCGAGCACAGTAGCTTGCTAGACCAAGAAATGACCTCCCTTCCGCTACTTCTGCTGGAGGTCTTGCCTTTTCCAGTGTCTCCACTTTGCTGGGGTCCTGCCTCATTCCTCATGTGACCAAAAAATACTAGTTAATTTCTCCCCAGTTCGCACTTGTCTTCATTTAGAGTTAGGCCTGCTTGTTCCAACTGGTTGCAGACCTCACGTAGGGCCTTGTCGTGTCCTTCATCTGAACGGCCGAACACCAGGATGTCATCACTGTAGTTCAAACTGTTTTTCACCGGCCTTATTACTTGCCTTATGATCTCTTGAAATATCTCTGCTGCTGATGATATTCCAAAGCTGAGTCGTTTGTAGCGAAAAAGACCCATGTGAATGGAGAAGGTCGTGATGTACCGTGATTGCGGGTCAAGCTCCAGTTGATGGTATCCTTTGCACAGGTCTAACTTTGAAAATCGGCATGCGCCAGTGAGACAGCTGATCATGTCATTTAGATGAGGTCCAGGGTGCCTTTCTCTCTCAATTGCCGTGATTGGTACTCTCATGTCAACGCATATGCGAATCTTTGAGGTTTTCTTCTTTGGTACTGCTACTATTGGAGACACCCAGGGGGGTCAGTCCGTCGTCTGGCTCTATGATATCCTGTGCCAGCAGGCTTTGTATTTCTTCTTCTACCTGTGGTTGCAAGTGTATGGGCACTCTTCAGTTATGTTGGGCCACAGGTTTTATCGCTTCATTGATATGCAGTGTTATTTGTTTTTCTTTTAGTTTGCCCAGCCCTTGTAGTATGGCCGGATGTTCTCTCAGAATGTTCTGTCTTTCTGACATGTTGTAGGTCATTGCTAGGAGACCCATCACCTGTGCGGTGACGTTGCTTAGCAGACAGGGTGCTGGAATGTCTCCTCGTAGTACATGTACTAAGCAAAGAGTATTTCCTCTTTGCTTGACCTTTCTTTGTAAGTTAATGCTTCTGTGAACTTCCCCATGTTCACTACTGGTTTTTTCAAGCCCCAGGTGAATACATCAACAGTGGACGGTGATAGTGGTGGTTTCACCCTCATCTTCTCATATTCTGACATGCACATGATGTTGCATGTAGCTCCACTATCTAATATGAAGCTTGTGCTGTGTCTTCCTACTTCACTGTTCACTGTGGCTGTTTTCTTTTTCTGATGTTTTTCTACGAGATGAATGTGTTCTGCCGTGCGGTCTTCCGCTGGGGCATCTGACATCAGATACAGTTGTTCCGCAGCCTCTGGCGCGGTTGCTCCATCCGATTCAGCTGTGGGACTGCGATTTTCTGTTTCCATGTGTCACCGTCCGTGGTCTTGCTGGTCTTCCTCGCTCACTTTTAAATTGTCCACTCATGCAGGCGCTTGCGAAGTGGTTTTCTCTTGCATTTTCTGCATCTGTGGCCCATTGCCAAGCATGCACCTGTATATGGAAATTCAAGTCCGCATCAATAGCACGTTCTTTCTTGCTTCTTTCTTGGTGGCGGTGTGTTGTCTCTCTTCTTGACATTTCCAGTTACGCGGTTCGCTTGTTCCACTCTTCTTGCCTTTCCCAGTTCCATCTGTCTTGCATGTGTTGTTGCTCTGGCCTCCGCTCGGGCCATGGTCAGTATTTTCTCGAGCGAGGACGGTTCCTTCAGAATTTGTGCGCGGAACTCCACTGACTGACAGCCTTCAATGATGCGCAGTCGTATCGCTTGTTCGTTGTCAAACTTGTCGAATTCACAATATGTTACTAGTTTCCGCAATCTGGTTGAGAAATCGTCGAGGGACTCCTCTGCTAGTTGACACGTGGTGTTGAACGTGTACCTCTCGAAATCTACATTTCTTTGCGGCTCAAATTTGTCTGTGAGACACTTTATCAGTCCCTTGTATGTTGCTGTTTGATCCGGGGGAAATATTATTAGCAGGTCCTCAACGTCATCACCTACGAAGTTTAGGAACAAGTCTATGTTCTGGTCATCTGTGTATGCCTTGCATGTGGCACACATGTATCGTTCAAATTGCCTTATCCACCTTTTCCACCGAATGCCTGTTTGTGGTTCTGACAAGCTGAACGGTAGTGGTCTGCGGAAAATTGTGTTTGCGCTATTCTTGTCGCTTACGTCTTACGTCTTCTGTCATCTTGTTGTTGTGCAGACCTTCTTCTCCTTACTCTGTGTGCAGTTTTCTTCTTTTGCTGTATTTAATTTCCTTTCTTTCTTGTAATTTTTTTTGTTCTTCTCCTTTATTTCCTTTATTTTACCTTTTGTTGTGGTAATTTCTTTTTATTTCTCCTTTATTTCCTTTACTTCACCTTTTGTTGCTGTAATTTCTTTTTATTTCCTCCTTCTTTTCTTCTTTTGGGCCTATTTTTGTGTTGCCTGACTTAAAAATGGCCACCTGGCCTTCTTCAGATCCTTATTGGCTCTCCCGCCTGACTCCAAAATGGCCACAGAGATTTTTGTAAACAAGAGAGGTGGTATGCAGTTCCTGTAGGGTTCGTGCAAGTGACGGGGGGAAGAGAAGCTACAATAAAAGGGTTTAGCCAGAAAGGGGATGGGGAATTCCTCCTTTCGGATAAAGTGCCCTCACACACCCAGCCCGCTGGGTGTCATGCTTCATCATTGGGCATGCTCCTCGTCGGGTCGGCAGTGCAATACCCGACGGGCACCCTCAGTGGGGGCTCTTTGGCGGAGATCTTTTATCCTTGCCGTATGATGAGTGTGTGTAAGGGGCTCTAAAGTGTTGAAGTGTAGTATGTGAAGAGGTGAGTTAAAACAGGGGACGGTGGTCAGGGCCACTTATTTAATAATCCTGCCTCCTACGCTGATTAAAATGGTGTGTGTCGGCTAACTACAGTGATGTTGCAGCTAGTGGCTCTTTATAAGGTCAACATGTTTCTTGCCTATCAGTCCCAAAAAAATAGGATCAAGCGGCAATTCTTCAGGACCAGGGAATAAATGAAACAGTGATATAAAATCTACACTGGTGTCTGGTAAGGTGGTACGATAACCTAGATTTTACCAGTTCGTGTACACCATCTAGATAGGTGCTGTAGCCAATCTAGAGAAAACAACATTTATAAAAACAAACAGTCACTTGTCAACAAAACATGAGTACAGGTGGTATCATTGCCAGGTCTGTAGATTATAATAGCATCTGACCATATTCGATCATGTTAACTCCAAGGGATAGAACTAGTCATAAATTAGACTTGATTCATTCAAAGTTTGAAAATTAAAAAATAAAAAAATAAAAAAATAGCAGCAGTGATAGGGCAATCATTATGGGGTGACAACCAAGAGCAATAGCGCAGGGAAAAGGGTGGTGTTCCGGTGTATCCACTCACCTAATAGATAGTAAAAAATGGCCTCATCGGTCATCGGCAATGAATGGGCACATTTAATCAACGCGTAGTTTCCTAAATGCGAGAATGTAGATAGGCTCATTGTAATCAGTTCATTCTCTAAAAGTGACAATGCGCGGTTATTGTGTAAGTAAAGGACCCTGAAGGACCCAGCGTTCAAATAGTAACAACAGCGGTGCATCGCCCCAGAGCTTGTTCAAGGTATTAGTGAGAAGCCGTCATAAGCAAGCTGTGCACCCAGCCAGGCAAGGGCGTGGGTGTGTGGGTCCGGCCGGTTGCCTTCCATGAGTAAAAGCATCCCGTCTAGCCCAGAATCGCCACAGCACCCCTCCCAGCGTTCGGCAAGTGAGGACCAAGTAACGCAAGACGGCTATGTAATCACTGATGCCATTTCAGTATAAGACTGCCGGGATTGGCGGGATGTCCGCAAGTGTGTTTTTTATCGAGCGTTGGTGAGTCTTACCTTGGTCGTAGGTTCCGTGAGGAAATGGGGTGGATACTTACAGAGACTCGCGCCCACTCGGCGGAGAACCTGACCCGAATTGCCGGTCCCGGAAGGTTACTGTCAGCTCGGTTCATGCTGCAGATAACCTGACGGAGCCGGAGCGCTTGGGGGGCGTCAACCTCGTGGCGCGGTAACTAGAATGTAAACCACCACAGTGTGGAGTGTAGAAAACGGTGGCCATCTTAAGTTAGTGGAAGTTCTATCAGAAATAAGGGCGCCATATTGGAGTGGTGTATATTGCTGATAAATCAGCTAAAGTTTACAATAATGGTGTAGTAGGGTAAAAGGTGTCACGTGTATGTAGACACTTTCATTAGGGGTTATTAATGGTGCTCCAGGGAATATCTTCATTAAGGCCAATTTTGTCAGAACACAATCGGTGTACCCAGCGTTGTTCAATTTTGAATAGCGCTGAGGGATTAATTAATGTATGGGCCTCCAAAACCACCCATTTAAGGGTCTCACATGAGTGGTTGTTATTCAAAAAATGAGTGTACAGTCGTGTGGTGGTTTTGCGGCACCTGATATTGCTCTTGTGCTCCGTTATCCGAGTTTTGACAGGTCTGGCTGTCATCCCCATGTATTGGAGGCCACATGGGCACGATAGTAGATAAATGCAGTTGGCAGTATTACAATTTGTGTGTTTCCTCATGTGCCAGGTAAAGTTATTATTCAAGGTTATTTCTTTGGTCTGTTTGGTCTGGGGGCATACCGAACAAGACCCACAGGGGTAGTAGCCCATGACAGGTGGTAGATCCCATAAGTTTCTTTGGGTTTGGGCGGTCTTTGGCCTAGGTCTGGTGTGTATTAGTAGATCTTTCAAATTGTTCGTTCTTTTAAATGCAAATCTCGGAGCTGGTAAAGCGAGATTTCCTGTATTCAGAATCCCCCAATGTTTGCGTATGGCGTTTCTAATCTGTGTGGATGCAGAGGTGTAGGAAGTGACACATGTTATTGCCTCTGTAGGGATTTTTTCGCTTTTTTCCAACAGTGCCTCTCTATTGTTGTTTCTTGCTCTTTTCATGGCCACAGACACAGAACGTTGTGGGTATTCTCTTTTACGCAAGTCTGACGCTAAACTGGCCGCCTCCGCTTTGTAGTCCTCCACTGACGTACAGTTCCTCCTAGTGCGGAGAAAATGGCCAAATGGGAGGTTGTTCTTTAGAGTCCTAGGGTGGTGGCTACTAAAGAGCAGGAGGCTGTTGCAGTCAGTTGGTTTCTTGTGTAGTGTGGTCGTTATAGTACCCGAAGAGAGATTTATATTCAGGTCTAGGAAGGGCACAGTTGAGTCGGAGATGTTATGTGTGAATTTCAGGTACGGATTCAAGGTATTGATCCATTGACAAAATTGATCACAGCTGTTCTTGTCACCTTTCCAAAAGACCAATATATCATCAATGTATCTTTTCCATACAACCAGGTTGTTGACGCAGGGATTACTGTGGTGCAAAATGAACCTGGATTCGAAGGCTGCCACGTAAAGACAGGCCACACTGGGGGCGAATGTGCTACCCATGGAAGTCCCCTGTGTTTGGTGGTAAAGACTTTGATTATATTCGGAAAAAAATTCAGTCAGGGCCAGGGTAGAACATTCCATCACAAATGGTATTGGTGTGGGCGATGCTCAGTGAGATTTGCTATATTTTCAATGGCCTGACCTTAAGATGCCGCCGGGTCTTCCTCAGCTTCCTATTGGCTTTCCCGCCTGAGTTCAAGATGGCCGCCGAGCTCTCGCGAGATTTCAGCTTGAAATCTACACGCGGGAGGCTCAGGGGCTGTCTTTTCAATCGGCGGTCGGCTGTGATCACAGCCGGGTGCACCGCCCTTTCTCTGCTCACCTTCTTTTCTTGATGCAGCCGGGGTGGGCTCCCGATGTCGCTGTAGTCCCCGCGCGTGGACCAGGGTGGGCTCCTGGCTCCGCTCTCCTCGTGATCGGGGTGTGCTCCCGATTTCGCATTTTTTTCTGTTTGGGGGCACGATGGACCAGGGTAGGCTCCTGGTTTCATTTCCTGGCGACCGGGGTGGACTCCCGATGTCACATTTCCACTCCTTGTAGTCGGCGTACCAGGGTGGGCTCCTGGCTTCATTTCGATGTTGCATGTGGCACGCGCTTCTGGTGGCGACTTCGAATCCTACCTCTTCGTCGCCAGTTGTCGTGTCGTCACGCAGTAAGCACGCAGTGACAGGTATGTGGTTTCCAATGCTTTATTGTTCTTCTTTGTTCCTGTGCCCACTTGCACGTCTGGCCCTGTGCCCTTGTGTCTGTAGAATGCCCTCCCCACTCCCTGACCGGAAGTGGTGTCCGGTTGCTGACCCCTCCCAACATTCAGGTGCAGGGTCCTAGTGCCCTCTGACCCAGGTCACTACACACAGTCTTTTATTTTGAAATTGAAAGATTTTCAACTCTAATAGTTCATAGCAAAATCATTGTTGTTATTCATTTATCTTACAGCTAACAAGCACTGGCAAAGCCAGTAGGTCTGGCTTGATTTAGGTGTACGTGTTGGTTGCTGTGTGACATGTCTAGCTTAAGTAACAGAAAACTTTAAGAGAAGCACCCAAATACCTGCAAGGGGGCATGCTTTGTGAAGCACAGTTTTTTAGTTTACATGTTTTAAGCAGCACACTTAATTAGATAGGCCACATGTCTTGGAGAAGATTACTAGTTATGCTTCTTTGGCCAGAGACGGTAGACCACACTTTTTCATCCCACCTAAAGCACTGTCCTGTCCTCGAATATTTGGGTAAAGTGTTTGTGAGGATTGGTGTATTTTCAGTAACCTGGGAGATTAAAAATACACTGTGTTAGTGCAAATGTGTGACATACATTGGCATGCAGGATGAAGGCTGTGGGTCACTAACAGATGAGGAGCTTAAACAGACAAAAAGAACTGCGCTACTTTAAAGTTGTGTATCAGAGTAATGTCAATTTGTCTATATGGAATTTATCAGGCCATTTTACTAAGCTTTGCCATTACAAAGAAACACAATTGCCCACACACAAATGTGTCTGACTTAGATTAATGGTGTATTTTCATTTCTCCTTGTTGGTCGCTAAATTGACCAAAATTCAAAGGTATATTGAATATCGAATGGCAATTATGTCTGAAATTAGTTGGCCAGAGATTGCCACTAAATTATACTTTCATGAAACTGCAAACACTGTTACTTTTTATATGAATAATTTTAAATGATAAGTAGAAATCTTTCTAAATACTTTCTTGCACAAAGAGAGCGAGAGAATTGGAGACCTAGTTGCATTCTTCATAACAAATCTTCATACATATGAGAGCAACTAGGCTGAATTATCAAGGACAGGTCCTGGGAGAAAATCCAAAGATTTTGAAGTAGACGCCTCACCCACTAAATAGTGACATGCTTCATCATCGGCGCCTATCCGCACCATGGTAGGGTGGTACCACCAGGGCAGACTCAACCAAAATTTGGAGTTCTTATGTAAATCATGAC
The DNA here is from genome assembly GCA_963921515.1 of Calotriton arnoldi. Taxonomy (NCBI): domain Eukaryota; kingdom Metazoa; phylum Chordata; class Amphibia; order Caudata; family Salamandridae; genus Calotriton; species Calotriton arnoldi. Next base: position 1,767,925 of record CAWUFW010001700.1, on the reverse strand, counting down.
TGGATTTAGAGCAGGGATCCAGATGAAAAAGCAGTAAAAATGTCTCAGGTTATGCACAAGGAAATTCCCTTTATTAGTTAGGTACCATAGATACGGATAAAAACAGTTAGTGGGTTCTCTATGAGTTTCGAAGACTCAATTGCCCCTATCTAAGGCAAAATGTTTCGGCCAACATTTAAAGCCCATACAGGTCTGAGGCCTTCATTAGGGCTGCTATAATCCATGCCTCTCTACTCATTTGTACCATAAGTACATATGAGGCCAATGACTCTCACCTGAAATTGCTACTGGAGGAGATCCTAATTGCAGGTGGTTCGGGCATCATGTGCATCTGGTGGGAGGCACGGTCCTATAGTCACACATTTATCAAGGATACAGTGGCTGCTTCTGGTACCTTTGTTCCCTGCTTAGACCACAGCCGAACACATACTAACATCAAAATCCTCATTTACCTGATTTCTTCTTTCCTTGGAACCTACTTTGCAGCTCATGGGAGAATGTATATTAGAAAGTTAATGTGCAAATGTGTTGTGTATTTCCATATTTCATTCTTGCCTAAAGAATAGTGCTATTATGTGATGTCTCAAATATTCTGACATATATATTACGTATGTTGTTTTTAAAATATTTTGAGATATTCTTAAAATCCAATTATCTTTAAAGACTTTAGATAAGTTTATGAAGCTTTCAGTTCACAGTATTTACTCCATTTTGGTATGTGGGGAAAGTTAACATTATAAAAATTAATGCCCTATTAGCTTTACTGAGCATATTTTCCAATTGTGGCAGCCGAATTTGCTAAAATGATCTGGATTTATTGAGAGTTGATATAAACCAAACATTTTCACTCCCTTTGCTTACCTTGAACACTATAGTGGGGGACTGTGGTTCCCTGACTTTGCTTTAGCCAAAAAGTTCTTCATATTTATTTATGGTTCCACCATGTATATGATCAGCACACATCGATATTTACTTATGACAAGACTACTTTTCCATATGCTGAGAAATTTGAATAATAAATAATAGTGTTTGTTATTGTTGAAGTCTAATTCGCTCATTGTTAAAGCTTGCTCAGATAGCGAGGTTAGGGCCACCCAGTTCATGAGAAGTGATCAGTATTAGACAATTCCAAGATAAAAATCTGTCGTAGAGTACTGTACTGGAAATTCTGAACGTCCGCATTAATCACAGCAGTGGCAGTTCCTCAAGCAAGGGACAGAACAGGCGTCCACCAGTCCAACCAGAACAAGGAGTCCACCAGTTGGTTTACTGGGGATCCGAATGATCAGATCAACCTGCATATGCTCTGTATTTCAATTAAATGTGTTCAAGAACACGATTTCATTAACGCAGCAAGTGTACGTCAGCCTCGAAGCCCTGTTCCAGTTCACCATCACCGTCTGATGATGTCAAGGGATAGGACCCCACATTTACAGTCACACTGAAGTTTGGCTAGACTAATTTTGCTTAGTGTGATATACCATGGTATCCCATGATCTATCTGGTTTGGAGTTTTGGTGGCTGAACAAACACAAACTGTTTTCAAAACAGCATGGAAAAGTATGTGAGTCTATTTATAACAATTCAACACATTAGAGAGCTAAAGAGATTAATATACCAGCAAACAAATGACACAAATATAGTTCATTAACTAAGCTAAGCTACAAAACTAAAATGTCTCAGAATGAAGGACAATTAATCTTAAAAAATGGAACTAGACCCCAAGATTTAAAAATGGCATGTAGCTCACAAAAGAGATCTTTCAATATTGTACAGGAAAGGTAAAGAAAGAATGAGCAGCGTTGCTACAGTCTTGTGTAGCACAGGATTTATGAATACTAAGACTTTCAGTAAGATCCACAGGACCCAGGTAGGATCTAGTATTTACAAATCCAGCACTGGATGTTCAGATCTATTATAAAAAAATTTAAATATTAATTTTAATGCTGGGAAGGTCACTTTGGGCCCCCCTCATTTGAAACTGAAGGGTCAGGGTGGACTCTTCCTTCCCCCTTATGCTCTTTCTGCTTTTGTCAAAGACTGTTGCAGTGATGACTTTTCTCACTAAATAAAAGTGTTTTGTAATAGATTGAATTGAAATGTCTTAAAGTGACAATTGATAGGCCTATTCACAAACTGCTTTCTGTAGTATGTTTAGTAGTACTACAATAGCACTGCTAAAGTACTAAAAAATGTGAGTGTAAATCTCCACCTCAATCTCTCCTATGTTTCTATGGTGAGATTCTCACACAAGTAAGTTTACTGCATAAGCCCTAACTTGGATGTTGGTCGGAGTTGCCTCAGACTGACATCCTGGTGGTTTGGAAACCGACCGACCTCAGGTCGGCAATCTGAACCCGCAATTACGATGCAACCGCACATGGGGGCATATTCTCAAGAACGTGTGATAATCATCGCCAAAATAGGTTAACGCAATTTCTCACATCGCCGTCTATCGCGGGAAAATAACTCCCGGTTAACGTTCTATTCTCAACATGGCGGTAACATGCGATAGTTTCCCTATAACGCATCAAATGTCCGCGATAAAATTACCGGGACGGCGATAAAAATCTAAAGACGAACGTGAAAACAGTTGCGATGGGCCCAACTGCGATAAAAAATCCAGCGATAAGCAGCGCCAGGCCTGCAAGTCCCACAAGTCAGGCAGGAAAAACCACTATAAAAGCTGCAACAAAAAACACAAACAACTGTCAAGCACCATGGAGGTAGCCGGAGCAAGTGCAGAGGACAACCAGAACACCACAAGCCCCACGGAGGACCAGCCTGGGACCTCTGGGTCAGGGAAGGGCAAGGAGAAGAAGAAGAGGAACCCGCCTTTCAGTACGCAGGAAAACCAGATCCTCATTACGGAGGTGATAGAACACCACCACCAGCTGTTCAACACCTCCACTGTGTCATTGGCAACTAAAAATACTATATGGCAGTCCATCTTGGCCAAGGTGAATGCAGTCGGAGTGAAGAGAAGGGAAGTGGACGACTGCAAGAAGCGCTGGACTGATGTGAAGCGCAAAACCAAGCTGAAACTCGCAGCCAACCTCAAAGCAGCAATACAGACTGGAGGTGGGAGTCTAGTGACACACCAGGAGATGGATGAGATGGAGGAAATTGTGACCCGCGTCATCATTGGGGAGACGGTGGCAGGAGTTGGGGGACCGTACACTGCACAACATGACCTGAGCCAACAGCAACAGGGTGAGTAACGACCAGGGACTGGGGGGACGGGGGGAGATGGGCACAATGGCACACAAGCACAATTAAGTATAGCACATCTGCGGACAAACCATGCCCAAGAGTTACAACTCCGACCAAGAGACCAATTTACCCAAGTCTGCAATAGCTCAGCACTGTATAAGCACAGAAGTGAAAGGCACACCGCCTGAAAGGAATAAGGGCCAGCAAAATCAGAGCTGAAGGGGCAACACACCCACAATGCAGCACACACACATGAGAATCAGAGCACCTCAACATTGACAACAATGTGGTACAAACTGCAACACCTTCACAACAGAACAGAGGACACAACTGCTGCCGCTTGTGTGCAGAAAATGGCCATTCGCATTTGGCACAGCAGGAAACTGTGAGATGATAATGTACAAGTACAACCTCACATCCCTGATGGTGTAGAAATGCCAACTGTCCCGCATCAAATAGGCATCTCCTCACAAACAGTCACAATGTACATTGTCATGCAGTCTGTAACTAAACTTGTACAATGCGTCAACATACATGTGAACACAATGTCAATCTGCATCTCCCCTTCACATTGCAGAGGGAGAATCAACACCCCCTGCAGAGCAGACCCAACAACTCAGCACTGATGATGAAGAGGGCCTCCCCAACATCGACACCGACGCCCGCCAACAGCTCACGGACAGCTTCGGCACACCACCTCCAGGAGCAGGGCAGCCCAGCTGCATCGAGGAGACCCCACCCCCTGCACAGACCACACAGCAGGAAGCACCCACCACCACGGCTCTCCCAGGACCCCCACGAACAACACATGGCATCCCAACGCCGTGTGTTAGGGTGCCAGGAGAAGATGGCTGCTCAGCTGCGGGTGGGGTTTGACCTCATGGCAGCCAAACTAGATGCCATACGTGGGTGTCTAAGTCCCATCAGGGACCACGTACAGTCCCCAACGGACACCCACTGTCCGCTCCATGCTCTCCAACAATCCATGGCTGACATCGCTGGAGTCATGACTCAGAGCCAAGAACAACTGTCTAGTCAGACTGGCTCCAGCGATGTCAGCCGTGAGTTGGGACACATAAGGAGAATGATGGAGAGCTTGGAGCGGATGCAGGCGGAAAGAATGGCTGCCACGGCTGCACACCAGCGACATGTAGCTGGGAACTTCCATGCCCTGCAAACCTTCATCATCGCATTGCGGCCACAAGGCCTGGCGCCGATGAATGCTGCTGCTGCTTCTACATCCACATCTCCACCCCTGATGTGTCAGTGACACACGGTGATGCAGACAAAACAACACCACCCACATGTGAAGCACGTGAAACATCAGAGGACGAAGATGCTGATGATTCTGCCTTAGTGGTAAGAAGGAAGCGGTAGCATTCATCTCCACCATATGGCCTGTTTCTGCTTGGTTCTGCCCTCTGCATCATCACCTTCCACTGTCCCCCGATGCACTCTGCGACACTCACCTTGTTCCTCGACATGGACTGCCATATTCTGTTTGGTTACCAATGACACAGCAATCAGACTGCGGACTGAACTCTTCCTCTTCCGATGAACTTGTCATTCCCTAAAGGAGTCTGGCTGGCCCTCCACGGGGCAACAATTTAAAGTGGGGTTTGCATGGCCCTGTACTGCTCCAGCTTCAACACTCCACTGAATGTGAAGAATACATTCAAATTCGCACAGATGTGTCATGTCTATGTTCAATCAAGTATGAAAGTATGGAAGAATGTAGGTGCAGTGATTCCCCCTCACGTCCATGTTGCTAATGTTGTGGGACTTGAGTCACAGGGTGCAACTCTCTGCATCATGGTGGTACATATGTGACCCCAAAAGACTCCCTGTTCTCTTTTCTTGGTCACAAATGACCGCCTTTATGTCATGAATTTGGACACATGTGATACGCTGCTGAGTGGGATTACGTACCATCTTTGACACCCTGATATGGCATTTGGAATACGTGACACCCTATACAGCCTCTCTGTACAGATGTGACACACCCACCATTTAATTGCCATTTGTGAGATTGTTAGCACTAAATGTTGCACTTCCACTTGTCAGAGTGATGTGCTTATGCAGAGGAGTGACATGCACACAGGGAATGTGTGTTGGAATGAATTTATTTGCACATGCTATGCCTGTGGTAATTTTGTCCTGTCCCATGAGTGCTAAGGACAGTCACAATGTGATGTGCTCATGTGAAGAAATTGTTAATGATTGCGTTCCTTCTAACTAATCCTGCTGCAGCTGCACTGGGGTATGGTCTACCTGCCTCATCTTCATCATCATCGTCCGGGGCATCTGGCACTTGGATCCATGGGGCATTGGTGCGTACACATATGTTGTGCAACACACAACATGCAATGATCATCTTGCACACTATTTCCGGGCTGTACAGGAGTCTTCCACCTGTGATGTCCAGGCACCTGAGACGTGACTTTAACATGCCAAATGAGCGCTCCACAATGCCCCTGGTGCTTTTGTGGGCCGCATTGTACTGCCTCTGGGCCTGGGTGTTTGGGTCTCGGAGGGGTGTCATCTAAGCCTGGGCGTAGTTCGCGAAGTAGCGCTACGCGAAGCTACGCAAAGTGCAGTTCGCACTACGCGAACTACGCGTAGCACTACGCGAACTGCGTAGTGCACTGTTCGCAATGATTGCACAGTGCCGGATGCTTGTCCGCACTGTGCAATCATTGAAACGGCATCTTGCACAGTGCGAGCTGTCTTTTACTGCCGCTCGAGTAGATTTTTCTCGAGCTGCAGCTTTCTCAACGCGGACTGGTAGTTTCTCATCGCGAGCGGTCGCGAGCATACGCGACCACTCGCAATGAGAAACCTGACCTCCCTGCGTTGAGAATCTCGCCGGGATGTCATTTTGCTTGCTCGCGGTCGCCAACTTGATGTTGAGGAGCGCGAGCAAGCAAAAAATGACCGCTGCACTACGCTACGCTACGCGTGTTTGCACTGTGCTACGTGCAATTCGCGTTGTGCGAAGTAGCGCAAACTTCGCAAACTACTCGAGCGTAGCGTAGTGCTTTGCCCAGGGTTAGTGTCATCATCCACGGGCAGAGTGCATATCCTTGATCACCTGTGACAGGGGTGGAGATATGTGTCAATCGGTGGTTCTGCATTCTGTGTTGGCAGGCTTATTAGTTTAGTGGTGTGTGATGTGTGCGACTTTGGGATTCATGTTTGACATGTATTGCTTATGGCAAATGAGCAGCATCCATGTGTATTACGTTGCCTCACAGCTGCTCGTCCCTCCCCCGAGCCTATTTACTTGTGTGCGCTGCGCGGTTGCATCACTTGCACTCCTAAGACACACCATTGTCATGACTGTCTGCGCATGTCCACATGCCTGACAACGACACTGTGATATTGGCCGTTGAAGGTGGACGGCCACGTGTGTGTAGGCCTATGGTCAGGATATGGCGGAGACAGAGACACACGCAGTATTTACTTTGGTGGCCATCCCGGAAGTGAACCACGCCCAGAGCCCCGGGCTATTTATTCCCACTCCTACGCTGGACTGGAGTACGCCGGCCCAGCCCACTCCGCTTACGCTTATAGGGGGGCACGACATAGCTACATGTCCAAGGTCTTCCCCACTGCCTGAGGTGACATGGTTGCGTCCACTGTCCACAACACTATGAACACCAGCAATATATGTCCACATGGACATGTCTGTGCTCTGCATACTGAAGTCTGTCCAGCACATCACCGCCACACTTGGCATTGTGTACATTCTTATTCATGGGTCACTTGCCTCCTTCGCACAGACTTGGTTCCCACCTCTCCCCACATTCTGCTATTGTGTGGCAGAGATGCCATGACGTGGCTGGTTTGTCTACGTGGCTGGCCACGGTTGCCACAGTTACTTGTGTTGTCGTGTCTGGTAGGTGGTCATGTTGTTTGGCATGTTGTATGTGATTTTGTAACGTGTGCATTCCCACAGTTGTGAGTTGCATGATTGTGGAGTTGAGGTGTGTGGTATGTTCATTTGGTACTTACCAACGAGCAGTGCATTTCCATAGGTGCCATCCTGGAAGCGCTGGTTGATGATGGACTGTCGGAAGATGTAGGAATCATGCACACTGCCTGGGTAGTTGGCGACGACGTTGGTGAAGAGTCCCCGGTGGTCCACTATTGCCTGCACATTGATGGAATGCGTGTGATTTCTGTTGCGGTAATTGTGTGCAGTGTCGGCAGGGGGCACAATTAGGACATGTGTGCTGTCAATTGCCCCCAACCAATGCGGGAAGCCAGCTATGGCGTAGAAGCCTTGCTTGGTCTCCAGCTGTTCCTGCGCAGTGTGGGGGAAGTGAAGGGGCTGGGGTACCAAGCTGATGATGGCATCCAAGACAGGTGTGAGGAACTTTGATAGGGCTGGCTGTGAGACTCCTCCGACTCTGGCAGTTGTTGGTTGGAAGGTACCAGAGGCCAACAGGTGCAGCACAGCCAGCAGCTTTGTCTGCGGAGGGATGTTGGTTGTCCGCTGTGTTGGTACCGTCAGCCTGTGGGCAATGTGGGTCAGGATGCGGAGGATGGTTGTCCTTTTGAGCCTGTAGTGGGCAATGACATCCTCTGGCATTAAGTCTGTGAGGCTGGTGCGTTTTCGGAAAGTTCGCTGTCTTGTTCTGCGCTGCCTCTGTGGTAGTCCGGGGGGGGGTGGCCCTGTGGGTGGTGGCGGTGGGTGTTGTGGCCCTCTTGGGTCTCTGAGCTGCATGATCAGTAGCTCCATGACATGTGTTGGTCTTCAGATGTGGGTCTGGACTGGGCTCCCTTTTATACTGCAGGTTGTCATCCTGCTTAACACCAGTAGAAGGCAGTTGTTAAATGCCTGCTGCTAACGCCCCTTATTGCCTGTTTTTGAGTCGCTTCGCCGATCTGGCTGGTCGTTGGGAATATCGCGAAGTGGTGTTTTCGTGTGTTTTTGCACGGGGATGCCTACTCTGCATATCATTAGCGTTAGTTGTCGCTCTCATCCGTGGCGATGTTTTTTGCGGAGGATATCGCTGGGAAACTGGCGATATCAGCAGTTTGCATCAGCTTGAGAATAGGGCGATAAGTCTATCGCCACTTTTGCGGCGCTAAAGTGCCGATAAATCGGCGATGAGTCCTTGAGAATATGCCCCCATGGTGCGGTCGCAAACTCCCATTTCCCTATGGGCGTTTGTGCAGTGGTCAGAAACCGGCCACAGCACAAGCTCCCATAGAGAAATGGGAGTTACTGTAAATCCCTGCACTGTGTGGCAGATGCTGCGTGACGCCTGCCATGCAGTGCAGGGATTTAAAAGGTGGCACCATAGGTGCCCCCCCTGCCCTCAATCGTAGGCCTTGGAGAGAAGGGGGCCCTGCTAGGGGCCACCTGGTGTAATAAAACTTGAGGGGGGCCCCCTGCAAGGTATGTGGAGGGCCCCCCTCTGGACTCATTAAGGAACTCTCTGGGCAGAGTACAGTGCTGAGTTGTCCCCCTGGAACTTGGCCTCCCCACACCGCGGGGGCTGCAGGGGGCTGTGTTACCCCACTGCTAGGGGCCCACAAAGTTGCTTTCCGACAGGCTTTCCATGTTGGAAAGCCGGACATGGAAAGCCTGTCGGAAACCAACATCATAATCCCGACGATGGAAATGCCATTCGTAAGGGATCCTTGAGCCCGTCGGAAGCCAGCCGGATTGTCCGGCCGGTGTGGATTCCAACCGCCGTAATCATAATACAGCGGTCAGATTTCAAACCAAGGATGTCGGTCGGTAAGCTTACCGACCGACATCCTAATTAGTGCCTTAGTATTAAATGTGAGAGGGACTAAGGGAGTAGCTGGAGAAAGGGGCATACTCACTAATAAATGGAGGGATTTAGAGAGGAGTAAGAAATGGTTCAGGGAGGGTTTGGGAGAGACATGCACCCACCCAAAAGAGTAGCCCATTGATAATCACAAACTGCACTTCTAAAGTTACTACAGCCAAAAGGAACCCAAAACTGTACCACTCAAGACTGGTACTGCAACTCCCTCCCATAGAAAATAATGGAGATAGGGACTTAAAATAAAAACCTATAGGAAATAAAGTTGAATGAAATTAAAATATTTAAAATTGTTAAAATTATAAATACATATTATGTTATGTTAAAAGAAAAATATAAAAATAAAACATATTTATTATTTAATTATTAAATATTTTTATAAAAGTTTTTACATTTATAATTAATATCACATTAATCTTTTTAAAATGTCATTGAATTGCTGTCAATTAAGCTATACATCCACTCTCGATAATTATTCATTATTAACGCATAAAAAATAATTTTTTTACTTTAGGTGGGAACTTATTTTTTAATTTAAACTTCAGAATGTTTTTTTATTATATAATTATGTATATTTAAATTAATTAATGATTAAATTCAAAATTAAGTTAACAGTGGAAGTAATATTTTTTTATTCAGTTTTACATTTAAAACAAATATATGAAATTAATTTACATTCGTATTTTCTTTTATCTAATTTTTACAACAAAGTACAGTAGTGCATTCACATTTTGCTGGATGTTACATTTGTCCACACATAAATTAATTTAACTGACGTAGAATTCGTGATTCAAAATAGCATCCCATAGGTTTTTGAACAGTGCGTTAATACGATTCCCCCTTGGTTCTCAACTTCTGACGTATGCTTGACGCCTCTAAAGTGTGCTCCTCAGTAAGGAGGGAGTATGTAGATTACTCCTGTCACAATTATGTCATTATAGCTACCCAATGCAGGATCAGGTATCTAGAACCCCCATAATCAGTCATGTGGAGTGTCAGTCTGAACTCTCTCAAATACATCAGCAGTGGGTCCCAAATTTCTCGTGGATGGGAAGTCAATGGCAAGATCTCCGCATATGTGGTCAGTTGATCCCTACAACATGTAAGATCATTTAGCCACTCCTTGAATTTGGGAACCTGCCCTCAGCTCCACAGGCATGCCACCCTCCACTTTGCCAGAAGCAGACACAATGAGAAGAATTTCCTGTGTGTGGCCTGCAGCTCCTCTGTGTAGCCTAAAAGCGCCATCATTGGGGTGAGGGGACGTGGGGTGTCTACCATTCGGGACAAAGCAGCCGCTACCTCCATCCAATACCTTTGTATCGCCCCACATTGCCACGCTAGGTGTAAGAAGCCTGCTCCCTCCTGTCCAGATCTGTTGCAGCAGTCATCAGGTCGCAATTTATATCTATAGAGTCTCACCGGTGTGTAGTAAACATGATGTAGAAATGTGCAGATGGCTGCTGGCAGTTATCGTGTCAGTTTGTTTGCACCAATAGAGCCATTGCCTATCAGTGAGTGGTGTGTCCAACTCCAGATCCCGTGCATTTCGGGACATTCTGCAAGGGCAGCACTGTGAAGCCTGGAAACCACGTGCCCTGGTCCTGTTGCTTATAATAAGCCATGCAATGCATCTAGTGTGGTGGGTTCCTGGGGAAAGGTGGGAGTGGCAGCTCAGACATCCTGCCTGATCCTTTTGTATAAAAAAATCTGCAATAGCGTGATGGCCCCTCCGCTCAGCAGTGCTTCCTGATCTTTAAATAAACCCTTGTGATAGAGGTCTCCCCATGTGCCTATTCCTCTCTTACGTAACATGCTACGACAGGAGGCCTCATGAGTGACCGGGGTCAGATGGTGATAAGGATGGGGGTGCTATTGGGATGTACAGTAAAGGTTTGTTCAGTCTTCTGGCTAGTCGCCGCCACGCAAGGTTGGTGCATGCTACAGTGGAATAAGTGGTGCCCTCGTCTGGAACCCGTGCCCCCAAAATGGAGGTCATGGGAAGGGGGGCCATATAGCCTTGCTCAATGGCCAGGTGGGGCATGAAGGGCGGTGGTCTAAGCCAATAACTCGCATAGTGAGCTTGAGCGCATAGGCAATAAAGCTCCATATCTGGAGCTTCAAAGCCTCCTCTCGAAAAAGGCTGAGCAAGTGTGATCCAGGGCACTCTGGGTTGTTTTCTTCCCCAGGTCATCCTGATTAGCTGAGTTTGGACTGTATGGAAAGAGGAGTATCCCAGGGGGTATGGTATATTAAGGAATAGATATAGCAATTTTGGCAATATTACGATTTTCACTAAGGAGATCCACCCCGCCAATGATAAGGGCAGCGAGATCCAACGAGAAACTGGGGTCGTAATCGAAGTGATGGCGGTGCCGAAGTTCATTCACAAAGTTTCCTCCCTTTCCCTGGAAATCACCATTCCCAAGTATTTTACCTGTGAGTCACACCACGTTAATTGTTAGTCTAGTGTAAATTGTGGGGTATTGGGGGTGAGGGGAAATATCTGAGATTTGCCCCAGTTTATATTTACTCCAGACATCTCTCCGAAGTGGATGAACTCTCTGAGAATGGGGCTCAGGTTGGTGTGTGGGTCTTGAGTGTAGAGGGTTATGTCGTCGGCATAAAGTGACATTAATAAGTGCCAAGTAGGGTATCGCAGCTCGTACTCTCTGTGATGTTGTTGGAGCATAGCAGCAAGCGGCTCAATTGCTAATGCAAATAGGAGCGGTGACAGAGGGCAGCCCTGCCTGGTGCCTCACAAGATGAGGAATGATTTGGAACAACTTCCATTGATCTGTACTGTGGCTTGCGGCTGACTATATAGCAAATCGACTCAGGATAGGAATGGGGGAATCCCATTCTCCACAACACCGCAAACATGTAGTCCCATTCTATCGATTCAAAGGCCTTGGTGGGGTCTGGAAAGACCGCCACCACAGCCCATTCAGGGCCCATGTCTTGTATCAGTATGAATAGAGTGCGTAATTTATAGGAGGTGGCTCGCCCCGGTATGAACCCCGCTTGGTCCGCTAGTACCAATCCCTCCATTAACAAGCTTAGCCGATTGGCCAAAACTTTAGCTAGAATTTTTGTGTCACAATTAATTAAGGATAGAGGCCTGTACGCCTCGCATGTGGCGACGTTCTTTCCCGGCTTGAGAAGGACAATGATCGTCGCCTCTCACATGGTAAGGGGGAGTATTCCTGAGCTCTGTGCTGCGTCATAAACTTTTTTCAGGATGGGAACTAACATGCCTGCATAACATTTATAAAAATCAGCCGGCAGTCCATCCAGTCCCGGAGCCCTGCCAGCTCAATTGCATTATGGCCGCATGGATTTCATTTCCTCTTCCTCGATATCGGCGGATAGAAACTCCCTGTGTGCATCACCGAGCCATCCAAGATCTATGTCCTCAAAGTAAGAGGACACGTCCTGTGTGCATCACCGAGCCATCCAAGATCTATGTCCTCAAAGTAAGAGGACACGTCTATCTGTCAAGTCCTGCGTGTGTAGTAGAGGGTGGAATAGAAGGTAGAGAAAGTGCGGAGAATGCCTCAGTGTCTCTTTGTAATGAGCCATTTGTATGCTACACTGTAAGAACGTAATTGGAGAATCTAGGAACACGCACCGCCTCAGCCCGCGCTTTCCCTGGCCTTTCCCCCACCCCATACCTATGGGCTCGGTAATATTTGGATCTAAAGAGGCTTTCTTGCTCCGCCGTAGCTTGGTATTCTGTTATCACTTCACGAAGGTGGGCCTGCCTCTGCACATCAGGGACGTCTGCAATATGGGCCTCGATTGCTTTAATGTCTGTTTTAAGTTTCTTGAGCCATCCCCTAATATCACGCAGGATGCCCCCTCCTTTAGCAAATACACATCCCAAGTATGGTTATTTTAAAGACCTCCCAAAAACAAGCAAAAGTCGGGACTGAGTCTAAATTTGTGGGGGAAAAATCTTGTATTTCCTGCCCAATCTCTGCCCAAAAACAATTGTCTTCGTCTAGAAGGTCAGTGGCCTGAAGCCACCATGACTGGTAAGGGAGATTGTTCCCCAGTAGGCATAGCTGTAACAGCACTGGGGCATGGTCAGAGCATGTTCGTGTGAGGTGATCTGCTCTAACTAGCCAGGTGCCTAACCCCCGTGAGATCAACAAGTAATTGATGCGGGACAAACTGGAATGTACACTGGAATAGAAGGTGCCCTCTTTTTGTGTGGGATGAATAGTTCTCCAGGCATCTAGGACGTGGTGGTCAGTCATGATCTCAGCTAAGTGCTTCCCTGCCTGGGTTTGGAATGCTGCATGAATGGTCCATACTGGGATCTAGATAGACATTAAAGTCGCCCCCCTTATTAAGTGTGTGGAGCCAATGTCTAGTATGAGTCCCAGAGCTTGTCGAAAAAGGCAGCGTCATCTACATTGGGGCTGTAGCAATTTACCAACGTGACAGAGTGTACAGAAATATGTCCCCACATTACGCAGTATCGGCCTTCTGGGTCCTGAATACAGCCAGATGGGAGGTACAGGACATTACTTTTTTTTTTGTCAAAATGTATTTATTGAAACATTTGTCACAAATTACAAACAGTGTACAACGCATACATCACACAATGCGTTTCGTGTAGATCAGTGGGCATAAATGCCGTCCTTCAAGTAGCTAAGATAGAAAGCACATTTTCTAATGACCATGGCAGTGTTGCCCCTCAGCATGCTATCTCGGAAGGCGACATATCATAACTAAGAGTAGAAAAGTACACCTAGTATCTCCCCAGAGCTACCAGGCCCAATCTGTCATATAGCGCCTACTTAGGTAAACAACATCGTGCGATGCGTAACTAGCATCTAGTAAAACCATATTGGAAGTTTTCTGTCAGCAATGTCTAGATTACTTCAGAGCATGTAACATAGGTCTAAAAGAGCAGCAAAATACAAAAGAAAAAGAAGCAAAGGTGGTTAAAAAAGGAAATAAAAAAAATATAACATTCTAACTATGGTGGTACCCAGGGAAGTTAGTGGAGCTGTGTTGTTGGCTGTAGAGGGAGGAGGAGGCCAGGCCAAGTCGGGAGCTCCCCACGGCCAGCGCAGGATGCTATCATTGCCCGGGCCACCTCATCTGTGATGCCTGTCTTTGGGTGGACAGAGGAAACCTAAATCAGGAAGAGATGGAGAGCTCTTAACCTAGGGCTACAGGCAAATAGGGGAAGTCCCTCTGAGAGGTAGCTGACCAGGGGAGCCCAGATGTAATCAAATCCCTTTCGTGACTCTTCAGCTATATCCGTCAGTCGCTCCATTGCTAAGGCCTTCCACAATCGAGCGTGCCATTGAGTGAGCGAGGGGGCCTCAGGCTTCTTCCATGCCCCTGCTATGGCCATCTTCGCGGCTCCCAAGCAGAGCCAGAGAATAGATCTATCCGCATGTGTTTGGTATTTAAGCAGGGGGTCGCGGAGCCCCAGCAGTACATGTTCTATGGAGTCCCCAATTGGGTAGCCTAGTATAACTTCCAAAAGGTTTTAATAACCGGGCAGTCCCACCAGATATGTTTAAAGTATCCCAGCAGACCACAACCTCGCAAACACTGATCAGAAGTGCCCGGGAAAATAGTGTGTAGTTTATGGGGATGTAGGTACCAGTCATAAAGCGTTTTGTAATGGGCTTCCCTGAGGTGCATGGATCTGTTAAATTTTGCTATGTCTCTATACAGGGATTCCCATTGCTTATCCGAGGGTGGTGTCTAGAGCATATCTCCCCAAACCACCCTGTGGCGCTGGGTGCGGTGTGGTGCTAGTGTGAGTAGGAGATTATAGAGACAAGAAATACATCCTTTGCCCGTAGTGCCCGTCTGTACAAATTTCTCTATTGGAAGGTATGCTCTAGTGGGGGCTTGCCGAATCTGTGGTTGTTGGACCCAGTGGATTAGTTGAGTGTAATGGTATCGCTCAGTGGGTTGAAGGTGGAAATGGTTCATGCAGTCGTGAAAGGAGCGTAGCTTAGTGCCCTGAAAGAGGTCCGAGATCATGAGGCAACCCCCTTTGTTCCATAAGTCAAAAGGCCCCTCTTGAAGGGCTGGTGGAAAATCCTGGGAGAAGTGTATGGGGGTATAGGGGGACGGGAAGGTAGTCAGTGGTAGAGTTCTAGTTACTGCATCCCATACTTGGAGGGTGGTGTAGGTAGGCACACTTAAGTAAGCTTTGAGAGGCCTATCAGCTTTGCGGCGCCATGGTAAGTCCCAGATCGTCCTACCCGTCACCTGTCTGTCAATGTGGAGCCACAATGTGTCCGATTCTCGTAGTGACCATTCGCTCAGTACCCTTAATTGGGCCGCCCTATAGTAGGTGAGGAAGTCTGGTAGGGCTAGGCCTCCCTTCAGACGTGATCTGGTTAATAGGTGATAGGAGAGTCGTGCACGCTTACCTTGCCAAATGAATTTGAGTAACAAGGTTTTTAATTCAGGAAAGAGTGCCTTGTCCGGTTGGATGGGGAGGCCCTGGAAGAGGTAGAGGAGACGTGGCAAAACGTTCATTTTAATTGCATTGATCCTGCCAATCCATGAAATGTAGGCTGTGCTCCAGTTTTTTACAGTCAGCTCTTAAGCGTTGCAAAAGGGGTGGGAAGTTGGCCTTGTAGAGGTCAGTGAGTTTGGGAGTAATTTGGATCCCCAGATATGTAATGGCCTTACGCGCCCATTGAAAGGGGGATGTTTCCTCCAGAGTTTTTTGCGCGCCGTGAGGCAGGGTGAGATTCAGGATATATGATTTAGTTAGATTGACTTTGAAGCCGGACACTGCTTCAAATTGTTCTAGTTCCTGGTTAATAGCCAGGAGGGAGGCGGCCGGGTTAGTAATTGGTAAAAGGATGTCGTCTGCAAATAAGGCGATCTTATGTTCATCCGTCCCAAAACGGATTCCTGTGATTGCTTGATTAGCGTGAATCCGGGCTGCCAGGGGTTCAATACTCAGGGCGAAGAGGAGCGGGGAAAGAGGGCACCCTTGTCTGGTCCCTCTCGCTAAATCCAAAAAGTTCGAGGCCACCCCATTTACCACTACTCAAGACCTAGGGGCACTAAAGTTGGCATGGATCATTGCAATAAAGGCGTCGCAGAATCCAAATCGGCGCAGAGAAAGCTCCAGGAAGTTCCAATCAACGCGATCAAAAGCTTTCTCTGCGTCGAGCGATAGTAGCACGGCAGGGATCTTCTTCTTTTGGGACTTATCAATTAGGTGGAAAATGCATCTAAGATTGTCATGTGTCTGCCGCCCCTTGATAAACCCTGATTGGTCTGGATGGATAAGGTCAGGGAGATACGTCTCGAGCCGGGTAGCTAGAATCTTGGAGTATAATTTGGCGTCTAGGTTAAGCAGGGCAATGGGGCGATATGATGAACAATGCTGGGGGTCCTTCCCGGGGTTCGGGATGATAGAAATTAGAGCTTCGCCCATGGATGGGGTCACAGCCTGCCGGCTTGCGATATCATTGAAGAGCGTGGTTAGGTGAGGGCCCAAGTCTGCTGCGAAAGTACGGTAGAATTGGGCAGTAAAGCCATCAGGCCCTCGTGCTTTGTGACATTTTAAGGAGTCGATTGCTGCCTGTACCTCTTCCAGGGTGATACGTCCACCAAGCTTTTCATTGGCGGAGTCAGGGAGCTGGGGCAGGGCAAGGGGAACTAAATATTGCGATTGCCTGGACTCCCTATGGGCGTCAGCTCAGTATAGTTTTTGATAAAAGTCATGGAATGCCTGAGCTTTCCCTTCCTCATTGGTGTGGGTTGTACCATATTCGTCTAAAATCTGTTTTACGTATTCTTTCTCATGTCTGACCCGTAATTGTTAGGCTAGTAGGGAGCCCACCTTATCTTTCCCTTCATAACCTCTGGCCTGGAGTCTCAGGATTGTTTTCTCTGCCCTATTTGTGTATATTTCATTAAGTTTCCCTTTGAGGGCCGTAACTTTCCTTAGTGACGGGGCTGAGGGAGTGGTCTTGTGTTGCCCCTCTGCTGCTACCAATTCCCTTTCTAGGTCTAAGCGTTCTTTAGTTTGAAGTCTCTTGAGGGAGGAGGCAAGAGAGATGCAGTGACCCCCAATATGCGCTTTAAATGCATCCCAGTTATTTGCTAGGGATGTGTCGGTTGGGTCATTGAGTAGAAAGAAGTCTTTGATCGCTTTGCGAAGGTCATCTCGGTGTAGACGGTCCCTACAGAAGAACTCTGGGAAGTACCATCTCGTGAGCTTAGAACGTGGGGCTGGCCAATCTAAAAGGCAGGTCAGAGGGGCGTAATCGGAGATAGCGATAGGGAGAATGATAGAGGCCGTGACCGCATGGGTGAGCGATTGGCTGATAAAAATGTGGTCAATGCGGGAATATGATTTGTGAACATGAGAGAAGAAGGAGAAGTCCTTCTTGGTCGGATTAAGGTGGCACCAGATGTCTATTAGCCCCAATTGCTGCAGTGTTTGTTTGAGCGGTATGGGAATCGTACCCCCCCACCCCGGAACATTGTGTATGAGTGGAGTCTAGAAGGGGATCCCAGATGAGGTTAAAATCCCCCATGATGATGAGGTCCCCCACTGCAAAACCTAGTAAAGAATCTAAAAAGGAGGAGAGAAAGTCAAGTTGCCCTGTGTTAGGCGCATATACAGAAGCTATTGTGCAAGGTCTGCCCATCAGCGACCCCTTAACCATGATAAATCTGCCCTCCTTGTCCTTCTGTGTGGTCTCATGGACAAAGTGAGCGGAGGAATGGAAGATTAGGGCGGCCCCATTCTGTTTCTTGATATTGGTGGTTTGATAGATCTGGGGATAGCGTTTGTGCGTAAGTCTGCTTTCTTCTCCCCGCTTTATGTGGGTCTCCTGAATGGCCACAACCCACGGCCCCTGATCCCCTATATATTTCCAGAACCTGTGTCGTTTGTTAGGGGAGTTGAGGCCCCTAACATTCCAAGATAAAAGCTTAATCCCCATCTCCCCTTTGAAAGATAGTCCCGCTGATGTAAGAGCCTCCCCCCACCCCACTCATTCCCCTCCCGCCCCCGGTGTATCCATCCCTGGGAAGAGCACCTAAAAGAGAAAAAACAAAAGCAATACAAGAAAGAAGATAAATAACAGTCATCCCAAACTTCGAGGTCTGCGTTGTCGGATGTCCTTAGGGGTAGGACCAGTCCTGCACCAAATAGTCCGCTAAGTATAGTAGATGACCCCCGTTGCGGAATCTTGTAAACTGGGATAGGTTTGAGGGGTCACCATTAGTCCATCGCGCGGTCTGGTATGAGCCCTGCAGTGGGTCTCCTAGTGAGGAGGTGTGAGAGTCCATTCTTCTGTTGGGGAATGGGGTGCCTTCGGCGAGTGTAGTAGATCAGATTACAGAAGTTGGTCATGGAGTCTTTTTGCCAGTGGCCGGTACCGTCTGCCATTTCTCACTGGTCTCCTTGCTTCTCGTTTGTCCCCCGACAGCGCCTGGTGGGGTCGGGCTTCCCCGGAGTGATGCATTGGCGGGGCCAAGTAAATTCGCGGCGCCCTCCACCTCAGTGAAATAATGCTGTTTATTATTGAGAGTAAAGGCGATTCCAAAGGGGTATGTCCACCTATATCGAACTTGCTTGTCTCGCAGAGCGGTGGTGACAAGGTGGAACTTCTGGCGGCGCATCAGCGAGCCTGGGCGAGATCTTGAAACAACGTGCATGATCCTCCTTGGTAGTCAATTGTGTCTCACCCTCGGGCTCTGCGGAGCACCAGCTCTTTTGTTTAGAAGGGGGAAAACTTGGCTAAAACGTCTTGGGGTCGTTGATGTTTCCCTTGTGGGGCCGGGCCCACTCTGTGAACACGTTCCAATTGAATCGGCGGGCCATCACTTCCTATAATGGCGGTGAAGAGACCAACGATATATTGCTCTAGATCAGTCCCTTCTCGTCCTTCCTCCAGGCCGCACACTCTAATGTTCTCCCGTCTGGAACGGTTCTCCAGGTCCTCACATTTGAGGAGCGCAGAGTTCAGTTGTGCTGTGAGGGCTTCAGCGCCTTCTTCAAGCGGTTGGAGTCGATCCTCAAAAGTCTGACATTTGGCCTCCAGGTTGAGGGTGCGGGTCCCCACGGAATCCACGTCGGCACGCAGCTCGCAAATTTTTGAGGCCATGTCGGACTTGAAGGCGTCGAGAGAAGCGTTGATGTCAGCTTTAATATCGTCTCGTAGTTCACTTTTGAAGTCCCTGAGCGTGGCCAGAAGCACATCGCGAGTCAGCACCATCATCCCCTCTGTCTGGGTGTGCTCAAGGTTCGGTCCGTTACCCGTACCAGAGTTGCCAAAGTAACCCGAGACCTTGTTGGACTGTGTTTTCTTGGGCTACATATGGGCGAGTCATAGGTCCAGGCCCCTCCTTGGCGCGCTGGCACACTCCCTTCGCTCGCGGTCGTGGAATCCGGACTCGCGGTTCACCGGGTACATCACGGGATCCGGGTGTCCTCCCTTCCACTAAGTGAGCCCCCCAATGCCTCTAGGTAGCATCTCGCGGGAGCCCGTGGGCTACTATGTGGCCCCAGGTAGCCTCAGAAGCTTGAAATGTAAGGGCTCAGGTGGCCATCTTAAGGTCAGGCAGGGAGGTCAGGCAGGCTTGATTTCTAGCTTCTCTCACAGGTGCAAAGTCCCAGCCACCAATCCTGTTGCGCATGGGTCCCTTCTGATCAGCTCGTGTAGCAGTGGGAGGCAAGAGGCACTGTGAAGCAAATTGGGGGCCCCTGGGCCCTCCGGGAATCGGCGCGCGCTCTCACCTCAGACCACCGTGGCTGCCGAGTCTGCAAGGAGGGACGCCGCTGCCGGATGCGTGGTGCTAACAGGAGGCCGTATTCAAGGTACAGCTGGCGCATGCTTCAGTCAAGATGCGGTTTCTGCTTTAGCAGGCTCTGCGTGCAGGGGTCCCTGCGTCAAGTCGCCCGCCATTTTAAAAATCACTGCCGCGCTCCACTGGCCTCTCCTTTCATCTTTAGTGCGGGTCCCCCAGCTGATGGTCAGTCGTCCCAGCTGTATTTCGTGAGGTCCGGAGAGCGTCCTCCTGTTGCCGGACTCACCCCGGTGCCGAGATATTGTCAGTTGCGCTGAAAACTCGTTAACGGCGGGTCCCGGCCGCCATATTGCGCCATCGGCCGTGCTCCGCCTCGGTCATGAAAGCGGGGCTAGATCTCCTCATGGGCACTGCCAAGCCTCGAAAACATTGGCCGAGTGGTCACCCGTCATTTCTTGTGCCGTTGCAACGTCTTTGGTGAGCTGGTTATGCCGATGGAGATATTAACGTGGACGTTGGTGCAGGAGCCGAGCAGGACCACGTCCTCGCGGCCATGATAGCTGCTGGTTGGCCTGGACATTACTTTTAATCAGGATAGCAGTCCCCCTAGCGTAAGTAGAGTATGAGGCAAAGCATCTATGGGCACCCCATTTTGCAGCAAAGGTAGACGGTGCAATGGGATCAAGGTGCATCTCTTGCAGCTTCGCTATTTGGATGTTGTGTCTGTCAAGGTACTCGAGTATGTGTCTGCATTTGTGGGGATCGCGCAGGCCACGCACATTCCACGTCAGTAAGCTTTGAGTGGGGGCATCAGAGAGACTGGGTATGCTTGTGTAGCAGTTTAATCAGTGGTAGCGACTGGGTGTGTATATGTACCATGGGGAATTGAATCTGGTACAGTAGTAGTGATGTACATTTGTGTGACTGTGGACAGCAATGTGGTGCATTACAATAACTAATTACGCTAACCCCAACCCTACCCCCACCCACACCAGTGGCCCAATCCTGTTGGCAAATGTATACCCACAATGATGCCTAACTAGAACAGAAACAGAGAGAAGGCTTTCCAGCAGTTAGCAAACAGTGTAGCACGCCAGATAGTAGGCGCCGAAGGTGGTGACAAGCAGGAAAGACTAATGAAAAAGGGAGAGGAAGAGAGTGAGCGTGAGAGATGAGGAGAGTGGGAGAGAGGGAGAGAGGGATCTGAAAGAGGGGAAGACGGAATAGATTACAGTATAGAAAAGTGAAAAGCAGAGAAGTAGCAACGTGAACCATGTCATTGTCCAGGGGATTCCTGCTGGGGTGTACGCCGGAGCTCCTGGTAGTTCTCCTCGATTTAACGAGGGTGCCAGGGACCAGGATAGCATCTGGAGTCGGTTGAGACCCCAACAAGGTCTGGAGGGGCTTACCCGGACTGGATGTTGTGCTCCTTTGCTGAGAGTCATCGGCTGGGACCTCTATCCCGCATAAAGAGGGAAGTAAGAAGGTAGGAGAGGAAGGTTCGGAACGTCGTTCCTTTAAAGCAGATGTCCTCCTTCTGGTTGAAGCTCATGATGAGGGGTAAGTAATAAAGGTCATAAACTCAGGAGAAGTGAGAAGCTTTGACCTATCCAATTTTCTGAAAGTGGGGATACAGATCTGGCACTGCCTTTGGCTTCCTGGGCTGGGGATGTGCGGTGAGTCACTCGCTTCAAAAAGTCCTGGGACTGTTGGGCAGTACTAAAGATGTGCTGCTCTTCTTGAAAGGATATACAGAGCCTTGCCGGACACAACATGGCATAGGAAATGTTGGTCTGCTGCAGCTTGCGTTTCACTGGGACAAATTTCTTATGGGCCTCCTGTACCGCCATTGTAAAGTCGGGGTATATGGAGATGGAGTTACCGTCATAGAATAGTTTGCGCTTCTCTCTTGCCAGACGAAGGACATTGTCGCGGTCCCGATAATTGAGGAGGTGGGCGAGGATGGGTCTGGGAGTGGAGCCCAGAGAAGGTCTAGCAGTCAATGAGCGATGTGCTCTTTCCACCACCAGTTGTTTGGAAAGGGATGAAGCCCCAAACAGTTCCACCAGCATGTACTCCACATAGTCTTCCATGCATCCGGTAGCTGTAGTTTCAGGAACTCCAAGGATGAGGATGTTGTTCATGCGTGAACACGCCTCCATATCTTCATTTTTTCCAGAAATTACTTTCAGGAGGCGTTCCATACTTTTCATTCGCTCCCCCCTTGTTGAGAACTCGTCCTCCAGTTGTGAAATTCTATAGTCTGTCTCACTAATACGCCTGTCATGTTTCTCTAGGCGCTGCATAATGAAGTCCATTCGCATACTCATGGAGTCCATCTTGGACTCAATAGACGTGAGGCTTTGTCGCATGGTGAGTAACAGGGACCTCATATCTGTGTCTTCTGGCTGCGATGTAGACTGGTGTCCCTCTGCCATACTTATTTCTATATCCGCAGACTTTCCGGGTTCAAAGGGAAGTTTAGCCTGCTTGCCCTCAGTCCTGCCCATTGCCACGGTTTTGTCCCAACAGCAACAGAGAATCACCCAGCTGTAGGGCACCCCAGCGATCCCTGACAGGGGGCAGGGGGGTTACAGGGTGCCAGTGCAGGGGCCCAGACGCTTAGGCTGCAGGGTAGATAGATGCCCCAAGTGCACTAATCCTGCAGGGTCTTCTAAAATAAAATTCAATGTGGCTTCGGGCGGGCACATCACATCACTGTTTTGGTCACTGTTTTTGGTAGTAATTCTAATGCTGCCCCCCATTGCAGGCCGGGTCTTAATGGCGGCTCCAATATCCCCTGTGGCAGACTCACCCAAGATAACGGCGAGAGTACAGATCTCAGTCCTGGATCCGGAATGTGGTGGGCAGGCGGCCACCACAGTCGTGCAGCAGTCACAGCAGCCCGGCAACAACCTCAGGGAGCGACCCGGGCAATGAGGCATGCCACCGAATCCACTCGGTCATCAACAGCCGTGGATGCAGGGTCTACAGCCGGCATACTTAGGCCCCAAGCGGGAGCAGCACAGCCCGGTCTTTGTGCAGCTCGGCTCCAAGTGGCTTCAGGCCTCACCTCCCCATCAGTCGCGGTATCTCCACTCGGGCAGCTCTCGTGGCCTCAGAACCATTCGGCACGGCAACAGGTCGGGCCAGGCAAGCCCCGACGGACACCAGGAGCGCTCTACCTCCAGCAGTGACTCGCACAGGTACAGCACCACCGCCTTTCACAGGAATTCGCATGCAGGCCGCCATCTTGCAAGGCTCGTCGCCTCCGACGGCGTCACATGCCAGGCCCCAACTCATATCTCCTGGCCGGCAGTAACAAAACGGTCCTGCTGCTTCATCACGGCAGCAGAGCACTTCAGGCTTCATTAGTGAGTTATTTTAAAAAGCAGCCATCTCTGCCAAGACAGGATTATGTAGGAGGATAGTCCCAAGTGGCAGGAGCCTCACTTAAGTGCAGCCATCTTGCTTGCCGGCTCTCTGGCACCCCCCCCAAATTACATTATTATTTAATATAAAAATATTTCAAATCAAGGATGAGGTAATGAGCTTTGCATGTGACATGTGTGTTATTGTTTGCATGGCAGCTGTGCAAGTTATGGATTGCAGTCTTAACCATATTTTGACAACATCAGTCTTTATTTGGTTTTAGTTCTTAACTATAAGTGCACTTTTACTGTGTTTTTTTAAAGGGAATTTCTGAGGTTTATTTTAAACATACATTGAGGTGATGAAAGCAATGCTAGCCATAACTTTATGTTAACATTTTCTCAGTATTTTTTTTATCATATAGCACGTTCAACTATTCCCAGCAGCCAACCACCCACAGGGTGTTAAACCCACCTGTGCATGGTCTTGGGATTGTTGCCTGACCAGACCAAACAAAGACACTTCTCTGCATAAAGTTCTACTTACATGCCAAGTTTTGTGAATTTCTATTCAGCTCTTTTACCCTGTATCGAGGAGCAAAGAATCCTATGCAAGTTATAATGGAAAATGTATCTTTTGGGAACCCCTCTTTTTTAGGTCCTTGCTTTATGTGCCTGAAAGTTGGCAAGAACCCAAAGTGGATGAACTTTTTGTTTAAGTTTCTTACAGATTTGTCAAATGGCAACACAGGTAATAGCAAAACAAACAAGCATTTGCAATGCAATAGGTCTCGCAGTTGTTAGAGTTTGACCTATTGGCATTGTAAATGGCAATGCCTTTTATTTATGTGTTGGTTTTTAAAACATAAATAAAAGGCATTGTCATTTACAATGCCAATAGGTTAAACTCTCGCAAATGCGAGACCTATTGCATTGCAAATGCTTGTTTTTAACTCCCCTGTGACTTGGCCGAGACCGGTTTTTCTGCAGTGCAAAAAATACATGTCTCAGAGCGTAGAGATGAACTTTCAGACAGTTTGCAGTGGAGGGGGAAGGCGTAAAGAAATAAACCCTCCTCGTTTCCCCCAGGAGCAGGCCTTTCCCTTAGCCTGAGGCTGCCACGTCTAAGCCCCGATGCCTGCCCGCCTATTGTTCCAGCTCCTAGACAAACGTCTTTAACAACGCGTTGCGCCCACACCTACAGGCCTGTCTGACTACTGTACAGACTCATTCGCAACGCCAAACACCCCCAGAGTGCTTGTAAATGCTGCACTTGTGTCGTCCCTTCTCTCATAATAATTACTTTTTGTCAAAATTGCGGCCTCTTCACTCGGGAGGGGGAGGGGCGGGGCGAGGGGCGGGGGGCGGATCTGCGTCTGTTTTGCTGGCTTATTCAATAAACATTGGCTTGAGTTAACTTGTTCATAATTAACAGTATTTTGAATAATAATCTGACATTTGTAGTGCTAAGAAAGAGCAACTTGCGGTATGAGGCACCCATGTATTATTGTTATTATTATCATCATTAATAATAATCTGATATTTAGAGTGCTAAGAGAGCAGACATACGCTACAACTCGCCCATGCACATCATTAAAGCAATAATAAAAATAACAATAATATACATACGTAGGCACTTCGTATCTCAATTCTGCTCCTTCTTAAAACTATAAATATCACTTGTTACGAAAACACAATTTATTAGCACTCAAATATTCATTTGTTTCGTTTCACCCCATACCACGCTTCTGACTACATGTTTCTCTGCCACTTAAAAATGAAAGGCACACCTCCTTCAGCAGAACTTTCTGTTTTGGTGCCTTTTCCCTGGTTCACCTATCCCTCACACGGAGGACCTTTCAGCACGCTCTTTATATTTTTTTTATTTTTTTTATTTAGTCCTCCAAGATAAGTGTCTAACCATTTTAAAATGATAAATTAAAACAAAATGGACACCATGTCATGGTGCATTTGCATGTATATGTACTGAAACACGAACCCCTATGTGTCCATCACCATGCTGGTGCCAGCCACCTTCCTAAAGTTTGCAGGTTTTGACATTCTGATTGTGTTTTTTTAAATATGTATTTTTATTAAATTATAGGTAGTACCTGTCACCTGCTATACATTCCATCCTGCTTTTTACGATCCTTTTTTAATATTTTTATTCATTCATTCACACCCCTTTACGTTAACATAGCCATAGCTTTACTGTACAGTTGCTATACAAGCTTATAATATGGTTTATTGTGCACTTTTTTCTTTAAATAATCAGTGCACTGCAAACAAAAAAAACATAAATATAAAACATTGCCATTTACTATGCCAATAGCTCCAGCCAATAGCTCCAACTACAACAAATGCGAGACCTTCTGCATTGCAAATGATTGTTTGATTTTGTGGCAATGAGAGAAACTAATCGACGAGTGGCCCGTGCAAAGCAGTGCTTTAAATGGGCCAGAACTGTCCGGTACTGAGTACTGGCACTTTATTTTGAGAGGGAGAGTACCTGCACTTCTCAAGAGTGACGTAATACTTTTAATTGGAAAGTATCGGCACTTCTCAGAAACAAGCAAGTACTCCGGTACAGGGTACCTGCACTTCTATTTTTCCATTTCAAGCACTGGCCCAAAGTAAGGGATTATTGTTATGGATTGAGTTGGTTTCAGTATTTGAAAATAGTAGGTCCAATGTATGTCCCGCAATGCGGGTCAGTACAGAAATCCATTGTTTGAGCTGGAGGACTTGCATATCACTCTCGTTTCGCTTGCAACGGGGGTCCTCTAGGTTTTCGTAATGCAGGTTGAAGTCTGCAATCACTACATACTCTAATTGTTTTAGGATTAATGGGGATAACCAAAAGAGTAAAGTGGCGGCCGTTAGGGGGTTATAGCCTGGAGGTCTGTACAATACCGTACCTCCGAGTAGCCTTCTATCTTTATAGGAGATGACATGCTAGGAATTCACATTCTGTTGTAGAGGAACTAAGTTCAATGGAACATGTGTTTCGTGTAAAATAGACTGGAGCTCGGTTGTAATAACCTTGCATTTTGTGGTAACGCGTAATGTTTTGTGGTGCTGGGTAAAATAAATAGGTGCAGACCAGTGCCATAACTGCTAATTCCAAATTAACATTCTACACCATAACCTAAGCTGCAGGTGACATGCAGACGGAGAAGAACTCCCTGGGATGCACGTCAGTGGATGTGCTACCCACCACCCCTTGCTCTGAGCATTACACTCAAGATAGGCCATTTCTGCACAATAACTATTAGCCATACCCACCCATCGCCCAATACCTGGTCAAAGCACTCTACTTGTTTGCACTCTGTGTGCTCTTTTAATAATAGTACAGAATGCAGACGAAAGAATTAAACTGTCCACATCAGCCTCCACTCTCCTATAAACACTCAGCACGGGCACTGTTCCCTGGTCAAATCAGTGTTAATCCATTCAGACTTGGTTTATTCATGCAGTCATCACGGATGGGCAGGAACGTGCTGTCTGCAAGTTTTTCGTCCTGCTGCACGTCCTGATGACATAGACCGGAATAAACATGGTTACCTCCCCAAGACCTTCGGTTGACAATAGGAGGCTGCTGCAAGGCCAGGTGACAGATAAGGAGTTAAAACGCCCCCACCCATATGCTCTCAGCAGCCTTCTATTTGCTGCTGAAGGGCTGAGGCAGGGGAAGAAGTGATAGCTACGGGAAGGTAAACATGGCTCATGGGGAGCCGCGTCTGCTTTTCTTCTTTGTTACTCCCAGGGACCCCTGTGCCAGCGGTCGGAAGGACGGTGCCAGCGGCTGCAAAGGGCAAGCCAGGGGTCGAAGGTGTGACCTCACAGCTGACATACATGGAGAGATGTCAAACACCCACTGATTTCTTCTGCGATGAAAGAATGCATACATGCAGAGTTGCAAGTTAGGCGATCTCCCCAGCATGTAGTAGTAAAAGGAGCCCACATTGCCGATACTGATTTTGCACCCTTCAACTTCTCTTGAATTTAATTCAGCACTTAGTTAATCCCTCCCATGATGTTGAAATTTGAAAATAATGCCTGCCAAGACCTACAGGGGCTCTCAGAGGTCAAGGATATGTAGTTGTGAGTACAGTGTCTGTAAGGAAAACTATGGGTCTCTACTGAGATCTATTATTTACTAAAATAATTTTAAAAAGTTCCTTCAGAACGTCATTTATGGCTACGATCTAATACCAAAAAAACAGAAATGCACTAGCTGTGTGGTGAGCTATGCGACCATAACTTCTCTCCCCCAGCATATATATGTCCAGACTTTCACATGTTGTCACACAAGACCTCACAGTTGACGTCATCGACGTGGCTAGTTTCCAATGTAGGTGTATTTTGAAGTACTAATGTCAGCAGGTGTTGTCCTTGTAAAGCCTGCAGAAACGAAATGATGCTGACGTTACACTCACCAGCGATCTATGTCATCACGCGTGTTATGGCGAAGCCATGTGGCTCTGTGAACTAAGCTGTCGCCGCTGGCATCCGTTGTGACCTGCAGTTCATCACTGGCAAGACCACTTCAACCCTTGAGAGTACACACTTTGTATATTAATAGTAACACGTTATTTTCAATGCTTGCAGGAAGAACTAGCAAAAACAGTTCACAATATACTTTAGGAATCAGATTAAACAAGTGGTGCGCTCGCACCACAGAGGAGGGGGGGGAGCACGGCAGCGAGGCGAACGCGCGCTGCTGCGCGTGCTAGCCACCGGTGGTAATGGGCGCGGCAAAGGCGGGACAAGCGCCCGCCTATGCCCAATTGCGTGCTGTATTTCTTAAAAAGACGCACGCAAAGCCCAATAGCCGGGGGGGAAACGAATCGCACACGCACGAGCGTATGCGATTCCTAGGTCAGTTTTTAAACCCCATTCAAGAGGTCTCGCGCTGTGCGAGCAGGGTTGCGCACTGCAACGCTAGGCGCGAGACCTAAAAACTCTCACCTAGAACTATATATATATATATATATATATATATATATAAATATATTTATATTACCTACTGGCGGTCGCCAGTAGGTAGTTATGGTTAGGACCTAGTTTCCATAGGAAAAGGGTTTTTTCATTTGCCAATATCTTTGGCGCCGTTTGATGAATCTTCGCGAAATCTCCGGTCAGCTCCTGTCTTGAAAGGTTCGGGGTTATTCGTCAAGCGGGGGCCGAGAAAAAAGGGGGGTCCCAAAACGTGTTTTCTCCATGTTAATTTCCATAGGAACTTTTGTCGCGTTACAGCCCGAACTGCTGAACGGAATTACACCAAATTTGGCAAAGAGGTAGCTCTTGGTCTAGAGTGCACTCTTTGCTTTAAATGGGGTAAATCCAATCAGTAGTTACTGAGAAATTTTAAAATAAAAAATATCGATATCTGGTGACCGAGGAGGATTTGCAAACCCTCCCGATAACGAGCTTCATTCTGATTGACTGCCAACACTTCAAACCAAGAAGTGTCGGCAGCCATCTTGTGACTCGGTAAAACCGAGACACAAGAAAACAGTAAAAACAAGATAAAAGACAAGAAAAGGGGGCAGGGTAGAAACACCCTGACCCCCTAGGCCTGCTCAGGGGGTCCCACAGGGACCCCCAGGCCCAGAAAAAGCATTTCTTTTAAAAATAAATTCGGCTGGAGTTGCGCTGGGTGCGCGAACCCGGTAGAATTTTTTTTTTTAAATGAAGAGCGGGCTTCCGCGCTTTGTTTTCCTTAGGTCCCCGGTTGGGCCATGTCCCAGGGGAAATCAAAATGTTTGTAGCGGGGGCCTGCGGGGGCCCCCGCAGCCCTGGGTACCGCAACCTCCCCGGGGCTTTGCTCATAATGTGCGGGGGCACGCGGCCCCCGCGCAGCACCAGGGCTATTAATGATAATACATGTGGGGGGGCTTGAGCCCCCCCACCCTGCCCCAGGGACCACCACCTCCCCGGGGCACTTATTATTGAAATGTGGGTGCCGTTGCGGAACCCCGGCCCCGGTGACCACCACCTCCCCGGGGCTATTTTCACGTTGGGAGGGGGGCTGCGCGGCTCCCCTCATGGAGCCCTCTATGGCCCTGGGGACCGCCACCCCCCAGGGCCGGCTCCGGCAATGTCCTGTGGTGCTCACCCCCGGGACATTGCAGTTTGCAATGGCAAGGCGGGAGCACGGCTCCCCCCCTGTCATTGCAAACTTCTGCTTTGCTTCGTGGAAACGAGAGCAGGAAACCTGCTCTCGCTTCCACGAAGCAAAGCAGATTGCTTTTGGACAAGGGGAGCTGCATGTCAGCAGCTCCCCTTGTCCAAAAGCAATGCTGGCTCCCGCAGGAGGCGGGTAGCCAGCAGGGACTGTGGGGGCATTGGGGCTCCCCCCACCATCCCCAACGTATGGGCCGGCCCCGGTGGATGGGGTCCCTAGGGCCAGAAGTGGCCCAGGAAGGGGGCCACTCAGCCCCCTCCCTTTTAAATATATATATATATTTTTTTAAACGGAAGGCCGGCCCCGAGGAACGGGGTCCCCAGGGCAATAATTGGCCTCAGGAGGGGGGCCACGCGGCCCCTGTCTAAAAAATGTTTTCAAAATAAAGGCTGGTCAGGCCCCGGGGGATGGGGTCCCCGGGGCCAGAAGTGGCCCAGAGAAGGGGGGGGCCATGTGGCTCCCCTCCCGTAATTATTATTATTTTTTTTTTAAACGAGGACAGGCCCTAGGGGATGGGGTCCCCGGGGCCAAAAGTGGCCCCTTCCCGTTTAAAAATAAAAAATAAAAAAATGCATCAGGCCCTGGGGGATGGGGTCCCCAGGGCCCAGAAAATATTCACTTCTCTGCACTGGCTTCCTGTCTGTCGGAGAATTCAATTCAAGGCTATGTGCATCATACACAAAGCACTTTCTGAGAACGGCTCCCTTTTGATTCGCTCATGGATTCAACCCTACTGTCCTAACAGACCCCTGAGATTGGCGAATAAAGGCCTTATTGTAGTTCCCAAGATTAAACGCTCCCGGAGTGGAGGCCGACTGTTTACATACAATGCCGCCAGACTATGGAATAGTCTTCCCCTCCACTTACGGTCTGAACCTAACCACTTTAAGTTCAGGAAACTTCTGAAAACCTCTCTTTTTCTTTGATTGTCTTACAGCATTACTGATGTCGCAGCGCTGGGATGCCTTCGGGTAACCATGCGCTCTAGAAATGTTACTTCATTCATTCATTCAACTCTCTTGCTTCTTTCTCCACCCCACTTCCCCCTTTCTCTATCTCTGTTGCTTCTTTATGCACTTATCTTGCTTCTTTCTGCACCCCTCGTGCCTCTTTCTGCACCCCTCTTCCCTCTGGCTGCACTCCTCTTGCCTCTTTCTGCACCTCTCTTGCTTCTTTCTGCACTCCTTTTACCTCTTTGCACCCCTCTTGCATCTTTCTGCACCTCTGTTCCTTCTTTCTGCACTTCTTTTGTTTCTTTCTGCACATCTCTTGCTTCTTTCTGTACTTCTCTCGCCTCTTTCTGTACTCAAATGGGAAGTGCAAGTTGCCAAGTTTAAAGGTGTGCGTGCTCTTGTGACTGAGGTATATGTCTACTTGTATATGTATTCTCACATGTGTTATGCATCTGAAGATGGTAGTTTAAAAAGTGGGTAGCTTCTTCTATTGGTGGTTAAATGTTCTCAGTTCTGCTCTGTCATTCAGTTGCACAGGCAGACATGTCTTATGTATATAGGTGTTATAGAGCCCGTCAAATATACTATTGAATACCCATGTGCCCTGTATTATGAGCAGAAAGAAATACATACACCTTTTTGTACACATATTTACAGAGTATGCTGTTTAAAACACAGGTATTCAAGTATTTCTATGTTTATTTTTATGTAACATGTCACTCGGTAAAAGCAGAGACACGCATGCATACCTTCACAAACTTGGTCAGACTTACAACAGTGATACAATCTGTCCCAAAGGCAGCCATCGTTTCAACATGGTAGGAACCACTTACCAAAATCAGTCCCTCCTCGCTTGCCACTTGTTAATAAAATCTTCATGGTCAATGTTCCTAAACTTGGCGCGAGGCAGGGATTTGAGGGGGAAGGCTCCTTGATCAATAAACCGATCTATTGGATCCGTTATGTTAGGGGCTGTCGTTCGGTAATTCGAGACAACATCATTAGGGCGCATAGATGCACATTACCAGGCCAACTATTAGACTGCATCGAGCTGACATTAAAAGGGCCAGATCTGGCCGAAAATCTCCTTGCCCTAGAGTTCCGAACCTGTTCCCCTGACTCTTCTTCTATTCAATTCAGGCGTTCTATTCCCCACACGCCAACCCTGTTTCTACCATCGGATGGAAGGCTTAGTGGTTCCACCTTAGAACTTAATGACTGACTCTTGGAGGATGTTTACCGGCTCCCCAGACCATACTCTTTCCCTTTTTGCCATTGAGACACTAGCCTTAGTGATATGTCCCAACAGAAGGTGCCTAACCCAAATGTGGACGGCCCCCTACCAGAAGTAGGCGCAAGTAGCGCTGTTAGTAACCCTAACGGGTCGGAGGGTGTGCCTTGCCGTACGGATTATAATATCCAAAGTAAGTAATAGGCCAGATAGCAAGGGACGATCTATCCGATACTTGCATGCAAAACATATACCCCTTAATAGGGAACAACCGTAGATCTATCAAGTGGCCCAGGGTTACAGGTGACATAAAGCTAATGACAAGTATTTATAATACCTTTCCACGTAGAGACAAGTGAAATGCCTGTAATACCAATGCATACTCTCCTAGTTGCAAAGTTAGAGCCTCTTCTTACCAAAAATACTGGGAAGAAACTGAAGCCCAATTCCAAGATGGGCTTAAAAACAAATCCCTGGTATACAGCAGAGTGCAGAAAAGCCTACTTGAAAATCTAAAGCAGGGAAATGCAGACTCACTAAGGAGGGCTAGGGATACTCACAGGAGAACATTGGCTACTGCCAAGAAGAATTGGGAGGAGAACAGTTGGTTGGACCTCCTACAGGCAGCAAAAACCAATAATTCAGCAGAGTTCTGGAAAATAATTGCATGTGGGGGTAAATACCAAGTAGCTAGAACAGAGCATTATTTGGATCCGGCAGTTTGGACCGAGCATTTTACTAACTTGTACTCCAACTTCCGGCCCACTTCTACTGAAGACGGTGAGCCTGCTAGTAATGAGGGAGACAGAAGTGATCATTTTCTCATTGAAAGAAACTGAACATGCTATAGATACCATCAGGCAGGGAAAAGCACCGGGATTAGACAGACTCCCCAGAGACCTATTTAAACACGATAAAAAGGTTTGGGTCCCGTATGTCAAACTACTTAGTAATGCAATAGCAGCAGGCGCACCAATACCGGCAACGTGGAAAGGGGCTGAAATTGTCCCTATTCACAAAAAGGTAGCAGACAGAAACCTGAGAATTACAGACCAAGCAGCCTGATAGATGTGCTTCAAAAGATTTATGCCAGACAATTACTGAACAGGCTCGATGATTGGATAGAAACTAACAATATAATGTCCCCGTACCAGGCAGGATTTAGATCATGCACAAGCACAGGTGATCAAGTCTTTAGTCTCCTATGCATCATCTGGGAATACGTCAAGGTAAAGGAGGGCCGTATCTACTTAGCATTTGTAGATTTGAGGGCGGCCTTCGACCTCGTACCCAGATGCTTACTGTGGGACTCATTAAAAAGCAAGAAGCTCCCCCTAGCTTGTTAACACAGATAAAAAGGCTGCACAATGATAATTATGCGAGAGTCCGCTGGGGCGTGAATGGGGAACTTACGAAACCAATCCGAAAAGATAGAGGAGTGAGACAGGGATGTGTACTCGCTCCCACCCTGTTCTCGCTCTATATCAATAACGTGGTAAACCATCTACAAAAAACTGAAAATGACCCCCCTAAGTTGAACGGGAACCTGGTACCGGCGCTGCTGTTCGCAGCCGATACTATCCTGATCTCGCAGACTCCAAAGGGTTTACAAAACTTGATGGATGATTTTAATAGATACTGCCAAGCACAAGGCCTAGAAATAAACACTAGTAAAAGTAAGTACATGGCCATAAATCCACACAAGGGTTTCAAAAATAATTTTATGTTGAATAACCGGAAAATAGAACACGCCCCTAATTTTACTTAATTGGGTATACTACTCGATTCTAAATAAGCATGGAAGCAGCAGGTAAATCACTCAGCATTACGGCTAGCACAGGGGGCAGGGGCTGTCCTTAAGAAGTATAGTTTGTCCTCAAGCAAACCCGTGACACCAGCCCTTGAGCTATATAAATGTAAGGTCCAGGTGGCAGCACTGTATGGTTCGGAGCTATGGGGCATTGGTGACACTAAACAATTAACAACTGGGGAAAACAAGTTTCTGAGGAGACTAATGGGGCTGCCCTCATCCACACCACCTATCTCAATGTTCCATAATTTAAACATGAGGCACATAGGGCAAATTGCAACATTACGGCCACTGCTTTATTGGATACGCTGGTGGACAACACCAGAATTAGTGGCATATAGAGAAGGCGCAAGAGAACTGCTGGCTATTGATATATGTCTCACCTTCCCTTGGTTAAGATTTGTAAAGAAATGGCTCATAGAGTTAGGCCTCAGTTCATATTGGACAGAGCCGCATAGCCTAACATCTACTTGCAAAGACATATTCAAAATAATTTACTGGCTACATACCCTGAATGCACTTCATTGCGACCCAAGATCGGGAAGGTTAACAACTCAATTCTTATTATCAAACCAAACCCGAGTTTTTAAGAATTTCTCGATAAGGTACAACCGTACTTAGCGCAAACTCTGTATCTGAAGTTAAGGTATAACATCTTACAGACTAAGAGACATACAGTAAATTGTGGGGGAAAGGGAGACCATTCCTGCACTTTATGCACTACACGCACTTTAGGGTCCACGGAAAATACAGCACATATCCTATTCTTCCGCCCGGCATATGGCAGAGCAAGGAGGAAATGTATTAGATTGTTGTGCAACTCATTGGGATTTAGGAAGCACCAAGAGGCACTGAGGGTACTAACAACTAGCACCGCACGTAATATTTGCCCTATCCCGATATTTGTTTGTAGTGGGACTAATAAGAAGCAAAATGGGGCTAAAGCTGTGATGTCGTAACGACCAATGTACCCATAATTGGGAAGTTTCTAGCTAACTTTAAAAAGAGAAGTTATCAGGGTGGATGTAATGGAATGTTTATTGACCAGTTTAAATTGTTTTACCCAAAGATTGAGGATTATTTCACTGAGAATATTTATATACACTGCGTGATGCATTTTAGATTGTACTATTATGAAACTTTTATGGCTTTTGGCCGAAACAAAGTATTTATTACAACAGTGATATGCTTAGGATTGCTGTTTTATACTTAGTAGGTAAGCCTGACATTCTGAGCAGTCGATTAATAGTGAACCATCAAGAGAAAAGTGAGGTTTAAGACATCTTGGGGGAAGGATTGGTGATTAGGCTACTTTGTATGAGTCTGTTGTCAGGTACACTCAAAGTAGGCCTCTTTCTGCACCTTTGTTGGTTCTTTGTGCACTTCTGTTGCTCCTTTCTGCACCTTTCTTCCTCTTTCTGGACTTCTGTTGCCTCTTTCTGCACTTCTCTTGCTTCTTTCTGCGCCTTTCTTCATCTTTCTGCACATGTCCTACCTATGTAGGCATATTTAGAAATTAGCATTTAAAAAACCTTAGAAATTCACTGAAAAAAACAGAGGTTTCAGGGACTTTATAGTTAGGAATTAACATTTAAAAAACGTTTGAAATTCACTGAGAAAACCATAGGTTTCAGGGGCGCTATAGTTAGAAATTAGCATTTAAAAAACCTTAGAAATTCACTCAAAAAACCACAGGTTTCAGGGACGTTATAGTTAGTTGGACATTTCACTCGAACAAAACCAGAGAAATTTGGCCGTTATAGCTAGTTGAGCTAACTATAACTCACGCCCCCACAATGCACTGCTGATGACATCACATTTTACATCACTCATGACATGGGCAGTGACATCACTGATGACATCACTGATGACATCTCAAATGACATCACTGATGACATCAGTGATGACATCATCCACTTAATATCTGACGCACCTCCTCACACCCTAATATAACCTTTCATACACCCACTCTAAAATAAAGACTACCATTCTCGAAACCATAGACACACCAATACCAGTTAGTACATGCCCACTCACTGATTCATAGGTCCACACACATCCACTCACTCACCGATACCGTCACTCATACACGCAGTCACTCATCAAAACAGCCTCTGATATATGCACTCTTATACCCTTAGAGACATTCACATACTGCCACTCATCCACAGAGATATTCACACACCTAGTCAGTCACCCAAAGACTCAATCACACTGCCATTTACTCACCAATACAGTTATACACACACCACCTCACTTATTCATACAGATACTAACACATACTTACTCTCTTATACAATCACTGACACAAGCACACAATCATCCATACAACCACTTTCACAATCACTCACTCTCACATATAGTCACTTATATACTCCAACATTCACATATACTGCCTTTCACATATGTAGTTACTCACAGATATACCATTGAGACATCCATTCACTCACCAACACAGCCATACGCACACTCACTCACCCATACAGCCCCTCGCAGATGCACTCATGAACCCATACACCCACTGAATCACCCACTCACACATCCATGGAGGGAGTCACACACACAGACACTCAGGCACCCAAACAGGTAATCAGACAACCAATCATTAACCCATATAGACACTCATGTAGCTACTCACCAACCCATGCAGCCAATTACACATCAACTGACAGACTGATACAGACATTCACACAGATTAGTCATTCACCCATGCATTCACTAAGACACGTTTAATCTCTCACTTAAACAGTCAGTCACGCACCCACTAAATCATCCATTCAGACACTCATACACCTACTCATTCTTCAATACACCTTTGCGTATCTATAATTAACATTCTTAAACTTTTAAAAATCACCCAGTCTCTGGATGATGTCATCAGTGATGTCACCGACCATGTCATGAGTGATGTAATATGTGACGTCATCAGCAGTGCATTGCGGGAGCGTGGGTTCTAGTTAGCTCAAATAGCTATAACGGCCGAATTTCGCTGGTTTTGTACGAGTGAAATGTCCAACTAGCTATAACGTCCCTGAAACCTGTGTTTTTTTCAGTGAATTTCAAAGGTTTTTCTAATGCTAATTTTCTAACTATAACGTCCCTGAAATCTATGTTTTTTCCATTGATTTGAGAAGGTTTTTTAAATGCTAATTCCTATCTATAACGTCCCTGAAACCTCTGATTTCAGAAGCGTGTGTCCCGTAACAGCCCAGCCACAGCAACCTATCGGGGCTGGTGCAAACCAACGGGTCCGGTGAAAAATTAAAAAGCAGCGCCTCGCGGAGCCAGGAGGCACAAATTGGTTGCACTCAGCGAACTTCTTTCATACAGATTTATTCCAAATACTTAGATGAGGAGTTATCAATAGCATACTGGGCAGTAGACACTATTCTGCACTCGTTGTTACGGCCTATTTTGTTTCTCAATAGTATAACTTACAATACTCTGTGGGTTTTAAACGCTCCTGTTTGAACACATGATGATCCTTTTTGCATGAACTGTTAACAGCAGTAGCTATGCTATTGATAAAACATAGACCAAAGGATAAAGAATGTATTTACTTTAATCAAAGTTTCCAGGGTAACACAACATTTTGATTTCCAGGAAAGGGCTACTGCTCAGTGCATACATTTCTTTATGAGACTAACATAACTATTACAGGGGGAAGGTCATAAAAGTTCTGAAATTGTATTCCATGGAGTGAACACTATCTTCTCAGTGTTTGAATGAAAAACAATGTTAAATGTTAGTCATTGCAATTAGTTTTATCAAACGTAGTTACTTTCTATAGTAATGTAGTAATGTGCCTGCTTGAAAATTACAATGGAATATCTGTAGTGCTCCCCTTCATACACACCCTTAAATTGCAATGTGCTCAAAACTCGTACCAGTCCCTGGAGGGGGCAGAGGATATGCAAGTGTGAGACACTGCTGCTTTTGTTACTGCGGCCGATGTTGCAGAATCATTGCAAAACCAGCTCCCAGTAACAAAACCGGCCACCACCGCTGCAAAATCAGCCCCCACCCATCCAGCCTCCTGGGGAATCGCCCGAAGCCCGCTACGACCAATCGCCTCTTTTTTGTCCAAAAAACATGGAACTCCATGTCTCCAGCCATGGCGTCCACACCCTGGCCTTCAACCAAAAGCTTGTTGAATTTATAGCCCCTTCCTTTCTCAAGACACACAATGTTACATGCCTGTATTCTGGATGACCTATGGGTAGTGGGTAGTGTTCATAGACTTACACAAATGAGTCACAAACACTGCGCAGGAAGTGCCCTGCCCATTAAAAGTTCTTTACTTTTAGAATTGTTTTCAAAATAGGGCTTAAAAAACTTGGACATCTACTTTTTTCTCTTCATTCCTACATTTGGAGTTAATTTCTCTCATTCTGAGTGCCATGGTAAAATAGAACTCAAACTACCGGTTCTACAATCCTGGATTTCGTTCAGAATGTGTTTGGTCCCCGGGTTTTTGCGCATCTAATTTCCTCCAAGTGCTGCCTTGCGGAAATTACACAGGGGAACAGTTTGGTAAAAGGAATAGTGTTTGAATAAACCTGTTGCTATGATTCTTATTACACATTAGTCCACCCTGTAGGGTGTAGAGGAGGTAAACGGCTGCACAGATAGCCTCATTCCCCATGCAAACAGTATTATCCCAGCGGCATCCTTTGGGTACCATTTTAATATGGCACCCGGAATAAAGCCATTTGTGTATTCACAAGGAATTCTTCTAGAAACCTGTAACAGTGGTAAATTCCCAGCAGCATTAATAATGGCCAAAATTACTCGGGCAAACCATGCGGATGCTGCACATTTTTGTTTTTTTATTTCCAAATGGAAAATGGTTTGACTTCCTGAGAGACTCTTTCCTCTACAACACTCCCATGAAATGTAAGGGTTTTCCTTCCTCATGCCAAAGTTTTATGTGTGTTCCATTAAGGAAAACTCACGCAAGGAAAAATAATTTCGAATAACTATGTTCCCCACCCCGTACTGCAATGTGTGTCACAAAAATTCCAGTGCATCTATTTTGTTTGGTGTACAACACCATTGAGAAAACAGACACCTCTCCGCAGTCGTTTCTTTCTCTTGCACATACAAGCCTTTGAAAAAGTCATGCCTTGCTCCTATACTGAGAAATAAATAACAAACTAATTCTTACCCCTGATCAAGGGCTAATGGAGGTTCGGCAGGAAGGGGCTTTTTTATTTGAGGTTTTCTTAGTCCTCATGTTCCTGGAATGCAGCACTTATGGCAACAGAGATTTGCGGATTATCACGTACTTTAATGTGATCCTTTAATCAGGGTTGAATTCATTTAGCTAGGTCATTTTGAGAGTTTATAACTAAATGGAAAAAAATGAAGGCGGGAAATAGATATGTTTTCCTAAACAGTTGTAGGAATAAGTTGCAAGAATACGTTTTATTATGAAATGTGAAATAGGAAATATTAAGCCATCTCAGAGAAGTGAGCATGAAAGGAAACTATTTTTGGAGCAGGAGTTTTGAGGTTATGGACCATGGTGACGAGTATAAGCCATAGAAAAAGAGAAAAATGTGATAAAAAGCAGGATTTATGGGAGTTTTAATGTGGCTTGTGGCAGTGTGGCTTGATATATGATGCAATAGTCAAAAGTCAATCTGAGGTAAAGTTGAAAAGGATGGAATAAAATTGGAAACAGAGGCATAAAGTATGCCATCTGCAAGTAGATCATGAAGGCAAGGAGCAACAGACTGTTGTTAGGCAGAAAGATATACGGAGGCAAGCAGGCAGAAAGAAAGTGGGAGGGCTGCTGAGCACACAACAGAAGAACTATAATATGGGCAAATGCAAAGTACACTATGGCCCGTTATCGATCAGAATATTGAAAGCAGGAGGCAGACTAACATGATCATTGAATTGTTAAATGGACCATCAGAGCGGGTTACCCATGCGTTAGTTAACTAATAGATGACTGAGAGCAGTTCTTTAGGCCTCCTGGTGATCCAGCGGTATCACAGCCCATTATTAAATACTCAGGGCCATATTTACTATTATGTCACTCAAGGCAGTGCAGCAAGCAAGCTTGCTGCACTGCGTTGCATGAAAGGAGCGAGAGAGCAGACATGTTCCGTATTTACAGAGATATGGAGCATTTCTGCTCTCTCCTTGGGCTGACGCACTGCCTGCTGTCTAGCGCCAACTCAGGCACCCTTGCACCTGTATTACGGGCAGGATTGTTTTTGTCCAGTAAGGGACACCTTCCTGCACAAAAACAATCCAAAGAGGAATTTTCCTCTTTCTATGTGTGATACAGAATGCACCACGCATACAAAGAGCAAATAATGAGGTGAAAAAACAATTTTCTCCTCCATACGCTATCCTCTGGGAGGCGTACCGATTTGACACAATTCCAGGTTTATGAGCGCTGCTAGAGCATTCTCTGCACGCTGCTGATGGGCAGTTCACATTCCAGGTAATATTGGCAGGCCATTTCTTTATTCAAATCAACCACAGATAAATTTGGTCATCCTTAAAGCATAAAATGCTTTGGAAAACAGAAGAATCATTTCAAATCTATTGAATGAGAACAAGAACAGCCTGCACGCATGTTCAGTCTTAGAAGCAAGGGTAAGAGGAGTGGGTAAGTTGGAACCAAACCTCATTAGCATGCTGAATATTATCATTTTGCCTTGCATCGTGATGGATGGCTCTCGCTACTAAAAGAGCTAACTGAAGTCTGCTGGTCACAAAAGAATCGCCTTTCACTTTAGTGCTACAAAGCTAGTTCTGTTAAATTGTGAAGGCCATCCACATGCACATTTGAATCATTTACACACTAAAGGCCTGATGCACAAAGGTACTTTGCATACTAAAACCCACTACAAGGTGTATTGCTTTAGTCAATTAACATTGGAAAGTGCAGTACACACACAAATTCCAAGCTCGTGGGTATTGTAGGTGGAAAAGAGGTGGCAACCCTGCCT
The DNA here is from genome assembly GCA_963921515.1 of Calotriton arnoldi. Taxonomy (NCBI): domain Eukaryota; kingdom Metazoa; phylum Chordata; class Amphibia; order Caudata; family Salamandridae; genus Calotriton; species Calotriton arnoldi. The sequence goes on along the minus strand of CAWUFW010001700.1, from coordinate 1,727,615 downwards.
TCTGGGCAGTCCAGGGCCTACCCTATGGTAACATATATATTAAAAAAGAAGGTTTGGACTATTTTGCCAGGTTTAAATGGCAGTTTAAACTCCACACACAGTAATGGCAGGTCTGAGATATGTTTAAGGGCTACTTAGGTGGGTGGCACAATCAGTGCTGCAGGCCCACTAGTAGCATTTAATTTACAGACCCTGGGTACACGTAGTACCACTTTACTAGGGACTTGCAAGTAAACTAAATAGGCCATTGGGTGTAAGTCAATCTTACCATGTTTAAAGGAGAGAGCACAAGCACTTTAGCACTGGTTATCAGTGCTAAGGTACACAGCCCTAAAGGCCAGCAAAAAAAAAATTCTTCAAAAAGTGGATGGTAAAGGCAAAATGTTTGGTGGTGACCCTGCGGAGATGGCCAGATCCAACAAGCATCAACAACTGTATTATATCTCGATACACTATTGATTGCAATTGATACTTAACAATGCAGTGCTAAGGATGTTGTACTGTGCAGAATATCCTATTATCAAGATAATCTGTAGAGAGTTTGAGCAGAATTATTTTCTCTTCTATTAGAGTAACCACTCCGTGGGCTAAAGGATAATTTAATTTATGGACAATTTCTGTTAACTCAAAAGGAAGGGTACCAACATGTTGCTTGACAAGAAATATACCAACAACGCTGACAAAGAAATCTGTAATAGAAATATGAAGAATATGTGCGAAATATGTCCCCTAGGTAGAAACAACATAAAAGTTACATTTTCTAATTTACATTTGCGTCCAATTTGCAAAACATTTAGAATTTTCCAAATGCTGGAAATCCTGCATGCTTTAAGTTTATATATGTGATACTACAGTGGTCAACGCTCTTCAAGAGGTGACCTGAAATTCATTCACAAGTCCATAAAAGTTACAATTTGTTTAAAATGCAAAACTAATCATGTGTACTGAATTTACACCTTGTCTTTTCTATATTTTGTACCTCATGCCATAAATATCCATGTCAAGGGCACAAAAATTAATAATAATTTTCTGGTCGATAGATCACCAAATAAAGTTCATATAAACAGTGCTTTATTTTAGATCATGCATGACCCCATAAATTAGTATTGTTTAGACAAGCCACTTGCTCTGATAAACTAAAGGTGTTTTTAAGAGGATATTGGACATCACCAAGCATATTTATACCTACTTTAATTGGCAAACAAAGCTTCTCGAGAAGCGATTGCCCAGAAGACAGCTACTTAACTTTTCCCCAAAATGTGAGGTGAGTTGAATTTAAGGTGATAAATGAACATCAAATGGAAATTGGCATTAGCAAGTCCATCCCTCAAAGTTATCTTATCTCAAAGGCACAATTGTGTTAAGAAAATAATGCCCTAGTTTACAAAAACCTTCCAGGTGTCTAAGAGGAACATCCTGTGAAACTTGTCACTCCACTCTGGAAATACACTTACTCCTGCACTGGACAAAAATTTATTTTACCAACATTTCCAGTGTGGAAAACTAGCATTTCCAATGCAAAAAAGTGGTTTATGTGAGTTCACCTACTTTTTCAGGTATAAGCTTCTGGGAAAATGCCAGTACTGGCATAGATTCTATTACTGAAAATCCCCGTTGGATATTTAAAACTCCCTTTTTCTATGAATCAGAAATATTATTTTGCACTTCTAAATGCTTTCATTTGCACAGCTAAGAATACAAGAAAAGAAGAATTATCATGAAGCTATAATTCTGCATTGATGATAATTAATGAAAGTATGTCCTTCTGAACCCTGAATGGAGAAGAACACTTAGGCCATCCTGACGTACAAAGGGACCGCCCGCCATAAGTGCGGCGGTCCCGTGGGGGTAATTAGGATGCGCCCGCCACACTGGCGGGCGCATCCTGCATTTTCAACATTGCGGCGGGCGGTGCATTCAGCACCGCCCGCCGCAATGCCAAAAATGCATGTTGTGCATTTGCATGCACAACATGGCAGGCACAGTGCGGTGCCTGCCATGTTGTGCATGCAAATGCAGGGGGGTACCATAAGTACCCCCCATGTGCACCCCCACCCCCCAGAATCCCTGGGGGCCCGCTACGGGCCCCCAATGTGAAATACTGCATGCCTTTCCGTTGCGGCGTTGCCGCCACGGAAAGGCAAATCCCTGCATGCATCCTGATATGGATGGCGGTGTCTAACAGACACCGCCACCATATTAAAGCTTAAACTGGCGGACGGTCTTTCCGTCCGCCGGGGTCCCCCCCGCCATAGTAATATGGCGGGGGGAATTGGCATGCGGGCGGGAGAGAATGTCGGGCGGATCGCCACCGTCATGCGGGCGGTGGCGATCCGCCCAACATTCTAATGGGCCCCTTAGTTCAAAGGATGGCCCAGGGCATCTTCGGATTTCAGTCATATGATTATGATACATATGCATAATTTAGAAGACTTATCTGGGTCTTTTCTAACACCTTTTTACTGGAAATGTAGATATTGTCTAGCATTAGAAGGCTCACTAGATTGTAAGGATAGGTATTCCAACACTTCCTATAGGATTTGCTTTTCATACACGATTTGCAGTTTAAGTTTAACCCGGTATTTGTAAAGCGCAAACTAATAACCCTTAAGGGTCTCAAGGCGCTGGAGGCTGTCGGGGAGATTAAGTGAGCTATTGCCCAGAGTCACATGATGCTGAGCTGATTTGCCTTCGTTGCTGAGGATCGAACCGTGAACCCCGCTCTCCGGAGGCAGCCGCCCTGGCCGTGGTGCTACACCTCTCCATCGTTTGTGTTTGCCACTTTACTACATCCTTGTAATTATGATATAGTACAACTCAGAGGTTCTACATCTATTCATTTCATTTTGATTCCAATGCCTGGTACCCACTAGACGAATATCCTACAGTATTAGAATGACACCTTGCTTTTTCAACAAATTTAATCATTTTCATTCTGCTACTGGGATAAAAGATTTCATTATTAACCCACATTTCTTAGTCTGACAACAAGTCCTATTTCATAGTTGTGTAGTATGCACTTAGCTTAACTATGTTCCAGACAATATTTGTTAAAAATGCATTTCCAGAACTGAAGTAAATTCACTAAACTAGTATTTAATGGTCACTCAGTGTGCATTTGGGCCTTGGTTCAGTTTTAGTTTTGCCATGTGGTAACAGTGATGAAGGACTCTGTTGGAAGACTATTTAACATAGATGCCAGAGCATCTTGCAGTGGGTGTGCCTGTGGCATGCCAAGAGTGCACCAAAGTCAACACTAATGCGCCAGTCAGTTTGAAACCAGGAGCCAGAAATGATGCCTGCCTATCACTTGCTGCTAGACCCTAAAAGGCACTTGCTATTATATATGTCAATTATGAGCTCCCTGCCTTGAAGTTAAAGTGCGCTCAGATAAGTTGTGACACTAAGGGCCTCATTAAGATGTCGGACGGAAAGCCTCCGCCCGACAGTCGGAATTTCCTAGACAGAGGGGCCGATTCCGATCTCGGCCGGTAGGGCTCTGAATCGGATTTGGCTTAACCGGATCCAATTCGGAGCCCTATTTCCCGACCGATCCGTACGCGCGTCCGGACGAGCGAGTACGATGCGAAATCGCCGACCGACTCGTTCGGGCGTCCCAACCGCTCCGACCGACTCGTCCCCGGGTCGCACCGCACCGACCGACTCGCTCGGACACGACTCGCACCGCGCAATGGAGACGTTCCCCGGCCGGGTAAGTACGATGCGCGCCGCGAGCAGTCCGACCGACACACGCCGTCCGGCTCGAAAGAGCAGTCGGAGCCGTACTTCGGGGGTCCGTGTCGGATCCCCCTGTATGCGTAGCCGCGCGAGTCGCACAAAGGGGGGACCCATGGGTCCCCCCTACCTGTGCGTGTACGGCGCGAGTCGCTTCGCCGCGTACCCGCTGTAGGGGGCGCCCTTGTTCGCCTCGCACCCATTGAGGCAATAGGAGCCCGCGTACGCGTTGTACGACCGGCTCCCATTGACTTCAATGGGAGTCCGACTGACTCGAGTACGATAGCATACGGACGCATCGTACTCGTTCGGTCGGGCTGCACGGGTCCGATTCGGTCAGAAATCTCTCCGGGTCCGGCTCGGTCGGAGAGATTTCCGGCCCAAATCGGAATCGGCCCCACAGTCAGAACCCTTCCGACTGACTCGGTCGGTTTACAATTTGCCCGACCGATTACGATGTTCGCGGTCGGAAAGTAAACTGCATGGTTATTCCGAATCCTTTCCGACTGGCTCTCGGAGTATCTGTGTCGGTCGGAACCACATCGTGCACCTCTACAAACAGCGTTACCGCCTGACCGATTTCAATTTTCAACAGCCTTTCCCTGTTGGGCTGTCCGACACAAAAAGGCTGTCAGAAAGTGACTTTGGGGGCTCTTAGCAGGCCCCCTTCATCCTGCAGCCTCTGGATGGGGGCTGAGGGGGTACCTAAGAGACCCCCTGTAAAACCCTGCACTGTGTGGCTGGCATTGTGCTGTGCCTGCGACAGGGTGCATGGTTTTACACACACACCCCTCATTTCCCCATAGGAGCCTGTGTAGTCTGGCAGAACACGGGCTCCCATAGGGAACAATGGGACTCCGACCGAACACTGTTCAGTCGCATCGTAATCGGTCAGGCGGAACTGCAGAGCGCGAGTAATGAGACCCTAAGTCTGCACTTCACACCCTCCACTTGCTATACCAAATTACCCATTCTACTTCTATGGCACCTCTTCCCTTTCCTTCTAACCATCCATTGACATACCACTAAAAATCGGCCTCTTAAACACACTGGGCCTAATTCACAAAGCAAGTTAATAACCGTAACTTTACGACTGCGGAGTCTCCTACCCTGGGGCGGATTCTCTGTATAGCGCAAACAGCATACAGAGATTCTGCCGTTAGAGCGGAGACTCCGCCCTGGAGGGCGGAGATTCTGCAGTCATAAAGTTATGACTTGTAACTTGCTTTGTGATGACCTCAATCTTACTGAGACCACCAAAACAAATATACAGCACTCTGCTGTGACCATCCTAGTGAAAAAAGTGGCAGCAGTGTTGCTCTATTTTTCAGAGCCAACTTTTATTCTGATATTTGAATGACAGTTGGAAGTGCTACTAACAAAAATCTCCTCTATTGCCAAAACCTCCTACAACTTCTTATTATACCACCACCTGGTAACTCTTCAATGTTCATGCCACTTTTAGAAAAAGTAGCAACCAGCCTTGGCACTAACTGCTCCTTCCTTATCATCTTGAGTGATCTCAATTTCCATAGTGATAACCCCTTCAAATATGCCACAACAGAGGTAATCAACTATCATCAGGCAGACACTATTTTCTACCTCATCATCATTGCCACACATATAACTGGCCAGCTTCTTGAGGTGGTATTCACCACAAGAAATCTGTCTCCTTCTTAACAGTAACACCTAAACTATGGTCTGATCACTATCTGATCTCTTTTAGCCTACATTTAAAAAAAACTATTGTTAGACCTGGCATCCTTAGGGTGGTCTTTCCCCAGACGTTTTGCCTTTTACCTCCTGTTTTTGCTGATTCTTTTTGTTGACCATAAGACTCTAAGCACTTTACCACTGCTAACCAGTGCTAAAGGGCATGTGATTCTCCCTAAACATGATGACATTGGTGTATACCTGATTGGCATATTTGATTTACTGGTAAGTCCCTTGTATAGTGGTATACTATATACCCAGGGCCTATATTTTAAATGCTACTAGTGGGCCTGCAGCACTAGTTGTGGCACCCACATAAGTAGCCTTTCAAACCTGCCATTGCAGGGCCTGTGTGTGCAGTTTACTACCGCTTCCAAGTGGCATTTAAAACTACTTGCCAAGCTTCAAACTGCCCTTTTATTAAATATAACTTTCCCTAAGGGCAGGGTGCTATATAACAAAAAGGTAGGACACGTTCTTTGTTTCTTTACATGTCCTGGTAGAGACAAACAGCCTATTTCATTTTACACTACTGTGAGGCCTGCTCTTCTCATAGGTTAACATTGGGAATTTCTTGGATGCACTTACAAGCTGCAATTCCTGATTCCATAGGAGTAGCTGCTTTTTGTTTCATATCTTTGGATTGGTAATGAAAAACCCTCTGTACTGGTAAAGTTGGATTTGGCATCACCAGTTTAGGAGTAGCACTTTTAGAAAGTGGGCATTTCTCTGCTCTTAACTCTTTGTGTGCCTTCCAGCCTGTCTCCAATACACGTCTCAGTTTGGGTGACAGATACACTTCCCTCTAAACAGCCACAAGCACAGGACACTCAGCTGCATCTGCACTCATCTGCTTACTGCAGGGTCTTCCTGGGCTGAGGAAAGGGGAGGGACTGACACTTACACTTCAATAGGTAGTGTCCTGCCCTCACACAAAGCACTGATCAACCCCCCCAGAGTTAGCCTGGCAGACAGGACTTCCCAGGTTGTTCTAGACTGGCCTCCCTCCAACGACTTGTTCCGGGAGCCAGACTCTCCAGCCTATGTTTCATTCTTTCACTGGCTGAGGGTTCCTTGCCGTATATTTGTTGGGGGTTGCACTGTGTTTGGCCTTAACTGGTTGCCACCTTTCTCTAAAACCTTTGTTCTACTCAAGGTACCTTTAGCCTTCTTCCTTCCTTCGCTTTCACTCTTCCTTCGGAAATCAACACTTAGGGCCCTGGGCACTTCTTTCCTCCCTTTACCCTTTTAGGTACCTTCCTTTCGATTACCTTCTTTACCTTGCAAATTTTTCTTACATGAGGTATATTGCCCTTGCACCCTTGGTACACCCCCCATTTTATTACCAAGCTAGGTTGTTTCGAGATATATTCTGATTGGAAACTGGCTGTATTTGTGGAAACTGCCTCTCCATCTTCTGCAGATGCACATATCTCCTGGGCCTTTTTCTCTCTCATAGGTCTAGCTAAAGTAGGCATACAATTATTGATTTGTTTCAACTCCCCATCCATCACCTGTAGCTCGCTCTTTTGAGCTTTACCAAGCCCATTGTTTATCATCAGTGCTTCCAATATTGCTTGTAATGTTTTCTGTATTAAGAACATCACATCAAACATAGATAAGGAAGGAGTTGTTGAGATATTGAAACCCAAACGGTTTGTGAGGAAGAGAACGGGGAGGCGTTTTGCCGAGGGTTGATCTCTCTATCTACATCATCCAATGGCCTATTCTCCCCTCTCCCACTGTCACCTTCCCTTAAACCAGCCTTTTTCTGGGATAGACCCTCTTAGTCCACAGTAAAACCTTTAACCACAAAGGGAGAGAGGCGAGGTGACAAGGACAACCTCAGTTCAGATAAATCTGCCTCCCAGTCTCTTTGTCCAGCTCTCTTCCTAGAGCGTGGTCCAAGTCCAGCACTGATTCCAGCAAAATGGAGTCACTTATTACATTCACCCCACTCACATCCATTTCTTCAGTGAGTAACTTTGGTGACAATGTAGTCTGGCCATGGTACTTGACTTCCTTCTATACTACTTCCCTATGAACTCCTTTATGGATTGGCCCAAGGGCATCACACCTGCTTCCTCTAAAGGTCTCACAGAGTTACCACTGGGGTCTTCTACCCCTGGTATACTAATAATCATGTTTCCTTCTGAATGACCAATGGCAATACTTCTGCAGAGTCATTATGTTTGGGCTCCTGGGGTGGGTGCCTTTTTACTGCAGCATCTCGACGACTCCTCTTTTGGGAATAGCCACCACGTGCTTTCGCTTTGCTCTGTGGCATTTTCCCTCAGACTGCGTTCGTAACAGCTAAAACAATACAGGACCTACGATTCAGCACTTACCCCCTCCCTTCTTATACCCATGACAAATAGCTCACACAACTCCTACCTCCGCAGCCTCCGCCTCCACCAACCAGTTATCAGGACTTGCTTTACTAGCTGTAAAACCATACAACCCACAAAACTATGGGTTTGCACTACTTACTTCAATAAACTGGTTCTTTTCTTATCTTTCAGTCTGGGATAAGCCCGCACCCATACGGCCATTCAGATCATCTGCCCTTGTCTGATGAATTGTTCGCAAATTGGCATTTTTCATTGTTGATTTGGAGCCATTGTGGTTCCTAATAGCATTCACAAATATTGAGTAAACAATATACAGATGAAGCCAAAATATAGCTGAGAGTATTTAAGCTGAAGCATATCACTGACAAGCTAGATGAGTGAAGGAAGGTGGAGTTTCTACTGTGACATGCATGAGAGAACTCAAGGAAAGTTTAATAAGTATTTACAATTACAATAGGTTTCCTCTTGCCTGACCATTTATCTGAATCACAGGCATCGGAAAATACTTGTTCTTCATGTGTTTATAGAGAAGGCTGGTTATGCTAGGACATTAGTATTCACATGTTCTTTCTGTTCATTTGCACAGATCCTTTAGAGTCTATATGACTTCACCTCATAGGGACTTGCATGGACCCAGGCAGCCACAAAATAACACATTCAAAACAGGACAACATAACACTGGGACCAATTTTAACAGCTACACACGGTAACAAGTGTTAATTTTTCCCATGGGGGTATGCATCAATGCCCCACATATTTATAAATATTGATGCGCCACATGAGTGAACTACACTGGTTGGATGTTATTGTGTTAGAAACATGCACACAGCAGAGGCAATGTGGCTCGGCATCCCCTAGGTGCCTGGCGTTCTATGCCTGTGTCCCGCTGATGCACAGACAGAATATCGAGTTTCAAATATAGATATACAAAAATATCGAGTTTGAAATGTCGTCACCCAGGAATATCGAGAGCAAGAATATCGTGGTCCAGAATATCGACATTAAGGTAAGAAATATCGTTTTTGAAAATATCGAAGTTAGTAATATCGTTTGTTAAAATATTGTTGTTTAAAATACCGATTTTTATATTAGTGTTATGTATTTTAGTATGTATTTTAAAAGTATGTGATGTAAACATTTTTATCAGTATTGATTTTGTTTTTTGATATGTGTTATATTTTTAGTAGTGATTAATTTTATGTTAATTAAATTTTACGTTTTTAGTTCTGTAGCGGGTTGTGGGTTTATAGGGGAATAGGGTGGGAAGTATTTTAATTATAATAAACTAATTAATATTTTTTATTTATTAGTATTTATTTAATTTAGATTTTATACTGTTAATTGTGGAAATTAATTTATTATTAATTATTAATTGGTTGTTAATTATTATTAATTAATTGGTAATTATGTTAATTGTGTTATTTTTGTAGGAGCGGGTTGTGGGTTTATAGGGGAATAGGGTGGGAAGTAATTTCATTTTAATACATTTAATAACCATTTTTATATATTAATAATTATCTAATTTTGAATTTATAGTGTTAATTGTGGGACTTAATTTATTCATAATTATTTATCAATTGTTTGTTAATTAATATTAATATTAATTAATTAAATATTGGCCTTGGGGTGAAGGAAGGCCTACCTGTGGATTCAGGGGCCCATGAAGGGTTGGTGCCCCTTTGCACCACAGGGGCTTGCATTACACCTCTGTGTGGCCAGATCAAATGCCTACAGCATTTTGCTCCGTACTGGAGATGAGTACCTCGTGCATCTGGCCTACATTCTACAGAGGCTTTATACTTTGCCAGAAAAGAAATTTCAAGGAGAAACATCTACATTAGTTTTCTATCATTGCTGTTGTGCAGCATTAAGCACAAACCAACAAAAACTTCCAATCATTAAAACCTTTAGCACTTATACCAATATTTATGTCTATATCTCCTGGCTGTGACCTCATCTACAACCAGAGATAAACATACACTCACGAGTCAAAACACGTGGCCAGGCTGTGCTTCTCACTTTCACAGGCTGCATTGTCTTTAAAGATTGGAATCCCAATGCATTTTGATGGAAAGTGACTGTCTTCTGTCCTTGCTATCCTAGATATATCATAAATAATTACTACACTATTGACTATTTAGAAACGAATCACATATAACATACTTGCATGACATTTCAACTACTGTACCCTCATCGTCTTTCCATACGCAATTTACCAACAGAAGAAATATCACCACTTTTTAACAATTTTAATGAGAGGTACAAGCATATACATTGCTTTATTGCAAACACCACTTCAGTGAATTGACCTCTCATTTATCACTTTAACCAGATCTCCCCCATAATTCCGAACAAACTTTTTGGGTCAAAAGAAGTCACATACTAAGGTCACTCACAGACAATATCAGATTAATAACATTATGAATGTCTCATGGGGTTATGGACACATCAAGCAAACGTAAGGATTGTTTAATACAAACTGGGCAAAAACAGTTTCTCATTTGGGAATGGAAACAGGGATGGAGGTCCGCTTTTTCTTGCAGGCCACAATCCCTGTGTTTATAGCCAATCACAGGGGCTGGGAAATTGTGATCTGCCAAATGAATATTCATTCAGCAGGTCATTCTATGACCCTCCCATGACTGGAGATTTTGAGATAAGGCCTGTTAGTAAATTGGTCAAATTTCAAAATGGAAGACTGGTCACGAAAAGTTGGTGGACAATTTCAAACCATTTTTTAATGACAGGCATCATAAAACTGGTTCTTTGTGGATGTAGCTGTTGCCAAAGGCTCCTCTGGTCAGACGGTTGCAGAATCAACAGTGGCATACCATATATGAATCATGAGTAGTCACAGGTTATCTAGTCGCAAGGTAAGTTATCAGGTTCCGGGTACTACAAACAACCTGTATTTATAAGGAACAAGGACTTTTGCAATTCCAGTACAGATATTCTGTGGTGGAGGAAGGACAACCCAGGGCACGTGTCTCATCCTATCCTAGGAAATGTTGAATTCTGTAGAAATCAACCTTGGTTTCTAGTAATTCCTGTGGTGTAGGGAGAAAGCACTGATGAAAATTCTGCTCAACATAGCACAGAGGAAATGAAAAATAAAAAAATAGGGCATTCTGTGACACACCTCCTGATATGCCCTGAAAAGTGACTGAGGCAAAGAGAGCCAATGAACATAGGACCTGCATGTGAGGGTAGAGCCTCACTTGTTTGGGTGTTTCTACATAACACTACTGGGTCGAGCTCTCCAATAAGGGGCATTTAACACCTCTTTGCTGAGTCTGCACCTGGCACAGGTCTCTGTTTGGTCAACTGTTGTTATCCTGACCCTAAATATCCTCTTGTATCACCTTCTCCTCCTCTGCTGTACTGCCTCATCCTCCTTCCCATTACATAAAGGTCTTCCAAGTCCTATAATATTTTTCACATGATTACCACCTGTTTCCATTAGGTGGTGTTTAGAAAATACAAATATCCAGTTTTACAAGCATTCGCAATTTGCAAATACATAGTACACAGACATAGGGAATCCATTCTAGACAGTCACTATTAGGGAATCACTAAATTTGTTGGCACTATGGGGCAAACCTGAATGTGGCCGTGAGTGACTTAATAAATCTATAGTAACACAAGGCAGCACAAATCACAGCCTTGCGTTACTCTGCAGCAGGGAGGTGTTTCATGGGTGGAGCGTGGGTGTTCCCACTCATCCACCCATGAATGTTGACGCATTCCCAGATTTACCAACATTGCCAGACCTTGGAATGCGTCAGAATTGTACGCCTTCCCACCCAGAGGTGCAACAAGCAGAAATATCTTTATTTCTCCTCATTGTTTCCCTCTTTCTAAATTGCTGCATTCTGCAGTATACTTAGAAAGAGGAAAATGCCTTTGAGGATTGTTTTTGTTCAGGAAGGTGCACAAAAGGAACAGAAGTGCAAAAAAAATACAAAAAAACACAACTACCTCAGTGGATACCGAGTATTGGCACCTTTTTCAAAAGTGTGTCCACTGGCATATATGTCTCCTAACGCAATCTAGTGTCAGGCAGAGGAGCATATCCTAATTTGAAGGAACGTGCAGGTTTGCAAATTAGAGACTATGCCATTTTTAATGCAAATTTTCTTAAAGAAAATCTCTTTTTTACTCAATATTTGACAAGTATGATTTCCATGGAAACACACATTTTAACAATACCACCAGAACAGTCTGGGCGTATAAATATAGAGAACTGATAATCATCTATGGGTGAAGAACTGCCTTAGATCATAGAAAACTGAATACTAAAAGATAATGTTTATGAACAGCTATTGCATATCTTGCAGACTATCAGTAAAATTGACTAGAACTGACAAGGGGATAATTTTGCTGCTCATTTGCCAATGGGAACTTTTGACAAAATGCCCAATTAAACAAACAGCTTTCATGAAATATAGAACAAAACACGTGAATGCTCCTTCGAGCTTTGGAAGAGCTGCAACACACCAGAAGTTACATTTTAGGTTATTTTACATTGCTATGTTGATACCATACAGCAGTGCCTAATTTGAGCCGGCGGTTTCCAATGCTCGGCACCGACACTTAATCGTCAATACCAGCACTTATGACAGAGTGTCACATGATGGTGCTGTTTGTCTAGTTAGAGATTAGCACACCAACAGTTGTTTATTAATTCTAATGACTAATACATGCCACCCAAGTCGTTTTTATAGCTGTGGTAGCCCGGAATAGTCTGAATTGTCACACTTGTAGGAGTGTAATGGTTAGTAGGTATGTTGTTACTGTCATCAGTAGTGCTGGGAGGGGCAATGAGTGGTGAAAGCTGTAGTGGACTTCTGAGAAGGACCATGGCACTTATTATTTTACAAATTAAGCACTGCCATACAGGAAGGGAAACACAGGGTCCACAAATGTTATCTCTTAAACTACAAACAAAATGACAAAATAATTATTTTTATAAGTTTTCATTTCATTTTTGTTTTGTGTTTTTTACACGTAATTGCCGGTAATTTCCATATCAGCTTTTTCAATTAAACAGTTTCACCTCATTTTTTCAACTTTGGCCTTTAGGTGCCTACATAAATATATAGATTTAAGACTCTTCTACCGATTGTTCTAAAACTTAGCAAAATTAGAGGGTCATGCAGGGTCGACCCGACTTGGAGCATGTGATTGTCCAGGCAAGCAGCGAATGTGGAACAGGTGCTATTACAGGAACCAGAAAAATGTGATTTACATTAGGATGACAAAAAGTCCTTCACATTCAACAACCCTTCTGTAGTGTGCCAACCAACGCTAATTAGATTTTGAAGCTAACTTCTGATTGACGAGATTCAACTGACAGGAGAGTAAAGATGAGAAAAAAAACATATTCTACAAATGCAAAATGCACAAGAGTCAGATATAAAAAGAAAATAAGACAAAGTAATTCATTTGGAAATTGATGAGCTTTGGTAAGTGTTCGTGTTAATTTTTTATTGCACACTGTAAACCCATTCAGAAATAGGCAGAGCCACTGGAATTATGCTGTGGGGAGGACCAAATTATGTTGAAGAGTTGACTAAATTGCACAGAATAATTCAACGTATTTTCTGTGAGTATTATTTCATTCTTTTTTTTGTGTTGTAATTTTTTATTGAATAACATTGTGGTAACACAACAGTGCAGTTGAAACTGAACATTGTACAGTCATTAAGAAAAGGACAAAGTGAGGCAGTAGATGTACATCTGTTCTGTGGTGTGGGAGGGGTGCGGTGGGGAGGGGGATGGGAGATGAGAGGGGGGAGATCAAATTATGGAGGCATAGGGGAAAGAAAAAGAAGAAGAGGGAGGAAGTGGGAGAGGTGGGGAAGGGGCATGGGAGGGGGACGGGGTGAGGGAGGATATAGAGGGTATACATCATACAACTGACGTGTCGTTCTCATTGACAATATATCAATATTCAGCAGGGCTGCATGTTTGGTGTCGAGTGTCTCCTCTCCAGACCATTTATACTATTCTGCGGGGAATCTGTCTTTTATCCGGGGATTTATGATAGGGCAGGTTAGTTATGGCTGATGCGACTTCCTCCTTGCTGATATCGCCCTCAAGCCCTTCTCTGGCTTTATCCATGAGACTCAGCAACTCTATATTCTTCAGGTATGCAGATATCGGTTCTCTGGTGACCGTCGTCTCCGGGGTGTACAGTTGTTCGTAGTAAGTGGCAAATTTGTTGACTATATCCTGAGGTCAAGTGAGGACGTCTCCGGACGTAGCTCGAATTGCTGGAATAGCCATTGCAGCCTTGCGTTGTTTCAGCTGTGCCGCCAGTAGGGGACTGGCCTTTTCCTCCTGTTCGTAGTGACGCCTTTTAAGCGCTGTAGAGCATATTCAGCCTTGGAGGTGTAGAGGCTATTAAGAGCCATACGGGCCAGTTCCAGTCGACGGCGGGTAAGTACTGAGGGTTGTGAGGTGTATAGGCAAGTTAAGGAGCTGATCAGGCATTCCAGATTGGTACGGTGGAGAGCCGCTTCCTTATTGGCATGTCTTATTAGCTGCCCACGAATAGTTGCCTTCACAGCCGCACACAGGATTCTGCTGGAGGAAACCGAGGTCTTATTGTCTGTTAAGAAATTGGGCAGGTATGATTGTGATTGGGCATTACCCTGGGGTGAGCAGTATCTCTGGATGTTTAGGCACCACGGTTTGCAGCCCGGTGAAGCAAGGCCTAAGCTGAGAATCATGAGGACTGGGGAATGATCGGATGGAGCGGCTTCCAATATGTGAGATTGGTTAACAAGCGCCACCACAGAATGGGAGATGAGGAAGTAATCCAGTCTGGATTGGATGCCGCGGACCTTCGACAGGAAGGTATATTGCTTGTCTGATGGGTGGCAGGGACGCCAATGGTCTGTAAGGCCATAGTTCGAGGTTATGTAACTCAATAGCACCCTGTCTCCATCGTTACCTCTATCCAAGGGACCTGTCCTATGCAATACTGCATCTCGGGCAAGATTCCAGTCGCCCTGAGGATATACTGCGCTGCTCACATCTCTACGAGGAGAGGGTTGAGGTGGAGAAATAAAGAATGTTTATTCTCTGTTGGCGCGTACAATGAGCCCACACACACCGATCTGTCACCAAGTTTCAGCTTAGCAAAGGCATATCTACCGTCTGGGTTAGACCATGTTTAAACTACCGTAACAGGCAGGGATTTGAAGAGGAGTATGGTGACTCCACATTTGCGCGGCTGGCCCCCCTCATGGTTAGCCAATGTCAACACGCTGCTACGTATTACTTTGCCCACCCAGGTGCAATGGAGTTTTTCAAACTCAAGAGCATCAAGATGCGTCTCTTGCAGGAGAGCAATATCTGATCTCTTCGTCTGGAGATAGGAGAGCACTTTCTTTTGCTTAATGTAGTGAGTAAGACCGTTGACATTCCACAGGAGGATGAGCAATGGGCGGGGGGAGAAGGAGGCAGATGTTCTCATTTGTGTTCTGTGGGAGGAAGGGGGAGGTGCAGAGGCATCCGGTTATAGGTGGGGGAGTTAATATGGGGAGGGGGTAGGAACTTAGAGGGAAGAAGGCGAGTGGTGGAGAATGTGTAGGGGGGTACAGAGATAGGATCGGGAGTAGGGAGAGAGGGAGGGCAGTGGGGGGATAGTTGTTCGAAGCTGAGGGAAGGTGGGTACCGGCAGGCACCTCGAAGTATTCTGGATTAAGGAGCAGGGGGTTGGTCGGGGCGTGATTGGGGGAGGGTGGGAGAGTGGACCACAGGGGGGGAAAGGTTGGAGAGGAAACGGGTAGGTGGCGCAGTGTGGATGTGCCTCCTAGAACATAGGTCTGTTCGCCGTGGGTCTAGGCTTACGGTCTATATTGTGTTAGGGACCCCGTCGGGCGGCCGGGTCGTGCAAAGGGCGTACTCGTGTGGCTGGGACAGTCATCTCTGAGATCAACAGTTGTACTGGTCTGCGGTGGGATGGGGGAAGGGGGGCTGACCTCCAGTCATGTGCAATTGGGAAGGACATGTGCGGAGAGCCACCGTTTGGGCATTGGGGTGGAATAAGGGAAGAAAACGAATAATATCTCATGAACCTCGTGTTGTAAGATGGTGCCCATTCCACCACTGCCTGAGGCTCCCTGTGTATAAGTGGGCAGTAAGTCAACCCGGTGTGTCAGATGTGGATCAGGGTGACTCCGGGTGGGGCAGGGGAGAGGGAGGTAGTGTCAGGGCCAATATTGGAAGCTAGGGACGTTAAGGTACGGAGTCCATGGCCACAATTGAGGAGAGTGAATGGCCGTGGTCGAATGGGAGTATGTTCGTACTCAGTGGGTGAGGGGAAGGGGAGGAGGGGTTCTGGGGGATATACCTGGGGGGTAGAGGGGTGTGTTTAGTTTGCCGATAGCTGTGCCTGTTGCCTAACGGGGTTCTGGAGCGGGGGAGTGAGATTTGCTTTAGCGGGATCCGTTGGAGCCAGAGGAGTCTGGAAACGTCAGGGTCACGGTCTCCGTTGAGTGCAAAAAGACAAGGGGGAAGAAGGGGGTAGTTAACGACCTCAGTGAGTAGTGGTGTAGAGAAAGATGACATGGATGAGGCCCAGGTTGGGTCAGGACATGTAGCTCTGTGAGATTTGTTCCTGATAAGGGCAGGCTTATGGGACGAGGTCAGGGGAGGTGTAGTAGTGAGGGGGGTATACTGCGATGGGTAGTCGCTAGTGCTCAGGCTACCTAGTAAAGAGGCAAAGAGGGAGCACATTAAAAGTCAATGGCATTGAAACATTGAAGAGAAGTAAACACGTTGAATTATGAAATAACAAATTGTAGCATGCAATCTGGTACTCAGCCAACTGGCGAAAGCATCAGGTTTAGAAGGCAGCAGTTCTATTCCCTTCTACTGAACATGGAGGAGACAGTTCATCACTGTTGAGGATGCTCCCTCTTCGACAGGTGTGGGTTTCAAAGGAAAGCGGATTTGTCTATGTCGTGTTCTTGTGTAAGAGCCGCCACCTCTTGAAGGGCCTGTGTTCTGTCTCCCAGGGAGCGGATGCCTCTGTCAGATCTCTGCCCCTGTTTTTGAACCTCCTCAGTGTCATCGAGGTCCCCTAGTAGTTGTTGGAAGAGTGAGCAACGCTAGGAGGGGGCCGACTCAGGAGCAGAGGTATTATGTTCCATGTCCTGAGGTGGAAGTTCATCCAAAAAGTGGCAGAGGTCTTGGGGATCGAAGAATTCCTTGGAGACGCCATCTCTGGTGATCCTGAAGTGTGCGGGTTCGAAGAGGCCATATGTAATGTCCAGTTGCCGAGAAGAGGTCGGAAAAAGAGGAAGGCCTTATGACGCTCATTGGTTTCTTTAGAAAAGTCTGCTGTTATTCGGATCTCTTGCCCCTCATATTCGTACTGAGCGTGGGTGCGAGACGCCATGATTAATTGTCGGGCTTGATCGTGCCGCAGGAAACAGGCAATAAGCGGCCGTGGGCACGAGGGTGTTCCTCTGCCTAGTGGCCTGACGCTGTGAGCCCTCTGCGGTGGGTTGAAGGTGAGGCCTGTGAGATTAGGGAGGAAAGCCCCAAGAAAGGATTTGATGTCGGAGAACTTCCACTTTTTCCGGAAAGCCGAGAAAGCGACCATTGTCGTGGCGGCTCCTGTCTTCCAAGTCTATCAATTTGCTGTAGAGATAAAGGAGTTCCTGGTCCTTCTCCTTGATGGTATTGAGGAGGTCTTCTACAACAGAGATTAGGGCATCCATTCTGTTTTGAAGTCCTGCGATGTCTGAGCAGATTGATCTGGTCTCCTCAGTGAAGGCAGATATGGATGTTTCCATGCCCTCTAGGTGTCGACCTACAGCCGAGATTTCCTGTAGTATATGCTCCATAGTGGCATCCGGGGCGGTGGCCATTTTGGAATGATTCAGACTTGGTTCGGATAAGGTGGCGGTGCGGGTGCCAGGGGTGGTGCGACCCTGGCTCAGCGCGTCTGTAGAGGAGCTGTCGTGCAGTCTTACCCATCGACTTCCCGGAAGACATCACCAGGTCCCACAAGAGGGCCTGGGTAGAGGCGGGTGTGCCTCCATTCCCTCCGCGCTGGTCAACTCTCAGCGTCTATTGAAGGGGTGTATGACATGACCTAGGGTTGGCTTGAGGTGAAATTGAGTCAGTTGCGCATATTGCAGGTATCACCAGTGTGGATCCGGTTTTAAGAAGAAGATGCAGAGCTTTATAGGCTGGCAGTAGTAGCATACAGGGCCAGGGGTGTCCGGTCCTTTGGCTGGCCGAGAGGGTCTAGAGGACGCGAGGTGGCCACAGTGAAGTGAGCAGGGAATCACTGTCCGGGGGCCCAAGGCTCACCTCCGTTCAACCTAGGGAGGAGCTCCACAGCACTCAGCAGGCCAACTGATCTCTAGCAGGGTGTTGTTGAGGGTCCCCGGGGATTGAAAAAGACAATGACTGTTAGGACCGTAGAGCATCCCTGCGGGCACAGGATCTTGAAAGGGCAGTCTGTGCTTTAGTACGTGCCAGTGCAGTCAGAGTGTGCTACCAGCGGCTAGGCAGTGTTGAAAACGGGGTCCAGTTCACCCCTGGGGCATGTGCAGGGGGTATCAACTAGGGGGCAGGAGGCCTCCCTCTCTGCAGTACAGGGTGGTAGGCAAGTCGGCAGAAACTAGTGTGTACTACCCCAAGCAGGCCTCTTTCTTCACATGACAGATCTAGGGAGATATTACAATCTTACAGGCGGTTGAATCAGCAGTTCTATATGCATAAAAGTCACTCCTGGAGCTATTCAGGCCCCTATGGCAGGTAGAGGGGCCACAGTGTTCAGGAAGTGAGAGGGAGAGGCAGTCGCAAAGCCTATCCTTGTGTGTCTTTCTTAACCATAGTCACTCACCCGACATAAATTCCTCCTTAATGGGAGCTGGCCTGCGTGGGAGGGCTGACGCTCACGCAGGAGCTGTGCAGCATCCCTTCTGATCAAGCTGCTTGGCAGCAGTTCGCAGGTCTCCTTGTGCCACCTATACCAGGGCGGAGGAAGCCGGCCAATGGGCGAGGGGTTCTGGAGGACGCCGTCAGTCTCAGCGAGCCGTGGCACTCACTGCAGTCCTCCATAGCCAGGCCGTGGTCGGGGGCGTCGAGCTCCGCAATCCTGGTGAGGCCTCCAGGCGTGTCCCTCACTGCCGCGCGGATCCAGAGGCAGGTGAGATGGGGGAGACAGCCCTCGTGGCATTAGATGGGGTGGGGGGAAGCCTCCGGGGTCTTTGGCGCACCGGTACTCCGTCCGGTAGTGGTTGGTTCAAAGTTCCGTGATGGAGACAAGCACCGCCTCCCACTACAAGCCGCGGCTTGCGTTTCAATTACGGGCCCATCGTCTCTCTTCAGCTGATTCGGTGCAATCTGGGGTGCTCATCACTTTAAAGGTGCGTGCTGTGGACCTTGCAGATCTCCCGTTGTGCGGGGTGATCCTCTCAGGCACTAGCGGGACAGCGAGAGAGCCCGTGCCACCGTTCGGAGTCCTCCCAACATTGAGCTTGTGGCCAGACCATGCCCTATTTCATTATTTTATCATTTTTAGGCATGTTATCCCATTCCAGACAAAGGTTTCACCACATTAGTGTCAGCTTACCAAGTAAATAGAGCTATGAGCAAATGAAAAGTGACCAGCTAAACTTTGAAAAGGGCATTCCTCTTCTCTACAAGTGTGGCAGCATTTTTAATATAATTTGAACAAGCCCTGGGGTCAATTTAATTATGCCATAGTAATCGAAGTAATTTTGGTAATTCTACATAACTCTTTGACGTTGAAGCCAGGAAGGACAAACCATCGATACTCAACAAGACCCCTAGGTATTGAATTTCAGCTTTTAGGGGGATTATTTTTCAAAGAAAACGTATAATAGCAACTGACATATTTAACACCGTTGGATGGAGGCTGCTGGGGGGGGAGGGGGTGTTTATTTTCAAGTTATTATCTCCAAGTTCGGAGTTTAACAAAGAATGGAATTCCTAAAGAATAACGAGTATATTACTACAGGTAACGTGATGTATAAAAAACTGCTATGTAGTGTTTGTTTTCTATTGTATAATACGATGAAACAATGAAGAAATTAAAAAAAAGAAAAAAGTCTTTGACGTTGAATTACCTATAATGATGCGATGCCTCCCACTTGTGTAATTAAGAGGAATTGGGTGAAAAAATCCTTCCACAAGAGCACGTTTAGCAAGCGTGAGTGGCTGCTCATGCTGCTGTTCAGGTTCTGTTGCATTTTGCGCTGCTTTCTTAGAGCAAAATTCATCCTTGCACCTAATTTTGACACAAGGGTGCAATTTGCGCTAAGAAACCAGCGCTAAATTCTGTGAGTTTAATTGGGGAAAAATCCTATTCCAAGTGCACATTTTAAAAGTTGCTGCTCATGCTTGCTTTTCATGCTCTGTTGCATTCAGCATTATTTCTTAGCACAAAAATGCATCCACGCGTCAATTTTGCTGAATTTTCAGGTAGTTCGTTATTGATTATGCTACAAGGAATTACAAGAGTTATGCCACTGCTAATATTTGGTGAAAATCCGAAAATTAGGAAAGAGATGATGATGGATTATGGGGCAAATGTCACAAGCCCATAATTATACAGAAAACACTGCATCTGTAGAATCACATAATTCCAGTGGCCGTATGGTTAGGTGCTCCCAATGCAGGCAGTTAAGGTAATAGGCACAGGGCGTTAAAGGGATTACCTCAGAAAGACAGTATTCAGCCAAGTGGGAAGCTGGAGTTACAGATTACGTCTCTTGGTTCTAATGCAAGCAATATAGCGACGAGGCAAAACTCTAGCTCAGTTATGAGATCATGGTCAACCAATAATTATTTAGGAAAATTACCCCATTCTATTATTTTAGCATTACTGAAATATTTTTATTTAAGGAGAATCATTTGACAAAATTCCCTGTATTTCTAATTAAATTTGTACATTGTAAGTGGTCATACCGCAGACAGGATAAATAACAATGAAATGGAATGCTGCCCAGAATGTTTCCGAGAGGTTAAGAAATGATTCAACCATTTCACTCCCTCACTTGTTTCTTGTCAAAGAGAGTCTTCCTCAAGTTAGAGGATGCATTCCCAGCAGCTTGTGTCTATATGGACTCCTATGTTCGGAATGCCATAGTGAGCCAAGCAACAGTACCTTACTAATTGGTCACAACAATGCGGAATAAATCTTGGTGAATTTTGTTCCTCTTCAAAAGAGCTGTGGCCTAAAAAATGGAGCAAGACTGCTCCACTCGGGGTGGAGTTATATTGATTTGCATATGGTTGGCCCCTTCTGTAATTAAGGGCCCTATTACGATGTCGGGCATGGGACCGATCGGCACCCGGTCGGCGTTCCCTACAGAATAATTCCTATACTTTACAATGGGAGTATGTATTCCAGCCGGAATGCATGCTCCTATTGTAAAATAGGAGGTGAAGTTCATCCCTGCACCTCGTGGCAGGCACCTTGAGGTGCCTGCCACGGGGTGTCGGGATCAACAGCGGGGCACAATAGGTGCCTCCTCGGCCTCCAACCGGAGGCTGTGCACCCAAGGGGGCCCTGCTGGGGGCCCCCAACGTCGAGTTCCGACAGCCTTTCTGTGTTGGAAAGGCTGGCACGGAAAGGCTGCCGAAACCCGACATCGTAATCCCTGGGGCAGAAAGAGCTGCCCTTGGGAGTACTGCCACATTCCAACTGGCGTACGGGCTCTCCGAGCCCATCAGAAGCCAGTCGGAATGACCGTTCGGATTCCTTTCCGACCGCCTCCATCATCCTGAGGCGGTCGAAAGGGAATCCGACCGGCATATGACGATGCGGTCAGAAAGGCTCCGACCGATGGTCGGAGACGTTTCCAACCGCATCGTAATCAGGCCCAAAGTGTATGCTGAAAATATGATGTAATCAAGAATTCACAATGGGGAAGATGATTCAAGCATGAGCTCACTACATGTCTTTATTACCTCTGCTTCAAAAAATGTTTTTACCAATTAAAAGTTTCTTCACACTACTAAATAGGACAATTACAACATCAAAGTAACATCTACACCTAGTATCGATGCACAAGAAATAACACATTTAATAATGTGTAAACTGTTAAATAGCTTACTGTGTTATATGGTTCTTAGGCACCTTATCGACATTGCTAAGTTAGCATGAGCTTCGCTGCCATGATGCTGCTTTTGCGCACGCTACTACATGACTTTGTTTTTGCAAGACTTTGTTTGTGCCTTTCACATGAGAACGGGTTGCTTTTCGCGTTCTCTCCCTTTCCTGGAGTTTAGTCTGAACACGATGTGCAAGGTCGATAAACAATGCCCCTTGTTATTCTGCTCTGGTCAGTCCCTAGCACCTAGACATAACATGCTACACAGCTGCAGTAATGAAGACTCGTGCTTTGATATTACGTTGTTGCATGTTGTTTTAACACACTTGGAGAAAGCCGTTCCATGGAGAAGAGCTCTGCTGTTCCTATGATGTAAACCTTACATTCAGGCTTTAAGGTATGGGGTCTGCTGTCAAAGCCCGGAGATCGTCCTTTTTATAAAATAAACTTCTTCTAGTCAAGGGGAGGGTGGTCAGGCCCATAGGCCCTTATTTCCACAGTCTTTATAAAATTACTTCTCCCTTTGTATTGTATGGAATTGTAACAATGCTAACTGTACTGAGTTTATGCATTTTACTGCTAGTAGTGGCACGTATACTGTATTGTAGAGCACGATAGTTAAAATAAACATTTTGAACTATTTCAGTGACTTTGCCTATTCACATTGTGGACAAGTACGAGTGAGTGAGCGAAAGAGTACGTCTTGCTCCCGCGATTCCTGAGAGAGTCGGGAGTGTTGTGTTCTGGGTTGTCTAATCATTTGTAGCTCCGTGATCTTTGAAGGAGAACAAATGAGACACTATAGCTAGTCGGTTTGGGATTTTGGGTTCTGATGTGGTAGGTTGGTACACCCCTATTCACTGAGGTCCTGTTTTCCTGCACATAGTTCTGTGTATGTGCAGAATCCCTGCAACAACTGTTTACTTTTGATCTACTCTTCCTTGTAATAAGCATAGAGAAAGCTCTCTAGAAAATTGATGACAAAAGTATTTTTGATGTGAAAAGGATAAGTTCACGTTTGAGTAACAAACTAATTTGAGGAGCAAACCAGTGGCCAAAGCAAGCAAGACGAAAACACGGATGTATGGAGGGCATTAGAACTGCAACTCCTGGTGGCTTGCAGGGAAGAACCTATTTGTGGTGGGTCACCACAACTATCTAGGAATGGAACTAGATTTTGACGTCTCGAAGGTACTGTATAGTTTGACTTCAGCATAGCCATTCTGTCGTAGGGATTCTGCACACACCCAGAGCTATGCACAGGATAATAGGACCTCGGAATATAGTGGTTGGCCAAACATAAACCTTAGCACCTAAAACCCCAACCCAACTAGCCTTAGCGTCCCATTAGCAACAATGTACCAATGATTAGACAACCCAGAACATGGTATCTCTCTCTCTCAGGCCTCGCAGTAGCAAGAACACCCTTTCGTCACTCACTCATACCTGTCCACAACCGGCGTAAGGAGAGACACAGTATAGGTTAAAATGTTTATTTCAACATACGTGCTCTAAGATACAGTACACGTGACAGTACTATCAGCATAATGCATAAGAATAATATAATCAGCATAGTTACAACTCCATAGAATACTAACGGTGAAAGCATTTCATAAAGCAGTGGATAGAGGGCTGAATGACCTTACCACCCTCCCCGTGCTAATAGCTTTTTTATTATAACAATAGAAGACCTCCGGGCTTTGACAAGCGAACCCCCATACCTCAGTCTCTAGATGCAAGTACTACATCAGCAGACAATCACAGCTCTTCTCCCTGGAAAGGTTTTCTTCAAGTCCCTCTCAAGAGGGAAAAACAAATAATAAAAGCCCACCAATTTCCCCATGGCTGCTGTACATAGTGTTGTGTCTAGGTGCGAGGGACTGGCCATATCAGCAAGAACCAGGGACGTGTTTTTCGACCTTGTAACTGTTGTTCAGACTGAGCCCAAAAGGAACAGGAGAAAAGGTGAGAAACAGAAAATGCAGACAGTTGTAAAATAACTTGGCAGGAGCAGAGGGCGACAGAACAACGGCTAAGAGGAACGTGCGCAAAAGTCATCATGGCAGCCAGGCCTATGCCAACGTATCTAGGCAGGCCAAGAGGCCACAAACCACAAGACACCCTCCCCTGGACAGTCCATCGGCCAAGACTAAGGACGAAGACAGAGTTCAAAACACCTGAGCAGAACAGAGGCGTCCACAGTGGAAGGAGTGGAACGCGGCAAGGTAGCAAAAAGACAGTCAGCGAGGCAGTCCACGGATAGTGAACGGCAAATCAATCCAAAAACATGGAAGTGCAGAAATATGCTATACTGACCAAGAGGACATCATTGGAATCGTCAAAAAACGTAGACGCCATCCAGTCCAACAGGTCAAAGCTGCAGGAATGCTCCTCAGAGGACGGAGCATCCAAAAGCAATGCGGGACAGCTTGCGTGATATTCAATATAGCTTTGTTGTAGGAGATTCTGAGCAGCCGCCCAGATATCCCCTTGTGCCAAAATCCCCAGTGCAGCCGCACGCGTCATGCAGCCTGCAACGGAACAGTCCCGTTCATGGGCCTCTAAGGGACCCATCAACCGAACGAAATCCGGAACAGACAACGACGTATTGGAGAGGCAATAATCCATGGCCCAGGTGAAAGGGCAGCGAATGCAAGTCATCACAGGTTGCACGCAAGTGAAACACGCAAAGTGAAAAGAAAGGGTATAGGACACACTCAGTGTCGCCAACGGCAGAATTCCTAAACCAGATAAAATGCGCTCACGGAGCAGCAGTAGGCGTCCGGGGTCGAGAAGGGCCCATCGGGGAGCAGTCATTGCGAAGGAAGCAGATCAACAGCAGTACACCAGCCGCCAAAGCAAGGATTAATGGAAAGCCACCAAAGACACTGGAAAAAATAGAATGAATAAACGCCAAAAATAGTTTGGAAAGAGGACACTAGGCCGGACCCCACCACCTTAAAAAAATGCACTAGACCTTCAGTGTTAGATGCGTTAAAAATACGGTGAATTAATTCACCGAAATGTTGTGGGAGGTTAGTGTTCAAAAGGGCCTGTATTTCACTGTGGGTACTAGCCACCTGGAGAACAAATGTCTCCCGGGCGGAAGTGAGCATAACCTCCTCGTTCAATAATAGCGCCTTTATTCTGCTCAGTTTATTGAAATCCGCCTCCATAGTAGGAATGGAAGGCCAAATAGAATTATCTACGATGTCGTGAGGGGGAGGGAAAAGCACATTCTTGCAGCAGACAACCCTGTGCGATACAGTAACAATATAAGGGATGCCGGCCTGCATACCACAGCAGTTGTCGTTATTTAAAAGCAAATAGCTACCATTTGTAAGCAAAGTAAAGGTAGGAGAAATAGTAGGAGCAGGAATGCCCTTCAACACACAAGCAAAATTCGGAGCGGAAACATTACAAGCTCCGTGCAATTTAATATGTTTACAAACAAGGGAATGACCCACTGTTGAATCGCATGACTCCCCCGTGAGAAAAACTTCCTTGTCATCTCTAAGGCATTTATACATGAAAGGGAGGGACCAAAGTTCATGCAGGAAGGCACTACCCAAAGGCTGGAAACGGCCCACAGGATAATGTTTCATGCATGAACTAAATTCAAATAAGGAAAAAGGCAATGCGATAACCCCATGAACTAGCCACACAGCAGAATCTATTTCCGCTACAGAGAATGGTAAGGGCTCCACTTTCTCGATATGTAACAGAGTGTAAACTGCATCTTTCATGGACATGAACTGCTGTTTGTCAGTTAAATTAAAAGGCAGAAATAAGGCAGTGGTGTTCAAAATGTGCCAAGGAACCTTACCCAACTTAAGTGTTTGTAAAGTCCACGCAAATTGCATAACTGAACGTAATTGATTTTGACCATGGTACAACACAGAAACATCATCTTGTACAATATCAACAACAGAGGACACAATATTCTCCAACGTGTAAATGCGGGAAGACAGGGTATTAATACTATTGTCAACAACAGCAAGCACCTTTTCCAAATTTGCTTGGTCTATTTCCCGTAAACGGGAAGCAGCCTCCATTTGCGATAGCTTCCAGAGTTCATTATAAGCTTCATAAATGAACCTCTTCGGTCGTGGACCACGAGGTCCCAATATAAAGTCGGACAGATCAATATTGCCTGAAAGGAGGGACAAATGTTGTTTAACAGAGTTTAGGGAAGAATGTTGCAACCATTGTTTACATAATTTACCAACAGAATAGGTGGTGACAGTACGGGAGTTAGAAAACCTAGGATCGGGCTTGTCCTGAGTATAGCCAGAAACTGTGTCATGAAAACGCAGCTGGCACTCATTAGATGATATGGGCCAAGACAACCAAAGTGACTGAACAAGCGTAGACATATTAAACGAATTGTTCTGAAATAAAACCTGTAAAGTCGAAAGGGACATATTGAAGTGCGAGCTGTGGTTTAGAGTGGAAGACAGAGATGGAATTGATGGTGCATTCATTTGTTTTGTAGTAGCCAGACCCCAACACGTAGTCTGATAGATCGAAGCATTCAAAAACACCATTTGGGCGGGGATTAGGCAGGCACGGTGCAAGGCCTCGGTGCCTTGCACCTGCCAAGGCTTGGAGCCCCAGATTGACTTCAAATCCACAGTTTCCGTCCAGTATTCATAACCACCCACAGCTAAGGCCTTTTAAAAGGAACTCGAATAAAGCAAGTTAGTGTGGGTCAACATGAATTTCTGTGTGAAGGGGGCAGGTAATTTGAAATAATAGGACCCAGGGTTTGATCTATTAAAATCAGTGAAATAAGTAAATTTATTTCGAAGAGTCCGGGAGCTACCCGTTAAAGGGTTTGGGCAATGTTCCCATTGAGTGTAGGTCACAGGGCTACGTAGTGCACTCGGTTTATGGACAAAATGGTTGCCCCAATGCTGGTAACAGTATAAATCGGCATAATTCGCAGAATTCATATACAAATCCTCAGCATTAAATGAAGCATAATATTTCAAATCAGCAAACAATGCTTCAACTGCATGCACATCCCAATCATCAGAATGAATATTACTTTTTACTACATCACCCATGGAAACTCGAAGGACATTCGGTACATTAATAACTTCTGTTGGTCCATGAATTTGAAAATTTACCGCATCCCATACGATGCCATCAGCAACTGGAAAAGCTGAAATGTTCACCAATGTGTGGTCACGCTTCATGATGTGAGATGAGGAATGTGGAGCCAAAGTTCCAGCAACACTGTTCACAGCAGAGCGTTCAGGCAAATAGTGACCATTGATCAGTAGAAAAAACACTGTGACAAAGCCAATGGACATGAACAAAAAGATCAAGAAAAGTACCAACCAAATGTATGTCCAAGGGGAATCAAAAAATTGTCTCTAAACCAGGATACAAAAATACTGAACTTGGACGGGACAATCGACGTGGTGGAATCCGAGTCAAAAGAATAACGTGTCGGACTCAGTGGCATTGTTGGTAAATGAACCACAGATTCTGTTTCGGGATAGGTATACTCGTTCTCGTCCATGCAGGGGGTAACTGGAGGTTCGAGTATACTTTCAGGCAAATCAATCATCTCAATTGTAACATCAGTGACCATTCGGGCAGGAGGGCCTCGAACACAAGTCCGGTAAATTGCAGGACAAGAGACCGCTGGTGTAACACTATTTAGGATCGGCCAGTTGTTGTAGCTTGACATTTTC